>CM060174.1:108065478-108740478 GCA_030549775.1 Tamarix chinensis | reverse complement strand
GGGTTGGTGACAGGTGGCACCGGCGGTGGTGCATAGCGACAGTAGTGATGGTAGGAAAAAGAAAAGAAAAGAGAGAGAGAGAGTTAAGTGCTGGGAAAAGGAGAGGGAGAAAGAGGGTGGAAGTTGGGGTGTTGATGGTTGCCTAGATGGAGAGGGGTGGAATGAAGGTGGCGGCACACGGCGGTGGTTACGGTGGCCGAGTGTGGAGGAAAGAGAGAAAGAGAGGAGGAGAGGGAGGAAAGGGAAAAGAAGGGTAGGGGAGGTAGAGGAAAGTCTACAGAGTAGTTTGGGAGGTGTAGGAGGCAGTGGTTACGGCGGAAGTGGTGGCTAATGGTGGTGCGAAGGGTAGCGGAGGTGGAAGTGGGGTTGATTGGGAAGGCGACTTTGTATAGCCAGGGTGGCTCGTGCAAGGCAAATCAAGGGAGGAGGGAGGTATAGTTGGGTAGAGGATGATATAAGGAAGGCTAAGGTGGATGGTGTGGGCGGCAGTGTTGGTCGATGGTGACGGGACTAGCGTCTGATTGGGCGGTGTGCAAAGGGAGGAAATTCTAGGTTGCGGGAAAAGGCTCGACTCTAAGGCTGGTCATGGAGTATTTATAGGCCGATGAAGGGGGATAAGGTTAAAGGGGTGACAAAATAATAGGACAGGTAGGTGAGGGCATCGGCCGGCGATGGCAGGCCGGTGCAAATCAATCATGGCAGGGGTCGTGCACATGAAGGAAGGGTTGGTTGGTTGGGTCGAACGACAGGCGAGTCAATAGAGGAGAGAGAGGAGAAATGGTTGATCAATTGGGCGTGGCTTGCAACGAAAATATCAAGGAGTTACAGGTCAATGGAGGAAACAATAAAGAAGGAGGAAGAAGGGGGTGTCGACTAGGCGACTGAGAAAAGAAAGAAGAAAAGAAGAGAACCGGTCAAACGATGGGGGGAAAGAAGAAAAAAATGAAATACGACGTTCTAGGCCACCGAAGGAGAAAATAAAAAGAAAGGTTTTGGGCTGCAGAACCATGCCCAATTTGAGGAAAAGAAGAGAAAAAGAAAAGGAGAAATGAGAGGAAGAAATAAAGAGGAAAAAGAAGGAGAAAAAGGTAAAGGAAAAATAAATTGGTTGGAGTATTTAGAAAATTTTGGTATTTTGGGATATTTAAAAATAATAATATTTAAATAAAATAATATTAAATTTTCTTTTTAGGGTTTTTGAAAGATATTTCCTAAATTCCATTTTAATTAGCAAAAACCCCAAAAATTTTCTAATTAAAATATTTATTATTTTCTTCTTGATTAGCCCTAATTAATTCCATTTTATTTAAATAAAAATAATTTATTTAATTAATTTTCCTATTAAATCCTTATTTGGCTAAAATTCCTAAAATTATGGTTTTTGGGCATTTGAGCCTGACTCTATGCTTTAGATGATGCTGATGCTGAGAATTCTTGATATGTATAGTTTTGAACCATGATATGTTGCCAGACCTTTGCAAAAATGCTAGTAAAACCAACATCATAAGCCCACATATCATAGAATTTGAATATTTTATTGAGTTGTGGTTTTATAAGATTCATGTTTACCACTACAAGACAATGGTTAGAGAAAAGGGTAGATTGAAACTCCACTTTGGAATTGGTAAACTTATCAAGTCAATGGACACTACCAAGGACCCTATCTAATTTACACATGATTCTATGAGTTCCCATTTTACTATTAATCCAAGTGTAAATATGCCTTATATAATAAATACCTTCTACTAATATATTATGCAAACAAGTTCTAAAGTCCTCTACATCTCCCACAGAATGACCCCTACCTTGGATTTTCTCATAACCATGTAAAATTACATTGAAATCTCCAAGGACAACCTAAGGTAAATTTGAGATAGTAGTAGCTTCAAGCCATCGCCAAAGTTCTTTCCTATTATTAGCCTATTTATAAGCATAGATGAATGAAGCATAAATTTTTTTTCTAGTCATACAAAAAATAACATGAACTTGAATATCTTGTGTGTGAGTATGTAGGAATTGAATATAACACCCCTAAAAATAACCATTGAAAATTTTCATATTAGACATAAAATTATACACCATAAAAAAGGGTGTTACTACCATAATTAGTATAAGTTTGGTCCCAGACTTTCATTGTACCAACTACAAGGCTTAATAGGAACATGTGCAACCATGATAAAATAATAGGGAAAACATTTCATAACATAATAACGGTTAGTTGAAAAACACCATATAGGCCTCCTCAAGGTGCCTAAATCTTTTGTTTATCATGAATCAATTAGCTACAAAATAAGAGATGGGTCAGGTCTGAACCTTCATGTTTATTAAATATTATACACGCTTCCCCCCCTTAGGCACTTCTTAGACTACCTTTTTCGTTCCTCTCCAGCAGATCCGGGTCTAATGGAAAAATTAAAACCTTCCAATGTATACAAATCATTTTAAAAACTTAAGAAAAACATTGTTGTAAATAATTTTCCTGGAAACAAAGCACAATTATCAAAACCATCACTCAATTACCAACTTGTAACATCCTCAAAAATCACCATTGAAAATTTTTGCTTTAGACATAAATTCATACACTATAAAAAGGGGTGTTACTGCTATAATTAGTATAATTCTAGCCCCATTCCATCCTCGTACCAAATACAAGGCTTAATAGGAATATGTGCAACCATGACAACATAATAAGGAAAATATTTCATAACATATTAGATATTAAATGTTTGTTACCAAAAATATGCTGAAATACAAAACATTGTTCAATTGGAATAAAATGTTAACCTAAAAACTGCAAAGGTAAATATTTGGATGACACTCTCTCTAGGCTCCAACCCTAGGATACTACAGCATCACTCTACCTCAATCATTTCGTCATAATCAGCAAAGTCATCTAAGACATCGTCAATCACCTTCACAGACTTAAGAGGGGACACTGCTTGTGGGAATGAGCAGCACCCATAAAAGAGGTAATTAGTATGCTACATAATAAGTAAATTAATAATACAGTCAATTAGGAACATAGTAATTCATGATACTATAGCAAGACATAAAGGCACATATGCAAGTTATAGTAGTTCATTCGTTGCTGTATGAACTCAAGTCATTAGTGTAGTAATTAGTCATATCTTGAATTATATTCACGTAGGTTCGAGGATCTCATTATCATCACCAGTAGATTGGAAAATACAATACAACCCAGGACAACATGCTCTTGGTCACTATTCTCACCAATGGACTAGTATATATATAAGCATAAGGTACAACTAGTCCCGACGCACATTGTGTTCTATGAAAAGTAATTATGTCTTTTCATATATTATTATTTTCCAAGAGTTTCATTACTTGAGCTTAAGACCCCAAATATTCTCATCATTGGGTTAGTAAATACAATAAAAACCCATGGCAGCACGCTTCTAGCCACTATTCTCATCAGTGCACCGGTAAATATGATACAACCCAAGATAACACACTCTTGACCACTATTCTCACTAGTGAACCAATATGCAAATATAAGGTACAAATGGGCCCAATTCAAGTGATATTCCACTTTAAGAGATTAGTGTTTTATTCATGTTTTATTGGTTCAGATATCTCACACAACCATACACCACCCAAGTAGGCCAAGACTAGCCCCACAAAAACCCTAATTTCCTAAGTCTGAGGTATCCTCATCCCTTAATGATCTTTTAGTCCCCAAACTATCAAACAACCTAAAAATTCCATTAGAATCCTTTTACTCATGATTCATAGCCCATTTCTCCCATTCCTCACATATGATAACAATTGACCCATAGGGTTATCCCTTGAAACCCTAGTTTTAGTCCAAATGGGCCCAACCCCTCCTCTACTGCTTATTTAGCCCTAAAATCCCGAAACCATGCATACTTTATCATGATTATCCATACCCCAAATTTTTGTAGCCTAAATCCTTCATTTTACACATGCAATAACAACCTCCCCAAAGGACTATTCTCAAAACCCTAATCTCCCTTTTCTATTTGTAACCACTCCTACATATCCCACCTAACCCTTAGTCTTACTACAAATTCCCCAAAAAGCATATCTCATATCATAGTTCAGAGGCACAACCCAACTCCCCTATCTCCTATATGTGATAATGACCCACCATTAGGATTTTGTACCCCCAAAACCTTAACTTCATCCCTTAGTACTTTCCCATCTCCTAGCATCCAAAGACTCCCCCATATTTTTTTAAAAAACCTATCAATACCATCATCTTCCCCCATAACCATACCTAACAACCATCTCTCCCTTGGTCAACCCCAAACATAACCACATGAAGTTTGACTCACCCATGCATGGTCAACCATCTCCATGCAATATTTGCCCTAATTCCTTTCTTATAGATATCATACTTATTATTTAAAATTTATCAAAAGATATTTGACTAACTCTTCATCTAGGGTTTTACCATGTGCCATTTTCTATAATATTAACCCAAAATGCCCCCGGGTTTCCTAAAACCCTACCTAAGACTCATGGATTAAAATACAATTTTCAACAACCCTCAATAGGCAGTACCACATAATAGAGTTACACAAAAACATATGAATCAAATAGTTAAGTCCACAAATACTCTTACCTCAAGTCCTTGCAAGCTAAGCTGCACAAAAAATCCTAGAACATATACATTTCATGCAGATATTCACTTATCACATAATAAAATCACATAAGCACAAAACCCTAACTATAACTATATCCTTACCGAAATGACTGCGGTCTTGAGTAATAAAACCCTATGCCTCCTCTTCCATAACACTAGAATAGTACCTAAAAATGAAAATGCCCAACTTAGGCTAATTTATCCTTTTTCTACCATTTTCCCTTTTTCCTTTCCTTAAACAAAGTAATAATGATGATGATGATGATGATGATAATGATAATGAATTTAATTAAAAGAAGTTCAAAAATGAATGAAAGGAAAGTGGTGTGACCAAAATAGTCAAGGGGAATGGAAGGCGGTAGTGGCGGTGACAACGATGTGAGGTGGAGGTAGATTTTGGTTGGAAAAAAGAGTGAGGGTTAGTTCTTTGGGGATTTTGGGTGGCGTTAGCACTAGGTAGGATAGCGGGAGAGGTGGTGGGTCACAACAGTAGCCATGTTGGCACAATAGAGTGGGAGGGAGGAGAAGAAGGGAAAATGAAGGGGATAAGATGGTGGAGAGGGTTAGTAATACAAGGTGGGCACCTGTATAGGAGGTGGAGATATGTTAGTGATGTAGAGAGAGGGAAATGGGCTAGTGGTGGTGGTGGAGTGAGGTGGTGTGGCGTGGCTTGGCTACAACGGTCGTAGTGACTGAAGGCAAGGAAAGGGGAGGGTGCAGGCAAGGATCAAAAAGGAAGACAGAGAGGAGAAGCAGAGCTGGGGGATCTTTATAGGTTGTGGGTAGGATAAGGATAAGAAGAGAAGGGGATAAAGGGGGTCGGTCACTGGGTAGCCAGTGGTGGTAGATGCAAGATAATGTAGGGGGGATGCATGGGGTGCAGAGGCGTGTATGGGGGATCATGCTGGGACATGCTAGCTTGCATGCCCTACATGGATGGACAGGGAAAGGGGGAGGGGAGGTTGGTTGGGTGTAGTTGGTGTGGGTGCGAAAATGGCAACCAAAGGATGCTCACAGGACTGTAGATGGGAGGTAGGGGATGTGGAGAGAAAGAGAAAAGGAAAAAGAAGGGAGGAAGAAAAAGAAAGGACTGTTAGGCTGTCACCCATGGGAAAAGAGAGGGAAGGGGGTGTTTGGGTCAATCAGGGAGTAAAAGAAGGAAGAGAAGAGAATGGGTATTGGGCTGCTACAACATAGCCCAAGTGAGGGAAAAGAAGAAAAATAAAGAAGAAGAAAGAAAGAAAATGAAGGAAAGGAAAGGAGAAAAGAAAGAAAAAGGAGGATAAAAAGCAACAAGAAAAAAAGAAAAGGAAATGATGGGATTTTTAGATAGTTTACATAATTAATAAAATAATTAAAATTTAATATATTTACTTATAATTTATTTTAGGCTAAATAATTAAAATAAGGATTCTAAATAATAAAATTTAAATCTCATATTATTATTATTATTATTATTATTATATGTACCTATATTTTATTTTATTTTATTTATTATTTTATTATTCTATTATTTATTCTTAGGAATAATTTTGAGGTATTACACTGAACATTCCATTCCCTTTTGGACCATAAGCACCAAAATTTTCCATTGTAGTGGTGGAAGTAATTGTCTAAAACATCAAAATGACTACCTAGTTTCTTCCTTATTAGAGGGGCTTTCAAACTTTTATTCTAGTTTATAAGGAACCCATAAGAGGAATATTATTAATATTTAACTAATGCCTTAAATCCTTTTATTTAAAAGGTTTATTAACGACTCTCACATTTCATACCCCTAACATTATTAAATAGAGATTAGTCATAAGATAGTAGTGCACCACTTTACTCGGTCATTTAGTGGTCCATTATCCTATTCTAGGGAAGTATAGTGATTACTGAAAGGGGGTAACTAAGTTAATATTGTCATGCAGTTCATTATCGACATTTTGAGTTCAGGTAGTCTGTTCAAGGGGTCTCTTCAAGGTTGCCTTGGTCTCCACATGGGTTTCCTTTCCACCTTTTTTAGGGGCTTGGGAAGTTTATTTTTAGGTTGTTGTAAATGATGAGAATCCTTGACTTATCTTGGGTAAGTAGAAGGATGTTTGACAACTCCTACTAATTTGTCTTTTTTAGGACAAGATCATGAATTATGGTCAAAAGAGTCACACAAGTTGCAAAAGGAGGGTATAAATTCATGGACAACAGGCTGTGTGATTGTTCCACCCTTAAGACCCTCAATTTAACTTGGTATATATATCTCTTAGTTACATCAACCTCTACCAATGCTCTAGCATAGAATTTATGTTCTCTAGAATTAGTGATACCATCTAAGTATAGAGGCCTTCCTATAGTACTAGGTATATGGTTGATAGAATTTACATCCCAATAGTCAAGAGGCATATTGGGGAGTTTTATCCATAGTGTTGAAAATGTTATTTGATAAATTAAAATTGATGACGCCATGGTTTGAGGATGAAGGGTCTGCTCATAAATGTCAAATAGGGTCATTGGAGCACCCAGTCCCAATCTTGGTTTTTTTTGAATTTGATCACAACAAATCCCTCATCATGTAACCAAACTTGTGGTATCTACAAAGTAGGCCATTAGTTTTAGATAAAGGACATGATCTATCCCACATTTAGATGAATACCAATGGTGTATCCTAAAAAAGTGCCCTTCTAATGTAAAGAAATTTCCTCAACCTTTTCCTTAAGAATGGAAGCCTTCCAATGTTCTCCTATGAGTGTAGAAGGGATGTAATTGAGGGCAATAAAATTTGATATTGATCAATTTTCAATAATTGTATCCCTTGATTTTTGTGGAGGTAGATTTTTAATTCTAGTATTTTTGTTTCCCTTGACAACTTTTTGATCCCAATTTTCATGCATGTGATTAGAATTAGGACTAGAAGAAATTGTCGATGGACTTGGATTTGTGGCTTTCTGTCTTGTTCAAAATCCAATTCTTATTTCAAGGTAGTAATCTCTCTCCATATCTATGTAAAAAATCAAAGGGTATGGATTTTCATGAACCAAATCTGATTGAGATTTAGCATGGAGAAACCTTTGCAAGATTGACCCATTTAGATACAATTTTATTTGAATTATATCCACGCCCTAGTGATTGGCTCTTCCTGATAACAAGCAATCTCCTTGTCTTGGCCATGGGAGAAGGAGAAGGAGAGAGTAGCGCGGGTGTTTTGCCACTCTTATGTTGTAAGCCTAATAATATAGAAAAAAATATCCTTTTTAATAATCTTGAATTAAATACTTTTTTTCAATTCAAATATTAAAAGTGATGGATTGATGACCCCACAGCCTATCACCATATGCAAATCTCCATCGCTTAAAAGGGATGGAAATCACCTAAAGTTATAACACATGAGAAAATTACATAAAATTAAAAGTGATTGATTGGTGGTCTCATTACCCATCACCGTGTACATAAAAGTAATAGATGTATAGTCTCATTGCCTATTACTATATACATATCTCATCATCATAATTTTATTGTAAAAATTAATACAAACCTATATTACCTAAATTCCACTAGAAGTGTAGATAAAAACATGAAGCTCCCAACCAAGTACTTTATTTAAAAGTACATAGATGAGGTACAAAAATATATGACATAATTGAGGTGGAACTTGAAAGATTCACCTAATTATTTAATGATATTAAATACCTAATGCACAATTCAATCTCAAAGATCGAATGATTAAAAGTTGATGAATACCTCATGTATAATTTTATTGAGGTGATCAAATAGTTGAATGTCTTTCAAGACTTATGTAATACCAATAAAGAAGATCAATATTTTTATTAATATTAAGTACCTCAAGTGCAATTTGATCCTGAAGATCAAATAATTTGGATGTTACAAAGACCCATGCACTTATTTTATTTATGCACTTTCTATTCATCTAATTTAATCATTGCAATTTAAATTTTGTAATATTTAAAATATTTATTTGAAAAACAAAGTAGGGATAATGACTTTGTGTGGAATTTGTCAGCCACTTAATTATGGGATTATACTCTTACTTTGTCATTGGTCGTTGTTAAAGCCTACCATGGTCAAATCCCCTCCACCACCATAGTGGATAGAGTATTTACAATAGTATCCTCATTATATTATAGAATTAGAGAGTAGAGTCATTTGATGGTAAAGCTTAAAACTTCCCATTTGATAAGTAGTTTAATGATTAAAGCTTGATGCTTCGCACTTTAATAATTAATTTGATGATTAAGGTATAAAGGTTTCATGTCCCATAGATATGAATAAGATCTAGAAGGTTAATTTATCCGATTGAATTGTCACTACATATTATATTTTAAGGATGAAAGATTTTGTGAGTTAACAATATGCTAGAATCAATGTATACATTTATGTGGTATGAAAAACTTATTGAATAGTTTTTTGAATGAACAATTAAATGTTAAATTTTTACATCATATTGTAGCTAAGTTCCTAGAAAAATTATTATAGTTTGTCATTATTTTATTGTACTTATACCATCAAGATTAGCTAATCCCAAGATAAATGCACAAAATATGCATTTGGTATATGTAAAAAGCGAAGAGGTATCACTTACTAGAAGGTAGTAGTATAATACCCCATTCTTTTGGGCAACCTGACTTATTCAAGATCCATATTATTGGAGGTTAGGTTCCCTTAGTTTGGATATTTATCACATCTTTTTATAGTTTTGAAACTCTTGTCATGTTTTTAAAATGTTTCGTTCAAGACTCCATGCTATTTCTTATGGTTTTATTTCCTATGAGACTTTTGGGTCACTTTTGGGATTTAAACTCTTTCTAGACCCTTATTTTGTGCGTGTACTTAAAATCCTCATATTTTTATGATTCTTTTAGGCCTTTTCAAAATTCAAACCAAGTTTTTGGTAAATATACTATTCATCATTCTAGTAGGTTTTAATTACATGTTTTGGGCCTTGCTAAACATTTTTTTTGTTATTTGAATTTCACTAATATTGATGGATCATATTATTGAGATAAATACGATCCAAAAATATTCCATTAGTATTTTTGTCATATTTGGATTAAGTCGGATCCTTTTTACTATAAAAGTTACCAAATTACACTTTTCTTCCTCAAATATTATCCTAATCTTATAAGACTTGATACTGACCTTTCATTATTGTGTATTATGGATGGAAAAAATATAATATTTCCAACCTTTAATTTCGTGTATTTACCCTTGGTAATGATCAAATTGGTTTTGTCTTCTTTGTTAGATATTTAGCATAAGTATTAAAGGATAGAAACCTTTTCTTTTAGCCTTTATCATCCACTCATTTTTTTTTGGTGTCTCAGTTCAAGGTGAGCCAGTCCTTTTCTTCCCTCCATGTGGCACCACCCCATCCTTTCCTTTCTTATATATTTTACAAGGTATCTACACTACACTTAACCATTACTATCCTTTATTCTTAATTTAACTTCTAAGACTCTTAATTCTTATCAAAGGCTTGTGAAATTTTCTCCTTCTTTCCCTAGTCGTCTTCTATCCTCGTACCTTCCTCTTCCCCCCAAAATTTATTACCCTTCATGGCTATTTCCCACCATTTTTGAAACTTGATCTTGGTTTTGCTTCCAAACCTTGAGAATAAGTTCCTTCCTCTTTTCTTCTTTGTTATGAATTTTATAAGTCCCCCTAAATCTTTTCTATGATTATTCTAGGTTGTATTTTATTTATTTTTGCTTAATTTTGAATCTTAGAGATTAAAGGCAAACCTCTAAAACCCTTATTAAATAAAATTAGCAGTTTTATATGATTTTGATTCAAGTTAAGCATGATTTGGGGTGATTGAGTCGTTTAAAAGTTTAGCCATAAATTGTGATTCATGGGATTTTAGTTAAAAATAATAATACCATGATAACTCTTGATGTTTTTAGGATTAGTTTGTTATATAGCATGATATTATTTGGTTTTGTTTAGTATATTTTATAAATTATTAAAGGTTATCATGCCTTAAGCCTTTTTCTAGGGTATTTTGATTTTACAATGAGTTTGGATGTTATGGTTGATATTATTAAATATAATGATACCATGAGATTTTTGGGCATGTTTTAGATAAGTTTTATGTACAAGTTGCATTGATTTGATAATAGTTAGGATGCTTTAATTTTTGTTAAAGTTTATGACACTTTATATTTTTATTGAATGTTTTTAAGTGTACTTCAAGTTTTTATTTTTATCATATTCTTGATTTATTCAAGTGTTTTTAGTTATTTTTTCTCTAAATTCTATATGTTGGGTATGCTTATCATTTTAGAATATTTTTAACAGTTTTTAGATATTTAAGAGTATTACTATTTTAATAGGAATACTATTTTAGTGGTAATAGTATGTTAACATTAATATACTGTTAATGTGAATAATATATTTTGTGAATAATGATTTGATGATTTTTAAATAAATAGTGAATCATAGTAATAAAATAGTATTACTATCTTAGTTATTTTTTCTCTAAATTCTATATGTTGGGTATGCTTATCATTTTATAATATTTTTAACAATTTTTGGATATTTAAGAGTATTATAATTTTAATAGGAATAATATTTTAGTGGTAATAGTATCTTAACATTCATAGACTGTTAATGTGAATAGTATATTTTGTGAATAATGATTTGATGATTTTTTAATAAATAGTGAATCATAGTAATAAAATAGTTTTGATTTTTAGATGTAAGCTTATCGATATAAAATGACATTTTTTTTTATCATCTATGGATAGTATTCTTTGGGAAAAAAATCTCATTTAACCTATTATGGCATTCTAATCTATGTTTTGCCATTGGTTTTTTTATGGATTCATATGTGATTCTTTGGAATTTAAATTTTTTTTTTAATTTTAGATTAAAGTGGTTTTACTCAGTAGAGTTATTTTTTTTAAATGTTTAGGTCATGGATTAGGTTTTAATGATTTGGCTCATATGCCTTTATTAATGGTTTTTTTGTTTTATATTCATTTTGATGAACTCCTAAGGATTTTAAGGCTTCGATGGTTTGGTATCTGATTTGTTTTGGGCTTCATGCCTTAGTTTGACCTCAAATTCTTGGGATAATTTTAATTTATTTTGATATTTAATCAGTCATGACTCATCTTATATGGTTGTGATATATTCTTTCCAAGAATGGTTGGAAGTAAGTATTGTTATGTGTGGAACTTTATACTTCTTAGTGAATAATGCATATCATGAACAAAACACTAATTATTAAAGTAGAAGATACCGAGTTGGGAATGGTTTCCTCTTTAGGGTTAGTTACCCTGGAGACAAGGTGAGAACCTTCGATTTGGTTTGGTTTGGAATTTTATTGTATGCCTTGAAATTTTTATTAAATCCCTATATCTACTCTTCTTAGTCCTTCAAACTTTTTAGGGTGTTCATGTATTTCAAGATTAGATGGCATAGATATTGGGAGGATATTGTGTTGCTTGTAGAGCACCAGTATGACTGGGGTATATTAGTGTCCTTATGTTACCTAGATGGGAGGATATTGTGTTGTCTTATGCGCTAGTATGACCGAAGCACATTTTATATGTCCATTGCATTTGTCTTTGTGTCCCCTTGACCAATAATAAATGGCAATGTATGTGTATTATTGTTTTGGTAGTCGCATGATGTCGGTAGTTATCGTTGTGTGATACCATTGTTATTGTGTTTGGTAGAGGCATTATATGCACTACCGTTTTTGTTGCATTGTTGGTTGGTAGTTGCATTATGTGCATACCTGTTGGTTATGATGTGGTTGTTTAATGTTATTGGTAGTATTGTATGTTGGTAAATGTATTATTCAGAGTTTATGCATGACTCAATGTTATTGAATGTGAATTATTATTTATATATGATTTTACAACTTTGTGTGTTGTAATATTATTGAGCATGCTACGATTTAAGTATATTAAGTTATCTTCGAAAGCATGAGTATCATGATAATATATTCTAGGAATTATTACCTACTATGGTGGTTGTATACTCTAGCAGTACATCATGTCAGGTTTTACAATATTGTTATTGCATGTGAGTATGTAATTTGCAAAGGGTTAGATGTGTTTGATTAGTACTTTAGTACTAAACATATTATTTTTTAGTGGTTATAATGTAAGTGATTTGGATATTGTTGGAGCTTGATTTTGAGTTAGAAAGTAGGGTTTCTGGTACATTGTTTCATGTTGGGAATTTCTTATTTTGGTTCTCATAGGTGTGATTTTGGAACATCGATTTAATACATTTTAATCTTTAAAGAGTTTTACCTTATAGTGTTATTCCTCTTTTGTTATTATTTCTCATACCAAGCTTTGCACTTGTCATGAGTTAGATGAGCCTCTATTTATGATAGATATGATAGTAGCAACCATTATTTTTAATTTTAGCTTCCACATTTTGCTTCCAAAAAAAAAATTATATGATGAGAAAATTGTGATGGTGATACAAGTATACCATAAAATATTAACTTTATATCATGAAAAATAACATCATGATCATGAAACAATGATAGATAAGGTTATTGAAATTTACACACTCACTCACTAAGAATCTTAAATATCCTTTCATTCAATTATCCCATATGAAGGACATATTATCTTGGAAACTTTATAGTTGTTATAAAGGAAGTAAACGTAAAATCTTTAATATTCTTAACATATTTCAAAGAGACATATATTGACCAAGTAAATATACCAAGGTATATAATGAGGCATCAATGTAAGGTTACATGCTATATTTGGAAACTAATATTGTCATATTATCATAAAAGGGAATAATTAATGTAATATCATTACTACAATATGGAAGCATAATGGTCTGGTAAAGTGGTTGATTATGAATTTGATTGCTAGAATCTTGTTGGTGCAGTTTATAAGTAATATGCCATCATGAATGTAAATGTTTTCTTGCTACCAAGCATATATGACATTATCCTTTAATGAAAGTTAATTAGAACGAACTTGATGCTTATCTTAAAAGTTTGGATGTATTTTATATGTGCCTGTATTCCTCCATGGATATGAAAGTAAGACACAAAGAAGGATGAAAATGTTATTTTTTGTACTTTCAAGGGGGGAGAAAAGGAGATATAGATTATCAAGTATGTAAGCGCTTAAAAGACGTCTTCCATGAGATATGAACACAATGAAAAATTAAAGTGCACTTAATGATTATTCTTCCTTAATATAGCTTAGCTACCACTTGTGTTTATTATTGCCAGTAAATTATGAAAGTTAGATGTGTTGACTAAAGTTCCAACTCATATATAAGTCTCTATGGTAACTTCTAATAAATTAATGACAATTATGATAGACAATTATGATACATATATGCTTAAAGCATGTGATATGTGTCAAAAGAGTCAAACCATCGAATGAGGATTTATAATCCTTGAAAAAGATTAAAAACTCACCATAATAAGTTGACATGTCCATATGGATGAAATCTAATAATAGATTCCACTAGCAAATAAAATATCTATAAATTATTCTTACATTGATGTTAGATTATATAAAGTAGACATTGTTGAAGTGTTCACTTAAATAATTATAATTAATAATGGATAAAAGTTAAAATTATTCTTGATTTATTATGGAATGTTGATAAATGACTGAATGAGTTGGAATATATGTAGGAGAGACAAATATATCCACTTAAGCATTGTTTGTTTGTATGAATATGAAATCTAACATTTAAAATATAAGACCAATTAGCTATAAGTGGGTGCTAAAAAAATAATTTGAAAAAAAAAATTCATGGTACATGTCTTTAGACAAAAGCTTAATTTTCATCCTTGGTATGTTTTTTTACTGACAAAGTTACAAATGTGAGCACTATCAAAGTGCACTTGTACATATAAATAGAATTATATGTAATATGACATATGAATGAGACATATTAAGTTGAGGGGGAGAAAATTAAATTCTTTTTCTTAATTATGATTTTCCCTTAATGTTTTTCTACTATGGTTTTTAATGAGGTATCATAAAATATTGGTAAATGAGACACATTCATATATAGGGTTATGTTTTTGAGCTTCTCATACCCCTTCATGTATACTCAGTAGCTAAAAAGAGTGATATAAATATTTAAATATAAACATTCAAGGGAGAATATTGTGATTAATACATATTTTCATATTTTATACCCTTTTAATCTTATCTTTTGGTCTTTTTATGAGAACAACATATTAGGCTAAGTATAATTTTATGATTAAGTGATAATAATATCATATATTTAATTATTTGAGCTAAAATGATATAAAACTATTAAGCTTAATTTATTAAGTTATTTATAATTTCACTTTTTTTATTTTTTTAAATTTTTATTAGAAGTACAACTTTGTCAAAATAAAAATAAAAGGAGAAAGAAGGCGAATAATAAACACAAAGGCCTAGGAAAAAAAGGCACAAAGGCCGAGAATTGGAAAGACAAAAAGGAGGCCTAGCATAGGTTTGGAAGGAAATGAGGATAAGGAGGTGTTGAAAGAGAAGAAGAAGAGAGCGAGAGAGGGGCGACATAAGGAGAGAGAGAGAGGCATGGGCACACATAGAAGGAAAAAAAAAAGAGAGCAGTAGAGAGAGAAAGGTAATATAATAAAGAAGAAAAAGAAGACAATGACACATAGAGGAGAGAGAAAAGACAGTCAAGCATAAGGGGAAGAGAAAAAAGGGATCGAAACAGAAGAAGAAAAAAATAAAGCAAGAAAAATATAATTTTTTTCATGAAGAACAAGCTATTGTTCATTCGATTGATTTGGTGAAATTTGTATTTATATTTATTTTTGGTTCTTTCTTCATCTATTTCTAATATATATTCCTGATATATAATTCTGTATAATTAATGAATTTATTATGATTGGCTAAACAATTATTGTTGGGGAATAGATTTAAAACCTTAAACCATGATTTGAGATGTAATAATATTTTTTTTATTCCATGGAATTGCCCTTTGACTCTATTTTAATTTCAATTGGTTATATGTGTGATTATATTAAATTAAATTATATGGTGCATGCATCATTCTTATAATGATAGTATGTAGGAGTATATGTGTGTTAGGTGACTTTATAATTGCACTTGAATATATATATATATATATAAATTGCAGCTAGGTTAGACAATAATTCACTTAATAGTTTTATGATTCTAACATAAATAGTTAAATGTTTCCATATGTGTAGGTCAAATGAGGAGAATGCAACTACATATGCTTGAGGTACTAGCTTGGGTACTTAGATTAACAATCTTCTTTTTGTACTTAATGCTTTAAATCTAGTTACATATAGGAGTCATTTGTTGAGCAATATAAGAGTTTAATAGGATTTAATATTTTTGTTTCGTTATATAAATAATTTCAGAGAAGTAATATAAGATGGATATACCTACTTTTGTTTTAAAACTTAGCCAGTCTATTTTTTTTTTGTGGTTAAAAAAATATCTTAGAAATTATTGTTATATTTTGACCTACTCTAGTAATAGATTTTGACTTCCCTAATACAAATGTTAGATTGATATTCACCAATATTTTTTTTCTTATTTGATTTTTATTATTTTCTATTTTGAACCCCATAATTGTATTTTTCTTGTTATTTGTTTTTGTGTGATTTAGAGTATTTTATTTTATTATTTGTGTACTAGTAAGATTTAGGTGAGTCATTTCAATCATCAGTCTAAAATGATACACTTATTTACTAATACTACAACCAACAATAAGATGATTAAAATTGGTACCTGCTACGGTTATACCATATTATAAATACTCTATTAAAGATATGAATTTTTCATATTTTTTCTTATTAGTGTACTCATTAATATACTTCATTATGCCTCATTACTATTGATTTGTAACCACCTTATATATGGTTATTTAGTGATATTATATTGTAACTTTCATTATCACTGTAGAGCCATAACTATAATGCGCACACATACACAGAGAATGTACACAACGTGTATATACGAATGAGATTTGGAAGTCTTATTCTATCTTCCTCTTTATTTTCTTATATCCATTATTTATTTCAGTTTTTTAATATCATAACAATTTCAAAGTTAAATATTATCTTAGTCTTTCTAAATGAGGAGATTAATTATTACTTTATATGTATTTAAAGAAGTTATTTTAATAATTTTTGCATTTTTTTAGGAATAATAAATTAATCTTAAAATTATCTTACGCCACTTATTAAAAAAATAAAATATTGAATGTATATATAATAAAAAAATGAGTAAAACACAATAATTTACTATTTCAAGAGGTATGTTAGATAAAAATAAATAAATATAAATGGTTCATGACAAGCATTTTTACTACTAAGGAACTTATTTATATAATTTGGTAATTTAAAGGGATTAAATAATATTTCACACCTTTACTTGATCCTTAGCAAATTTTCAAGATTATTAAAATAGACAAATAAACCTCAAATTAATATATGCGGTTTCTTTTTTAGTCTAGTGAAAATGGTTTTTATTCTTTTTTATGGAATCTTAGGTTTGAATCGCACCCTTCCATCCATATCATAGTGTGAAATAGCTGTAATAATTTGAGCAGCTATAAAATGTGAGTTCAGTTTTTATTAATAGCTAAAGTTACTGATTGAAAGATCAGTTAACTATAGATGCCTACTGTCATAAAAATGCGTTTCATATGCACTTGATACATATGAGGCGATTTTTCTATATGGCGTTGGACTATGGCATGGATTACGGCGACCAAGACTAATATAAGTTAATACATTATTGCATACCACGTGAATAAATCTAAAGACTTGACCTCGTCGGTCATAGAAAAATAACCTTCAAAACTGTTTTTTTTCCTAGTTTAGTGAAAGTAAATGCACAGGCACAGCCTTGCATCAGAGATTGATACGTTTTCCATGAAGAGACAGCGAACTCTACCGGATTAGAGAGCGAGAGAGACGTTTATACAAAAAAAAAAGTAAGGAAAGAGGGGGGGGGGGACGAAAGACAATCGTCGTTTAGCATTTGGATGTAGCGTCGGTTGCTCTCCTAACCACTTCCAACAATTGTTGTAAAGTATGAATAATCGTCTTCGCATAAAGAACAAGAAACCGAAGAAAAAAGAAGTTTGGTTTAGATGAAAAACTATATAAATGATAAATTTCAAAAGTAATTTATTTATAAAATTTTATTATTTTGATAAAGAATTTGAATATATATATATATATATATATATATATATATATATATAAACAAATTATAGTATATTTTTTATTTTTACTTATGAAATTATATAAACACTATATAAGCTTATTTGATACAATTTTAAGATGGATTTTAAAATTTACAAGAAATTTCTAAGTTATATTTTAGGATATTCAAATAAATATTTTCGATGGTTTTTTTTTAATAAACTCTCTCTTTTAAAAAAAAAATCTTTTTAAAAATTACTTTAAAAAAAATGTCCTAAAAATTCTTCACCCACCACAAAAGAGCCTAAACTTCCAAACTTTGCCACGGATCCTTGCACAATTGCTATTATATTCGGAAGCGGTAGCAAAGAGCTTAGTTGATTCGTCATCCTACACCACGACCAAATTTTACACAAAACGACATTAACGGCTCTCGTAGCTTCACTTTTAGGTCATTATACTTTCTGTAAGCAAAATTCAACTAACAAAAGCGTGGGCGGCATGTAAAGACAATGGAGGCTAGAGTGGATAGTGACACCTAATTATTAATTAGTGAAGATAATAAAAAAAAGTGAACGTCAATTTTCACCGGTCAATTTTGAAATATACTCCTAATTTAATTTTTTGTAAGGATGAGTTAAAATTCTCATAGATTGAATTTTTTTAATTTAATATTTAAATTAAAAAATTTGTTTTAATTTATCTAAATTTATTTTTTTAATTATATTAGTTCCTCAATTAGGGACCAAAAATAGAAGTGATTATATTCTAACGAAACTCATTTGAATTAAAATGAAATATAAAGGGGTCAAGATAAATATTTTTTTAATTTAAGAACCAAAAATAGAAAAAAAATTATATTTTAAAGTGACTAAAATAATGTATAACTCTTATAACAACTAATATAGGTATTCAATTAGAGGTGTACAAACACAAAACGAAAATTCTTTTTATTTAATGTCAATAATCAATTTATATATTTGTAATTAACTTATTAATTAAATTAGATTAGATAAATTATTATACTCTTAACAAATATACACATGAGGACTACCCATTGGATTGACAAACTGAGTTACTATAAGGATCATGCTTGAAATATCTTAATAAAATTTATTACTATCTCCATTTAAAAAAAAAACCTTGAAGTTTTTGTTTCATAATGAAAATTGTTTTTAAAAAGTTAAGGCTTAATTTTTATTTTTACCCATATTTTTTCTCTTTTTTCTTCTATGCATTAATTGCCATATCATTTTCTAGTATAATTATTATATTATGAATATATTTATTAACTTATAAAATAATGAGTAAATTGCCAAAAAGACTCCATTAGAAATGGAGGGAATAACATTTAATAACATGTGTGTATTTGGTACTCCCTCTGTAAGTGTTGTTTCGGAATTTTTTACAAATATTAGGAATTGTAACTATTGTCAAATACTATATCCTTATCAAATATACTTTATTAAATGATGTTTAAGAGAGAAAAAAATTAATGAAGAAGGATAATTTGAGAAAAATAAGTTAATTATTACATTAGAAGTATTGAATGACTAATAATACAAGTCAACCTTTTTTTTGGGTAAAATGATACTCTCTCTGTTTCTAAAATAAAATCATTTTTAGTAATTTATATACTATTTTAAAAGATAATAAATATATCATTAGTATGTCAATTATATCATTCATTGCAAATTAATATGGCAACTAATACATAAAGTAATAAAAAGAAAAAAAAAACATAGGGCCAAAAATAAAAAGTAAGTATTAATTTTTCCATTATTTATTTATTTATTTTGATATAAAAATGAGATAAAAATATTTTCTTTCAGACACAGATCGAGTATATTTTGAACCAGGTGAAGTATATATTATTAGATTAATACATTTTAAGAAAAAAAATTAAATGCTTATTCACATTCTAATATAGATAGTTGGTAAACCATTTATATTTGCATCTTTTATCTTTAATCGGCTAATCAACTATGAATCTCCTACTCAATTCCAATGGTTTTGATAAACTTCTTTGAAGAAATAAATCCGTCTTCAAATGACAACATTAAACTATTGATGTCCGGGAGTTGATAAATGATATTTTTTCTTAAATTCAACAAATTATAACAAACAAAAAAAAAACATTGGGGCAAATTCATAATTTGATAAAGTTGAAGATCTAATACTTTGACGAAAATTTGACAATATTAAGTGTGCTGATAAGATAATAAGTATTTTGTAAGTTTTGTTTTTTTTTTTGCTAAAAAATTTCTCTTTCGTAAGGAACCAATTTTTAAGTTGACTCAAAATTAAAGTCCGCTTTTATACTATATATATATATATATAACCTACTATGCCATCCGTGTCATGCATGGTTCTAGGCTAGGCTAATTCAATATTTCATCCTTGTAACTTTTCTAGGGCAACAGCAATCAGCCGATGTTCCTAGAAAGCCATCAAGAGAGGGGTCCCTAAACATCATTGGATGATCGTTGCTAATCATGCCATCATTAGTTAATTGACCGATTAATTTTATATGGACGCTGACAATTAGATACAAGAGTGGCAATAGAATAATCTGCTTCACAGACAAGCAATATCCACAATGATATATGACAATTTTAAATACATAGTCCTAACTATGTGTCCTCTATGAATATTATATATGATCGTCCACGGCGCAATTCTATAACGATTTTCCCCCCTCCCACATAATAATTGATTTTGACTTGCGTAACAAATAACTATTATGGAACAAAAAAAATTATAGCTACTTTACACCTTTTGTCGGTATTAATACTAAAATACTTTATAAATAACATACATGATTAAAACCTATATTTAATCAATCTAACCATAAAATAAAGTATGTGAATATATTGCCTATGATATTTACATTAATCAATCTTGTGGAAAATACCCAATTCTAAATTTTGAATAATATAAATGACTTCAAAGTATGTCCATAAACATTGATCAACAGTGGTAAAAGTAAGAAAAAAAAACTCACACTAAATTTTTATTATATTTGGTAAAAAAATTCATGTTTTAATAACCGTCTAAAGTTACTCGTTTGACAAATTATAATATAAATGGTGTTGATAATGAAATAGGTTTTATCTGGAATCTAATGGATTTTACCCATTAGATGTGTAAATAGATATAAATAAATAAATATAGAAAAAAGGAGATAAATATTCATCAAGTTTGGACATGGATATTGGTAATAAATTGTCAAATCTGTATACGGCTTCATACTTGTACCTGTACCTTCATCCATTTATCTAATATAAAATTATATTTTTAACATTCATTTATATAACATTCAATATATTTTCTAAGGTTAAAAGTAAAAATATAATTAAATTCTAATAGTTTATGTATAATTGAATTTTTTTTAAAGCTTGATGGGTTTTATCCAAAATTCAATGGATTTTATCTACAGGTGACAATCGAGTCAGGCGGGTTGGGTTGGGTTCGGGTTATAGTAGGTTGAGTCATTTTCAGATTGGGTTATTTGTGGGTCATTTTTCTTTCAAGGTCAATTATGGTCGGGTTGGGTCATTTTGGGTTTGAGTCGTCTTATTATTCAGGTCGAATGGGTTTGAGTTAAGATAGTTTAGGTTTGAGTCGGGTCAGGTTTAAATTTTTTGAGCTAACTTGTTGGGTTGGATCAGGTTTAGGGGTGTAAATGAGGAGGATTTTATCTAAAATTTGATGGGTTTTATACTTCAAATACTCAAATGGATATGGAGGATGGGAAAAATACCCTGTAGGCTCGAATATAGATACAGGTATGAGAAACCATATCCATACCCGAATACATATCCGTACTCATTTATCATATATATAATTATCATTTTATCGTTAATTTTTAAATAAATATAGTATAAATTAAGATTAAAACTGTCATTTATCTTACCTCTAAATGGGTGTATCCGTTGGGTAATAAATTTATTCGTTGGATAATATCCGTTAATGGATAAAAAAACTATTTATCGGTAATAGATATCCAATAAATACGGATGTAGGTGTATTAGTGGATATCCATTTTGGGTACGGATATGAATTTGGGTAGAGATTTTCTTATCAGGATCAAATATAGGTACTGATATGGGTATGGACGTACCTGCATTAAATCTGCTCCATTTACATCCTTATTAGGTTGGTGATTTTGTGTTCGAGTTAATTTGACGGGTCAGGTTTGGATTAACGTGACCAATTAGATGTTTTTAGGTTTTGATGAGTCAGATTAGGTTTAGGCCAAGTTAATTCTGAATTGAATCACTGTAGATTTGAGTCAAATCAGACATTAACCACCAAAATTAATCTAACTCATTTACCTCGTAGGCAAACATTAAGTTTAACGTAAGCATGTAATTAATAATGCATTATTAATTGCTATTTATTTATTATTATGAATTTGTAATGTTGTATTTTAACGTGAACAAATATGCAAAATTAAAATATCGTTGATGAATAAGTAAATTTATAATAAAAGTAAGAAAAATTAGTAAAATTTAAATAATAATAATATATTTTTAAAAGCTTTAAATAAATAGTAAGATATGTGTATTTTTTTATTATCATAATTAGTTAATATCGAATTTAATTTTGTCGAGTCAGCTCATATTAATAATAGGTAGGGTTGTGTTGGTAACGTGTCAGATTGATGGTGAATTATGGGTTAGGTCGGGTCACTTATATTTGGATTAACGTCGGGTTGGGACAGTTTCTGGTTGGGTCGGATTAATAAATTTATCATATTAAATCGGGTTAGATTTTATGTATGGTGGGTCAAATTTGCTAGGTCTATTTACCTGATGGATATGGATAAATATATATAAATATAAAGAAGTAAAAAAAAAATCTATTAGATTTGGACACAGATATGAATATAAATTTTCTTATTGGATTTTGTAACTGAGAGGCGAAAATTAATCCATTATAATCCCTAAATATAAAAGTATAGTATTATTTTTATTTTTTTGGTTTTATGGGTACATGCCCACATTGGATGGTGGACTGAATACGGATCATACCATTAGAAATATATAGTTGATGATATCAATTATTATATTGTATATCGTCAAGCATAGTTTGATAGGTACTTCGAGCATGTGCTTATAAAAAAATTTAAGATGAAGAGACAAACATATATATATAGGGTGAAGGTCATGTACAAATCCTTTTTAAGATACATACAAACTATTATTTAAAATACAAACATATGAACCGTTAATCACCGTTAGATCTAAAAGATTTAAGGGCTGAGATTAAAATAAACTTAGGTTAGGTATTTACTAAATCTTAACCATTGATTAAATACTAATCTAATGGTTAAGATTGGTTCCTATATATATATCTTAAAAAAAGTTTGTATGGGACATTCACCCTATATAGATTTATATATAGTGAGAATCAATAACCAACTTAATTTTTTAATTTATTTAGTCTTTACCGCCTATTGCGGATAGTTTCCACCACCTATTATAATTTTCTAACTTGAAAAATAAATATCTAATATTTATAAAATATTGATATTTTTTATTTTAACATTCAAATATTATAGTTTTTGATAAACTTAACGTAATTTTTTTCACCTATTGCAAGTAGTTTTCACTATTCACTGTGAGTAATTTTCTAACTAGAAATATAAATACCTGATATTTATAAAAGCGTCGCCAATTTTTTTCTACACTCAAATATTATAACTTTATGATAAACTTATGGTATTTTCTTCTACCCACTAAAAATAATTTCCACCACCCACTGTAATTAGTTTTCAAATCTAAAACATAAATAAAAAATATTTATAAAAATGACATAGTCCTATGACCTACTTATAATAGTTTCTTCTATTTAGTACATAGATACATACATACATACATAAATACATACATACACACACACACACACACACACACACACACATATATATACAGATAGATAGATAGATAAAAAGGAAAGTCCATAAAAAAAATATTTCACCAAAAAGGCTAAATATTAATCCTATTACTGCATATATATGTTGTACAAAGACAATTGGTATATCTTCGAACATTATTTTACAACTTAAAATAAATACTCATCTTATTGTGACAAATGTTTTTTCCCCATAAACTACAATGAATTCAACATCGGTGTAAATTCAACACAAGGTGCTCTATGAAATTAATAAAAATAATTAATTTCAAATTGATAATCAAGCTGATTGATTATCACATAGAAAGACCGAATTCAAATGAAGGAAAAAAAATACTAAATTGCTGATTTGTATAAATAATTTTTATCAAACAAAGGTAGAATAAAATAAATTGATTAAATATATTTACTTTAGCTGATTATTCAGTCTATTAATTCTTATATTGAATCATGTAGAAATCAAATTAAAGCTTGTAAAATTAAAAAGAGTTTGTGACAAAGAATAACTCGATCAAAGAAGTATAGATGCTTACAAGTTTTTGTGGTTGTACCTTTTTAATTGATTGTGTAAAAAAAGTATACTTTATTTATAGTTGAAAAAATTATAAAATTTGATATATATTTTAATTAATATTTTTAATTAGTTAACATAAAATGACACAAGGTACAACAAAATTTTTCCATTGGGCCAACGGTGCAAATCCACGCTAGTGAATTTATGGTCTCTCATAGATGACGAGATTCAAACCATGTGCTCTGCTTTGTTATCTTTGTACGGAGGCCTGTTAGATTATGTATCTCATTTTTTTTTCATTGGCAGGGTAGAAACCTAGGGACATACAAGAAGTTACATGATCACCTATGATTGATTGTGTAATAGCTTATGCCTCCCTCTAAATTAAAACCGCCCCTCACCTCCCTAAGTGGAATGTCAAAGAATTGAATTCCAAAGGGTAATCCATGGCCCAATCTTGCTAAGCCATCCACTACATAATTAGTTTTTTCAAAAAAAAAAAGAGTAATAAAATGATGATCATAGTGTATAGCTAAATGTTTATAAGTCTTAACAATGGGCATCAATCTATGAGTTCCCGAATCTTATGTAAGGAAGTGCACTGTCGTTTTTGAATCGTTGTAGATTTCTATACGCTTATGACTCCTTTATGAGCCTCTGACATGCCATGAAAGATTACCCATAATTTATCAAAAAGTATGGAATATACAACCACATTGGTTGCAAAACCAAAAATTTAGCACCTCATATGGTCTCTAGCAACACCACCAATAATAGTACTTCTTAGGTTGGAAATGATGCTCCCATGAATATAAATCTTAACGACTCCCATTGGAGGTGGGTCCCATTCTAGTGCACATAAATGATATTTCTTTGGCTACTGTATCAATTTGTGTAAAGTATGTCATTCATGGATTTGATCATAGGCAGCTTCGAATCCAAGGACTACACTGATCAATTGGTGATGACATCTTGCAAATAGACACTTGTTACATAGATACCACATGTGCTAACATGTAATAATAAGTGCCATAAAGCTTGGGGATCATGAGAAGAAAACTTATTAGCTTTTCTAATGATGTTATGCCAAAAACAATTATCCTAAGTAAAAGAGAAGAAGGATGGGATATTAGTACGAGGGAGGATCTCCAACCAAATAGCCTTGGATAGGGGATAATCACAAAACACATGGATAGTAATATCTAGAGAACTACACCATGACTCACAATCATCATCTAAGACAAAGCCTCTATGCCTCCTATTTTTATTTGTGAGCAATTTATTATAGGATGACAACTAGATAAAGTTTTGGATTCTATGCTGCACTTTCAGCATCCCATTATATCTCCAATTGGTGGAAGTAGGAGTATCATCTAAGAAAACTAAATTATAAGATTATTTGTTGGTGATCAAACCATTAAACGTTTGACCCCACATCAGAGTATTCTTAGTTGTATACCTAGGGGTAACTAGAACCACCATTACTTCTAATAATTTCCTTGGTAGAAGGTAATGTTAGAAATCAAACTAATGTCATATACCATCCTCAATAAAAAAATTGGTGACCCTTTTATTTATGTCTTCTAAGGGGAAATTAGCTATTGTTGCTTCAATTGATGGCCCACTATTAACCCACTAGTCTATCCACAAGGAATTTTGATATCTAGAATGAACACTCTATCTGAAGCCTTTTTTTATGAGAGTCACATGTGAAATGATAGTACTCCACAGCTTTGAGAGGTGACTATAAAGAACACTTGCTAAAAGTTAACATTTGTTATCTACTTTTCCTTTAGTACTTTCACCCATAGTGTCTCTTTTTTCATGATAATTTCCCATGAAATTTTAAGAAGTTGTACCTTATTGCATATCTTCATACATTGAAGTCCCACACCCCCTTTATCTTTACTTTGACAAAGAAACTCCCATTTGATAATATGACCTTTTTCCCTGCAGTTTCTTCTACCCCAAATAAAGGATTTGTTGAGATGATTCAATTAATCATGAACACCCAATGGAAAAAGATAAATGTGGTAGATCATAATTATACTAGTGATTTATTTCATCAAGGTAGTAAGTCCAATTAAGGAAAAAGCTTCACGTATCTAGTTGAAAATTTTCCTTGTTGCTTTGTCAATGAATGACACATAAAAGAATTTAGAGTATGTCTCGAAACATAAACCAATGACTAAGTATTTTCCTAGAGAGTCATCATGTTTGAAACCTACCTGTCTAGCAATTTCTCTTTCGGTGTGTCATGTCACATTGTGAGAAAATAGAGAATAGTTTATTTTTCATTTTTATTTCTTATTCTACTGTACTTCAAAAATTATTTAAACAATCTAGAATAATCTCCCTTTATAAAGTATACGTTTAGGAAAAAATAATCATATCATCGATAAAGAACAGGTGAGGGAGCTTGATACCTCCTCTAGATAGTGAAATGGGTTTTTAAAATATTTTAGCCACATATAGCTTGATGATGTGAGACAATCATTCCATGAACAAGATAAAAATGTAGTGTGAGATTGATTATCCTTATGTTACACCTTTTTGCAAGATGAATAACTTATGAGAGCTCCCCATTTCATATAATACGAAATAAGGGAGTGCGGATGTAGAACATATTGACGGTGATAAAATGTTGAGGAATATAACATGCAAAATATCTCTCTTCTATAACCAATTAAGAAATCCTATCATAGGCTTCAGCAAGTTTAATCTTAATGCCCATCAAACCTTTTTTTCCCTTTCTTCTACCTCATTGCATGAATAACATCTTGTGTTGTTATAATGTTATCTCAACATTGTTGCCCTGATAAGAATCCACTTTATTTAAGGTAAATGATATGCGCTAAAAGTGGTCTCAAATGATGTGCTATCACCTAGGTGATAACCTTGTATGCTACGATGCAAATACATTTAAGATGAAAATTATGCATTTAATAGGGGGTGCAACCGTATGAATAAGGGGAATTAAGTTTGTGCTAGTTATTGATTATAGTTTCCTAGAGTAATAACCATATTCACCATGTAGTGCAACTTTGTGCTTATGATAGTCCAAAAATACTAATAAAATGATAAGCAAAAGTCATCTAGGTTAGGACTCTTAAATTAGCCCATAGATAATATTACATTTTCACCTTGAGAAAGGGCATAGATTGTACTATATTTTTTTCATTAGGTCATCCAAAGGATGGAATAAAAGTTGGAGCTTGCAAGGCAATGAATAAATTCCCATAAAAAAATTTTCAACTCCATAAAAAAGTTCAATCATGCTCCCACGTGCCATCTAATTTATTTAGAGCATGGATAGTAGATTTCTTACCCTTATAAACTACCATAAGGTGAAAATAACATGTATTTGGATCCATAAATGGATCCTTATCAAACTTATCTTTTAGAAACCAAAAAATTTATCCTTATAGTACTACCTTATTATACTCTTGGATGAGTTTAGCTTCCAATTTCAAGAGGTTTATCATGGAATGGTCTCTCAAGGCACTCTAAATGTCTTGAATTCATGTTAGCAAGCACCTCTTCATAGCAAAGATGTTACCAAAATAGTGATTGTTCCAATCATCTAGCCCCTAGGCATATGAAGCTGCAGAGTCATGGAAGCCGCTCGAGGAATTCCAAAGCCCATAGATTACATTTATCCATAGGAAATAAAATTTAAAATTATTCCTAGAAGTAAAATGATATCTATTATCATAATAAGTGAGTAGGATCGGATGCTAATTGAAGTAAACCTATGCAATGTGTTGGACTGCAGTAGTAGAATAGAGTATAACCCATGTAGAGGAAGAAAGTGCTTGATAAATTCAAGGGTTAATTCTTCTACCCATAGCCTTTTCATGATAAGTGAAATTGGGGTTGGAATAACCCGAATACATGAGCCTAAATTTATTCAAAAAATAAAGAAATAAAACACATCAATTAGCTTGTCTTATACTCCTATTTCTACACTAATCCAATGATATAACACCATTAAATTCACCTCTAAGAAGCCAAATCATATTAGTTGAATCTACAATTTCAGCATATCTTCCCATAATCTATCATGAACGGGAGGTAATGGCTACACATAGATGGTAATGAAAATAAACTATTGGCCAAATTTAAGGATGATATGGGTATGAATCAATTAGGAATGAGCACCAAGAACTTCCAACTATAGTGAATAAACACTCCACAACAAACAAATGCACTTGGGTATTATCTTCAAAGGATTATTTTTTTGTATAACCTCATTTTCTCTATCACCACGATATTTTTTTTTACCAAAGTTGCCAAGTTAGATTTATATTAGCTTGTCATAAAAGAAAACTGACACCTATAGTATCATTTCCTATCCCTTTAACATTCCAGAAGAGCAACCACAACAATTGTATATAGCCATAAGGAAATCAACAATGATAAGACTGGTTAAGAGGAACCTTATCAGCATCTTACAACCAAGGTGACACATCATCCTTTTTTACTTCCCTTCCTCTATTGCTAGATCTAACTGGAAGTGAAGGAGGAATCTTAGGTTTATTTAGTCACTCAACTTTGGAGCACCCATAATTTGAGACTTATAGTGTGTAAAATTCTTGTGTTTAATAGATTTTGGATTGTGTATGATCTTAATTTATAAATATATCTTGGGTTTGATAAAAAGAAATTGAAAAATGCTCGAAAAATTAAGTAAATTAAGTTTTCATGCATATGAGTCGAAAAGTTCTATAAATTGATTGATTGGTATGTCGTTTTTAGCTTGAGTTTGGTTTTATAGAACTGATAGATGGGTTTGGGGAACTAACAAATTTACCTATAGAACAGTCGACTAATTGATAAAACTGATTGATTGATTTGTCAAGCTGAGAATTTTTTTAAGCTTATTTTAAAAAAATGCTTTCATCAAAATGGAGCCTTGTTAATTCAACTCCAATTTATTTATTGGGTAATCTTGAACCCTATTAACCTTTTATCTAGATTTAATTTTGTCTCTAATGGATTTGCGGGTCCAATTTTGGAAGAAAAGGGAGAGGATAACCTTATCCTTTGTTTTCTTCTTCCTTTCCCCTCTATATTACACTAGAACAAACAATTTGTTCTAAAATTTCTCTACACAACTAGAAGTTTTACTTCCCATGTTGCTCTCCCCATTTCCTTTCATGTATTCGACTATTCTCTAAAGAATCTCAACCTACCTTCTCAAGAAAATCACCATTTGAGCTTTAGGAAGGAAATCGGTCTATTGTTGATAAATTTGCTTGCTCAACCCAAATTCAAACAATGAAAGTAGGGTTTTTGATCTGATTACACTCCCACTTATTCCTTTATCAATTTATTGGTTATATATATCCCTAATAATATCTCCCCTTCACCTTATTTTAGCCACCAAAAATATTTTGAGTTTTCCCAACCCTTGTGCTCCTCTCTTCTCCATTTCGAGCTTTCTCCTAATTTAGGCATCTCTTTTGATCCCTTCTCTATCTCCCTCTTGTTTTAGTCCAAAGTAAGCAAGAGTTAGATTTGGAAAAAATCGAGTTCTTGCTTTTAGTGAATCATTTTCTTATATTTTCTTCGAGGCGGTGATCTTATTTTCTTTCTTTCCCTAATTCATATTTCTTGGAATTTAATAATTATTTAAAGGTTTTTGAGTTTAAATTCTTATTTTATGGTTTTGTAAGTTAGATTCTTTAGCTAAAGGTATTGCTTTCTCGGTGTGTAATTATGCAAAGATTTTAAATAACTCATTCTTACCTTTTGAATGTGGCATGACTAAGCATGTGAGCTAGAATACTTTGTAAATTTATAATATTTATATGCATATATGAGATTGTTGGCATTACATGTTGGAGTATTTAATAATTTTTGAGAAAAGTATGATGTCTTAATGAATTATGGTTGGTTATATGTTAATGTAGCATGATTAGCACTTAAGCATGTGTAACCTTTGTTTTTTATAATGACGATGCTATGATTTTGATACGGTTGGATTTTTGGACTATACATCACATTTAAAATGCTTGTGTTTGTGTTATCTAAAAGTAAATCGATCAACTGGTTAAGCTAACCAAATCAACTAGCTCTTAGAATAGTCAACCGGTTAACTTAATCAATCAATTAGGTTATCCGTGATGATTTTAGGTTCCTATGTGGTTAAACACATTGACTGGTTTGTCAAAACCAATTAATTATTCTTAGACTAGTCGGGTGGTCTAAAAAAACTGATCAAGTATTTTCGAGAGGAATTCTAGGATTTTTCTAACCCAACTCGATCGATAAGTTAACCTAAACTGATCGACCGATTTGGCTAGAGAGTATTGTTTTTGTTTTTCTTCAGCTAGTTATGATTTGAGACTTTATGCTATAACATGAATATTCAATGACGAGAACATACATATTGGCACAAATTAACTAACCTATTAAATGGATTAATTAGTTCATAATTCATGGGATTCTTAATAAGTGCCTTTGGAAAGTTTTAATGGAAAATTTTGATTATATATGCTATGATGCTACAAATGGATGATATAATTCATATTTTTAGCTTAATTGGGTTATCTTAATGAGTTGATTTAAACTTTTATAAGGACTAATGGAAGTCCAACAACATGGGTTAGAGGATAACAATGGTTAAAATGGAGTGATTATGTGGATGTGTTGCTTGTTATATGGGTCTTATGTGATAATATAACCTTGGAGAATAACACACTAATTACTTAAAGTAAAAGATGATCAACAAGTACATGGGTCTAGATAACTTGATCCTCAATTAGCTACCGAAACTTAGTATGTCTTTTGAAATTTATTGGTGCCTTCAGGCTTACCATCAGGCAAGAACATAATAGATGTTAGTGCCTCACCTACTATAGACACTTAAGTGATTTATTGGCTTCGGCGGGACTTTATGTTCATTGGTGGTTACTTGGCTTTAGCTAGATTTTATGTCTTCTAGTTTAGATAGAATTCCATGGTATGTGAGACCACGGGATGGTAATTAGTTCATTGCACAAAAAAAGGGAATAAAGGCTCATAAATGATTAATCTAATGGAACAAGTAAATTAGAAAATGGGTCAAATGGGTAATAGAAGAGCCTAGTGAGTGGTGGAATAACTTGTGATTAATTAAATATTGCTAGCCATGATATCTATGTTGTGTTGATAAGCATGACAAGTTATAAGTTATCTAGGTCCTAGCATGGCATGGAATATTAATGCATTCTATGATTATGATAATGCGTGTGTATCTAATTATATCTTGTATATATGATATTGAGTTTTAGTATGATATCCATTATTTTTATAGGCCTTTCATGCTTGTGACTCTTGTTAAGTAGGTAAATTGGCTTATTTAGTATGTAATATACTAATGTGTCTGTTTCTTAGGTCACCTACTCAATCCCATGAGTTGAGGACCATGTGTAGATATTTTAGGATGGCTAGTAGTTAGCCTACTTGTGTTGGGCTTGGGGATGTAAGAGTGTGGAAACCTAAAGATCTTTTATAGGTCCTTAATGGACTATGGTTTTAGGGCTTTCCTTATATATGCTCATATTTTTTTTTATGTCAACACTTCAACTATTATGTTCTAATATAATTTTGGTTGTTTTGGGACTGATGTGGCCTCATTTGTAAACACTTAATATTGGTATTTCTATAATATATGTTTGTGCACTCGACTTTTTGTTTTGATTTGGTTGATTTCTTTATCCTTGTATCTATTATGGGACGGGCGGTGAACGTCCATCCTATATTAAGTATTGTAGTAACACCCTATTTCTTCTAGTGTATTTTATATTTTTGCTTCCATAATATTTTAAAATGAAATTTTTGGTAGTAAAAATTCGAGGTGTTATAATCTTGGTCGGAGTTGGTCCTTAGGTTGATTAATAAGGGGATTTCTATTTAGTTACATAATTGTTTGCAAGGAGTTAGCATTGACTAGGTTTTTGCTAGTTCAATCTAGTGGAATCCTTTTGGGGTTAATCCGACCTAAAGAAGTTGATTTCATACTCACATTTTTCTTAATAGAAGAAGGGATAGACTTCCCTACTGATTGGGATTTAGTTCCCAAAGTAGGATTTATTTTTTAACTTCCCATGATTATTAGTTTCTAGTGGTTTATCATTAGTATTTTCCATGATAGCCACTAGATCCTCAACCCTTTCCTAAAGGAAAGAGTCATCTTCCATTTCTATGAAAATCTCAAATCTAGATAGAGGGTCCCCCCATCTTAACTACTTAAGAGTGATTTTCCTAAATTTTAGACTTTCCTTTCTTCTCTCTCTAGCTCGTATCTATCTTAGTGCCCTTTGTTGGCAGCAATTATTACCTATCACCAACATCCAGGAACCAAAGGGAGCATTTTCTTCCAATGATGGGACCTATTTTTGACTAATATTGTCCATAGTCATGGCTAAGCTGCCATTAGCATGATCATGCACCAATCCATTTATGGCTTGAATAACACGAGGATATTCATATTTATGGTTGACTCTTCAACACTCAAAACAAATCTCGCATATCCCATTATACCATATTGTGTATAGGGATGAGCCATGGTATAATTTTTGGTAACAAGGGCTTTGTGAGATCCAATTCCACCTCAATTTGAGTGAGCCTCCCCATGGAGGTTGATGTAGTGCAAGAATCAAACTTAATAAATTTACAAATATAGTCACTAATAGCTTTAAGCTTCTCTAAGGTTCCATAATACTTTATCATTATTTCTATAAGTTTTATCCATGCAGGCATTGATGTGATAGGTACAGTGGATACACAAAAATTTGAATTCCATTTGCTAATAGTGAAATACCGACCATAGACTGCCTAGGAACCCCCGATTAATACATATTCATAATTAGATTTCTTTTTAAACATGACTCGAAAGAGTCCTAATCCCAAGTCAATCAATTCATAAGTACCCTCAAAAGACCACAAATCCCAAATCTTATGACTTGTAGTCTTATACCGGGTTATGAGACCCAAAGGCTTGATAATTAGGCTTCGTCGCTAAGGTCTTCAATGAGCCAACTTTTCTTTTGCAGAGAGCATGATTTGTGGCCATTTCACATTTTTCATTTGGGGACATCTTCACATATGTCTTCATTCATATCATCCAATTCCTTCCATTCAAGATTGTCTGATTTGCTATATATAACAGTATTGACTTGGCTAGTAAGGATGTCAAAGAATGACAAGCCTATTGACCATGGGTTTTCCTTTGAGTAGGGAAGTTTTGAAGCATCAGTCGGAGCTCCATTGATTCAAGTTGTGATGTGGGAATTGCCCTCTTGATGAGCATCAAACATGGAGATATCAGTTCCTAACCTCTGTGTCTCCAATGAAGGTTTCTATTTCTCATGAGAAGAGGTGTTATCAGAGTTCAAGGGAGAATAATCACTGTGATTAAGGAAATAAAAAATTAGGATTATGGTGGGATGACATATCTACAAGTACAACACATTCATTAGGTATTTTTTGTGTTTGTCCTCATTAGCTTGTATATCTTACATGTTGGGCAATATGCCTATTGTCATACCTAGACTTTTTGAGAACACCGACAACCTTGCGTCTTATTTTTCCTCCTACTACACTCTCAAATACATAGCACACCTTTACCTTTTATTTTTCCCTTCACCCTTAATACCTTCACATTCATGGTCCCTTATTTAAAAATAAAATATACAATCATTATCTCCTATATAATATTAAAATATATAATTTATACCCCACATATATTTTTTCTTCTTTTTCTTTTTTTTATCCCTTTCTTTTTTATTTTTCTTTTAAAATATTTAGGAATGTAAACAGGGCAAATTTTACATGAAACTAGACGGATTTTATATGATAAATATTTAAATAGATATAGATAAATAGATATGAAGGATGAAAGAAAATACCCACCGAGTTCAAGTACTGATATGGATAAAGAGTATCCATATCCATACTCATACCCATATATATATATATATATATATATATATATATATATATATATCCATATCCGTTTATCAAATAAATAATTACTATTTTACTTATAATTTTAGAATAAAAATAATGTAATATTAATGTTAAGATATTTATCTTGTTTAACTCTAAATGAGTTTATCCGTCAAATAATAAATTTATCAGTTAAATAATATCTATTAACGAATAAACGGGTTATCCGTCAGATAATGAATATCCAACAACTATGAATATAATGGTGTTAGTGGATACCCATTCGAATACAAATATAAATTCATATACGAATACGAATATAGATGTATCCATCCCAAACTCTATTTAGGTCCCTACTTGTCTTTCTCTAGGGTGGCTTCATGGAGCCTCGAGGCATTTAATTTGCCTCTCTGCCACTTTTGCCCATAAGATTGTGTTATATCCGGGGAGGCAAACATGCCTCTAGTCCCTAATTTATTGTGATGCAGATGGCCGTCTAACCATGCAACTTTAAAAAATGAAAAAAACAAAAAGGCAAAGGGAGAGAGGAGATCAGTAATTTCGCGAAATATTTATTTTTAGGAATTGAACTCTTCCTTTCTTAAACACGGAAGTGTATTTTATTCTTGTGTTGATAATTAAGTGAACAGGACAACATGATGAAAACCTAATAATTTTTTAGCCATCTTGTCCATCAATAATACATGTTAGGTTAACGTATAGTATTTTACTTTTCTATGGTTTTATATCAATTAAAAAATATATACATACTTTCTCTATTGATACCGATAATTTTTTAATTTAACCTAATAGTAGTAACTAAGTGGCGGAAGGACCATCTCATGAATGAATCTTTAATTGCTTTCAACCAATCTGTACCGTCTATCCTTTAATAATTTCTATCTATAAGTTGGAATATTTTAGTTTGTTTATGACGAAAAAACTGTTATATTAAAACATCTATAGTGACTCTGCTGATGACAATCTGCAATACGTCAATTTATGCCAGCATTGGTTTATCATCGTTATCATTGGATACAATTGAACTAGCGATGTTATAGTATGATGGTGGACGTTGGAATTTAGAATACCAAATGTTTAAAGCTTTTTTTTTTTTGATATTTATACATCTTTACGGTGATCGTTACGTCTACACTATATGGTGAATTATAATTATTCGTACAGACTCCGTATGACTCAAAAGAGAGGGGAAAGCATTGCAAACAATGTAGAAACAATGAATGTTGACAACCTTTAACGTTATTTCACTTTCAAATGACTTAAAGAGCTGGATTATTGTATCACAACTATTTATTATCATTTATGAAGTTCCAATTATTGTGATATAATTTTGATTGAAAAGTGGTATCGAACTTGTGTACATAGTGGTTGTTCGGGATTCAATTCCCTTGTATTGTCGTAGTGCTCTCAATCAAAAAAAAAATGAAGAAGAAGAAGAAGAAAGTTTGAGATAATACACCAAACAACCGTAAGTTCAAATATAATATATTCTATGACCTTAAGCTTTTCGAAAAACAACATATGACCCTAAATTTATACCATTAAGTACTATCTAATTCTCTGTCTAAAAATTCAAAGTTAAACAATACCAACCACTGAAATAGACAAAGGATAATTTGGTGTGTGAAGGTGTAAACTTAGAATTATATGATATTTTTTTAAAAGGCTTGAGATTATATTATATATTAGTTCTAAACTCAATATTATTTGGTGGATTTATTCATAAAGTTTTAATTAATTCATGATACTATTCATAAAAAGTTGTCACTTTCTGAACATCATTATAATTTATGAATCTTGCATCTTCTAATATGATATGTATCCCATTAACCATCCATCACCTATAATGTGTGAAGTATTACATGTAGCTTTACCGTGCAACCGTTGACATTTCTTTTCTTTTTCTTTTTTTAATTTTTAAATAAAAATATCTTTTGCTAGAATTATTATAAAAAAATTATGCCATAATATTTTTGAGATTTTCTTTATAAATTAATACGTATATTGATATACTTTTGATTAAAAAAATAATTTATATACAACTTTTACCAACCTAGTTTTACTAAACATTTCACAACTATATATATATATCATTATACATTTAAGTATCTTTCAACATAATTAAACATATTTTTTACTTTTTTTTTTTTACAAATATCATCGATTAAGTCTTATACATATATTTCACCACAACTATAAACATATTTCACCATGTATTTAAGTATATTTTATCACTATTACATATCTTTTTTAACACTATTTTTTTCCCTAAAAGATTAGTATATAAACTAATCTTTCACCATCACTGAACTAATATTTTATTAATAACGTATTGATTTTTCACCATGGAGTTGATTTTTCATTAGTATTCTACTTAAAAATAATATTTCACCATTAATATACTAATATTTCACTACCAATGTATTGACTTTTCATCACTAATGCAATCATTTTTTACAAGTAAATTCATCTTTCATCATTAATATACTCATCATTAACCATTAATGTACCAATATTTTACTAGTAATATATTGATATTTTACTACTAATATACATATATTTTTTTTACCACTAATGTGCTATTTTTTACCAGTAAATTATTTTTTTGCTAATTTTTTTGCTTAAAAGTAATAATTTGCCACTAATATATTATTTTTCATAAGTGAGTTAATATTTTCATATTCTTCAACTTAAAACTGATCTTTCACTACTAATATACTGATCTTTCACTAGTGAAATAATGTTTCACCATTATTTTTACTTAAAACTACTCTTTTATTATTAATATACTAAATTTTACTATCTTTTTAATCAAAAATATATTAATATGGATATATATTTATAAATCAATTTATAAATATTATGGTATTTTTTTAATAAACTAAAATTAAAATAAACTAATTAGGGAAAAAATTAAAAATTAATACTGTAGCAGTTGTAAACTGTGATAGACCATACAATAAGTTGCACAATATAAATTGCTTAATGATGGAAAGAGGCCAACCGTATTTTAGATATGCAAATTCAAGATAAATGTCCTCCTCTTCCAATATCATGTTGAATTTGTGTAACAAATCAAATATTCTAGTGTATTATTAACTCTATGTGCTCGTTTGGTTAGGGGGTAATCAGGGTGAAAAAATTCTCATCATATTTTATATATCTTATACAATTTCATTAAAATTAAATATTCTTATCCTAATGAATACCCATTTTAGTTCTTAATTTGACCTAAAATGGGTATTTTATTATAAATATATTTCTTGTTATGAAATATTTAATATAAAATAGGGAAAAAAATTTCTGTCCCTATTACTCTCATACCACACAAGCCTTGTATATGTAATGCATCAGTGTCTAGTATGCATATAAAAATAATTCAAGATGTGGCTATAAAGTAAATGTTCATATAGCCGTGTCCAATGAACCAACGTTTGAAATAAAGATGATACAAAGAAACGTATATTGATGCCTGTTAGGTATATATTTTAATATTGATTAATTCGTTTAAAAATAAGTAATAGAAAATTGTAAAAAAAAAAATATGATCTTAATATATACTCCATCCTTTTCATAAAGAAAGTGTAGAAAGTTTTGTTTTTAATTTTTTTTATTTTAAATGAGTTAATACTTACTTTTCATTTATAACATTTTTTCCTAAGCTATATCTTGGTCACCCAAGCAGGTACTACTAAATTATTAAATTATATGAGAGATTACAAGCAAAATGAATAAAAACTATCAATAAGCGATAAAAATGCATGGATTTTAACAATCCTAGATCCATAAGTTACTTTATGATCCAACATTAATATTTCTAACTAAAACTAACCAAGTCACATATCGTGGTTGAAAAATTTGTGAGTTTTTGACCTTGAAAATGAATGTGATATTATATTTTAATTAAGAGTATAATTATAATATTATAGTTATATTTATTATCTTCTAAAATATTAGTATATTAATTGTTTAATTTTTTTAATATAAAATAGAGGGAGTATATAATATTGTTAGCAAACAAAGCCGATCTCATGTGCCAAGTAGTAAAGCATAGAAATGACGGTTTAGTATCGTTTTTTATTTTCAAAATATTCTAAAATTTTTGGAGTATTGAAAGTATTTAATTATTTTTTATTAAATTATTTATAATTTAAATCATTTAATATTGATAGTAGTTTTAGGATTTTTTTTTCTCAATTTTGAATAAATTTAACCTATTATGTATATATACACAATTTTTTTTTACCATTTTCTTCGATCACCGTTTTTAAATTTTTTTTTTTAAAATAATACTTTTATAATTTTTTTTGGGTCTCCGTTTTTCTGTCTCGGTTACCGTGGATCACTGGTTCCAAGACATTGCTTATGCAAATATATATGTTACTGTAGTAATGATCCTTCAATGATTGAAGAGACGATGTGTGTACCGAAAGTATAAATCAAAAGAGCCGATATTATTAACGGACCCGTCATTCGCTCACTGCGTTTAATTGGCCACAACAATGCTAACCTCACCTTGGCAAATGATACGCATGATGTGAGGGAGCCGACAGTACCGTAATAATGTTTTGTGTCATCAACTCATAGGTCAGCGATGTTGGGAATACAATTTAGTCTTAGACCAAATCTAATAAAACAAAAAAAAAATCCAAGAATATATCTATATATGAATTACAATGATATTTTCATCCTAAAACAATTCGTATTAAAAAAAAAGTAGTCTATTTTATTTATATATTAGTCTAATTTTTTTAATTATCAATGTCGAACATTATTTACATTCAACAATCATTCTCTCATAATTAAGTAACATATAGTCACTCCTCCCAGAAAAACAACGGTGTATGGTCTCTGTGGGTGGAGGTAAATCTTAAGTAAAATACCAGATTATGAACTTATTTTGAAAGATTATTCATTGATCTAGACCAACTTAACATTTGTAATAAAATAATAAATAACTTTTGTTCGATATTTCGATGACACCGGACTAAGTTTGAAACTAAGTTGTAATATCATTTATTAGAAATATAATAAGATCTAAGTTAAAACCGATAAGCGTAAGCGAGGTTTCATTTTGAAATTAATTGATTATAAAAAAAATATATTCTACTAGACCTATATATTAATATAATTTCTTTGTTCATACCTAATTTTATTCTCACCCAACGTATCTCACTCTTCCACACAGCCAAACATTGACAAAAAGGCATGCACCAGCTCGATTGGTTGATACATATTGTAAAGAGAGAAACGCAGGAAAAATGCTTTCACATATACAATCAACGTACGTGATAATCAGAGACATATAGGGACTACAACCCATAGCCATAATATGAATGAAATGAAGCCTCTACAAACAAATAAGGAGAGAGGCTATAGGCTCAAGGCCAGTCTTCATATTCAACATATATATGGGCAAACCAAGGAAAAAGAAACTAAAGATGTTTCCAAGAACTCTTAGAAGTAAATTCATGCCTACCACCACTACCTATATATAATTAGACAAGAAAAAAGAGGGAGAGAACCAAGAGAAAAAAAAAACATATTAAATTTGGCATATATATATATAGTATGTACAACAAGCCCAATATGATTAATTTAAAAAAGAAAAAGACAAAAGAAGAAACCTTTGGCCATGATTGTAGGATACCACTGGCTGAAATAGAAGCAGCTGTTATTCCAGTTAACAAGCAGCATATGATTGGGCTGTAGTGAAGGGCGAATTACAGAATTTTGGCTCCTGTGGCGACGTCTTATTTTGTTGTTCCATAGAGAAGGTCGTCATCATCCCTTTAATATTAGTCACTGAACTATCACCACCGCCACCACCACCAGCAACAACCGTGCTAGAAGCGGAGGCAGAAGTTGCAGCGGTGGTCATGATTCTCTCACAAGAAGGGCACATAGTGAGAGTAGTGGTAGGCATATGCATATAAACTGGCGGTGACAATTTAAGTTGTTGAAGTTCCTTATGTAGTTTCTTGTTCTCTTCTGTCAATGTCTCACAACATTTCTTCAGCAATTCGAGGTCCATCTCTGTCTGCTTCAACTTAGTCCTGCATATTAAATATGCATGTAAATACATAACAATATCAAAAATCAATTATTATATAATTAATGTATTGTTTTATATAGTGCTCAGGATAAAAGAGTTGAATTTTAGTATGTTGTTTGAGGACCACCAAAACCACCATCCAATGCTGCTAGTGAGCTACCCTGATCCGTCAATTTATATGCGCAATTTTAGTGTGTTTCTTATAACGCATTATCGGCATGTTATTATTATTATTTTTTTATAAAGTTTCAAAACTATCAAAATTTGTTAATTACAATTTACTCTAAAGTATCTTCAGATAAATAAAGTGATATTTAAGTATATATCAAAAAATATCTATATACATCTTTTCGGATTAATTTCTGTTTGGATATTACTTTAACGAAACAAATCTTAAGATGGTTCCGACACGTTCAAAAAATGCCAAAATAAATAGTCAATTTTCTATATAATAATATCAAATACTCCATCTGGTTCAATTACATGTGCATATATAAATAATACTCCATCTGATTCAATTACATATGCATATATAAATCCAATCACGTCAATATATATATATATATATTTTTTTTTTCATTCGATTCGAAGGATTCAGTTATGCACTATTTTGAAGAACATATATGCATACCTGGCTCTCCTATTTTGGAACCAAACTTCAACTTGTCGTGGCCGTAAATTCAACTGCTTTGCAAGTGCTTGCTTTTGATTCTGATCATTCATAGAATTGGCAACATATGATACAAAACATCAAAAAGGGATGTTCTTCAAAACCAAAGGGGTGTGTGTGTGTGTGTGTATCTATATATATATATATATATATATATATATTGAATGAATGAATTTAAGGCTATATATACAACACTAATTATGCATAGTAAAGCATAATAAATAAATAAAAGTATGGCTACTAAAAAAAAAAACATAATAAAAAGTACTGATAAACCCAAGCATATTTTTCGATAGTACCTAAAGTAATTTTTAATATATGATTAGAAAATAAATATATTATCTGTAGCATAAGTTGCAGCAAATTGAGGGAAGACGAGGTCTGATATTAACTTACAGGATTAAGAGTACTGTGTTCTTTGAAAGCGTCTTCAAGAATAGCAGACTGCTCCCTATTAAGCCTGAGTTTCTTCCTCGGACTCGCATCTTCATCTTCGTCATGATCATGGTCACTCGCCACTCCGACTGCTGCCGCTGCTGCTTTATCATCGAGCTCTACTTCTTCTTCCCCACAAAACTGGTGTTGATGATGATCTGCTAATAATCTCTCTCTCTTGATCTTGATTCTATTATTATTATTATTATTATTATTACCTATTGAGTTTGAATACGATGATCCAGGACTAGTAGATGAACTTTGCCTGTATAATTGGCATGGCGACCCATCGATTGTTGGAGTCCCTAAGGAAAGTGATATCGGAAGTACATGATCATCGAATTTCAGCAACCTCGTCGTCTGCTCCTTCTCTTCATTTTGATCTGGGGACGGAGGTATCTGTGATGAACGATTGCTGTCGAGATTATTGTTCGAGTACGATAATCCAAGCCCAAGAGCTAACCCTGTGTTGCAGAAATTATTGATCTCATCCATCTTTCTGCACTAATTTGAAGAGGCAATAGGTTAATGAACATGTGATATGGCCGGGACAAAAGCTTGGTGTTGCATACTAAGGCAAGGCGAAATAAATCAAGGAAAAGTACTAAAAAGGTAAAGTGGAGGGGGTGGGTGCCTTCGATGAAGAGGATTTAAGGAAACAAGAAAATATTGAAAGACAAAAAGATATACATAATTATAAGTTATTGAATGTGTATGAACCAAATAAGACAACCGGAGAATAAAGAATCTGAGTATATGTGAGTGCGAATTGTTAATATATATATATATATATATATATATATATATATACACATATATATATCTGTGTGTGTGTGTGTATTCCTACTAAAAACATAAGTCAACTCCAAACATATAACTCCGTATATTATAAAGAGAATGGTGTACCAGAAGAGGTATTCAACGATTGTGTTATATATATGTATACACATATATACTTTTAATGATAAAAGAAAAAGGAATTAATGATTTGTAAATACTTCTACATTTGAAAAAAAAACACTTGTGCAATCTTACCATGTGTTGGGATGGATGTTCAATGAGGTTAATGGAAGTGAATTTTTATATTAATCTCTTTTGACAACTTTTTTAGAGACTTAACCTAGGTTAGATTAGATTAAAAATAACCTCATTTAACCTCCGTTCACCTCTAAAATATTAACATATGAATCGGTGGTTAAAAAAGGCAAAGGTTAATTTTTTAATAAAACTTGATTATTTATTTCCATCTACCTCAAAACAAACATAGTTATGGCTTAGTCACCTACACTTACCTAATAAATATGCAAATAACATTTTAAAACATTCACCTATATTTATCTAACTTAGATTCACCTACCTCATTCAATATAACCTAGGTATACTTCAATCCAAACGAACAATTAGGTAATAATTAAAAATTGATGTCTTGATACAAGAATTATTGTTTGATTTCACTCATGCAATGTTCGATTAAGGTGGTTGCTAAGTTTTTTTTTTCTCCATGTCTATGTCATATACCTAAGCATTTACTTGAGTGTTTTATCCAATGGTGTTTGACTAGGTTGTTGTGTGTGAAGATGTTCTATTGGGGTGGTTCAGAGGTGCAGAAATGTGTTGACTGGGCGTTGATTGAGACTCTTTGAAATATTTCAGTCTCTATTATTGTATAGATTGGGTGTTCATTTGGGATGTTTGAAGGAGATTTCATACGCAATAGCTGAGAGTTTGGTTTTAGTTTTTGTATTCATTTTGAGGATCATTGCTCTAGGATTTGGATTCATAGTGAGTTGGAGGAAACCAAGGCAATTATCCTTTTTTTTTCTTTAGGTTTCATGCTTTCATTTGATGGTGAAGGTTGTTCAAGGGAGTAGGATTTAGGTGCATATTAGAGTTATAAACAAGCTAAGAGTGTATCTTCTTATTCTTTTCCCCCTATTTGTTAGACACCACTACGGAAATAACTATTCATAATGGTTATTTTTAGGTCTTAGAAATGGTTCTAAATCGTTATATAATATCCCATTGTTAAAGTTTTAATAGTAGTTCTAGAACTGTCATCAAAAGCCCTAAAAAGGAGGTATAACAATGTAAAGGCCCAAAAATTTACTATTAAAAGTGTTCAATTATTGTGGAAGATAATTATAAAATATTAGGTATTATTTCCAAGAAGAACTATAGTTATAAACAATAGGAGAAAAAAAATTAAGGAAAGATAAGGTAAATGAGGGAAGAAAAGATAATAGAACTAAAGGAGCATGGTTGATTTGGTTGCACGAATGAAGGATGAAGGCTAGGGTTGATTACGTGGGCACCTTAGGCTAGGAGGAGGTCAATTACATGGCTATCTCACATTTAACAAGAGGAGAAATGTGAGGATCTCATGCTAGGTGTGGATGTACAACATGAAGGCTCCATGATGATTGAGGTTCGCTACGTAAGGTATGGATGTTGGGCTTGGTGGCTGTGTGAAGAGATAACTGATATAAGATTGTGGTGTGTGGGTATTGGGTGGATTTGCGGGTGTTTGTGTGGGAAAATCATGCTAGGTGGGAGGAGAAACATGAAGGCATTCACATTGTTTGAGGGCTAGAATATGAAAAGTTGAAGAGGGTGATGGTGGTGCATCATGAAGAGACAATGTTAGGGTGGAGTTATGCTATGAAAAATGATAGAGTTAAGGAGGAAAACACAAAAGGGAGAGATAAGAAGGAGAAGAGGGATTAGGGAGCTTGGTTGGTGAGACAATAGATGATAAAAGGAGAGAGGGAGAAGAGATATACAGTTAGGTTGCATGTGAATAGGGTGCCAAGAGGATGGCAGGAGTTAAGTGAGGGAGAAGTTAGGTTATAAGTAGTAGAGATATGGGGTGGGATTTTGCATGGACAACACTTGAATGAGGGATGGTGATGGTTAAGTGAAGGTTGGATTTAGTTGGGTTTTATGGTTACTATAACCAAATTTGGAAAATAAGGCTCTATTGGGGCATGGCGAAGGGGCGAGGCTAGGGGAAAATGGGGAAGAAGAAAAAAAGAGGGAAAAGAGTTTAGGGTAAGAAGAAGGAGAAGAGTTTAGGGTTAAGCTAAATTTTGGGTGTTACAAATAATTAAGATTAAGCTAAATTTGGGGTGTTACAAATAAGCTAATAGTAAATAAGTTCTTCTTCCATTGCTTTGCCATGTCAATTCTTGCCCAATGCCAATTACCTCCATATCCATGAAAGTATTTATGTAATCTTAAGTCTTTTGTGGAACATCAAGTAATGCATCACATTGAGAGCATTCCTGGTATACTAAGATTCCTAATAAAGAAGTTTAAAAAATATAGGGACCTTCTTCTACCTCAATTGATGGAACCTTAGCTTTGTTCTTCTTATCAAACTTGACTTTTAGACATTTCATATTTAAATGCACTTGTTAACCTATGAGAAAAACCAGTGTTCCCCTTATTTTGACAAGCCTTTTAAAGCTTTCATTTACTTGAAATAATGATGATTCCTTGATAAAAAAAAATCTATGATGTCCAAATGAAATAGTATTTTGGTCATGCTTTAAGTGAACAAATGAGGTATTTTATTCGCATATCGATCATGCATAATGTCCTTTTACACTACAACCTAATAAGTTTATATATGCTAAAAAAATTATTTATAGTACATAGTAACATTGCTCTAAAAGTAAAGTTCTCTTCATGATATGCATCAAATACCCCAACACCTATGTTCAATAATAATTTCAAATCATCTATCAAATGAGCTAAATAAACATCAATATTATTCCTTGATTAGTTTTCCTACAAAATGAGTAAAGAAAATGATGTGAAAGATTATCTTCAAATATTCTTCTACAACTAGGAACGCTTTTTTTAGGGATTACAAAGTCACAAAAATGAACCAATCGATCGACTTATTCACTTGATGCTGATGATTCTCGAATGCTTTGATAGGGTAGATTAGATCTATGCCAAGAGCTAATACCTTCTAATGAGAAATATTCTATTTATCAATAGAACACTATTGCTACTCCTCGATACTCTCAATTGAATAAGGAGAAGAGAAGAAGAAGAACTCACTTTTATCTCGTGGTGCTCTCTCTTTCAAATTAAATAGAACACTCTTGCTACTCCTCAATACTCTCAATTGAATAAGGAGAAGAGAAGAAGAAGAAGAACTCAATTTTCTCTCGTGGTGCTCTCTCTTTCGAATTCACAATGAACTTTTCATGTCATGTTATGTTATGTTGAATCAATGTGTACAAGGTTTATATATGCACACACCATTGCAAGCCCTTTCAATAATAAGTTCACTAAGTAGCCCTTATTAATGAATTAAACCTCTGATGTATGGTACAATACACGCTTAAAAAGTTACAATGACAATTTACAAGTATTATAACTTATACAACAAAATAACAAAGCTACACAACTTTAATAATGTAATATATAGATGTAATCATATGTAATTTAATTTTGTAGTCTTGTAGCTTTGTTCTTTCTTGCACTCTGTAATCCTTGTAATCCATTGTCATTACCTTGTACATCAAAGATATTCAATCAACATAAACTTCTTACAAACATGTACAATACCTTCAAGAACTACTTGACAAAACATTAGAAGCATAAGAATTTTCAAGTACATTGGGTTCCATCTCTAAGTATATTAATTCTTCTTGTTCTTCATCATTTGAAGAAGAAGATTGAGAGTGTTCTAGAGATGCTCCTACATCAGACAAATCATATACTTACATTTCATGTAGAGCAATGATAGTAGGTTGTATATAACCAAAATTACTAGTTATATAATGTAAGTGTCTTGACTGTGGAGATTTATTCCATCCGTAGAAAGTGTAAGACACAAATTTCTTACTTCTTCACCAAATTGAGGGAATAATCCATCAATAATCATCCATTGTAGAGATTTTTATGGACGTCTAAGAATCTTGTCCTTTATCTTCCCATTAGCATGCAATGCTACGTTCTTGGAATCTTGGGCATCATCAAACAACCACCTAAATCTTGGGATTATATGAAAATACCACAAAACCTTCTTCCCATATCGTGTTGCTTTACATTTTAGATTAGGAAAACTATCCAAGGACACATATTCATTACAAAACAATATGTAATCATTACAACATGCATGTATTTTCTCATAACTTATTCCCATAGATGAAAGAATCTTTTTGGATTCATAGGAACATTTGGGTAAGAATTAATTATAAGGATACTTATCTTTCAAAAGTGCCAATAATTCTATAAAGATATCTTCACTCCAAATATTACATGATTTCTGGTTGTATAATATTAAAACAATGGATAATTGAGTAAACGTCCAACAACCACCATATAATTTTTTTTTCCAAATCGCCCAATAACTTCCTAAACATTTTAGGACAATCTTGAACACTTTCTTCAACTTTTTGAGTTATCTCCTCTATTGAAAGTCCCTTATAGTTTGCAAATGGCTCACTATTGTCCTTTCTATCATTCTCATCATTATATTCAAACTTTGTATCACCATGGCATATCTAAAGAGTGTAAGCTCTACCAATTTTATACACAAACAAATGATCTCAGTTCATTAGCGTTTATACGTTGAATATAAGTAAATTTCAAGAAAGGATAAATTATTCTAGCAGAGTTCTAAATATGTTCCGCAACAAACGTGATAAGAAACTCTACCCATTTTTCATATTCCATAGACAAATGATCACAAGGCATCTATTTTCTAATCCCAATCTATATGTATCCCACAAAATTAAATACTACATATTCTTGATGTCTAGAAAAAGACTTCATAAATTGACCATGGTCAGATTGAATTCATATATGCATAGTGTATCAGATATAGTTGCTACTAATATAAGCTAGTACTCACAACTAACTTGTGTTTTGGTTAGTTATTAAGTTATGAGTCATGATCATGAATGGTGGGCTCACAATTGCATTACTTGAATTGTTGTATGATTTAATACCTTTTGTGAAAATAAGATTAGGCTTTTCTAATTCTTTGAGTAGTATATTATTTGATTGGATACTTATGATAAAAAAGAAAAAAAGAGAGGATGTTGTAATATCATAAAGGAGATAAGAATAAATATAAAGGAGAAAATGATATCATAAAACATAACAATAAACACATATAATATACATATAAACATCATATACAAGGATTAAAAGCTATAAATGCTATAAACATAACGAGGCTAGCACAGGGCCCAAAAACTAACAAGGAACCCTAAGAAAAAACAATAATATGCACAACAAAAGGTTGCTACATCCTAAATACCTTAGTAAGAGCAGTTATTAAAATATCCTCAGTTACTCCTAACCAACTTGAAGCCCCTAAATCTTAACTATTACCCTCCAAGTCTCCTTCTATTAAATAATGATTTTTTCCCTCACTTCATCATGAGAGCATCCATCCATCCTACCAAGGTATAAACTCTATGGTAACCCATGACTAATCCGCCATACATTGTTTATCAAGATCATCTCCATAGTTATCTAGTCATAATTCTTCATAAAATACTCGTCCTCAACAAACCTCTAGTGTGGAACATTAATGAGGAAAAAAATCCATATATCTCATTCTAGCCCCTATTTATGGCTCCATATGAGGCAAGGCCAATAATAAGTGGTATGATCTAAACATATAAATCTCTATGTATAAACCTTTCTCCACCATGTGACCTAAATACTCATGTAACCAAACAATATGTAGCTTAAGATCTCCATAAGGTGCTAGAAGGATAGGAGAGAGTCATCTTCTTACCTACAAAAGAGGAACAACCACTCAACCTTCTTATATAGGGTATTCTCCAACTCCTCTCAAATCCAAAATTCTTCAAATTCCCTAACCAAACTAGTCACAATTATATTACATCATGTCCTAACTAGCTATGAAAACCTAAAAAGATATAAGGACGGGGACAATATAGTGGGGTAATTCCCCCCTTAAAAGGAAATGAACTAGGTAAAACTAATAACACTCGCATAAGGTACGTTAAAAAACAATTATAACATGATAAGCAACAAATGAAACAAAAATGTTAAAACATATGCATAAAAATAGCTACAAAAAAACTTCAAACTCTAAACAACCTACACATTGTAAATAACTTCAAAGATTTAAACATGTACACCCTAGCTCCCACCCCTTCCCCTTCCTTGTTGCTCCAAGAAATCATCAACAACAACAAACAAAAGCAAACGAGTAGGAATAAAAATGAAATAAAACAAGCAACAACACTAATAGCAAAGTAATCAACAAACCATGAATAAATTTAAAGCAAACTAACTAGAATCAAAGCTCCTTTGCAACTACTAGTTGACTGAACTTTAAAATTGGGGGCACCAAACTGGCACCATCATGACTGACCAAACCACCACCAAACCAAAATAAAGAAGTAAGAAAACCTAAAGTTTTGAATAAAACTAAAACTGAATTGACTAAGCACCAACATGCAACAAACTCTAAAGTTTTAAGGGAAAAAAATAAACACAAAACACCGAGCCAAAGGACATATGACTTACCTAATCAAATAGCAGAAGTGAAGGTTGAGGAATGGCATCAATAACAATTAGAAAGGATGGTGTCCAGAATGGATGGAGCTTCACACAACAAAGTACAAAAGGGACAAAGCTCTAGCTAGTGTGCTAGCAGTCAAGAGATAAGAAGAGAGAATATAGAAGTATGAAATATGTGACAAATTTTTTAGTTGTAAACACACTTAAGGGAAGGAAGATAAAAAAAATAGTGCAAAATCATTATTAAAACATATAATCAATAACAATTTAAAGGAAAACCATCGTTGAAGGAGTTATCTATATGTGTTGCTTGGTTTGTTTTTTAATGAGGCTTTTGATAGCGATTTCAGTAAATTTGTTATTAAATGTCACACTTTTAATTGCGGTTTTACAAAAAATGATGTCAAATGTTAAAAGAGAGGAAAATTGCACCATTGGCCATTGTTAACACATTATTATAACTGCCACCTCAAATGTGCAATCATTTTTTTTTTCAGTAGCATTTTTAATGAAACAATTGTTTAAGTGTAATTCTGAAATCCCATATCCGTAGTAGTGGGATAGGCTTTTGTCTAGGATGTATCGTTGGATCTAGGCATAAGATGAAGTGGTTTCCTCTTCTTTTCCACTGTCATGGTCTTTTGTAAGATCAGTATGGGTTTATGATGGTTTTGGCTCCTTGATCGCCTATGCAATGTAGCAAGGTCCATCTATATTCTATAAAGCTTCTGCCAACGAGGAACCTATAAACAAAATTGTGTGATTATTGTAGTCATCTTTATGGCCCCTTAAAATAAATTATGTATATAATATGCCAAATTTTAGAGCATCATAATATTAATTAATTTGAATTAATAATTCCATAAATTAAGATGTGAAATGAAGAAAGAATATAATAGTAATACATTTATTGACGGATATTTCATAGTTAGCATAGTAGATATTAATTCAAATACCCAAAATTTTGCGACTCTTGATCACTAGACAAATGCTACGCGGATAAGAAAATAGTAGCGTATATTTATGTAGTATACAACAAGCATAAACCTGGGACCTTTAAGAGATCCCTCTATCTTTTAAAAAGAAGATGGTGATTAATTAATATGGGGGGACAACCTTGATGAGCACCCAGATTTGAGCCTCATCTACACACATTCAGCAGCATGCATGCATGATTACATGTAGCACGCCACTATCCCATGCCCTTGGCCTTGGCCTGAATTCACTCGCATGATTTGCTGGTTGTTGTTTCCTAACTGTAGCAATGAATTAATTAATTAATGATTTTATAAGGAATACCATGGATACCTTCATTTATAATTAAGTGTCATTTAGCTTATAACACAAGAATTAAGTTGATAATTCAAGTCATCTAACAGAAAAAATAATAATTCAAACGCTTAAATTATATTTTTTTAAAGCACCATTGATCGAAGATGATAATAAAAATGCTTTAAGATTATAAAATATTTAAGAAGAAAAGATAAAGTAAGGAAAAAATAATTTCATATTCATCTTGTAGCTACAGAACATCACTTATTTGTAAATAGAATTAAATTGGTAAAGCAAGAGTTACGCGTGAATGGAGCTATTATTCTACATGTAAATCACTGTTCCTGCAAAATTGTGCTTCTTTTACCTACCATTCCTAATTCCCCCCGCCCCAGGGTACTGTGCGGCCGTGTGGTGTGTCATCATGCTATAGTTTAAAAGTAAAGCATTATAATTAATAATTGGAGATCCTGTGGAATCATCCCTTAATTCCTTGAGATAAAAGATAATTATAAATGCAACTAGTTGGGTCAACCGGCATCATCTCAACTACAGGAATATAAACTCACGACCGATACCATTTGTTGTGTATCGAATTTATCTTGTGGGTCAAAAAATGGTATAAACATTACTACGCTCCTCCTTTTCAAGTATTCTTTAATTCTGGTTTCACACTCTGCATTGTTTGAAAGCCGACTTTACTTCTGTTTTTTTTCCCGGCCCCTTTTTTAGAAATATGGAATATGTTCGGTTCTTACGTATAATAATAAATATTAGCTACTATATTCTAAACTATATATCAAAAAATTCAAACGGTTATAGAATCCTCAAGTTAGAAGACTGATATGACTATTTTGTAACCACAAATCTATGGTATTCAATAGGCTCAGCGCATTATTACTTTCGGTTGCTTTATGATGTGATCGATGATTCAAAGATTATTTTTTCATCGGATTACTATTACCATTCTTTTAAGCTTATCAATAGTCGTCAATTACTATTTCATTTCAATAGAGTTTTTTTTTTCAGCAAATCGCTTTACCAAAGTAGACCTCTAGTCGGATAATACTAACTTATGAGACAACTGTGGAGTTGGGTGTGAATTTTTAGATATGGCTAAAGTTATCTGGTTAAATTTTTGAATAGTATAGAGCACCGTAATTGAAAGATCTAGTGTTCGAATATCAGCTCTTGCAATATTTCCAAAATTATTAGAAACACATGATATATGGCGTACCTTTTTGAATCCATGCCTTAAGTCCTAAAGAGAGCTATTCTATGACGGAGAAAGTTTGGTATAAAATTATAGATGGGATTAAATCCATCGTCTTAACCTTTAAGATAAAATGGTTCCTTAATAACAACTATATTGTGTGGGAATATTTGTAATGACAACTTGATGCGGTAATTATTGTAATACTCTATTCACTGTAAACCCTAAGTTCAACTTGTCATTTTTTATATGAATTCGATCATAAAAATTTTAAGAGGATGATGTGAGTTTAATGCATTATATATTTTATGTGTGTTTAGTGTGTGGAGAAAGCGTATTATATTAAGTAGGTTAAAAATGATAGAAAATAGATTTATGTAATTGGTAGTTGTCCAAAGGCCTTAGGCCGAATGATCAAGTATGGTGGTAACACCCAAATATTTGATTATATGCTTCCACTTAAAACAAAATTTTTTAGTAGTAAATTTGGGGGTGTTACAATATGCCTCATTCACTTTACATTTTCTCATTCAACCCTCATGTGCAAAGTGTTCTCTTCTCTCTATTCTTTAAATTTTGCCTAAGTATTTGAAGAACTCTTCTCATGTTCTTCATGATGCGCTGCAACAATATTAGTCTATTATGATGACGTCTATTATGAAGGCCAACGTAGTCACAATAGACACGTCTACGACAATGACAGGTCGTCAGTGAATGGACTGATTGAAGAGTGGAAAAAATAAGGCCACAATGACGACGGGGGTCGTCTTTGTATACTTATTGTCGTGACTTGCAGTTGAATTTATTTTTAAAAATTAATATTTTAAATTAATTTTTGGAAAAAATAAGCTATAACAATGACAGGTTGTCGTTGTAGGGGGGTCATCCTTGTAGGGTGGGCAAAAAATTCCCCCCCTCCTGAAAATTGTTACAGTAAAAATTTTGGTCAAGTATATTACAGCAACTAGTCAACATTATAGAGTATAGTATTGCTGCAATATAAGAAACCAAAACGTCGTTACTCATTTAAAAGTGGGTCTACTGCAGCGATCCCATTGTCACAGTAGAGGGGGGAATCGCTGAAATATAGGTGAGTTATATAAATGAAAAAAAAAACATACACTATTCATCTTTGCCATTCGTCTTCCATGTTTCGTTCGTTGTAGAACTTGTACAATTTGTTCGTCTCTTTCACCATTGGTGGTAAGTAATACATGTTTTTTATTAATTTTTTTATCAAAATCTTGTATGTTATTGTTAGTTTTTACTACTAATTTGGTTTATTGCTGTGTCTTAATGGATTTCCATGGCAACCACCATATTTGCTGCCTTGCACCACCTTGCACCACCTTTTCCTCTTCTAATCTTGATTGAATCTTTTTTTTATTTTGTTTTAATTATTAATTAATTAAAGCTAGCAATTTTTTCCCTAAATTGTTGATTTATTTTTTTGTTGACGGGGTATTGCTGCTGTCAGAGCTAGCCATTGCATCGAAGATTGACATCGCTACCGAAGTAGTATATGAATTTTTTTAATTATTATATATATATATATATGTATGTATGTATGTATATATTATTTTTAAATATTTGATTGAGATATATATATATATGGTGGTAATTAAAAATGTATCCTAATTCTTAATTTCATCACCCCACACAGTTGGTTCACACCATCACACCATTTACCTATTGATCGACCTTTACACATATTATCAATTATCTAGCCACTCCATCACAAATTTGTTAAAATATTAATGATGTCTTCTACCTTGAGAAGTTTTCTTCTCGACACTTATCCATCATCTTAAACTTATTAGAATCATAATTTCATCTAAGATTAATAACGATGATATAATCAAATCATTAAATTATATTTTATAGTTGTTAGATCCTATGGAAACTATAAAATTATGAATCATTTATATGTATACATTATAGAGTATTTTATTTGAAGTTAAAAGAATATTGAAATCACACTCATAAGCTCTCATGTAGTCACTAAATTAGTTATCTCAACATACAAGCAGTATAAATTGTCAAATTAGTTTTATATATCAGGATGAAAACTAAAAATTATATTGAGATTTTATAAAATAAATGATTTATCATGAAGTAAGAGTCACACAACTTTGGAAATGATTCGTAACGACGTCTAATAGATGACCGATATTATAAAACCAATGCATAATTATTGTATTTAGTTTTAAATAATATTTTTGTTTTAAAACCATCATGGGTGTTATCACAACATATGACATAAAATAGGTAAAGATAATACTTAAATTATATTTGGTTCAAGTCTAATACATAATTTTACCCCTAAGATTAGGTGTAGCTTTCACCTAATCGCTGATCAATATGATATTACAAAACTAGTGAAAGAATATGAGAAAATAAAAATAAGAAATTTTGAGATATATTCATAACATAATGTATTAACAAAAGGAGATATAAAGAATTTTGGTAAAATGATATCCATATCTAGATATCAAAATAGACATCAAAAAAGTGAACCGAATGTTCATATTCTAAGCCTAATCCTTAGAAAAAAAACCTAAAATTCCACAATGTCATCCATTGACCTTTGTATACATATGTTTGAAAAAGGGAAAGAAGAATATAAGCATTATGATGAGATTAATGTGTTAACTAAATCTACTAAAATTAGATAGCATAAAACACATAAGATAATTACAACATGTGTAGGTAGAAGAATAAAAGGAAACATGCTAAAACATGAATTATGGCAACATTTATTTTAGTTCAACTATCCACACTATTATTTATTATTCATAATGTTAATTAAAACCCTATAATTCACAAAAACATTTTGAATAATATGAAAAGTTTAGAATTTGATATTGAAAAATGATATCGTGGAATACACACTTATGTAAAGACTTGAGGTTATTATGTTTCTTATTTATGTTGCCACAATTAAATATTAGCCTAATTCATTAGATATTTCTCCCTTTTGTAGATGATAATATGTCTCTCTTATTTAACGCATGTTTTACAGCCTGCTTTTTTATGTCTTGTGACACAAATATTAGGTACCACATGAGATGGATGCGTGATGATCTAGGCCACATGTTAGAGAGTGGTTTGTGTGCAAGACCATATAATTTTAGGTAGTATTATATTTTGCATACCTTGCCATATATTTAACCCTAGTTATGGACAACGGCTAGATATATAGATGAGTTTGGCCATAGTAATTTTCTACATCCTAGGTTTATTGAAGGTGTACATTTTATAAGAGATTATGATCGTATTGTAAGGGAGTTGATAGTAATTGATGACGAGTGGAGGTCTTAGCATAGGATACCGTCAAGTATATATCTTGATTATTGAGATCATGGTTATGAGTATATTTAAGATGTGAGTGAACAAATGCTTCTAAGAGAGATGGAATCAATGGGTGTTCAATTGCATCTAATTTTGGTAATCAATTATATATTAGGATCTCAAGAAAAGCAAGTTTGGTATGTTGATGATCCACTAATTGGTCCTCATTAGCAAGTTGTTTGGGAAGTCAACCATCATCACATATGGGATCTAAACAATGATGAGAAGATTGATGTTGTAGATAGGGTTGACTCATCTACTATTAAGTTGGCAGTTGAAGCAGATGACCTTGATAACTTAACTTTTCGGTAACATAATGTTAGAAGTGATGAAGTCCAAACCAATATTTCTCTTAATGATGAGTCCATAACTAATATGACAGATAATATTTTTGATATGGATGAGGATGCTTCAAAATCCAATAGTGAAGATTCACATAATAATGAAAATAATTGTAGGGATGCTTAATTTATTGACAAACAAAATTTTTATGCTCTGTATATTAGGATCTATTTTATTAATATTATCTTGGCTATATTAGAATTTAACCTTCTATGACTGATATCAAAATTATTTTATTATTATTCGTTGATTTATTGTTAAATATTGATAGGTATGGCTGATTTCATGATGAGGTACCATGGTGGGAATGGAGGTAATGATAGCCCTCAATGTCCTTCTAGTGTTCTAGCTCAGTGCGAGTCAAGTAATGATTTTTTTCCTTCTTGTATATTCTTTTTACTCATTTGGTTCACTAATGTGCTGCATGTTGCAGCTCCAACGCGTCCTAGATGCTCCAAGGAAAACTCTATAAATATGCATAAAGAGTTTGGAAAAAATGGTCACATAAAATTTCACCTCTAGTGGTTATCTGAATTTGATAAGGCTTGGAGATCCATTAGTCAAAATGGTACATTATTTTTTACGCATGTAGGGAAAGATTAGGAAAATGATCCTTATGTATTGTGACAATTGGGATCATTTTCTAAAGGAGGACAGAGGTAAGATTGTTCCCAGGGTAAAGGTAATAGTTAATCATAAATAATATCTTTTAATTTATAATGTTTTTAGTTTTTAGTAGACTAATGGGTACTTTTATTTTGTTTGTAGAAATTTTTTGATTTAGATCAATGGAAGGAGATACCACACCGGCTTGTAGTATAGGAGGCTATTTGTAGATTGCTCCATGTCACCTATTGGACTAGAAAAAATCAGCTCAAGAATTGGGCAAAAAAAAATGTTGGGAAGAAACCAAATGACTTAGACAATGAGAATTGGAACAAGCTTCAATAGTTTTGGAATACTTCTAATAAAAGGCATTTATATAATATTATATATAGAAAAACTTAATATGTATAAATATTGGTTTGTTAATATTTCTTGATTTACAAGAAAAGTAAAAAAGAAACACAAAAAATAAGAGCAAGCAACAATATCTTAGCCTCCATGGCTTGTCATCAATTTCCTAATTTCACTACAGGAATGTATTGTATACCTACTTTATAATTCATTCATCATTTATAATGTTATTTATAATGTTTTATTTCTATTATTATTATTATTATTATTATTATTATTATAATAATAATAAAATTCCGATCCTAGCACCAAGAAAATTCCGGGCCAGTATGAGACTTTCAGACATATGCAATGCAAGGGCGTAAAATGGGTGAGCAAGGATGTTAAGATGAAATATGTAAGTTTATAATTCTATAAAGGAATTAATCTAATAATATTTTGTTTATAAGCTATTTATTCTTAATTTTAACTTTTCTTATAGCATCAAATGATGGAGACACTACAAAGGATGATGGAGGAAGCTCGTATCCAATCACTTGGAAGTGAATGTGGGTCTAACGAGCCCATAAAAATTGACAAGGCAACTATTGTATGTGAAATTCTTGGAAAACATCATGGCCATGAGAGATCTATTGGTATATTGTTGAAGGGAACTTTGTCAGTATCATCTGCAACTCCACTAGCATCAGCATCACCACCTTCTGCACGTACCAGCACTAACACTTCTACTTTTTGAGGAAAAACTTGAGAAACTAACTAAAATTGCTCAAAAACACAAAAAAAAAATGATAGGGCACCAAAAAGAAACTATCAAGTTGTAAATTATTGTAACATAAGACCTTAGACATAGACTTATGGCATCACAACAAGATGTAGAAGAGGAGGAAGAGGAGGAGGATGAGGACGATGAATAAGATCTAGTTGTTTATTCTAGATAACAAAATTATAATAAAATTTTTAAATTTTGAACAATAACTGTATTTTGAATATTTTTTTATTGGTATTATCAATTAAATATTAATATTAATTTATAAAATAAAATATAAAATAAATTTAGGAAAAAACTAAATTTTGTAGGTATCATTGTAGGTTGAAATTTGTTTAAAAAAAAACTAAATTTGGGATAAAATTTTCAAAAAATGGATATATAAAGAAGATGGAGGTTGCTACTATAGACCTTATGGTCATCATTGTAGATTGATAAAATTCTCAAAAAATGTTGTAGGCTAATAAAATTTTCAAAAAATTAGGCATACAACGAAGATGGTGTCGCTGTTGTAGACCTAATAGTGTCACTATAGGCTGATAAATATTTTTGAAATTCAGACATACAATGGCGATGGTGTCGCTATTGTAGACTCATTAGTCATCGCAATAGATAACTTTATTTTCCATAAAATAAAATAAAATAAAAATTGCCCATCAGTAGTAATATAGCAACAACAATGCTGTTGCAATATGTGTTGTTTTTAACAATAGCTGGCGTCGTCATAATATACAGTCTTTTGCTAGGAAGCAATTACAATGACATAACAACGACGGCCAACATAGGATTTACTCTATTTATTTTATGGTCAAGGGTAGGGTTTATTCTATTTATTATAATTTTAGACTTACCTAGAATTTTGGGTTTATTTCATTTATTTTAGGTTTATTTAGGATTAAGAGTGTATTCTATTTATTTTACATATTTTAGAGGGCTTAGATTTCAGGATTTATTTTATTTATTTATTTATGATGCGTTTAGTGTTTATGGTTTATTCTATTTATTTTATATTTTATAGATTCATTTAGGGTGGAGGATTTAGGGCTTATTCAATTTATTTTAGGTTTTTTAGATTTGTTAATGTGTTAGGGTTTAAAATGTATTCTATTTGTTTTAGGTGTTTAGATTTGTTAAGGGTTTATTCCATTTATTTTTGGGGTTTTAGATTTATTTAGGATTATTCCATTTATTTAGTGTTTTTAGAATTGTTTAGGGTTTAGGATGTATTTTTTTTTGTTCAAGATTTAGGGTTCTTCTATTTATTTTAGGAGTTTTGAGATTTGTTATGGGTTTAGGGTTTAGGTTCATTCCATTTATTTTTAAGTTTTTTAGATTTTTTTAGGGTTTAGGGTGTATTCTATTTATTTTAGGACTTTTACATTTGTTTAGGGTTAAGAGTCTTTTCCATTCATTTTATGTGCTTTTATATTTGTTTGTGGTTTAGGGTTTATTTAATTTATTTTAGATTTTCTAGATTTATTTAGGGTTCATGGTTAATTCCATTTATTTTATATTTTTATATTTGTTTAGAGTTTAAAGTTTAGCGTTTATTCCATTTATTTTGGGGGTTTTATAACTTTTTAAGATGTAGGGTTTAGAATTTTTTCCAATTATTTAAGTTTATTAGATTTTTTTAGGGTTTAGAATTTATTCCAATTATGTTAAGTTTTTTTTAGGGTTTTGGGTTTATAATTTTAGAATTTATTTTATTTATTTTAAGATTTTTTTTAAGGTTTGGCTTCTAAAATTTATTCCATTTATCCTTTAAAAGTACGCTCAAAGAAAAAAAAAACCTTATGGAGAAAAAAACATATAAGCCAACACAAATAACCAAATTAAAAATTGTTGGCATATTAGAAACATAGTAAATTACGGATCATTAGAAAAGCATATGTCACTTACAACTTCATACGCATACCTAAGTCATTTTATTTTTAGGAATGTAGTCTTCACATGGATTTATTCTAATAAATTTGAAACATGACATAGCTAATAACAAGTGAATTGCACACATTGAGAAGATAAATATATTAAAAATTATGTAATAGCCATTAATGATACTTAGGTAGCATGATTTCTTTTCATAATTTATTTGAGATCTCGGAGTTTGCTTAAATAACCTAACAATTAAATATTGTTCCTATATTTATACTATAAATAGTAGTTTGCACCAAGCCTCCATCCTATATATATATATATATATATATATATATATATATCACAAAAAAAAAAAAATTAATAATAATAATAATAATATAACATAATAATTAAAAAAATTCATACACTACATCAGTGGTGGTAGCTAACTCTATCAGTGGCGGCATAATACTCTGGTGACACAAAAAAAAATTCAACAATTTATCAAAAAATTTGTTAGCTTTAATTAATTAGTTATTAAAATAAAATAAATAGTAAAAAACAAAGATTTAATTGAGATTAGAAGAGGAGAAGGGGGTGTAAGGCGGCGTAAGATGGCAGAGATGCTGATAGCCATGGAAATCCATAAAAACATAGCAAAAAAACAAATTAATAGTAAAAACAAATAGTAACACACGAGATTTAAAAAAAAATAACAAAAAACATGTATTACCTACTACAATAACAAGAGAAACAAAATAAATCTGCATGATGATGATGAACGAAACCTGCAAGACAAATGGCGAAGATGAATGATGTAGATTTTTTTGTATATATGACTCACCTCTACTACAACAACTCCCTCCCCCCCCCTCTATTATGACAATGGGGTCGTTGTAGTAGACCCCCTTTTAAATAAAAGATGACGTTTTGGTCTCCTATACTGCAGCGATACTTTACTCTATAACATCCAATAGTCATTGTAATATACCAAACAAAATTTTTTCCTACAACAATTTTTAGGAGGGGGAATTTTCCGCCCACCCTACAATGATGACCCCCTACAGCGACGACCTACTACTGTTACATACATTTTTTCTACTAGGAAAGGTGGGATAGAAATTATTAACAGATACTATGATGACCCATCATCGTTGAAGCTTGTTTTATCAAAAGATTAATTTAAAATATTAATTTCTTAAAATAAATTCAACTACGAATCGCCATAATTCATCGTTATATGCCTTATTTTTTCCACTAGTCAAACCGTCCTTTCACTGGCGATTTGTCGTTGCAGTAGATGTGTCTATTGTGACGACGTTGACAGTCATAATTGATGTTGTCATAATAGAGTACTATTGTTGTAGTGATCATTTTACAACATTATTTTTCATCTTTAGTGATGACAAAAGTCATCGCAGAAGGCTGCAATTGTAGTAGTGTTGCTGGAAACCTAACTTCCTCCCTCTATTCTCCTCTATTTTTTATATTTTTTATATTTTTTCTTTTTATCTTCCTCCAATCACTTATCTCTCCTAATTATATTTTATTTAAGTATAAGGGTGTTAAGCTTAGGAGAAAAGTTGAATATTATCTTCCTTCTCTTTTACCTCTTGGTGTTCCACCCTTGTTGTGGGTATGAAATCCCTTTTTTTCTTATGGTGGTTGTTGTTTTATGTTATGTGCTATAAAATTTTCTAATTGTTAGGTTTTATATTTTAAGGAGAAGAAGGATAGTTGGAAGGTAAGGTTTTGGTGGTCCTTATTTATTTTTTTAGCTAGTGGTGTTGGGAAAAGAATTACACTTATGCTCTTAGTAAATAGTTGAAGATAATATGGTAGTGTGTTAGGGTTTTCTATTTTCCAAGCTTAAGTGTGATTTTATGGGATCTTGTGAAATATATGCATGAATCATGTTATGTGGTGGTTTTCTTTAAGTATACAAGCATTAAATAATAATGTAACACCCCAAAATTTACACATATTTTTTTTAAACAAGACCTTTAAATTTAAAACCCATAAATTCTGGAGATGTTACCGCCACACTTAGTATCAGACCGGTTCACTCCTACTGTTCTCGTACCAAGTGTTAAGGCTAAGAAAAATATTTCCATCATCACACATTAATACATAAGTTGAAGTTCAAAAATCAATAATCAGAGTAAGCATAAATTTTACATAATTTGAAATACGAAAGATATTTCTTCAGATAATAACATAGCTATAATAATAAAATTGTTTCTGGATTTTCAAACATAGTTAAAAGGGAAAAAGGATAATAATCTCAATATGGAAAAATTGCCACGCCACTCCTGGACCCGATCCCGCCCAAATCATCATTTGGCCCCACCTGATGTCCCATAGACATCAATGGCATCAAAGAAGGCATCACCTACCTGCAACACGTTAGACGGGCCTTCTGCTTATGGTAATAAGCAAAACCCATAAAAGGGGTGATCAGTACGCTACGTACTAAATAAGGTAACCGAGCACTAAGGCCAATACACTAGCACATAAAATCATGCGGGATAATACTCAACTTACACTTTCAAACTCACACATATAATACATACAATTATGTAGAGTATTATACAGCTTATAATGATCAAGTCCACACATAAAGGCCCAAATAGTCCAGATTAATTATTTAATTAATCTTTTATCGTAACTCAATTCACACCATGCCTTTTATCAAATCCATGTAAATATAAGAACACCCCACTATTTTAGCCGATGGGCCAGTCACTTGCGGGATAATAGTCCACACCACTATTTTTCACCGGTGGATTGGTCACTTGCGGGACAATATGTCCACACCACTATTTCTAACTGGTGGATCGGTTTGGTTCCTACTCACATGGTGTTCCATTGTAAGTAATTAGTATCTTTTAAGTGTCTTAGCAAACTTTTGTTTGTGTTTATTGAGCTCGGGATCCCCCACTATTATTTTCGGTGGGCCGGTCACTTGCGGGACAATAGTCTACACCACTATTTTTCGCCAATGGATCGGTCACTTGCGGGACATCAGGTCCACACTACTATTTCTAACTAGTGGATCGGTTTGGACCCGGCTTAATAGTCTTTCACTTTAAATGATTAGTGTCTTAAATATTTTATTCAAAAGCTTTCATCCAGACATGCATGACTGATTCCTTTTATTCTTATCCTCCAAACCCTAGTTGACCACCACAACCATATCATACCCTAACACCCATGCAAACCCTACTTCCATGTCAACCCCACTTCCATGCAAACCCCAATTCCATGTAAACCCTACTTCCATTCAAACCCTACTTCCATACAAACCCTATTCCATGCAAACATTAACTCCATGAAAACCCCAACACCATGCAAACATTAACTCCATGCAAACCCTAACACCATGCAAACCCTACTTCCAAGAAAACCCTAGCTCCATGCAAACATTAACTCCATGAAACCCCAACTCCATGCAAACCCTAACACCATGCAAACCCTAACTCCATGCAAACATTATGACACTCCCCATCATTATTTTACAAACCTTATCATGCATGTCTTATGGGCCACACCATACCACAATAATATCACAACCCATACACATAATACTCATGCCATAATTTAATGCATGATCTTACCTTAACTCCATATCATGCTGCACATATGATAGTTATATAAATACACATAAAATGCATTATAGTTCACATCACATGGCATGCATGGCATATAAAACACACAATACACAAACGGTCTTCCCTTACTAAAAACGTCACCGGTCTTGGAGCACACTCCTATACCTCATTAGGGCTTTAACTGATCTCACCTATTATGAAGGAAAAACTAGAATTAGGTTCCCTCCTAAAAATACTATTATTTACTAACTTACCCTAAGACTAGGTTTTTAAATAAAAATCATACTATACTAATAATAACTATAGGAAATACTACTTAAAATACTAATAATAATATTAATGTAATTCAAAATGGATAGGGATATAAGGGTTTCTACCCTCCAACAAAATAATGCTAATAATGATAATGATAATAATAAAATAATAATAATAACTTAAGCCTAAATAATACAAGGTGGGGTTTCGACCCTACCTCAAAATAGTAAAGGTACCATTTAATAATATTAATATTAATATTAATATTAATAACACATATTAATTATAATAATATTAATAATAATAAAGATAATAATAATATTAATAATAATAATATTAGAAATAGTAATATTAATAATAAAATAGGAGTATGCGCATCATTAACATAAAATAGGACTTCAGCCCCCCTTTAGGTAGATAATAGTACTAATAAAATAATAATAATACTAATTATATTATTAATAATAATGATAATAAAACTTATAATAATACTATTAATAAAAATAATTCGAAAATAACAACTTAAATGATTTATTCCTACTCTCGACACTGCCAAGAAAATATAACATTAATATTAAATCCAATAATAATAATAATAATAATAATAGAATAAATGCCAAAATTTGAAATAAAATAGAATAAACTTAAATAAATAGGGGAGAAGGGCTGAGAGAGTCTAGGGTTTCACCTTGAATCAGAGGAGATGGGTGGCAGCGGCGGCGACAGCGGCGGTGGTGGCCGAAAAAGAGGTTAGAAAAGGAAAAAGTTGAGGTTTGAGAAGAATATGTGGAGAATGAGGGTGGAGGTTGAGGTGTTGGTGGTAGCCTAGGCTAAGAGGAGTAAAGTGAGGGTGGTGTTGCAACAAGTGGCGATAGAACACGGCGGTAGAGGTGGCGGCCGAAATGAAGAGAAGGAGAAAGAAAGGGGAGGAGAAGGAGAAAGGAAAAAAGAAGGGTATGGCTAGGTGGAGGAAGATTATTAGTAGATTTTGGGTGGTGTAGGAGGCAATGATAGTGGCGGATGTGGTGGTGGACGGTGGCGCGAGGGGTTGCAGGAATAAAAATTTTGGATGGTCGAGCAAGGAACTTTGTATAGCTGTGGCGGCTTGTGCAAGAAGAATCGAGGGAGATGGGTGGCTAAGTTAGTCAGAGGGCGGTGCAGGGAAGACTTAGGTAGGTAGAGATAGCGGTGTAGTTGGTTGATGACAGAGGAAAGGTCGTCTGAAGTCGCGGTGGTGCACAGGGTAGGTTCCTAGGGTTTTGGGAAAAAAGTTTCGAAATCAACCAAACAAGGGGTATTTATAGAGTTTGGAGGGGAAGGTAGGGTTCTAAGGGTCGCCAAGAGGAAAATGCAGGTAGGGTTTGGGGTAGACGGTGGCATCAATCGACCAGCACAAATTTAGGTCGGGGTCAAATTTTCGCACAGGTAAAGGAGAATTTTATAGGAGGAAAAAGGAAAGTGGGTTAGGCTAGGTCAAACTACGAATCAAGGGGAAGAGAAAGAGAGGGGAAACAACTGATCAAGTAAAGCGTGGTCGGCGACACCATTTTCGGAGCTGCGAAGGTGCAGGTCAACGGTGGTGGAGGAAGGAGGTGAACCGGGCAACTAGGGGGAAAAGAAAGAAAAGAAAAGGTAGAGAAAACCAGGCCGGATGGCAACAGTTATAAAATTTTTAAATGGAACGCGGCGTTCTAGGGGAAAAGACATAGAACACAGCGTTTCGGCTACCGAAGGAAGGAAAGAAAAAAAGCAGCGGATGGGCCGCAGAAAGGAGGAAGGTAAAAAAGAGGAAAAAGAAAAAGGAAAAAGGAAAAGGGAAAAGAAAATTTTAAGTAGGTTGGGGTCAATTAAATTAATTAGAAAATTTTGGATATTTAAAATAAAAATATTTAAATAAAATAATATTAAATTTTCTTTTTAGGGTAATTTAGGGTTTTTAAAAGATTTTTCCTAAATCCCTTTTTAATTAGCAAAATGCCTAAATTTTTCCTTATAAAAATATTTTTAAATTTCCTCTTAATTTTACCTAAATGATTTCTTCCTATTACAATAAAAATGATTAATGAAATTAATTCCTAATAAATCCTTATTTTATTATATTTCTTAAAATAAATATTTTTGGGGCATTTTAAATACATATAAGCATGCTAGTTGATGTATTATAATATATGTATGGTTGCATGCTAGAATAGGGTTAAATGTGGTAAATAAATTATGTGTAATTTGTGTGGATGGTTCATCTAAGGGAATTATTGTCCTTAGTGAGACCTCCTCTGATATATATATATGTATTAATCTTACCATTAGATTCTTCACAAGTTTTACTTGAGTTTTGATATATTATAGACTAGTATTTGGACATGTTTAGGGTTAATTTTACATCATGTAATATTTGTTTGTCTAAAGGGTAAATATGTCATTTTACATGTTCCCTGATATTTTCCCATCATTAGTGTAGAAAATTTATTATGTTGTATTATATATGTTGTGCATGCAAATATGGTACGTCAGATATGTATCGTTAGGGTTTTGTTTGCTATTTGGGCTTAAGTGTGGATTAAAAGAAAAATCATAATTTGTCTACTTTTATAAGGTTTTTTTAGAATTATAATGTTATTCTAATTTTTTATTTTGATTATGTTTAGCTAGGGCTTGAGTTTTGATAAATTATATTAAATGTTGGCATTAAAATGGGAATTAAGTGAGCAATTAGCGTTTAATGACATTTTAGTTATTTATAACCTAAAATTATATTCTAGGAATTAAGTTTTGGATAATTGGATATAGGATGACCTTAATAGATTGTAGGTTGATTTTAGTTTTAACCCTTGACCTAACCTTTGATCACTAACTTTTAGATTGAATTTGAATAATCAAAATTAAAGGATGTTAGTTAAGTATGGAATTGTGATTTTATATGTCCTATGTGTGCTTGGTAATCACTTCAATAAGATGATTATACTTGAAGTGGAATACCTCGAGTTGAAGATTGTTACTATTTAGGAGTAGCTACCATACAAGCAACGTTTAACCCAGAATTTGGTTTAGTGGTTTCGTTGAATGCTTTGGCATTCCAACTAAGGTCTTATATCTACTCTAATTAGCTCTTAAAAATTTTTAGAGAATGTATTTATTTAAGGATTAGGTGACCTAGAATTGAGGGGGGTACTATGTTGCTTTTATGTGTTAATATAATTGAAGTACGTACATGTTACCGAGTTGTAAGGATAAAAGGTATTGTATTGCCTTGGTATGTTAGTATGACTGGTATACTATATACATCTTCAAATTCTTTTATATCCCCTTGACTAATTAAAAGGAAGTAACTGTTGTGTGTTAGTTTGTTAGATGCCTTTTCACACTATCCTTTGGTTTATTAGAATTGGTTTGATATGTTGGATGGTAGGTTCCTTCTTACACTATCCTTTGATTTATTGGATATGGTTTTAATATGGTGATGTGGTACTAGTTGTCCTAGTGCACTATCCTTGTTTTATGAAAGTGGTAAGTATGGTTTGGCAATTACCCTAATGTAATACCTTTTGAAATGAATTGATTTAATAAAATAGTTATATCTTGGCTAAGTGTAAGGGAATGATAAGGTTGTGATCATTTGTGATGTAAAAGTTATGCATTTTATCATATTTAGTTATTGCTTGTATTCATTGTTGTGCATTGCGACATGATCTTCTTGCGATTACCTCCATGTATTCCATGCAGGGTGTTGTATATGGTTTATTCAGTATTGTTATACTGATAGATTCCATTTCCTAGTCTTCTACTTATTCTATGGGTATATTTTACCTCACAGAATATTTTGAGAGTCCTACTTGAGACGACTTTTGGTTTGGGTTTATAATGTTTAGGGCTATTTGGCATTACTTGTATTTCACCTTGTATTTTATTCATGGCTCTTATTGACGCATCTTGGGGCATGTTGTGAGACTTTTCCCTAATTATATCTAATATTTCCCCTTGTACTCTTATTAGTTTTGTTGCTTTTATCTCAACCCTAGATTAAATATTGATTACACTTCATATTCATGTTAGAGTTGTTTTGTCTTACATTTAGAATCAGTTAGGCATTGTTCATACATTTCTCTATATTAAATATGATAGTAACACCTAATATTTTATATTAATACTTTCACTAAAATGAAAATTTTAAATAATAAATTTAGGAGGTGTCGTAATTATAGAGAAGTATGAACTTATTACCCCCGTTATCCCACTTTGTTTGTATGTTACTGTTATTTTAGCCGTCCCAATATATATATAAGTTTAAGAAATTAAAACTTGCATTTCTGGTTATGTGCTTTTACGGAGTAAACAAATATATTAATTACATGAATAAATAAGGAATATAACAAAATTAATGATTTGTTTGCGTAATTAAAGCTATTTTTACAAGTTCTTTTTGTTTATTCTTGATGGTTTCAAATCCGTATAGGTACCATGAGATGGAAGCAGTATATCAGTTAATACAACTAGCTATCTTAAAATCTTAATTATTTATAAGTTACACCGCTTGACTAAAATTTAGCTTAAAACTAACACTTTCTTGTTTCTTAAATACTTGTCATAATATATTTTAAAGATCAATTTTAATTATTGATATATTTTAATATATAATAATAAATATTATAAAAATATTAATTTTTTTAATATAAATATAGAAATTATATTTTTATAGTATAATATATTATAATTTGAGATAAATTTTATTTTTAAAATACACCATGTCCAACTATATAAAAGCAAAGTGGTTATATCATATAATTAAACAACAAATTAAATAAGCTAACTAATAAAGGAGTTGGAAAATTGAAAGAAGAGTAACAAAAGTATACGCCGCAGACATGCACTATTTAGTCTAAGATAGATAGATAGATAGATAATAATGATAATAATGATAATAATAATAATAATAATAATAATAATAATAATAGTGCATATTATACAATATCATCATAAAGGTGCATAGTAGACAATATCACCATTTAGATAAGGTAAATTGACGTTGAGTTTGGAACTAATTAATTGCCAATTAACACATGCACTCACTCGCCCAACTTGCACAAAAAGCAAAAATCATATAGGCAGCTGTCGGCTATACATATCTATCCATATGTACTTTGATGACAATGTCATTATTGGAATACATATCTTTATCTAGGTAGAAATAATTGATAGGATAATGAATAATGATGCCATTCTTCTCTATACCCCATATATCGTGAGATTTGATCCACCGACGAATCAATCTGGACCCTTGTTTTACACCTTCTTCGCCAAGCTCTCCCCTTCTCTAACTTCTCTAGCCATGCATAGGTCATAATTAAGGTTGAGATAAATCGACAACCACTTTGGAAGACATTAATCGCACAAAAAGATACTTGATCGTAATTAGTGGTGATTACTTTAATAGCTTAGGATATTCGGCAAAAAGCTAAATTAGTTACAATTTTTTTTTTTTAAGATAACAACATTGTAAAAAGTAATAATAAAATATTTGAAGGAAATTGAAGATACACATACACGCAGATACATAAACACGCAGATACAATGAGATTATTTAAACTCTCGTTGACAATATGCCCAGCTTCACACTAGATTGTTGCATTTGACTTTAACACTCACGGGAAATCAAGTAGTATCGAAACCAAATATCTCAAAATCTAAGGCATGATTGTGGTCACAGATGATAAAACCACCGAAACGGCACATCATCGTCGTTCATTATTTCCTCAATAATTAATAGTATCCATAATCAATAGTAAGTCAATCTATTTGTTCTTTAAGAAGAAGAATTAGATTAGAGGGGTTAGCTTTGTGGCTAGGATTAAGATATTTTTATATCTAAGTTTCAATATTTCTCACCAAGTAATTTTTAGGCGTATAATCTGTTTATATGTTTAATTTTTTTCCATAAGTAATCATTGGATAACCTACATTAATTATACACCCACATACCCCTTTTGTATTATTTATTTTGTATAGAGTCTATACTTTGGCTTGGGAAATTAATTGATATCAACGGACTAGTCATTTGACAAATGACTCCATGAACATGCCCAGATATTCAATTCTTTTAATGCATGAGCGTATGCATAAAAGTTACAATTCTTCCTCCCATCCTCCTCCATTACTACCTACTTTCCCTTTCATTTATTTAGTCTTTTACGTTGTAGCATCATAATTAGAGCAAATGATATCTTTAACACTCTCTAATACCTCCCTAATGAAATACTCCCTCAGTATAAAAAAAAAATAAAGTTATTCTGTCATTTTATACACTTTTTTTAACAAAAAAATAATAAAAGTAGTTTTAAAATTATACTAACATCATTGAAAAATTAAAAAGTATTTAATACATATATATATATATATATATATATATATATTTTTAAAGTAAGGGTAAAAATGAAAAAAAAAACTGTTTACTTTTCTAAAATGACTTTATTTTTTATACAAATATTTAATAACATAATGAATTCGCCTTAGATATGGAGGGAATATAAATAAACAACAATAGTGAAAGATTAAAGCAATAAAGTGAAAGATTAGTTCAATATTGGCAAATTTTCAATTAAGTTTTGGTGAAATTTTACTATAGGATTGAGACATTGTGGAAAGAAGGGAACATAATTCTCTTTTTTCTTTCTCTTAAATTTTTTGACACCGCACATGTTGCAAAGTACTGCACTATACAACCAATTTGGGTTAATGAATATTCAAAGGGCTAAGTTGTTCTACTTAATTGTTCGGTGGATAGCCACCTTTACCTTTTGCATTTGTTGGTAAATCTGACTAAAAGTTTATCTAAATGTTTATATAATGGCATGATTGATATTTTAGCCTAATGGTCAAAATTGAGGGTTAAATGAATATAAATTCCTTGTTAGAATTGGTCGTGGACAGAGTGTAATACGAGGGTTAAATAAAATATTCTAGACTTTAAATTTTAGTGTGTGCTTGCAATAGGAGAAATATTTCTTGATAGACTACACTTTTACTCCAAATACATATATAAAATGGATACCGACTCAAAGGTTTTATAACTTTCTAAGTATATTATGCATAAGATGTAAAATATAAGAGTATCATTCCACTTTATTATCGTGCATCAAACACCATCAAGATACTACTCTTTAAGGGTCAATTATAAGATGCATCCGAGTGTATGGTGCAAAATACACCCGAGAATGTATAATAATGAGCACAATCAAAATAATCACTAGGAAAGGTAGTAGAGTGGTTCAATTAGTAAAAAATAATATTTATAATGCTAAATCCAAGACCAAAATATGAATAATATAATCACTAGCTCGGGCATAGATAATCCCTAATATAGATGAGGATAATTACAAGTGCCGATCACCAATGTTGGACCTTGTACATAATCAATACTATGGATAGGATAATCGCGATTGTGGTATATCTTACTAAATGTGATTGGGTACGACATATACGAATTGTTGAGACCTTCTTTTAATAAGAAAATTTACTAATCCACGTCCAAAGCTTACAAAGAAAGAACAAATACTTATTAATTAGGATAGGCTAATTAGTTATCCATTTAAGTCACAAATCTCTTATAATTAGGACTATAAGACCCTATTTTTTCACATTATAATCTAATTAGATTAGATCAAACTAGCACTAATCAAATTAGCTGAGATAATGACAATTATTATTGTTGTTGCTGTTATCATAATCATCATCATCATCATCATTAATATGATTATAATTATTTATGGCAATAATAATATAAAATAAGATTTATAATAATAATTTTAATATGATTATTATAAATTATTATTATCATCATCATCATTAGTAGCAGTAGTAGTAGTAATTTCATCATAATAATTATTATCTTTTATTATTAATCTTAATATTATTCTAATTATTAGTTAAAACTATTATAATAATAATTATTATTATTAATGCACTCAATAATATAATTATTATATTTCTTAATATTCATATAATTATTACAATCAATTATAACAATAATAAACATAACTATTATGATTATTCGTAAATGTATATTTATTTATTATTAATTATTCTTAAAATAGTGTTTATTATTACTTAATATTATAATAATTATTATAATTATTATGATGATTAGTGATATTAATAATATTATCATAATTTTATGGTAATTATTTAATAATTAATAATAATTAATATTATTATTTTAATTATTATTCGTAATATAATTGTCATAATTATATTTATGAATGTTATGAATATAATTATTAATACTATTAATACGAAGGATATTATTATAATTATAATTAACGTTTAATTTATTTTTTATAATAAATTATTATCATAATATTACAATAATTATTAATGTAGTTTTTATAATAATAATAACAACATTAAGCAGTATATTAATAATTATTAATATTATGATAATAATTTTTATTTTTATTAGCGTCAACCATAACAAATTATATTAAAGTAAATTGAAAAAATTAGGCGAGAAAAAGGGGATCCACTATAATACGGTGAGTTGATGACTGTGAGCATCACCTGATGTTCAGAGTGATAATCTTGGGAAATTCGTCAGGGGAAAAAAAGAAGTAGAAGTAGAAGAACAAGGAAAAAAAAAAAAAAAACTTTGGGAAAAAAGAGGTCATGCTTTCGCATTCATTTGCTGACGTGTGGCCACCACCACACATTACGTGAAACGCGCAAGGAGTGAGGGGGACAGGTAGAGCCCATAAATGATTTGGTATGATGGGCATTTGATTCTTATTCAGACAGGGACGAAACAGATGGTCATGGGGAGCAAAGAAGTTGGGCTTAAAAGTAAATATGATAGGATGAGGGGAAAAAATTTTAGAAACGAGATTTGAGATAATTATGACATCTTTTGTATTTTACGGCCCATTCGAAAAGCCCGTCCTGCCGATCAAGATGGTGCGGGACGGGACTCTTCTTTGCGCTCTTTGATTGAACTTTTTGGTCTTGAGAGGATGGATGAGTACCGTTCGTCCATAATTTTTTTTTTATATAAAAATAATAATATTAATAATAATCATAAAATAAAATAAAAATATGCAAAAAATTATAATTAGTCGAACTTCTTGAAAAATTTCTTTCCGCCTTTTTGTTATCCCACCACAAATTTTCCTCATGCCTTTTTCAAATTTATTGAGGAGAGAAGGTTATTAAACAAGCGCTATACATGTTTATTTTTCGTACGTCTAAAGGATTACTTTTTCTTATAAAATTAATTTGCAATTCTTTATCATATGAGAAAAAGATACATTTCATTGTATAGAAAGAAATCATGGACGCCATCCCTCTCTCGCCCTCTCATTTTCTTTACTAATGATGATGTTGCCCTGCATTTCCCTTCCATTTATATATATATATATATATATATATATATATATATATATATATATATACACACACACACTGTGACACACACGCACTTATCATAACCCTTTAACTTTTCAAAACTTTAATAGACTCCAACTAGTAAAATATAAAAACTCATATGAGAGGTGGTGGAGGTGGTTGTGGAATATGTGAACCACACGCAGCATTGGCAAAATAAAATGCGTATATATAAACACACATGCATACTTAATTACCAGGGAATTTTCTTCCTCTTTTTTTTTTTTTTTTTTGGTTTTATAGAATCGTAAAATCCCAAACTGTCAAAAAATGGGAAATCCTTCCTTTCAAAATTCAAATTATGACAATTCATTTGGCTAAGTTAGTCCCGACCAATAGTGGAATCATGGGTATGAAGAATGGGACACCTTGTGTGCACCCAAAAAAATCCAAAAAGAAGAAGATAAAAAAAAAAGGGGGTCTTATTCAAGAGTAGAGGTAGTTGATGTAGGTAGTTGATCCAGACAAATCTTGATTTTCCGTATTCAACGAATAAATTATTACTTACTGATTCACACAAAACAAATTGCGTTCATAATAATTAATAAAAACAAAAACCAAAAAAAGAAAAAAAAAACTTCAACATGTTTCTATGTAATAATTATTATGATCATGAAATGTAATTCGATAAGATCGTCCGACCACCAGTAGGTAGTTTTTCTTTCACCATACGATAACAGAACGCCTTACCCACAAATAAAATACGGGACTCAATAATACTTCCGCTTAACAAGGAGCAAAAACGACCGATCGAAAAGATTCATTCAGGAGCAGTTAACCGGGTCCCATAAATTCTCCATGATATGCTTTATGAGGACACATTTAAGCACTGCGCCACAGTTTGTAGTAAGTAAGTATTGTGCAATGCAATAGTCGGCCTTGTTTCTTCTTGTTTGCCTCTTTTTATGCGTTTGCAGTGCTTTTTGTCCCCCGTTTCTAGGCTGCTGGTGTAGTGTGTATACATACATGTGAACTGTGGTTCCAAAGCCGTGTCGATGCGGGCCCCATGCTACCTTCCTTGCACCGGAAAGAATGCGGGGAAATGCATGGAATATCGAAGCAGCATATCAGACCCCCCCCCCCCCCCAATTATTGCGTGCATGTGAATTGTAAATACAAACTCTGTTTGGTGGTTGGGGACGTTAATAAGTCGGATTTGAAATTTGGTCTGATTCGATTTAGATTTACCGAATCTAAGGTTTAAATGAGTTTTAAATAAATTTAGCTACCTTTTTTTAAAAAAAAAACTATATAATTATATTTATATTTTATATAGTTTAATATATTTTTTTATTAAACAAAAATCTATAAATGAAAAAAATAAATATTTTAAAATAAATACTTTAATTTTTATATTATGTTTTAATATTTTTAGAAAAAATATTATATATGTTATTTATAAAATAAATATATAGAAACTTTTTTTAAAAAAGAATAACGAGTTCAAATAAAATTACAATAAAGATAATAAATATAATACAAGTATATATTTATATTTGTATATACTAAAAGGATCCGACTTGAGTCATATCGGATCTGAATATAGAATTATTGTATTCAGATCTAGATTTATATATATATATATATATATATAGATTCACACTCAACCCACGCCTATTAAATTTAAAAATTATATATTCAAACTCACTAAAAATAAATTGAATCTAATAAATATGGGTCGGATTTAAAATTCATTAGCATCTCCATTGGTGGCCATTGAAAAAACCAGAATAGCTTTCATAAATAAGAGGTTGTGATCTGAACGTAAGAAACCCGCCGATCGCTCTAGTGCAACACATCATCAAAGTCATTAATGACATAATAGTTATATTTTCTTCTTCTTAAGGTTATATTTGTAAATGAATCAATATAAACGACTTGTGTTACAGTCTTTCAGCATTACGCTTATTCTTTGTCGTCCTATATCGTGTGGCCATGGCAATTGTTAGATGGAGCAATTGGATCGGATGGATTGGAGTCGGATCCGGTCATAGTGGATCAGATTATTTAGGATCATTCATCTTTTGTGGGTTATTTGTATGTCGGATCAGATTATTTTGAGTTTGGGTTATTTTGGATTATTATCTTTTTTGGGTCGGGTCAAGTAGGGTCGTTACAGTTCCAGATCATTTCAGGTTAATTTGTCGGGTTGGGTCGGATTAGATCACTACATGTTAACTTGATTGGTTGGGTCGGCTTGGTTTTAGGTCATTTTCTGATTAATATGACTAGGTGGGCTCGGCTCGTTTTGGTCATTTCATGTAATTTGACGGATTGATCTCGTTGGGTCCTATTTATTTTGGGTTAACTTGATGAGTCGAGTTATTTCGTGTAATTTGACTGGTTGGGTTTGAGCAATTACGGGTTAACTTGATGGGTTGGGTCAGGTCGAGTTTTGATGGGTTGAATCAAATTTAGGTCCAGATAATTATCATTTATTATATTGTAAATATTAGAGACAGTCATAAGATTAGTAGTACGGATGAATAAAATAAGAATATTATACACACTTTGTTTTTGCAAGTAAATAATAAAGGCATTTATAATTTTTAACAATAAAAAATATTGCATGATTTAATCTAACAAAGATATTTATCATTTATTTGATTACTTAAAAAAATATAATTTTATAAAAATAAAGGTGATCATAACATGACTATACAATATATAATTATTATTTATTACATTGTAAATATTATAGACAATCATAAGATTACTAGTACACATAAATAAAATATGAATATTAGATGCGCTTTATTTTCACGAGTAAATAATAAAGATATTTATAAATTTTAGCATTAAAAAACAATGCATGATTCAATCTAACAAAGATATTTATCATTTATTTGATTACTTGTTTATTAAATTATTATTATGACTTCCTAATATTGTAATTTTTTGTGGAAATATTTATTAGGATATCATTAATAAATAAGGATGTTTGGGATAAAAGTATAAAAAATAAGTATAATTTATAAAACACTATTTTTAAAAGATTTAAATGAATAATAAAATATGTGTAATTATTATTATTCTAACATATTTTGATGTCTAGTTAGGTCAATGTCGGTCGAGTCAGGTTAATGTTAGGTCGAGTTACTATTAGGTCAGGTCTATGACGGGTAGGATCGTTGTAAGGTCAAGTCTATAACGGGTTGGGTCGCTATTGGATCAAGTCTATGACCGATTGGGTATGGTTTGCATCGGATTAATTTTTATCGGATCAGTATCGGATTGAGTTTAAATTGGATCGGATTGCTAAATTTTTTAGATTATATTAGATCTAATTTTGCTCGAATAAGATTAGATTGGACAGATCAAATTAGCTTTTTCTAGCTCCAGCGATGGTCGGCAACATTGGTTGGGTTGAAGATGAACGAAACGAAGGCCCCGCCCCTCCCACCTGCCTGCCTTTACTCCTTCCCTGCTTTCTCTCACCTTTGCGGTGCTGTCATACCCATTTGAAATGCCTTAACTCAATAACCATCGTATGTGCAAAAGAGAGGATATCCTCCAAGATAACTGTTCACTTAATTTGCTTGTACCCCTTCTACGAATTGAGCAACCTAAAAAACAAATGTTAGGTAGGAGTGTTCCAACGTGAAACTTAAGTCCTCCATAGCTTTCATTTTGTTCTTGAAATTTTATCCGTCACTCATTCTGTACTGAATTAAGAGTTCCCTCACTATTTTTTTTTATTTGTAAATATCTATCGTCATATATGTTAGTACATCCTTTTTACTTGTGCTTACTAATTTTCTCAATAATTCATTTTAGGGTCAAAGAGTATTGATTTACTATATTTAATAGAGTTTCATTATTTTCAAATATATAATGGCTCACTTTGGCAGGTAATATATTGATTAGAGTTATACCGATATTAAATATCATTTGATGAACCAAGGTTTATCATATTTTAGTTTATCATTTACATTCATGTTAAGTCGTGTGAACACAGCATAATGTTTTAGTTTATTATGTTTAGCAAATTCACTTTCAAGTTGAACTACATGAATGATTTTATGTTTTGAAGTTTTGTCAATTTTGTCTAGATTAGCCTGATAAATGCCCAATCAATGCTAGAGTTTAAAGTTTAAATTGTAATACCTCATTTTAAAATTATTTAGAATATATTTAAAATTATATTAGTATGAAATAAAAATAATTTTGGTTTTGAAAATAACTAGAAAAATGGCTAAAAGTATGAGTTTTGAGCTACCAGTTACCTTGTATTAGCTTAAACTAGTTAACTAGTTCATTCTATGACCCAAGTTATTGCCCTAGAAGAACCAACCAATTGATCCATAAGAACTAGTTGACTAATATTCTAAAACTAGTCAATTGAATTTTATGGAACTTTTAGGAGCTTTCGATTTTGATTTGATTCTTCTCCAAATATTTGTGAAACCTTATTATCTCTTTATACTAATTATAATTATATTTGGGTCCCTTGGGACTATTTTCACCTTATTCGGATTATTTGATTTCTTTACATAAAAGTTCTCAAAAGTACTTTTTAATATACTTTTCTCCCCTATCGTCTTCCCCCTCTCCTATACCTTAGGTCTATGCCTACAAACTTGATGGCGATGTTGCTACACACTTTAGTCCGTTATGGCCATATTTGTTTCCATATCTCCCTCATTACCATCACAACAATCCCCTGCACTAATGTATTAGATTCCACCTCCTTCACACTCCCCCTCCCTTTCTTTTCTTCATTTTTTCTTTGATCAACAAGGGATTCTCAAAGACCTTTTAATTTATTTTTCCTTCACACACTTATCTATCTTTTATTCCCTTATAATTTTATAATTGTAGAAATTTTAAGTTTTATCTTGCTTCCACCTTGCAGTTGATTCCCCCATTTCTTTTTCTTAACTCTCATTTTAACTCCTTTTTTCTTTTCTTAAAAAAAAACATTAAGGCATGGAAAGGATTGAATAATCTTGAATTTCCTTTTTGCATTCTTGGAATTTGGGGTTGATGTTGAGATTTTATCTCATTTCTCTTCTCCTTCTTTTTCAAGAGTTTTAGTTTATCGCATTCTTTTCCTTTATTTTATCTTAGGTAGATTTTTATGGTTGGTTATGAATCTTCTCATGGTTAATTATGTGTGCATGAAACTTTATGATGTATCATTTCATGATATTTTTATAGTGAGTGTGCCTATGTCAATACTCTTTCCATCAAATAACGTCTTATTTTCTAATCATTAAAATAAATTTTCTATTTAAGTTGTTTAGTCCTGTCTCTTGTGAAAAACTATTTTCACTAATGCTACATTGGAACCTAAATTGCAAATGTTTGTGGAAGATACTATAGATCAAATTGTAATACCCCAAAAATTTTAAAACTAGAATTTAATAATTAATCCTCTTTTGGAATAATTTTATTTTTAAATTATTAATTTAATTATTTTGTGGACTTTTTGGTTATAGAAATGGATATGATTATTTAATAAATTAAAATAAATATTTGGTTATTTTATTATACTCATTTTATTTAAATAATTTTCCAAACCTATATTTTACTAAAATTACCCTCTTAAATTAATATCTTAAATTTTAAATAAATTAATTTATTAAACTAATTTATCCATCTAAATAATTAAATAACCTTATTCCAAAAAATATTTTATTTTTATTTTCTCCCTTTTCCTTTTCCTTTTTCTTATTTTTTTCTTTCTCCTTTTTCCTTCCTTTTATTTTCCCCCTTTTCCTTTTCTTCTTTTCTTCTTCCTTCGGGATGCCCGGTCTACTTTTTAGTTTCCCCTCCCCACTAGGTTGCTGACCCTGTCTCTTTCCTCCCTTCACCGTCTAGCCCAGAGCCTCATCTTCTTTCTTTTCTTCTTCTTTCCTCCCCCGATTGGGCCAGCCCAACCCTCCTTTTTTTTTCTCCCTTCTCCTCACATCCCATCTCTCCTTCTTTCTCTCTCGCCCAAGGCTATCCCATCTCTTTTCTTTCTCTCTCTTCTTCTTCTTCTTCTTCTTCTTCTTCTTCTTCTTCTTCTTCTTCTTCTTCTTCTTCTTCTTCTTCTTCTTCTTCTTCTTCTTCTTCTTCTTCTTCTTCTTCTTCTTCTTCTTCTTCCCTTCTCCTCCCTCATTCACCTATCGAACCAAACAAACCCTCCTTACACCCAGCCTGCAACCAACCTTCCCCTGCAACCCTGCCATGGTATCCTATCCTCTCCCTCTCTCCCCATCCCTTTCCCTTCCATTTTTTACCATGCAGCCCCCCTCCCGTGCCCCTTTCCTTTCCCCTTTTCTTCCTTCCCTTCCCTGCCACCCTGCACCCCGAGGTGCCTCTGCCTTCCCTCCTCTCCCTCTTCTTTTTCTTCTTCTTCTCTACCCTATCTTCTTTCCCTAACTCCCTCATTTCCCTACAAACCCCCCTCTTTTCTCCCTTATTAACTTCTTCTTCTCCTCCCCTATTCTTTCTTTGCCACCCTCAACTATCGCCTCTGCCACCCAACCGACCACCACAACAACCCCCTAGCCTCCCCTACTTCTTCTCTACACCACCTAACAACGACCACTCGCCCCTACAACCACCTTCCTCTTCCATTTTCTATTCTCCTCCTCTCACCCTCCACCCTACTTGCCATTTTGCGCCACCCATCCCCCTCTTCCGCCACTGTTGGAGCCACCCCTCGACCACTTAGAACCGCCTCTACCACCCCCTTACCTCACCTTGGTTGAAATTCCCCTATAGCCCCTCTCTTCTTCTCTTCTTTTTCCTTCCTTCTCCTTCACCTCCCTTCCTTCGGCCCACCTTCCCAACTCTGCAGTCGTCGTCCCTAGTGCCCTAAGCCACCAATCTCCACTCCAGCCCTTGACCACCACCTACACCTTGCCAGGCCTCCTACACCCAGCCACTACCCTCTCTCCCCTCCACAAGTCCTCAACCAAGGCCCCAAAATTCTTACCCAAACCAATCCTTCCCCTCTTTCTTCCATCTCCTCTTCGACCCATTAATTCCCTTCCCTTATACATGCAGCGTGAGTTTTGCTAGAAAAATTACAAAATTTTAAGGTATAAACATATTTATCATTTACATGTATTTATTAAGCTTTTTGATCAAAACTTATTCTTTTAATTTTCTACTACTAATATTATAGTTTTGATATTATTTTTAGGTACAAATTTTTCTAATCAAAGCTTAAACTTTTATCCGGGTATCAATAAATTTTATTTCTTGCTAGAAATAAGGTAACCATTATACCCTATTAAAATGTGTGGATATGCGTATACTAGCACATTAGGGTTTTTAATATGTTTATGTGCATGTTGTATGATGTTAAGTATATTATGATTTGTAGCATATGTTGGTAGTTGAAATAAAAAACATGTTATATTATGTGTCATTTGTAGAAATGATAGTTAAGGAAGGAGCCTTATTGTATTGTTAATAATAATGTTAAATGCAAGTATATGACATAATAAGCTAAAGTGGCTATTTTTAGCATAGATAATGTTAATATGAGCCCTAGGGGCATTTTAGTAATTTTTTTGTACAAAAGCTGTGGCCTAAATAAATATGTATGGTAGGTGATAATGTGTATTAATAGTACATAATAATAGTTTGTGGTGTTAGATGATGTATATGGACTATGGGTGTTAATGTTTTATGTGGTAAGGATATTTTAGGATATTTGGCATAAGAAGGGTAAATTTGTAATTTTCATGAACAAAAGGGGTAATATGGTAAATTAATAAGTAAGAAGGGTATTGTAGTAAATTTGGCATAAGAAGGGGTAACTTGGTAAATTCATGAGTAAAAAGGTAATTTGGTAAATTATTAAATGAAAAGGGTATTTTGGTAATTTTGACATAAAAAGAGGTGACTTGGTAATTTTATAGACATAAGGGGGTAAGATGGTAAATTAATAAGTATGAAGGGTATTTTGGTAATTTGGCATGAAAAGGGCAATTTAGTAATTTTAATAAGTATGAAGGGTAATTTAACTAACTAGAAGGTCAATTTGGTAATTTTACTAAGTATGAAGGGAAATTTTATTAACTAACCAAAAGGACAAATTGGTAATTTAATAAGTATTGAGGACACTTTGGTAAATTAACTAACAAAAAGGATAATTTAGTAATTTTAACGAGTATAGAGGGTAATTTGGTAATTTAACAAACTTGAAGAACAATTTGATAACTTTAACAAATATAAAGAGCAAATTGGTAATTTAACAAACTGAGAAGGTAATTTGGTAATTTAACGAATACAAAGGGTATTTTGGTAATTATACAAGTATGAAGGGCAATTTAGTAATTTGGTTAGTAAAAAGGGGTAACTTGGTAACTTTACAAAGAAGAGGGGCATTTCAATAATTTTGTAAGTATAAAGGGGGCAAATCGGTAAATTGCATATAACATGTCAATGGATTAAATAAGCCTCCATAATAAGACATAAGTAATATTAAATAACAAGATAAGGCTTTATGGATTTAGTATCATTTGTTTAAGTATGACCCTGTATGTTATAAGGATAAGGGTATTTTGGTAAATCGATGAATATCATAAGGATATGGCATGACATATGGTTAAATGGGAAATTAAGGGTGTGATATGATGTTTATTTCATAATCAAGTAAGATGTGCCTTAGCTATTAATTATGCATGGACATGTGTGCTAGATGTGTTAGAAGCACATGTTAGGGTTTGTGTGTTCCATGATCATTTGATATATAATACTTGATTTTATGACCCATATTATAATTATGATATGCTAACCTATTATGGCATGTGAATAAATGGAAATGAATTCTATAATGGGAACAGATGATAAAAGGAAGCCTTAGCCTTAAGAGCATTTTGGTCATTTTGACCTAAGGTGCCTAAGTATAAGAATTGGAACCTAGATTGGTCTTAATGGACTATTTAAGTTAACATGGACAATAATGTAAATAAGGATTACTTAATAATAACAAAAAGAAGTGGAAATGATCAAGTATGTGATTGATATGCTTTTCGTTGTCACCTTAATTAAGACACTAGTAATTAAAGTAGAAGACCTCAATATCGGAAATGGTGGCTTTCTAGGGGTCGCTACCCTAAAAATGTGGTTTAGCTCATGATTATTCTGAATTTTTTTGGTGTGCCTTAGTGCTCTAGCCAAGTCCTACATCTTACTCTATCTAGCTCTACAAACCTATTTAAGGGATATGTATACTTACGGATTAGGTGTCCTTGTCGGTAGGGTACTATGTGTCCTCGTGCACCAGTGCAACCAAGGTACCTTTGCATCCCTGGGTTGATGGTTGGAGGATATTGTGCTGCTTGTATGCACTAGTATGAACGGTGTACCTTTTTATCTCCAGGTTTGTGATCTCCCCCTTGAGTTAAGTAAATGGACTTGTTGTGTTAATTAAATGGAAAATACTAATGATGTAAAGTGAAAGATTATTAAGTTGGGCCTAGATAGATTATATCATTTGTACCGGTCCACCGGTTATAATAGTGGCCAAGGGAGTTTTTCCTTGGAGGATGTATATGTATACCGACCCACCAATTATAATAGCAGCCATGAGCATTTTGTCGTATTGGATGTATATGTATATCAGTCCATCGGTTATAATAGTAGCCAGGAGCATGTTGTCCTGGGGTGTATTTTGGCCCAGCGGCTATAATAGTGGGGGATCTTAAACTCAATAAACTAGCCCTTAGATGATAATGAATTATGGGAAAGATACTAATCATTTATAGTGGAACACCATGCGAGTCGGGGCCAAACCGATCCACTAGTGAGAATAGTGGTCAGGAGCCTTTTGCCCTAGAGACCGCTCCACCAGCGAATAATAGTGATCAAGTACGTTCTACCTTGGAGTGTATTTCCTATCTACCGGCTATAATAGTGGTGTTCCTATACTGACATAGATATTATTCGATAGATGATTGGAATAATGTTTGATTAAGGGCTTAAGACAATAAGTATTGATTTCACCATTATGATATAGTATAAGTGTAGTTGTGGTGCCTGCCACTCTTGGTGAGTAATGCAATTGCTAAGTAAATGGACCTTGTGTTATGAATTTCCTATTGTGTGTTGTGTTACATTGTGTATTGGCTCTTATGTTGATTGTGATAATCTCTATGCTAGTGTATGCTATTCTTTTTACATTATTTATGTATGATGTGTTGCATGTGGGCCCTGGCTTTTAGTCTAGTATAAAAGGTTACTCAGTATCGTAGTACTGAAGGGTTTCGTTTATGGGCCCCTACCTATTCAATGGACAGAGTCCCTTACATGCTAGCCGCAGGTGCTATTTAAGTTGATATCGGGTAAGAGAGCAAGGATTGTCCGGGAAGCTTTTTAAAGTTTCTCTTTTAGCCTTACTATTTCTTTGTTTAATAATTTTACTTTTGTAACCACTAATCGTGGGTTTTTATCTTTTGTAACATCTTTAACGGACTAATCTGATTTAAATGAGAGTTTGAATTTGTGTAAATTGTGTTATGTTCTTTTTTAGTCTTAGAACTTAGTACTGGAACGGTAGAAGAAAACTGGTTTGGTACTAAGTATGGGGATAGCTCCCCGAAATTTACTATTTTTCTTCCACTAAAATTTATTTAAAACAAAATTTTTCAGTAGTGAATTTTAGGGGTGTTACAAGTTAGCATCAAAGCTAGTTTCGAAAGCTCTTTCAAATTTCAAAGTTTTAAGGTGATACCACAAGTTGGTATCAGATCTTTTTTCAAAATCTCTTTCAAATTTTAAAGTTTTTAAGTTGGTACCACAAGTTGGTATCAATACTAGTTTCAACGACTCTTTCAATTTCAAGCTTTTTGAGTTGATACCACGAGTTGGTATCAAAGTATTTTTAGAAAACCTTATCGGTTTAAATGTTTTGAGCTAGTACTACAAGTTAGTATCAGAGTATTTTGTGAAAGCTATTCAAGTTTTAATTGGTTTTAAGCAGGGTATCCCTCTTTTCTCATGAATTTTAAAACCCGGAGTAGTCTTGTGAGTTTGGGTATGGGTAGAATGAGTGACCCTTGGCTTGGGTCACTTAGCTTGAGAAATAGCACATTTCCTAACTTGATTTTGTTTTGTGGCTAACTCAACATGGCCCTAGACAGACATGTCAACAACTTAGAAAGGGCATTCGAGACACTCATGGGGCTATCTCATCATTCCCAGTGTCTCAACCTCAACCCACTCTGCCTCCATATTACCCACAAGTGGGTATAGGAGAGGATTGGCGTGACAGAGTATCGCGCCATCAACCTCTGACCTACGACAGGAAATAAGACCCCGTGTTCCTAGAGAGTTGCATACGAGATTTCAATAGGACCTTCAAGGCAATTAATTTCCCTGAGGAGTGAAGGACTAGCATCACAACATACTTAAACCGGTGGAACGGTCTAAAGCACCTCTTAAGAACAATACACCTGAGCCACTATTATTATTTGATGGAATATGCTTAACACCTAGGTCCTGACTCACATAGTCTTTTATTTTAAATGATTAGTATCCTTTCCATTAATGTTTTATCTATTAATTGTATTTTCATTCACGTTGAATATGAGTCCCCACTATTTTTAATTCGGTGGAACGGACTGATGCAACTCTCAGGGACAACACACCTGAGCCACTATTATTATCCGATGGAATGAACCCATATAAACACCTTGGCCCAACTCACGTGATCTTTTACTTTAATTAATTAGTATTTTAGTAGAGTTTATTATATATTCAAGATTACCATACATGACTCATATAGTTATGCAAGACATATAATTGAATAACATAATCATAACCACATAATCATCCTCAAATGACCATAATACATTTAGGATAGTTAAAATGCTCACATTCTCCCAAAGCCTTTTAAATCCCAATACTAATACATATAAATCTCTACTATTCATTCGGGACACATATCCTCAATTATATAAATAGATGTATATCCAAAATTATTCTCAAATTCGTACTTCCAAAATTTCATTACTCTAAAGATATCATATCATAGTATAACAACATTCATATAATATGTCTAATATAAAATCACATACACATACATACACATAAAGTCCTAGCTATGACATGTATCTTTATCAACAAGGACATCGAGCTCTATGTACGTAAATCTTAAACCTCCTCCTTGGAGATCGTTGGAAAATCACCTACAAAAACAAGATAATACACAATTAGGCTCGAAGATTATAATCAAAGGAAAATTTAAGGTAAAATAGGGTAAAAATGGAAATAGTTGGAGTCGAAAAAAGCTTGAGTTGCATGGAAGTGTCGTGGAAGGTATGCTGGTGCTCTGGTGAAATTTTGGGAGTGTTTGGGTGAGGTTTGGGTGATATTTTATTGGTCTTCCCAATGTTAAATGGCACCTTCACTTGCTTTGTCACCTCCACTATGTTACAATCATTAAGCCATTATAGCTTATATGGTTTGTCTCATTGTGTAGTGGTGAGACCAAGCTTGTCTACCAAAGTACATAAAGTAACATGGCACAAATACCTCCATCCAAAATAAGAGAACATATTTTTCCAAGTATGGTGCAGTGATAAGTGTGACTTTTGCATATTATTCCTAAAGTTTATAAGAGTTTGTACCTTAAATTTCAGTTGGAATTCTCCATTTTTGTTCTTATCACTGCCTTTGTGTTGTGAAAATTTGTAGGATCTCAAGGAACAAACAAGCATGAAGCATGTAAGCAAGAATAAGCTTAAAGGGAGAATAAAGGAGCAAAAAGGAGCAAAGATGAGCAAAAGTTAAAGCGAAAAGAGAATTAGAGCTAAAATACAAATTCTAGGATAAAATGAAAGTAAGAATGCATATTTAAAGTATGTGGGCATGAAAGAAGTGGAATTTTGATTAGGATAAGATCTGAATTTGTAGAATATTTCAAAAAAAAAGTTGTAGATATTTTCAATATATTTCCAATGCATCCAAAATCAGTCCAATCGGAGTCTTGATGAAAGAGTTATGGTCAAAATACCCTATATTATCACAACTGACATGGGAAACTTGTGTTTATCAACATGGCTATGCCGTTCCAGAATCGCTGAAAAAATAATAATAACGTGCATGTGCGTTTCAGAAGGGTATTTTCTTTTATCTCTTATCTATCTATAGAATCTCTTTTTATTTTTAATGTTCTTACTATGAGTTTGATTTGCTAGATTTTTTTACTAAGGTGAAGGGGAGTTTCCCCCAATTCGAATGTGTTAAATATTTGCATTTTTTATTCAATTCATGATCTTTGCATTGTGTTATTGATTGATTGAAGGATTGATGAACTCCGGCTGGGTTTGATTTTTGGTGTGGGAAATACCAGTGCGATCAATAGATAATCTGGCATTATACCCAATAACACAACTAGAGATTAAATTATAGGCCGAGAGATGATCAATTTGACTTCTACAATAATAAAGGAGGAACCTTTGTGGACTTTATGGCATTACACTCTGTTAGACCCTAAGCTAGAGATAGTTAGGGCCATTGAGATGTAATAGGGTGTTTGTAGCTTGAGAAAGCACAACACTTTCTATCCTTATTGGTATAATTGTTTATGATTGTTGAATCAATTAGTGATGTGGTGTTCAATTACATGGAGGATCGTGGGTGATGAACCAGAACCTTAGGTTTTCTATTTACTTGAGTCACTTGAGTGCTATTTTTTCTTTTTAGCTTAGTTAGTTACTTTAGTTATTTTAGCTTACAATTTATTATTTATTATTATTTCTTAGTCTAGACATAGCTAAGTTCTATCATTGTCTTAGTGGTCATTCACCAATCCTTGTGGGATCGACCTTGATTACCACTCCAACCCTGTGCACTTGCGAGTAGGAACATGTCATGCACTTGGTTTGAAAAATATTTTCTCTTTTGGATTCATCACATTTGACCACCTTACTGTGTAACACCCTCCTAATCATCATGGATTCTCCCACATCCGGTGGTGTATACTCTTCCTCTCCATTGAAGGCCGATTCATCCTCTTCTTCATCACTTTCTTCCTCTCGATTGACCTCCTCTAAATCCACCATCGTCATCAAAATCTTGTTAGGACACTCATCCTGGTAGTGCCTTAAGCCTTGACACTTAAAACACTTCACACTTTTGGTTTGATTCACAACCTCCACCGCTTTACCCTTCACATATTTTTTCAAAAGAGGTGGAAGGAGTTTTGAATGGTGGAGGAGTCTCCCTTGAGGTGCTATCACCCTTATTTGGACCTACATGCCTCACATCCCTCTTTTATTTTTTATGTTCTTCGACCTTGATGGCTAAATGGTAAAGCTCATCTAATGTGTAAAACCTATACATTTCCACCTTCCTAGAGATATCATGCCTAAGTCTACCAAGGAACAGAGACATGGTATACTCTTCTAACTCATCCAAACCGAGCCTCATGGATATTTTTTCAAAATCCCTAATGTACTCCTCTATACTTAAAGATTCTTTCTTCAAAGATGACATTTTATTGTATAAGTCTTAAGTGAAAGAAAAAGGAAGGAATCTCTCCTTCATCAACTTCTTTATTTTCAACCAAGACTTAACTTTTAACTTTTCTTTTTTTTTTCTCCTATTATGAACCAAGTTCTCCCACCACAATGAGGCATGACCTTTGAGATTAAGAACCGCCACCTTAAAGGCTTTGGTGTAGGAATAGCCCTTTACCTCAAACAATCTACTACACCTCAACTTTAAAAATTCTTCAAGATTGTGATTGCGTTCAAACTCTGGGATCTTGGCTCTAACATCATGAAAAACTCCCCTTTTTTTATCCTTCTCCTTAGGTCTAGAGAATAATAAATAGAGTATGAATTTTCTCCATATTCACTTTCAACATGCTCACCAACCCCATGATGGTCTCAAGTAGGGGGTAATCTTGTGTGTGTGTTTTAGTCCAAACTATGAAGGATAGTCTCTAATATATCAAGCACTCTTCTCATATCATTTTGAATAGACTCAATATCTCAATCCATCCTTAAAATATTTGTATTCTCAAGACTCAAACCTCTTAGTGAAGGGAGGTCACCCATTGAAGACAAGAAAATTTTAGAAGGTGAAGGAAGAGAAGCTGTTTTCGGTTATGGGTGAGGAAAATGTGTGGTGGTTTGAATGGAATGTTGTTTAGTTCAGAAATTTTTTGTGTGTGGCCTTAAGTTTCAAATAGGATGATGGAAGACAAATAAAAAACAACCCAAATTTCTGCAACCTAAGCTTTGATACCATGTTGATGCATGTGAGATTCAACTTGGGTCATGCTAGGAAGTGGTGTCTAATTAAGATTAGATCAACCAAAAATTAAAAGTAGAATGGGGAGAGATTTGAGAAGTGGAAATTGATTTTTGGTAACTTCTTGAATCAATACTCATAAGAACCACCTAAGTTTTAAACTCTTAGGATAAATATTAGAAGATTTTTTGCTAATCTTCAAACTCTTGCACTAGAGTGAAGATGAAGGACTCTCGATTTTTTGAGAGAAAAATGTGCAGCCAAAAACAAGTTGATTACTCTTTCATTATTTCCTTGGCACATATAGATGGAGTTCAAGATTAACGTTTATAACTTATCTAACTAATACAAGTGATTTGAGATAAAAACAAATAAAAGAAACTACCTAATACACCACCCTATGTCACTCAACCATGGGGTGTGTAACATGTTGATTTCGAATGGTAGTGACCTTCCATCATGTGTCTAACTCATGTAACTACCACTTAATTCATAAGGAAAGAGAAAATGATCACATTAATCTTGCAAGGAACAAAAAGAAGTAAAGAATATCTTCTATCCTTCCTTATTCTTTCTAAAAATCTACATTATTCTTTCCAAGTGCTAAAAAGGACTTGTCATATAGCTTGAGAGGAACTTGTAGTTTGTTTTGTGTGGTTATTGTAGCTGAATATTAGGCTACATTTTGAGGATATTTTTAGAGCTAAAATAATAAAATAAAATGAGCTAAAAAGGGTGGAAAACTTGGCTTAAAAGGTGGGGGTTTATTATGTGGAGGTGGTAAAAGTTGACAAGGTTTACTTGGCTTGCATGACTAGTTTTCTTAGGTGTGATTAATTTGTCCAAGTGAGGAGAGTTTTGTGACGCTCAAAATTAATAAAATTAAGGGTAAGAGTGTGATCATTAGATGAGGATGATCCTACATCATCCTCTCCCTATTAAAAGGAAGCCTCCTTGCCTTTGAAGGGTTCATCATGAACATAAGGAAGTAGATCTTCCACATTAAATTTGCTTGATATATCTCCCATTTCCTCAGGTAGCTACAACTTTTATGCATGATCACCAATCTTTTCAATGATCTTGTATGGACCATCGCTTCTAGGCATGAGTTTGTTTTTTTGTTTAAAAGGAAATCGTTCCTTCCTAAGGTGAATCCAAACTAGGTCTCCTAACTCATACAAGTATTTCTTTTGATGCTTGTTGGCTTTATTCTTATACATCTCATTGACCCTCTCTATTTTTGATTTCACATGCTCATGAAGTTTTTTCATTGCCCTATCCCTTTCTTGTGCTTTGAATTTTGTGTGATCTTCGATGGGGAAAGGTAAGAGATCGATGGGAGTGGTAGGATTCACTCCATATACTACTTTAAAAGTAGAGCGGCCTGTAGCATAGGTTGGTGATTGGTTGTAGGAAAAACCCAGTATGAAATAGTTTAGTGTCACAATCCTTTAATAATTTTTTAACCAAACTTCTAAGGAGCACGTTTAGGGTCTTATTAGTGACCTCGGTTTTCCCATCGGTTTGTGGACGGTAGGAGGTACTAAATAGAAGTTTGGTACCTACTAGCCTCCGCAAAGTCTTCCAAAAATAAATAAGGAACTTGGTATCCCTATCTAAAATAATAGATTTGGGAATACCATGAAACCTAACTATTTCCTTGAAGAGTAGATCAGCTAAGTAAGAGGCATCTTCCATCTTGTGGTAGGCAATGAAATGAGTCATCTTAGAGAACTGATCTACCACCACCATTATAGCATCATTTTGTCTGTGTGTCTTAGGCAATGCTACAATGAAGTCCATATTCACATGATCCCATAGTTGGTGTGGGATATGTAGAGGAGTATAGAGCCCTTGATGGAAGTGAATCTTGGAATTTTGACAAGTGACACATCTAGCTATTACACTTTGTACATTTCCCACAAGTTTGGGCCAATAAAAATGCTCACTAAGTACATTCATGATCTTATTGATGCCGAAGTGTCTGGCTAGTCTTCTTCCATGCATTTGCCTTATAAGTAATTCTTTTATGGATAATTTGGGAATGCAAAGCTTGTTGTTCTTAAAAAGAAACCCTTTGTGGATGACAAACAAGCCTTTATTCTTGTCTTGATCCTTGAAATAGCAGCCAAAGTCTTTGTCTTCTTTATAAAGCTCCCGAATGCAGCCAAACCCCAACACTCTTACTTCTAACAAAGAGAGCATACAATGCCTTCTAAAGAGTGCATTTGCTACTACATTTATTTTTCCACTTTTATGTTTGGATACAAAAGAAAAAGATTGTAAGAATTATACCCATCTCGCATGCCTTAAATTAAGCTTGTGTTAGCCATTGATATACTTCAACGACTCGTGACCTATGTGCAGCACAAACTGTTGGGGGCGTAAGTAGTGGGACCAATGATCTAGAGCTCTTACCAAAATGTATAACTCTTTGTCATAAGTGTTATAGTTCACCTTAGAGCCGCTGAGCTTTTCACTAAAGAAGGCGATAGGTTTCCCTTCTTGTAGTAAAACAGCTCCAATGCCCACTCCACTAGCATCACACTCAATAACTCAAATAATTTTTTAAAGTTGGGTAATGTTAGGATAGGTATTTCACTTAAATTCCCCTTGATCACCTAAAAGGTGTCTTGTGCGGACTTGGTCCACTCGAATTCTCCCTTCTTCATGCATTTGGTTATAGGGGCTAGTAGGACGCTGAAATCCCTAATAAACATACTACAAAATGAAGTCAAACCATGAAAAGATCTCACTTGTGTAAGGCTTGTTGATATAGTCCATGTCTTGATTGATTCCACTTTGGATTCATCCATGTTTATGCCATCCATGAACACCACAAAACCTAGAAATGTAACCCTAGGTACAAAGAATTCACAATTTTATAGCTTAGCATACAATTTGTGACCTCTAAGTGCTACGAATACAAGTTTGAGATTTTTTACATGTTCTTATTCACCAGAGCTATACACAAGGATTTCATCGAAGTAAACTACTATAAATATGCTAATGAATGGCCTAAGTACCTCATTCATAAGTCTCATGAAGGTACTAGGGGAATTTGACAAACCAAAGGGCATAATTATCCACTCATACAATCCTCACTTGGCTTTGAATGTGGCTTTCCACTCATCACCATCTTTCATTCTTATTTGATAGTATCCACTCCTTAGATCTATTTTGGAAAACAAGCATGCACCATTTAGGCAATTAAGCATATCATTAAGTCTAGGTATAGGATCCCTATACTTGATGGTAATGTTGTTTATATATCTACTATCCCCACACATTATCATGGTACCAAATTTCTTTGGTATAATCAAGGTAGGCTCGACACAAGGGCTAAGGGACTCCTTTATCAAACTCTTAGACAATAATTTATCTACTTACCTTTGTAACTCCAAGGCCTCCTTAGAATTATACCTATAGGCTGCCTTATGAGGGAGTATAACACTAGGTATAAAGTCAATTTGATGCTCTATCCCTCTAATGGGGGATAATATATAGAGTAGGTCATTAGGGAATATATCATCAAACTCTTCTAACAATGTCCTGACACTCGATTCAATATAACCCTTCCCCTCATTATCCTCTAATAATAACAAAAAGTAGATTACCTTCCCTTTTACTATAACCTTATTTATACAATTTTCACCTATGAGTAAAGACTTTTTACAACTCATATCAATATGATTAAGCCTAAAAACTAAAGGGGTGAGTACAATCTTCTTCTTAGCAAACTTCAAGCAATAGGTGTTCTTCCTCCCATCATGTACGCCACTCCTATAAAATTGCCATGGTCTCCCCAAAAGCAAATAACAAGCATCCAATGGCACTAATTACACACCACTTTATCTTAGTAGGTCCTCCTAATGGAAAATGGTACCTTCACTTGCTTTATCACCTCCATTATGTTACCATCATTAATCCATTGTAGCTTATATGGTTTTTCTTGTTTTGTAGTGGTGAGATCAAGCTTCTAGACCAAAGTGCATGAAGTAACATTGGCACAACTACCTCCATCCACAATAAGAGAACATATTTTCCCAAGTATGGTGCACTTGGTTTGAAAAATATTTTCCCTTTGGGATTCATCACATTTGACCTCCTTAGTGTGCACCGCCCTCCTAATCATCAAGGATTCTTCCACATCTGATGGTGCATACTCTTCCTCTCCATTGAAGGCCAATTAATCCTCCTCTTCCTCACTTTCTTCCTCTCAGTTGACCTCCTCTAAATACACCATGGTCATCACCCTCTTTTTAGGTCACTCATTATGGTATTTCCCTAAGCCTTAACACTTAAAATACCTCACACTATTGGTTTGATTCTCAACTGCCACCCCTTTGCCCTTCACATATTTTGTCAAATATGTGGAAGGAGTTTTGAATAGTGGAAGGGTCTCCCTTGAGGTGCTAAAACCCTTATTTGGACGTCTATACCTCGCAACCCTTCTTTATTTTTATGTTTTTCTACCTTGATGGCTAAATAGTAAAGCTCATCCAAGGTGTAAAACCTATGCATTTCCACCTTCCTAGATATATCATGCCTAAGTCCACCAAGGAACTAAGACATGGTATACTCCTCTAGCTCATCCAAATTGAGCCTCATAGAGAGTTTTTCAAAATCCCTAATTTATTATTCTTTACTCAAATATACTTTCTTCAAATAGGACATTTTATTGTGTAAGTCTTGAGTGAAAGAAGGAGGAAGAAATCTCTCCTTCATCAACCTCTTCATTTTCAACCAAGACTTAACTTTTGACTTTTTTTTCTCCTTTTATGAACCAAGTTCTCCCACCACAAGGAAGCATGGACTTCGAGCTTAATAAAAGCCACCTTAAAGGATTTGGTGTTGAAATAGCCCTTAGCCTCAAACAATCTACTATACCTCAACTCCCACTGCAAAAAGTTTTTGGGATTGTGATTGCCTTCAAACTCTGGGATCTCGGCTCTAACATCAAGAAAATTCTCCCCTCTTTTTTTTCTCCTTCCCTTTAGGTCCAGAGAAGAATAAATAAAAGATTAATCTTCTCTATATTCACTTTGAACATGCTCACCAACCCTATGATGGTCTCGAGTAGGGGTAATTTTGTGTGTCTGTTTCGGTCCAAACTAGGAAGGATGGTCTCCAAGATATCAAGCAATCTTCTCATATTATTTTGAAGAAACTCAATATCTCAATCCCTCCTTAAATTATTTGTCTCCTAAAGGCTCAAACATCTTGTTAAAGGGAGGTCTCCCATTGAATACAAAAGAAAATTTAGAAGGTGAAGGAAGAGAAGTTGTTTTCGTTTATGGGTGGGGGAAATATGTGGTGGTTCGAATGGAATGGTGTTTAGTTTAGAATTTCTTTTGTGTCTGGGTTTAGGTTTTGAATATGATTATGGAATAAAAATAAAAAAAGATCCAAATTGATTCAAACTAAGCCTTGATACCAAGTTGATACATACGAGATCCAACTTGGGTCATACTAGGAAGTGGTGTCTAATTAAGATTAGATCAACCAAAAATTAAGAGTAGAATGGGGAGAGATTTGAGAAGTGTAAATTTATTCTTGGTAACTCCTTGAATCAATACTCACAAGAACCACCTAAGATTTAAACTCTTAAGATCAATCTTAGAAGATTTTTTCTAGTCTTCAAACTCATGCACTAGAGTGAAGATGAAGGACTCTCGGTTTTTTGAGAGAAAAATGTGCAGCCAAAAACAAGTTGATTTCTCTTTCATTCTTTCCTTAGCAATTATATATGGAGTGAAGGATTAAAGGTTACAAATTATCCAAATAACATAAGTTATTTGAGCTAAAATAAATAAAAGAAACTACCTAATACACCACTTTATGTCACTCAACCATGGGTTATGTAACATGCTGATTTCGAATGGTAGTGACTTTCCATCATGTGTCCAACTCATAGAGCTACCAATTGATTCATAAGTAAAGATACACGTATCATTTTAATCTTGTAAGGAAAAAAAAGTAAAGAATGTATTCTAGCTTTCCTTATTCTTCCCAAAATTCTGTATTGTTCTTCCCAAGTGTTGAAAAGGACTTGTCATATAGCTTGAGGTGGACTTGTGCTTTTTTTTTTGTATGGCAATTGTAGGTGAAGATTGGGCTGAGTTTTGGAGTATTTTTGGAGCCAAAATAATAAAATAAAATGAGCTAAAAAGGGTGGGGAAAACGTTGCTTAAAAGGTGGGGTTTATTATGTGGAGGTGGTAAAAGTTGACAAGGTTTGCATGTCTTGCATGGCTAGTTTTCTTAAGAGTGATTAATTTGTCCAAGTAAGGAGAGTTTTGTGACTTTCAAACTTGAGAAAATTAAAGGTAAGAGTGTGATCATTTGTAACACCCCAAAATTTACTATTGAAAATTTTCATTTATTTAAAGAAAATAGCGAAAGCAAAAAGCAAAACTATAAATTTCGGTAATATTACCGCCACACTTAGTTCTAGACCGGTTTTCTCCTACCGTTCCAGTACAAAGTCGTAAGGATAAAAGATCAAAATACAACCCTTAAAATCAGACTTTATCTAAATCAAAGTAGTGTGATAAACACTTTATAAGAATAAAACCCACTACTAGTGGATATAATAATAAAAATCATTTTAACAAAGAATAAAAATTAAAAGGGAAAATCCTAAATTATTCATAGACGACCCTTATGCTCTTATCTAGGCCCTCTTGAATAGCACCTACAATAGACCTGCTAAGGACACTGTCCATTAAATAGGCCCGCATGCAACACATAATATAAGGACTATATAGGATGATAACATGCAGGCTAATACATAAGGCGATACCTCATAAAATGAGAGATTCATAACACAAAATCCATGTACTTAACAAAGCTTTCACGTACCCAAGTAGGGACAAGCACTAAAGCTAATTTTTGGTCATATCATTAGCTCATCACGTGTACTCAATACCTTTGGTCTTAAGCCATTAAATAAATCATTATCCAATCATCATATCTTGAATTATATCCATGTGAGTGCGAGAACCCCACTATTATAGCCGGTGGATCGGAAACATACAGGGTAACACACACTTGACTACTATTATTTGTCAGTGGATCGATCTCTAAGGCTCCCTGCGCCTGGCCACTATTATAACTAGTGGATTGGTATGGTTGGCCCCGACTCACATGGTGTTCCACTGTAAGTAATTAGTATCTTCCCAAAGTTTATTAATATCCAACGTTTGGTTTATTGAGCTTGGGATCCCCCACTATTATAGCTGGTATATCAGAAACATATAGGGTAGCACGCACCTGGCCACTATTATTCACCGGTGGATCGGTCTCCAAGACATTTTGCGCCTGGCCACTATTATGCCGGTAGATTGGTCAGGGCCCGACTCAATACTCTTTCACTTTATGTAATTAGTACTTTATTCGTGTCTTATTCAAAGGTCCATTTATTCAATTCGAGGGAAGGGGATAGGTCACAAATCACAATCTAGAGACAAAAAGATATACTGGCCATAGGATCAAACATTCCATATCAAGGATCATGGCATACACAAAACCCTAACACACACTTCAACATATCTAACACGCATTTCCATACACACTTACTTACCAGGCACCCCTTGCATAATTATGATATAACACCATATCACCCCCTACATTATCCATCTAACCCTAGGTTATGTCAAGTTCTTCTGATACTTGCTAACTTATCAAATATCCTTATATTATTATTCAATGATACTTGTGTCCTTTATGAACTCATTCAATCCATTGACATGTTAAACACAAGTTGCCGATTTACCCCTATCATCTTTACAAAATTATTAAAATACCCCTTACCTGCAAAATTACCAAGTCATCCCCTTTTTTATTGCCAATTTACCATATTACCCTCCATGTTGCATAATTACCAAATTGTCCCTTACTTGTGTTAGATTACCAAATTATCCTCCATACTTATTAAATCATCAACTTTACCCCTCATACTTATTAAGTTACCAATTTACCTTTCTAGTGGGTTAAATTACCGTATTACCCTTTATACTTATCTAAATTATCGAATTGCCCCTTAGGCTCATTAAGTTATCAAATCACCCTTCATACTTGTTACACTTGTTAGATTGCCCATTTGGTTAGTTAGATTATCAAATTGTCCCCCATACTTATTAAAATTTACCAAGTTGCCCTTTGGATTAATCACATTGCCGAATTGCCCCTCTTATGTATTAAATTTACCAAATTGCCCTTCTTTACTATTAAAATCACCAAATCACCCTTTTAGTTGGTTAAATTACCAAAGTGCCCCTCTTCATTATTATAATTACCATTTTGCCCTTTTTACTTTACCAGATTACGAACATACCCTTTCCATTATGATGAATTACCAAAATGCCATTTCTCCTTTATTAATTTACCAATTTACCCTCTTTCTTTACCAAATTACCAACATACCCTTTCCTTTATGCCAAATTACCAATTTACCTTTTTCACCTTATATAATTACCAACTTACCCTTCCTTTATACAAAATTACTACTTTACCCTTTCACTTTACATATTATCGAAATACCCTTCCTTAATACCAAATTATTATTTTACCCTTTTACATTACATAGTTACCAAAATACCATTCCTTTACACTAAATTACCATTTTACTATTTTACGTTACATAATTACCAAAATACCATTTTTTATACCAAATTACTAGTTTATCCTTTTACATTACATAATTACCAAAATACCCTTCCTTCATACCAAATTACCATTTTACCCTTGTATATTACCCTTTTATATTACATAGTTACAAAAATAACCTTCCTTTATACCAAATTACCATTTTACCCTTTTACATTATATAGTTACCAAAATACCCTTCCTTTATATCAAATTACCATTTTACCCTTCTACTTTATTAAACTACTACTTCACCCCTTTACTTTACAAAATTACCATAATACCATTTCCATTATATTTAATTCACCAAAATACTTTCTTACACCCAAAAATTACCAAGTTATCCCCTTTCCATGTAAAATTACTAAAATGCCCTCCTTCCTTGTTCATTTACCATTTTACCCCCTTTACTCTTATAATTTACCATTTTCCCCTTATTATACCACTTTTTACCAAAATACCCTCACTTTATAAAATATTAATATTCATGCTCCATACCCTTCATCCAACTCCACCAACTATTATTATTTATCATAAAGTCATTAGCACCTGCACTTATTTAGGCCACACTCTTACACGAGAAATATTACTAAAATGCCCCTAGGGTTCATATTAACACTACTTATGCACTAAGTGGCCATATTAGCATATTCATATCATATATATACCCTTAACATTACTATTAACGACAAAGCTCGCTCCTTAAGCATTATTTCTACACTTGACACATAAATTAAAATGCTTTTCTTTTATCAATCAACACAAGCAACTAAATATATTATACTTAACAACATATATCATGCATATCAACATATTAAAAACCCTAATGTGCTAGCATACGTATATCCATACGTTTAAGTAAGGTTTAACGCTTACCCTCTTTTTTGCAAAAATAAAGCTTACCAGTACCCTGGTTAAAGATTTAAGCTTTGATTAGCAAAATCAATACCTAAAAATAATACCAATACTTATCATATTAGAAATAAGAAAAAACAAAAGGATAAAACTTTATCAAAACTTAATTAAAGACATACTATTATTAACCATTATTATACCTCAACAATCAACCCAAACAAGGTCCAAAACAATGTAGAACTCATGCTACACGAACAGCGTGAGCTACATGCATATTAGAAGGGGAAGAAGAGGTATAAGAGGGATGGAAGAACGGAGGGGTATTGGTTCGGGTTGGGGTTTTGGGGGTGAGGTGGAGAGCTGGTGAAAGAGAGTTAAGGTAGAGGCTGGGTGCAGGGGTTTAGGTGGTGGTCGGGGATGGATTATCGGTGGCTAAGGACGGTGGAGGCAGTAGATGCAAGGCTACGAAGTTAGTTGCAAGGGTGGCAGAGAAGAAGAAGGAAGGGAAATAAAGAAGGAAAATGAGGGGCTGCAGGGCTAGGTTTCGGCCAAGGGAGGTAAGGGGGTGGTAGGGGAGGTTGGACGGAGTAGATTAGTGGCTTTGGAGGTGGCGGAAGCAGTAGATGGCGGTGGTATAGGATGGATGCCGAGAAGGGGGAAAGAAAAAGAAGAGAAAGAAGGGTAGATGCAAGGGGCTCATGGGGGTGGCTTGGTGGTGCAGGGAGGTAGTAGGGGTGGCAGGAGGTGTGCAGGTGGTTGGTTGGGTGGTGGTAGCGGTAGTCGAGGGTGGCGGAGCAAAAATAGGGGAAGGAAAGGAGAGGAGAAGAAAATAGAATGGGGGATCGGTACGGGGAGGAAATGATGTAGAAAATAAGGAGAAAAATGAGAGGGAGAGGATTCAGACATGGGTGGGTTAGGTGGAGGTGTAGGGGCGGCAGACGCATGGCCTGTAGTGGCAGGGAGAAGAGGAAAGGAAGGGGGAAAGGAAGGCATGCAGGGGAGGGGTTATAGGTCGTGTTTGGTCCAAAAATGGGAAGAAAAGGATGGGGGGAGAGAGAGCAGGTTGTAGAGCAAGGCAGATGGCAAGGAGGAGCTATAGGAGGCCAGCCATGGCGTATAGGTCGACGGTCGGGGAAGGAGAAAGAAGGAAAATAAGAGAAAGAAAGGAAAATTAGGCCGACCGAGCAGGAAAAAGGAAGGGGAGAGCTGGTCGGCCCTTGCACAAAAGGGAGGACTAGGCTGGCCTAGTCGGGGAAAAAAGGTAGAGAAAAAAAAAAGAAAAGGGAAGGAAGGCTTGCAACGGTGCACGGAAGAAAGGAAGGAGGAAGGGGAATAGTGGGCTGCACAGCAGCCCAACACAGGGAGGAAGAATAGGAAGTAGGCCGGGTGGCCTGAAAGAGAAAAAAAAAGAAGAAAAGGAAAAAGAAGGAAAAGAAGAAAAAAGAAGAAAGAAAAAGGAAAATAAAAATGAAAAAAATGGAAAATGGAAAATAGGGAGAAATAAAATAAAATAATAGAATTTAATATTTTTGATAGATAATTTAATTTATTGGTTTAAAAATGGTGATTTTAGTAAAATATTAGTTTGAAAAATTATTTAAATAAAATAAGTATGATAAAATAACAAGATATTTATTTTAATTTATAAAATATTCATATCCAATTTTATTTACTCAAAAATCCACAAAATAATTAACTTAAATAAATTTAAATGTTAATTTATCCCAATTAAAGGCTATTTATTAAATTATAGGTTTTTAAAAAATTTTGGTGTATTACATCATTAGATGAGGATTCTCCCACATCATTGATGGTGTCATGGTGTGGCAAGGAATTTTTCAATGAAAGAGGCGGGAGATGATGTTTGAGAGTGATAGTGGTGTGTTGCAGAAGAGAAGGAAAACACGTGTAAGGTAAAAAAGGCCGCAGATAGGAAAAGGAAAAGGAGAAAGAAAAGAAAAGGGAAAAGCTTATGGTTAGGATTAGATGAAATTTTGTTTAGCTAAAATAGGTAAGATTAATAATATAAATCTACAAGAATTAAGGGTGGGTTAAGAAATATAATATATCCTGGTCAAAGATTTTGATTATTTTAATATTTTAGGATTAAAGAATTTAAGTACAGCTAAAATAAATAAAAAAAGTTGAGATTAGAATTTGATTATTATATTAATCATACAGAATTAGGTTTAATAAAAAATTTGGGTATTACATTTATGTTGAGCCTATAAATTTTACTATTCTTAAACTAGTGTAATGGTTTAGAGGACCTCTTGGGAAAAAACAAACTTGAGCCACAATTATTATCTAGTGGAACGGACATACAATAACTTATCCCTAACTCGCGTAGTATTTTTCTTTAAGTAATTAATATCTTATTCAAGGTGATATTTCTCAAGATCTGCATATATAATCATATGTATACATGCAAATCACATAATATATCTTAACATAATCATTTAAAAACATAAAACACGGCCACATGAATATTAATACACCTCTCTATAAAAAAGGCCACACCCATTCTACTAAACCTTGATTTTCATAATTTAAACATAACTTCTGCCCCATTACTCATTTTATCCCCAAATTTAATACCCATCCTTAAAATATTATTATTGCCAACATACCTAAAAATCAATGTTTAACTATAGTGTCTTACATATTTGATAATTATAATACACCATCCCAAAATCCTTCAAATTGTATTTAAAATTATGTTGATATAAAATAAATGAGTGTTGGTTTTGAAATGGACTTGAAATTATAATAAAAATGTGAATTTTACGTGCATCGATCGAGTGGTTTACATAACCGATTGACTAGTGTGCTGAAAAAATTAAAATTCTTGTCCTTGACAAACCAGTCAACTGGTTTGCCCAAACCGATCGACTAGGTGTCATATGATTTCATATTTATTTTTGATTTTGATTCAAATTTCTCTATAATGTTTATGAAAAATTCTAATTAGAGTCCAATTATGCTAATAAGCATGTTTGAGTGCTCTGGGATTATTTTTGACATTATTTAGATCAATACATAATTTTAATTAGCTAAATTTTTCTCAAAAGACACTTTTAAGGCAAGCTTGATCTTTTACTTCTCCCTTACCTCTCCCTCTCTCTTCTGGCAGTTGGAGCTGTGATATTGACTTTGTGCACCATTTCCTGACTTGTTAACCCACTACCATGCCCATTCCCAACTACACTCAACCCCCTACCCAATCAAGTCAGTCCTCACTTCTTGGCTTGTCCACACTCAACCTCACCAATCTCATCCCATTTTTTCCTGAGAATGTCGATCATCCTTGCCTCTATACTTCTCATTTATGATCCATTCTCATTACACACATGTGTTCTTACTCTCTTCTCCCTTCTCCTTATGGAAAATTTCCCCAAGTGTTGAGCACCCTTCCATTTTTTTCCTTTTCTTCCTTCTACTAAGAAAATTAGATGCTCTCCTTGATTTTATCCTTTAATTTTGTAAGCATTGTGTTCCTTTATCTTCTTCTAATCTTGGTTTTATCTCCCTCCTACTTTCCTTAAGTAAGGACGAATTAAGGTTAAGAAATGATGAAGATTTCAGCTATGCCCTTAGCACCAAAATTTTTCGAACAAAAGCGTGGTTATCGGAACAAACACTCTGATACCATCTTATGGTATCAACTTAAAAGTTTAAAACCACTAGAGGAGCGGTCAAAACACACTTCAAAATCAAATAAAAAGTCTGAAAACCAAATTTATTTTCAAAAACGAGCGTGGCCGAAGGACCAACCGCTCTGATACCACTTTGTAACACCCCCAAAATTCACTACTGAAAAATTTTGTTTAATTAAAAGAAAATTAGCGGAAGCAAATTAATAAACCGTGAACTTTGGGAGTATTACCGCCACACTTAGTACCAGACCGGCTCACTCATACCGTTCCGGTACCAAGTGCTAAGGCTAAAGGAGTGAAATCAAAATTTCCAAGAAACTTAAGCATAAATTAACCAGAGTGGCGCGGTAAATAATTTATCAGAGTAAAATCCACCAGTGGTGGTTACAAATGACAATATATCGAGTTTATAAATTTTAAAGAGGCAAATTAAAAACTTAACAAGTCCGGATAGTTCCTTACGCTCATTCCCGAGACCCACTTGAAAGCATCGAACATGAACTGCAAGGGGCACTGCCCATTGAATAGGCAGGGGCCCCACGAAGGGAACCCTTCAGTACTGCGGTACTGAGTAACCCTTTAAAAACGCGCTTAAAGACAGGCACGCAATGTCACACATGATATACTAGGATAACAGTACATAACAACATATGTAACTATAACAATCAGATCCATACATTCACATATTCAACATGTCAATCAAATATTAATGGTGTATACATGACATTCATCTTTGTCCAATCACATACTTAACAAGTTAACTGAATATCACTAGGCCATAATGAATAATGGATACTTTAGGGCCTTAAGGCCATTAATCCATCTTTAATCAATCATCTCAAATTTTAAATGTCCATGTGAGTGCGGGAACCCCACTATTATAGCCGGTGGATCGGAAATATATACAGGGCAAAATGCTCCTGGCCACTATTATTCGCCGGTGGGTCGGTCTCCGGGACAGAACGCTCCTGGCCACTATTATTCGCCGGTGGACCGGTCTGGCCCCGACTCACAAGGTCTTCCACTATAAGTGATTAGTATTTTTCCCATATCTTATCGATTTTACGTTTGGTTTGCTGAGCACGGTAACCCCCACTATTATAGCCGGTGGACTGGAAATACACAGGGCAAAACGCTTCCGACCACTATTGTTCGCCGGTGGCACGTTCTCCAGGGCACCCCGGCTCCTGGCCACTATTATTCGCCGGTGGACCGGTCTGGGCCCCGGCTCAGCATCTTCCTCTTTAAGTGATTAGTGTCTTAAACGTATCTTATTCGGAAGTGTTCCACCCTTGACATGCATGGCTAACTATATCCACACTTATCCTCCTAGAAGGGCCTGTCCCATATCTTGAGACCTCTGCACCTCCTAACTCGGTTCTCTCCATAAACCCTAACTCGGCCTATGTGGCCCATCCTTCTCCGTAGTACACATCCCGACTAATTCAACACCCCACACGTCACGACCCTTAGATCCAATCCTCACTTTCTACCCCACTCATTCTCTTTTACTTATATTATTTTCTTTTTCTTTTTCTACCTTCTCACATTAGGGTTTCTTCCTAACCCTAGTTGGGTCTCCTACGCACCCTTATACCGTCCCACGTACTATTTTTCGCCCGAAGCTCCCAGACACCCAAACGACACTTCTGTTACCTTCCTCACATCCTGAGGTAACTTTCCACACGTAAAGTCTACCCCCATGCGGACTCTAACCAACCCATGCAAATCCTAGTTTCTCCCGTACCTACATTAGCCAACTTACTTCCCTTTGGTCATCTTTCTCTCTCATTACTCTTTTTCATGCCTCCATACCCGACTACCACAATAATTATCCTAGCATGCATGTCCCTAAGGGCCACATCACATCACATCATAACACATAGCATATCCATATCAGCACATACCAAAAAGAGCACAGGAACACACCTTGGTTCCAAGCCATACCACGCATGAGACAATTAAAATAGCAACATATAGGTCTCGACATAAAAATTATACAAGGCATTCAAGGCACGTAGGACATATAGCACACATTTGACTTTAGCTACACCCTTACTCGGTTTAGGTTACCGAGCTATCTTTCACATAAATTAGGCCCCTAGACGTCCTTTATAACCGTTACATTTAACATATTCCCCATTTAGTTTGTTAGATTATCAATTTACCCATTTCCTTTATTATAATTAACAAATCACCCATTAGTTGGTCAAATTACCAATTTACCCCCGTTCATTATCCTAATTACCAAATTACCCCTCTAGTTGGTTAAATTACCAAATTACCCCTCACATTTGTAATATTTACGATTTTACCCTTCTCCATTATTAAGTCATCAAATTACCCTTTAATTATTTAAATTATTATTTTTACCCTTCTCAATTATTATAGTTACCAATTTACTCCTTTCCAATTTCCACTTTTACCCCTTTGATTTACAAATTACCATTTTACCCCTTCACCTTCAAACTTACCATTTTACCCGCTTAACTTCCAAAAATTACCATATCGCCCTTTTACTTATTAAACTTCCATTTATCCTTAATTATGAAATTACTATCTTACCTCTTTTAATTCTCAAATTACCATTCTACCCGTTATCCCAAAATTACTATTTTATCCTCTAATTATAAAATTACAATCTTACCCTTTTATTACAAAATTACCAATTATCCTTGTTATTACAATTTACCAAATTATCCCTTTCATTACAATTTTACCAAATTGCCCTTTTATGATAAAATGTCCATTTTACCCTTTTATTACAAAATTACAACTTTAACCTTTTATTATAAATTACCATTTTGCCCTCTTCTTACAAAATTACAATTTAATCACAAATTACTATTTTACCCTTTATTTACAAAATTACTATTTTGCCCCTTTAATTACAAAATTACCAATTTATCCTTCCACTTACAAATTTACCATCTTACCCCTTATTACTCCACTTGTATTAAATTATTATTATTACTACATAAAATATTAACTTTAATCCCTCATCTTTGATTCTTATAATTAATGTAACATTATTAGCATCCATATATATATTCTAGACCATAACCGTGTACAAGATACATTAATAAAATTCACTAAGGCTCACAAAATACTAATCATGCAATAAAGATCACAATACCATAATAAAACATGGATAATACTTAACATTTTCATTAATAACCAACTTCTACCTTAAACAATTTCTCCAAACATGGCACATAATCTATCATACTTCCTTTTCATCAACCAACTCAAGAAAACATATATAGTATACTAGACAACATATATTAAACATAATACACATTAAAATTGCCTAATGTGCTAACATATGTTAATCCATATATTTAAGCGGAATTTAACGGCTACCTCGATTCCACGAAAAACAAACCATACCGGTATCCCGGTTTAAGGTTCAAGATTTGATTTATCAAAACCAATACCTAAAATAATTCAAGACTCATTATGTTAGAAAAATAAAAACCAAATCATAAGGCTTATAACACTTAATTACTCAAATAATTAAACTAAAATATTTTTATACCTCAAAAATACTAAATAAGTAAACCAAAGAGGGCAGCAGCTCATCCTGCTCATGCAGCATGAGCTGCATGCAGAGAAAGCACAAGGAGGCTCGAAGGTGGCAAGGATGGAAGGAGGGAGAAGTGTTTTCGGGTTGGTGGTTTGGGGCTAAGAAAAGAGGGGTTTCGGGGAGGATTTAGGGCAAAGTGATGGTGCAGGAGTGGAGAGGGGGTGTAGGTGGTTGTCGGGGAAGGGTTAACGGCGGCTAAGGGCGGCGGAGGTGGCGGCGAAACAAAAACAGGGGAGATGAGGGAGGAGAAGAAAGGGAGCAAGGAGAGGCTCGGGAGCATGGGGGGAAGGCTCGAAAAAAATGCAGAAAGGGCATGGAAGGAGGATTAAATAGAAGAGAAAGAGAAGGGGAGTGGTAGGGCGGCTCGAGGGGTGTCGGTAGGGTGGTAGGGGAATGGAGTTGCAGGGAGGGGGAAAGGGTTATGGCAATGGCAGGGAGAGGGAGAGGGAGACAGGAAAGGCAGAGAAAACGACGCGAGGGAGAGAGAGAGAGAGAGAGAGAGAGAGAGACAGGCAAGTCAACGGGGGAGAGGGAGCTGCAGATCCGGCGGCGAAAATCTCGCCGGAGATGAGGGAGGAAGAAGACGAAGGAAGAAGGAGGGAGCGTCGGGGGGGGGGCTATGCGTGACGGGCGGACCGGCCGAAGAAAAGAAAGAGCCGGCCCGGTCAAAGAAGAAATAAAAGAAAGGAGGAGGTGGCTGGGCGACACACGGGAGAAGAAGAGAAAAAAAAGAACTGGGCCAGGCCCAAGCGTCGAGGAGGGGGAGAGGGCAGGCCGGCTGGCCGGCGGCCCAAGGAAGGAAAAAGAAAAAGAAAGAAAAGGGAGAAGAAGGAAAAAGGGAAAAAGGGAAAGGAAAATTATTTTAATTAAAATAATTTAATTTGTAAATAGTAAGGTAAAATATTTTTGGATAATAAGTTTATTTAACAATTTAATTGAAATATGAGGATTTAAAGGGATAAATTTTAGTAAAATAATAATTTGGAAAATTATTTAAATAATAAGAGTATGATAAAATAACAAAATATTTATTTTAATTTATTAAAATATTTATACCAAATTTCATAAACTCAAAAATCCATAAAACAATTAAATTAAAAATATTTAAAAGCTAATTTATCCAAAATAAAATTTATTTATTAAAATATAGGGTTTTAAAAATCTGGGGGATTACAGGAATTCTCTAATTTTAAGCATAAAATTGGTTATTTGAGCATAATTCGTGAAAGTATGTGTATTACCATATATCCATGTGATTCTACATGTGAAACATGTATTTTTATGTGTGTTTTGACATAAAAGAATGCTAGGATTAATATGGTAAAGTGTGGTAAAATTTAGTGCGTGTTTCACAAGTCTAGGTAGTATTTTACCCAAACCAGTTGGTTGGTTCCTCGAACCCATCGACAATTTTAGTGAGCAGTCGAATGGTTTAGAGTTTTAGATTGGTTGGTCTCGAGATTAGTTGATTGATTTGGTAAACCAATTGAATAGTTTCAATGAATAGTCAATCAATTGGTCAAACCCATCGACCGATGTCCCTGCAAAAAAAAATAGTTTGGTTTCTGCCTTGACCCATCGATCGTTTAGACCAAACAAATCAAATGGTTACTATGACAAGTCGATTAGTTAGTCAAACCCATTGATTGGTTTCCCTACAGGCTAAAATGAGTTGACTTTTTCTTATACCCTTCGATCGGTTGGTCCAAATCTATCAATTGGTCCTCTAGTGTGGTTTTGTGTCAGGTATGGAACGAGCAGACTAGTCGATTTGTCTGAGGACCAATCGACTAGTTCGGCTAGAAGCTGATTGGTTTCTTAATATTTTTTTTGTTTATCTTGGGTATTTTATGTTGATTCCTCCATGTATTTACAACATTTAAATTATAATTTCCACTATGATTGCCCTGATTTTTATAAGAATCATCTTATTGGTATATGAGACTCGATTATGAGGTGTTTGGTGTGAGCACTATAAAACACCCAATCTTAGACCATAAAATACCCAATTATTATGAGGTGTTTGTTGTGAGAACTGTAAAACACCCAAGTGACATGAGGTGCCAGTGTGAGCAGTGTAAAACACCCGATTGGTGGCTTATGCCTTATGAGGTGTTTGGTGTGAGCACTTGAAACACCCAATTGGTCTTATGGTGTGTTTGTTAAAAAAAAACATTTGGTTATGTGTGGATTTTATTGTGAATTATGTGTTCATTAAAGGAAGGATTTTAATATGGTTTATATTGCATGGATTGTGACGTGTTTCCTATATCTTTATACTTTTATGATTTCCACACAAGCATGCCTTATCATACTTGAGTTGTACTGTATGATATCACCATGTTGTTATGTGACTTCGATGTATCGTATGAGCCTTACCATGTTTTAGGTAGTATATTTTACCAATACTTCACCATACTGATATTACACTTGTGTTGTCACTGTAATGATCCAACTTCTGGTCTGAAGAGTAGAGGACGATTTGTAAGGTTACAACTCTTAGTTAGAGTATGCTGAGGGTGATGGTGTGAGCCATTAACGGGTCATTTCTTGGGGTTGGAGGTTTATATCTATGCCTAAAAGTTAGGCTAACCAGTTATTAGTATTTTTCCCACTACGTTGGGATGTTTTTGTATTTTCAGTTATTTAAACTCTTGGCTTGATTTCTTGTATTTGATTTTGTAAAACTATCAAGTTCATCTATCTATAATTTTGTTCTAGTCTTTATTATCTTATATTGTCACATTAATGGTATGATCGCGCATTTTTTTTGTTTCTTATTCCATTTTTCCTTACTTCGGGCATGGGTTAGGTGATGTCACACCTCTCTCATGGTTGATGTGACAGTAACATTAACCAATTTTATTTTTCAAACACTTTCATATTGTATTAAAAATAAAATTTTCTGGTTTAAAAATTAGGCGTGTTATAATAATAGCCTACATTTAGGGTTACTATTTATATTTTCTACAAAAATCTAATTTCACAAAATAATCATAAATTTTTTATATAAGACTCATATAATTACATAATTTAATATAAAAACCTAAAAGGACAATATCAACAATACATCCAAAATTTAAAGTCAAATGCCAAAAATTCACACATATGATAATGATCCTACCCTTAGGGTTACTATTTCCACTTAAAATTATTTTTTTTCATTTATTGGACTTAGACCATTCATATTTACTACAAAAATTCCAAATTATATAATTAACCTATTTCAAACCATTGGTCTTATTAAATACCCAATATTCTATTTTTAACTCATATTGACCAAAATGCCCCTAAGATAGTTAAAATACCAATTTTCCACAAAAATCTTATGAATCCCAATATGAATGATATTTCAACCTCCAATACATTCTATCATCATAAACATGCATAGCCACAGTTATATACATATACTATCCAACAATTCATCTCAACCAACAATATATACAAACTCATACTTTTGCAACTTTCTTATTTTTCCTTTCAACCTACAACACCACATATCATATAGCACCATTATTATGATAATATTTTCCATATAAAAATTTCAATAATGATATCATAAACAAATATACACATATTACACATAAAATCTCTAACTATTACATGTATTATTACCACATCTCCCATCTCTAAGCACATAAGACCTACACTTCCTCTTCTAATACCACCAAAATATCACCTAGAAGTCAAAATACACAAAATTAGACATAGGAAAATTAAGCAATGGGAACTAAGGAAAATGAGAGGGAGTAAAATGGAGATAATTGAAAAGAGGAAGGCTTGACAAGTGTGGTGCATAGTAGAGGGCATGACGGTGCTCAAGGTGGCATGGTTGGGGGAGAGTTTACACAAGTCAAAGGGGAATGGCACATAACTAAGAGTGATGTTTGTGAAAAAGGGAACACCTAAGGCATGTGTGGGTTGAGAGAGAAATAGTGCACAAATAGTAAATAGGCTAGGAGTGACGCACAGGCTAAGAGTATAGGAGGTGCATGGCCATGCTAGGTGTAACACCCAAAATTTTAGGACTTAATTTTTTTTTAGTAAGTAAGTAATTTTATTACTACCAAAATTGAAGATATGTACAACCTAAATTAGACCACCAAAGCATTTATACAATCTTTCCATTGGTCATACTTATTATCACAATGTGAAGCAAAAATCCTACTTGACACTACAAAACAAATGTTTTTAAGAAGCAAATGAGAGTGTCGAAAATTATTTCTAAAGATTCTAGCATTAGTTTCCTGCCAAACGGATCCAATGAAAGTGACAAAAAGGGCTTTGAGCATGTCCTTCTTCCTCTTGCACTGCTTTGTGTGTTTAGCTAAGATCTTGAGTTCTAACTCCCACGATTGAACATGATCCCTCCTATTAAAGGATTTCCTAATCTTCATCCAAATTTATTGACTATAAGGATAGTCAAACATAAGATGCTTAATGTCCTCCTCTTGTCTTGTCATGCACAAAATGCATTCCATATCCTCAATAAGATTCAGTGAATTCAATCTTACCTTAGTCATCAACCTGTTTTGAATAGCAAGCCAGGAATTAAATTGGTGTTTGGGGGCAGCCAAACCACACCAAAGAATAGGCCACCACCAAACGTTTTCCCCATAATGCCTAGTGAGATCATACATTTTCTTGATACTGTAGGATCCATCCTTTTTTATGATTTTGTCCCACAAACTAAGAATTAGAGAAGAAGTCATGAAAATGATTTCTGAGTTTGAAGATTTGTTGTAGGTGCCAAGAGCATTTATGAACTGAGGTAAATGATCACAAAGATTGAGAACTTAGGTAAATGGAATGAACCCATTTGACCCAAAGGGAGTCCTTCTTGCAGTAAAGATTCCAAAGCAACTTCCCCACAATCACTTTATTCCATTGATAAATATCTATGAATCCAAGACCTCCTTCCAAAGCTTTTTTTGAAGAATTTATTTTCCCAGTCCATAAGAACTGCCTACACAGACATTCAATTTGCTTAATCAACTTCCTTAGTAGAATAAATACTTGAGACCAATAGAGCTGGAAACTAAAAATAACATACTTCAATAATTATGTTCTACCAACATAAGATAAAATATAGGAATGATAGCCAGTAAGTTTCTTTGCTATTTTTTGCACCGGACCTTAAAGCTAGGAAGTTATGAGCCTTGTAGAGGAAAGAGGAACCCCTAAATATGAGAAGGGAAAGCTAACCTCAGAGAAATTAGTGTGGTATAAGATATGAGATCTAGTTGTAGTATCCACACCCCCAAAATATATGCTATTTTTTTAGGATGAATAAGAAGACCAGACCTATCAGAGAAGTCTTTAATTACCTTGATGAGACAACTAATTGATTTGAAATCTCCCCTACAAAAGAGGAACATATCATATACAAAATCAAGGTTAATAATCTTCAAATCTTTACATTTAGGATGACCTTTAAAATCCTCATCATGCCACAAAACCTTGAGATATCTTATAAGGTTTCTGCCACCAACACAAATAAATAAGGAGAAAGGGGGTCCCCTTACCTTAAACCTTGCTGAGCTTTGAAAGGTTTAGTCACTTCACCATTTAAAAAAAAGAGAATAGGAAACAGTGGTTACACATGCCATTATCCATCTAACAACCTGGAGGGGAAAACCATATGCATGGAGGACTTGCTGCAAAAAACCCCCAATGACCTGAATTATATGCCTTCTTAATATCAACTTTAATCATACACCTAGGAGAAATATGCTTTTGAGAATATTTCCTAACCAATTCAGTAGCTAACAAAACATTTTCACCAATATGCCTTCCCTTAACAAAACCAGATTAAGCTTGATTGATGAGATAAGGCATTAAGGTTGGTAATCTGGTAGTTAAAAATTTAGAAATGATCTTATATAAAACACCACAGTAAGCAATAGGTTAATAATCACTTACCCTGGTAGCATTGCCTTTTTTTTGAATGAGGGTTAGAGAAGTGATATTAAGTTGGGGAGGAAGATATCCATTTATGAAAAAATTCTGGACTGTATAAATGATATCATTCCCAATAATCTTCCATGATTTCTTAAAGAAAGCAGTTGTAAAACCATCAATACTAGGGGCTTTATAATCTACAATAGAAAAAACAACATCCTTCACCTCTTGAGAAGAAATAGGAGAGAGGAGCTGATACTTGTGAGTTTCTAGAAGAACATGACCCTGAGAAATAACTACAGTGCTGACCAAACCTATGCTACTCCCTTTAGATCCAAGCAACTCATTCTAAAAGGTAATAAAAGCATATGAGATACAAGCAGGATCAGAGGTAAAATTCCCAAGTTGTAGTTCAAGTTGTTGAATAGAATTCAAATATTAATTCCCCTTCATTCGAGCAAAGAAATATTTTTGATTAGCATCTCCCACATTCAACCAGTGAATTTTGGATTTCTGTTTAAGAAAGTATTCATAGCTTCTGGATAATTTGTTGAATTGATCTTCACACTCATGCAGTGTAGTTCCGGGATCTGTATTTTTAACATCCAGCAGCACCTTCTGTTGAATCTCAACTAATGTCTTCCTTGCTTCCTCTAGTTTATATTCTAGGGATCCATATGTAATCTTATTAAACTCTTTTAGAATACGTTTAAACTTTTGAAGAGTTGTAAAAATATGTAGCAAAGGATTACCACTTGAATGACCAACCTAATGTATCCTGATGATGTCCAAGAACTGAGGATCTTCAGTCCAAAAGTTGTTAAATCTGAAAGGTTTCTTCCTATTAGACTAAATCCTATTTGAACATGAACAATGCAATGGTCTGATAACATGGGAGGGTAAAAAGTAACAGATGAGTTAGTGAATAAATTAAGCTAAGGCATATTCACCATTGCCCTTACAAGCTTACAGGCAATAGCATCAGCCCCACTCCTTTTATTCATCCATGTAAAGAAACAGCCATAACCCTTTAGGTCCCTCAAACCCAGTAGATTAATGTACTGAGAAAAGTCAAGCATATCTTGAGTAGAAGGATTGTCCCCTCCCTACTTTTCATAATGGTGAAGGATTATGTTAAAATCCCCCATTAAAATCATAGGCTATGATGATCTGCAATTCTATTCTAACCAATTCCATAGGTTCTTCCTACCTGAAGCATTGTTGAAGGCATAAATAAAACCCACAAAAAACTACATCTTCCCATCAAGAGACTTGACATTACATAATATACCCTAAGCACAGGAAGAAATGTGAGTGACAGACCAAGCCAAAGGATCCCAGAGCACCCACACTCACCCATTATGATGATTCTTATAATTATTTAACCACATCCAATTTCTTACTAAACCTACTTTAATATTATCAGCTTTATTGTCTTTAATCCTAGTCTCCAATAAACTAACCAGGGAGAACTTACTTTTTTTTATCCATCCACAAACCTCCCTTTGTTTGGATGGATCATTAATGCCTCTCACATTCCAACTAGAAAGCATGGGCACCTGGATCCTAAAGGTGCCCTGTCAGCACTTGATTCTGACCCAGGGAAAAATCTTGATCATGAGAATTGTTAAGGGCATTAAAATCCGAGAGAGCTTGAAACCTATTTACACTCCTACCACTGTTAAGGATATCATGAGACCTGGAGTTATTATTCTTATAAATAATAGAAGAATTGGTATTATGCCCTTTCACTAATCCAGGAGCATAATCCATCTTCTCAGACTTTTGAACCACTTCATCTGGGAGTCATCCTTAGAAGCAGAAATATGCCTTCTGTCCCTGACTATCTTCCATTCTTGCTGTACTCGAGCCTCTACAATTACATGTTTCTTGTGAAGTTTCCAGCAGTTTTGATCATTATGGGAAGGGTCAAGGCAGTGATGAGAGAATGATGGTTTCCATTCGAAAAAAAACTGACTTAGTAATAATAGATCCATCAGGATCTCTAATCAAAATAGACTCACATAATGGCTTCTTAATATCAACTTCCACTAACACCCTAGGATAACCAATTCTATCCTTTATGTAGGTGATAACATCAATGCAAATAGGAGACCCTATTGAACTAGAAATCATACTCAAGGATTTGGAGGACCAATATTCTAAGGGTAGTTGAGGAATCTTAACCCACAATGGAACAAATTGCAATTCAAATTTTGAAAGCTTCAACTTCCTTTGCCATCTTTTAAGGATTAAAGGTTTGCTATAAAAGGACTAATAATGTGATAATATCCAATCACAATCTGCAATAGAAGCAAACTTAAACAAAAAGAAGCCATCATCATGGCAAATGATTTTAGGAAAAGTCATACGATTCCACTGAGATCTAACAAAGCCTACCATTTGATTAAAAGTTAGATCCTAACCATAAACATAACCTATCAAAGGATGCTTTCATTCCTCCAATTCCTTCTCCACTTCCTCCTTAACCAAATTTACCACAATTTGGCCCTCTTCAATCTGTGGAGGCATATAATTTAAGGGCATACATTGATGTGCATTACGATTAAAAGCTACTTTGTCCCTCCATAAAACACCTATGGTAGTCCCAAATTGGTGATGAATCTGGTTTTGATCAGAAATATTCACAGCAGCATCAATTCCGGTCCCTAGTCCTTGCACCCAGTGCAGTATGATTCAATGCCACCAAGGAGTTAATAGGTAAATTGATAGTATCAGTGCAATTAACACCCGATCCAGACAATACAACAGTCTGAGGAAGTGTAGACATCAATTTTGAATTCGAAGGATGATTAACAGAATTAAGGTTTAGACAATGATCATGTAATTTAGTCCTGTCCACATAATCCCCACTCAAATTTGCATTAGGTATACTAGGTCCAACGTGAATACATCCATCGGAATCAAGAATAGGACCAGACGATGGCGATGATAAAAGCTTATCATCCCCTTCAATAAAATCAGAATTAAGCCCAACATTCCCCACATCGAGCGCCTTGTTCTCAGATTTTGAACTTCTCAATACTTGTCGATGACCTACTTTACCAGACCCAGCCATCGACTTCCTGTTCTTGGCCATTAACCACCGTGAATTCTACCGCAAGGAACCAGGGCAGGAAGTCGAAAAGGAGCCAGCCGAAGAACCATAGTTTTATGGTTGTGATGTGCTTAATTGATTCTCAACTACCATTTTGCATTATTTACCTTTTTTCTAGTATGAACAATGGTTAGTTTAGCACTACTTCCTCTTTTAGGACTTGACATTTTTATTTTAAAGAGTTACTCGTGAAACCTAAAACAATAAAAATGAAGAGTGTTGCCACCACACTTGATACGAGTCTGATTTCCTCTACCATTCTCATACAAAATTCTAAGGCTAAAAATATTACTCTGCTTATCTTAATAACTAATCACAAGAAATATAATAGAAAGAATAATAGATGATCATCATGCTAAATAAAACCAACATCAACGAAAGAATAGGAGGGCATGAGAGTCCAAATATAGTTGGAATAAAGTTAGCAAAATAACACGGATAATCCTAAGCTCTCAATCCAAACTACCAACTTTACTCTAAACTTGTAAGTTAACCTACAAAGTCCACTACACATTGAAAAGGTAGGGGCCTACAAAAGGAACATTTCATTACAATAGTACTGAGCAACCCTTTATACATAATTAATATGAAAAACCAGCATGAAACACCTACAAGGCATACAACAAAATATGGTAGAAGAAAGTCAAATATATATAGGAAGATTGGAATACAACAATCATTCATATAACCACACACTGCCAAGGTCATATACTATGCATACTTATTCACTTGGATCAAATTGAAACTTACAAATTGAACATCCAAGAGATGATTTTTGAAGTATAATTAAAAACAACATCAACCTAAAACCAAGACAATAACAATATAACACATATCTCAATATCAATACCAATACATCTTATAACCTAGTTAGGCGTACAAGCATAGTCCAATAACAGTCCATAGTATCACAGGTAGACACGAAGGATACTATCAAAACACAGGTAGGCACAAAAGCTACTACTGAACCACAAGTAGGCATCACGGCTACTACCAAAACACAGGTAGGCAAAAAAGCTACTATTAAAACATAGGTAGGCATAAAGGTTGTTATCAAACCACAAGTAGGCATAAATTCTACTACCAAACTATAAGTAGTTACAAAGGCTACAACTAGCTAATCCAATTATCGAATTATCCAATAATCCATTAATCATGTTCATTTCCATTTTTATTACTCGAGGGGAGATCAACCAACATGGAGGCACTAAGGTAATCCATTCATATTGGCACTCAAGGAAACATAATATCCACCCAACTATCAACCCAAGGACACAAAGGTACCCTGGTTGCACTAGTACATGAAGGTAACATGTTACCTTACCAACAAGGACGCCTAATCCATAAGTATGCATACCCCCATCAGTCTGAAGAGCTAAATAGAGTAAGATATAAGGCTTAGCTATGGCCCTAAAGCACACGAAAAGAATCCAAAATCAACCATAGGTTAAACCACGTCATACCCCTAAAGAGTCACCATTCCCAATCTTGAGGCCTTTCACTTTAAGTGCTATTATTTTATTAATGTGACCACAAAATTGCATATAAATCACATAGATCCAATTTCCATATTTAACCATTTTACTCATTTTCAATTATTCTGAGCCAATCATAAACATGATCATTATCAAGGTTAAACATAAAAAAAATATACTAAGGTCATCCTAGGCTCAATTATTCACATTTGGACACATTAGGTCAAAATGACCAAAATGCATTTAAGATCATAATTACCACATTAACATCCTCTTTAATTACTAAATACATTTTATGTATAGATTTGTCATGAAAAGGCTAAAATATAGTAATTAAATTATTCATCATGCAATTATATTATCAGATGAACCAAATGACCATTTTCTCCTTATTCAAGATTCAACACTTAAAACCCTAGCATATGTATCTAATACACCCATGATGAAATAATCTCATGCTCAACAACATGTAATACACATTAGACATGCTTCTCAAGATAAATATCATAACACACCCAAAATGGAAAAATTGCCCCTAGGGCATATATTCTTAATTATTATGCCATAAATATATCTAGGCATGCCCAACCTATCATTTTCCACTTGTATGTCATACATAATCATATAAGATAATTTTTCCATACTTTTATACCCAAATTATTTTACAGAAGATAACATGATATTTTAACTAATTTTTATGATACAATAAATAACACATAATTACAACATAACTAATTATGCTTAACATATTTTAGATGCAAAAACCCTAATGTGTTGCCATGCAATATCTATCATTTTAGTAGTGTATAAAATTTATCATATAAAAAACATACTTAACATGGTTTTCATTTCAAACCCTAATTTATTATCATGTGATATTTATCATTTTAGTAAAGTATAAAAGTTACCCTTATTCTGGTAAAAAATATAAACTAGCGGTATCCTATTAAAAATTATAAGGCCCGCTAATCAAACTTTTGCATCTAAAAATAATACCACAATTACCAAATTAATATTTAAAAAATAAAATAATTATTATAATAATGAAATAATTATTTTCTAAAATTATCAAAATACCCTTACATTTAAAAAATAGGTTAAAAATTTTTAAAATCCAAAACTCTTCTTACATTGCGCATGTAGTGTAAGCTTAGGGCGCACGAGGGAGGTTGTGTTGGGCTGGTTGCAAGGTGGGATGGTTTGTTGGTAGTGGTGTGTGTGATGGTAGTGGAGATGGTGGTAGGGTGGTGCTAGTTTGGATGGTGGTTGGTGTTGGAAGGGAGGTACGGCTAGTGGTGGCTAGAAGAGTGGTAGCCGGAAGGGTGGTGTTGGGGTTTGATTGGTAAGTAATATATGGTGTAGTGTAGGGGCATTGAGGGAGAGGGTGTAGGAAGGGTTGGAGCCACAACTGAAAGTGGTGCAAGAATGAATAGGGATGCGGTAGAGGGAGATAGTGGTGGTGTTGGGAGTGAAGGGCTACGTATGAAAGAAGGAAGGGAAGAAGGGGCAAAATGGAGGTGTTGGGTTGGACAGGGGAGCGTAGGAAGTAGGAGGAGTTGTCTCGATTGGTCAAGGATATCATAAGGATGGTGGAGGTGGTGGTTGATCGGGATGGGAAGGAGGAATGGTGAGGCTATAAAGAAGGGTGGTGTAGGGTTGGAGTTGTAGTGTAGGGGCTATGGTGTTGTAAGGAAGGGTCTCAAGGTGAAGGGAAAAGCAACGGTAAACTGTCATTGCCAAGGGAATGTTATGGAAGGAGCAATTGGAGCATAGGGAGGGGAAGTGGGGGATAATGTCGAAGGTGAGGAGAAGAAGAGGTAAGGCACGGTAGGAGAGAATAGAGAAGAACAAGAAGAAGGTGGAGAAGAGGAGGGTTGGCTATGGCGACAGGAGAAGGGTGGATGGGCGACGATGGAAGCTGTGGTGTAGGGTCAACGCATAAAAATGGAAGGACACCAAAGTGAAGGGGAAATCAATGATAGTATATACCATTTCCCAAGGGAGTGTTATGGAAGGAGCACCTAGAGCATAGGGATGGGCAGTGGGGGAGAATATCGAAGGTGAGGAGAAGAAGAGGCAAGGTGGAATAGGGGAAAAGGGAGAAGAAGAAGAAGAAGAAGAAGAAGAAGAAGAAGAAGAAGAAGAAGAAGAAGAAGAAGAAGAAGAAGAAGAAGAAGAAGAAGTGAAGGGGAAATCAATGATAGTTTCTACCATTTCCCAAGGGAGTGTTATGGAAGGAGCACCTAGAGAATAGGGATGGGAAGTGGGGGAGAATATCGAAGGTGAGGAGAAGAAGAGGCAAGGTGGAATAGGGGAAAAAGGAGAAGAAGAAGATGATGAGGAGGAGGAGGAGGAGGTTTAACTATAGTAATAGGAGAAGGGTGGATGTGTTGCGGTGGAAGCTAGGTATGACTATAGCAATAGGAGAAGGGTGGATGTGTAGAGGTGGAAGCTATACTAGCAGTTGATGGCATAGGGACTGGTGTAGGTCTGGAGTTGATAAAGGCTGCAGAAATGGCAGGGGAAAACCAACCAGTGAAAGAGAGTAAAAGGAGGGGATGTGTAAGTTTTGTTTGCTTGAGGAAGTAATGTGTCAAGGGAGAGGGTTGGTCAACAAAATGTAGAGATTTTGGTTGTTGTAGAGGTGATGTAACACCTAAAAGTCGCTACAAAGATTTTTTGTTTTTAAGTGGAAGCATTAACATAATATAGCAGATGTTATTCCTGTACTTAGCACGAGTCTGGTACATACCTTTATTAAGTGTAAGGCTAAAACTTTATGAAAAATAAATCAAAAACTTACAGAAATAGATATAGATAGTAAAATACTTTAATAATTTAGTTTAATAACAAAGTATAGAGTATATGCTCTTAGATAATACAACACATAAAAAGAGATAAGGGGGATAAAAGGGATGAAGAATATAAAATAGATATCTAAAATCTAGGGAACATAACATGTGCGAACTCGGATAGATATAACTCTACACCCAAACATTGGGTTATAAACCCGCATCATTCTACCTGAAGAGCCTAATCAAAGTCATTATGATCACCATCATATATCTGTGACACAATATCTACAAATGTATATTATGAGTACACATCTGGTACCAAGTAACATAACTATCCTAAAGAGATAGAATTGCGTACGAGGCCCATGTAAAAAAAAGAAAAGAAATAGAACATACAATAAAAAGATAATAACATTCTTACATATAGATCTCAATTAAGAAAAAGAAAACTCAACCATTGATTATAAAATAATGTAATACAAATGTATGGATAGATGAGATTCATTGATTATTATATTTTATTATCGTGATCACAACTAATATATTATATTAACTTAAGAATTGAGACTTGAAGAAACCATAACAAATATTCTAGTACATGAATGATACTAGCCCTAGCTGGCCTACCTAGAAATGTAACCAGGCCACCAAATAATAAGACACCTAATCACTTAAGTATGCATACCCCTTATAGGACTAAAATATATCGAGACACCTATAGAGTAAAATATGGCCTCTCCAGACCTCATAACACACCTAGGATAACAAAATAGAAAGCACCAGAATGATATTAAGTGAATACCAAACCCAACTTAGATAGCTACTTCGAGTGGTACAAGTCCCGACTAACGATCTTTCACTTTAAATGTTTAATGTTTTATCAAGATTTAGGTCAAACAAGAACAAAGACCAAAGAATATTGCTTAATCACTTCCATAAACATAAAGTAATTATTTTATTAAATTTTAATATTATCCACACCCTTGATCCATAGAGGAATAAAGGATCAACCATTTAGAACATAAAGGCCCATTAATATGCTATTAAAGCATAATTGATTAAATGAGGCATTAAAGCCCAATGAAAATTATTAAGGCATTAAAGCCCAAGTTAGATTATTGAGGTGTTAAATCCCAAGTTTCATGCCATGAAAGGCCCAATAAAATTAGATCTTAATGTATATTGACTCTAATTATTCAAGACAAGGATCAATAGCCAGCATTTAAGTCAACCAAGGGTTCAATTATAAGATTGAATTAAATAGCAAGTCTAAAGGCACATAAAATGACTAAAATATCTTTAAGGTCCACTAATTTACCTTAATATTAAGAAAGGTGTATTCCATGCTAAAAGGATGATACTTAACCAATCACCTTCTCAGGATAAAATATAGATGGGACACCAAGATAAAATACTAAAATTACTTAATGCACCCAAAGTGTCTCTTTCTCCTTTTCTTTTTTGTACTTAATTAACTATGTTAATTAAGGTATCTACATCTACTCATCAAATGTCACCCAAGTGTCAACTTATGTATTTTAACTTATTTTATTAATATAATATTCACTTAGGTCTCAAAATTTATAGAATTACATTTATTGGCCAAAATTGCCCTTAATCACCTAAAATTACCTTTATCTTTTAAATTTCATAATTTACTCTAAACAATATCAAACCACGGAATATCATATACCAAATTTCATATAAAAGACCCAATTAATACAATGTTACACTTAAAACATTCAAAAATAATCTAGAATTCCCAATATTCCTATGGCTGAATATGTCCAAAACCATAAAAAATATTTCAACTCTAAATGATCCAAAATTCATAACAAAGCTTCTATACCCTATTATACATACAATGTAATAATTAAATAAATTTAAAACAACCAAAAATAATATAAAATAACAAGTATAAGAGCTAAATAACTCAAATCTAGGTATATTCATCACGACTATAGTAAATATTCATTACGATTCTAATGAACACCCAGCACGATTGTACTAAATGTTCATCAATTTTCCATCAGATATAAGAACATGTAAAAAATTACACAATTCATCTTGTCATTAATTTTTCATTCTTATGCACATAATAGAAAAATACACATATCATACAAGATTTTTCAAGACAGTATTTCATACTCATAATTAAAATAAAGCTAATCATGCATAAAATAACATATAATACACCTACTACAAATCCTATTTCTAAATATTAGTTACCAAAATTTCTAAGCTCCTTATCAAAGTTAAAATAAGGAATCTAGCAACTCTTATCTAATCCACTTGGCACCTTAAAGAATATATGATTAAAAAGAGTTAGATAAACCAATATTATTAAACATGTAAAATGGAAGAAAGGAATTGAAATGACAAGATTACTCTTGAACATAGAGGCTTGGAAACCACCACCAAAACTATAAAAAAACACCAATTAATGATATAAATAAAGGTTTTTGAGGATTAATGGGAATGAAAATTAGGATCTAGTAATGATACAAGGCATGATTTTTCTATAGAACCAATAAACAACAACAATAGTAATTTTGCAGGGAATGGTCGACAAGGAAGATATGAGAGGAAAAAGAAGAGGGTAGAGGAAAAATTTATTTAGTAAAGGCACATATTAGATGAGAACACTAGAATTTGTCAAAGAATTACTTTTAAAGAGAAATTGCTGTTTCATCTTGATAAAATAAATGAATGATGGAGTAGATAAATTTATTAATAAAATGAACTCCAAAAATTAAACTCTTTTATTTGTTCCCAATAGGATCTCATTTGTTGGGTGTTTTTCGTGTACAAAAAGACATTACAATGGGCATAATTAAGATACAGCACAACCAGTTGACCGATTCCAAAAAACCAATTGGTTGGTATCCTATTTTCCTTGACAAAAATTATTATAGTTGTAAAAATTACAGCTATTACATGGAAACTACATAACTAGTATGAAGAACCAGTTAACTATTTTACAAACTAGTTGAATGAATAAGCATAACCAGAGCACAAGAAAATTTAGGATAAAGCAACTAGTCGACTGGTAACCTAAAATTAGTTGAGTAGTTGGACCAATTGATTGGTTTAACTAGTTAAATGGTTAAGAAAGTAAACTAGTTGGCTGTTTAAAGTCAAATCAAACTAATTTTTGAATACCCTTAAGAAATTTAATAGTCTCTCAAAACCAATAGATCGGTAACTAGTTCAATAGTTTGGAGTTGAATCGGTCGAATGCTTTGGTGACTCAACATTGCACACTTTTACAAAAGGGAATATAACTTCAGCTAAAGAGCTCAAAAATGAGTGTTGTCTTTTACTATGTAAAGTATTCATCTTAAGATTTTTTTAAAAAGGTATTATTCACCTATAACTAATGAATATAGAATTTTTGGTGAATTTTTAAATTCATTTTACATGTAAAAGGGCTTATGATGATCTCAATTTTAAGCATACTTTTGCTAAAACACTTAAAAGAATTTTTGACATTTAAAATAGTTTTAAGACATGTAATAATGGTTTTTAAAGATGGTTAAAAACATCAAATCACTAAAAAACTTAAGCACTCATCAAATTGACACATTACAAGACAAAACCTAAGACTTAGAGATATCACCATGGGTTTGAAGTCTTATTTTGTCTTTCTTGTTGATCTTTGAATTGTGCTTGAAAGCTTCATCTAGTGAATGGCAAACTTGATTATACTTTTATTTTCTTAGCTCTTGATGGTTAGTATAGATGTGATACATTCCTTATGCTTGAAACTTGATTGTTCGTTTATGCTCTTAGCATATGATTGTTTGTGTGAGTGTGGTCATCAATATTTGAAATTGAAATAGTCATGCACACTTAAAAAACCAATATGGTTGCTTAAATATATTTTTTCATCAAAATATGGTTGATTGACCAATAGTGTCAACAACTTGTATAATTTCAAATGCATATTTTCTATAAATAAATGCACATATTTAGTATATTTATAATATGTATATTACCATTATAATATGTGTAGTTAGTAGCACAAGTGCATTTATTGATACACAATGTGTACTTATAACTGTAAGATGTGCATTTATCGATATAAGATATACATTTATCAATGTAAGATGTGTAATTTTTTCCTATAAAGATGTGCATTTATAAATAAATTGTATTTTAAGATGTATATATGTTGATATAATATGTGTATTCATTACTATAAGATGTGCATTTTTATCTCTATGAGATGTGCAATATCTAAATAATATGTGATTTTATAACTATAAAATGTGCTTTTGTTAGATAAAGATGTATGTTCCATCAAATAAAATGTGCATTTATAATATATATATCTGTCCCTTATTGTTTCATAAATAAAGAATGCATATTTATATCCAAAAGATATATTTTTTATTTAATAAGATGTATATTCTTGTTAGGGATATATTTTGAGGATGTGTATTTTATTAGATATGATGTATATTGTTTTAAAATAAAGTTTTATAAATTGTTAAAAAATACTAACATGTTGACCATATTTGTAGGAGATGGTATTTATACCTAAAAGATGTGTATTTATGAAGGAAATATGTCTAAAATTGAAGAATTACTCACTAGAAGTAGGAAGGGTGCTTTTTGCTTCTAGTAGAACGATACAATGTGGAGATTAAGCATAATATGCAATAACACCCTGAGTTCAAAAATGCACCATGTAACCTTGAGTCTTGATATTTATGTGCCATATAACCCTAAATTTTGACAGTTGCACCCCACATAATCTTCTATACAGTTTAGACACTAACACCATATAAATATGGAATGTTATCTGGTGTATAAAAGTAAAAACTCAATATTATATTGTCTATTAGGTCTAAACTTGGAGTTATATGTTGCATTATCCTTAAAAAAAGTACCCTTACCTCATGAAAATGTAACACATGTCATCGACTTCAGTATCCTTTGTTTGGTTCTAATAATTGGCCCACACTTGTAAATTAATACACACACACACTTACCTGATTGTGTTTCATGTGCTATAGGAGAGTAAGTTAGCTACGACATTTGTCCACCATATTTAGGTTGTTATTCTTTTAATCCTAGTTTATTTATATGTTCTTATATTTGGACCATATGTTTAAACCTTTTATTTGGTTTATGCTAGTATTTAAATAATAACAACATGTCTATAAAAACAATAATATGAATGTTACACAATCAACCTATTTATTTTTGCTGAATATATGAATTATTTTATTTTATTCCAATTAATTTATGTATAGCCCTTTTATGTGTATTATTTGGCATCAAATACAAATAAGATTACATTTTATATAATTAGCAATAAATAATCCAACTAAAATTGGACATAAGGTTATATGTCTAAATATATGAAATAAACATTAAGGAATTATTTTATTTGAATAAATGGTTATCTCACATTTGTAGATCAATTAGTTCACACAATATGTCACCAATATTTAATATTTTGTGAAAATTATTTTATTTAATATATTGGATATTTCTGTATATGTTTATTCATGCAAGTATTTAGTCAGTCCAAAGACAGAGAAACATTTGGCAGAATTTTATATGCATATGCAATGATAAATATGTAACAATTATTTGGTTTCTGTGTGGATAATAAGTCAATCCAAAGATAATTTTATTATCTGACATGTCTTATTGTTAATATTTGATCACTATAACAAGAATACCAGCTAATATTACTATTTAAAGACGTAATATTAATGTTTTTCCTTTTTGTGATGGTTGTCATTATTTCAATTTAATGATATATTATTATTTATATTCTTTATGATCATGAATATTTATTTTATTTTAATGTTTTTTATACAACGATGTCTACTACTACTATATCTGACAACTATAGTTCCATTCCTGTACTGAATGGGAATAACTTTAAAGAATGGAAGTATAATATCATATTTATCATTAGTTGCATGGATCTATACGATGCATGTAGACTTGTGAAAATTTTTGATCTAGTAACTTAAAATTTCTTTGATGAGAAAAAAAACTTTGAGAAAGGGAACCACTTAAATTGCATGGCTCTTATGAACATAAATCATAATATTCTATAAGCCTTTAAGAGTGGAATGTCTAATGACTTCACCAATACTAAATATTTCCTTGTAAGATTGAGAAGCCTTTTTCCAAAAAAGAATAAGGTTAAAACAAGCTCTCTTTTGTAGCACTCAATTTCTATGAAGTATAAAAGCAAAGGAAATATAAGGGAGTACATCATGGAGATACATTATTTTATAGCTTAAGGCTCTAAAGATCAATTTATTAGATGATATACTTGTAAATTTAGCATTAACTTCACTTATTGCACAATTTTGTTGATTTAAGGTTAGTTACATCTATCAAAAAGAGAAATGGACTCTTAATGAGCTCATTTCAAACTGTTTGTAAGAGGAAGAATGATTGAAGCATGATAAGACTGACAATGCTCATTTAACAAGTACCTCTAAAATTTGGAGCAATAAAAGAACTTATGGCCTATCTTCTAAGGTCCTAATAATAAAGAAACAACAACAAAAAAATAATATAGTTGTTTCTTTTGTAAAAAAAATTTGGACATGTCAATAAGAATTATTAGAAGTACTATTTCTGTCACAAGAAAAAAGATGCAATCCCTGTTTCGGTCTATTGTGAGCTTAATTTAACTTTAATACTTAGAAAAACTCAGTGGTTAGATATTGGTGATACTATTCATATAAGAATTTCCATGCAAGGTTGTTAGAGATAATAAAAGCCAAGTGATGGTAAAAGACATATCTATCTAGGAGATGGAAAGGCGGTAGATATTGAAGCAATAAGAAGCTTTAGGTTATTATTAGGAAATATTTTATATTTAGATTTGAAAGACCCTTTCGTTATACTATTTTTTAGATGGAATTTGGTTCCTTTTTTACTTATGGGATAAGTTTTGTTATATTGGTCATTTGTGAATAATAATTTTAGTCTTTCATTGAATTCAAATACTATTGACATTATCTCATTATATGTATATAATAACCTATATATTCCTGATGTCACCACTTCACATCATGAACCCTTGTACATGAAATCATGTGGTATTATACATAAATTTAGTAAATAAAATCCAAATATCATTACGACATAAGTGCTTAGATCCTGTCTCAAAAGACATTATTGAGAAAGTTATGTATGATGGAATTTTGGTAACCCTTATATGTATATATGTAAAAAAAATCATTGATTACATTAAATGAAAAAAAAAAGAAGAGAACATGTGAAAATAAATCTTCAAGCATCTTAAATTTATTCATATATATATATATATATATGTGGATCATTCTCTATGAATATTTGGAATGGTTAAAACTATTTTATATCATTCATAGATAATTACTCACATTATGGGTATGTGTATCTCATTTATAATAAATATAGTCACTAGATGTGAAATAATTTAAGGTTGAGATTGAGAATTAATTCAACATAAAGGATCAAGTACATTAGAACTAAGATACAAGTCATGGTTTAGGTGAACAATGTCCGAGGCCATTTGCTAGATTCCTAGAGGAATATGGAATAATCCCACAATACACCTTGATAGGAACTCCTAGCATGAATGGTATAGCGAAAAGATAAAACAAAAATCTTAAAGATATGATAAGGAGTATGATTAGTCATTATATATTACTAGAGTCACTATAAGGAGAAAACTAAAGACAACAACTTACATTCTAAATAGAGTACCAAATAAAGAAGCTACTAAAAATGTAATACCCCAAACATTTAAGCAATATTAATGCTCTAATTTGATTCTAATCTCAATAAATCTTATTTTTATCCTTAACTAAATTTCTTAATCCCTAAAATTTAACAAAAACAGAAACCTTGACTCAGATAAACTGTAATTCTTAAAACAAAATTAAAACCCACTAAAAGTTCCACTAGTCCTAATTACTTATGGCTAATCCAAATTCACCTAATGATGTGTTTTATCAAAGTGGTTGGAAGGTTGGATCGAAGATTGATGGTAGAAGATATCACCCATGAAATTATGCAAAAGAAATGAAGGATTAAGAAGGATTATAGTCGAAGAAATCAAGTGACAAAGGATAGGAGTTCTTGGCAAATTTGAACCAGGCTTCAAATGTGTCGAGTTTGAGTTTTAATGGAGGAAGGCAAATGTCCCAAAATTTTCTTGCTCAATGTTGACTCAAAGTGAGAGAGATAGACTTCCGCTAGCTATGCTAAAATTTGTATTAAAATTCTTATTCATTCTGCATTACAATTCATGCGTACAAGTGAGGTATATATAGGTAAGTTCTAGCTTGAGTTTTGAAGCCCTCCAGCAGGTTCTTAGCCTCAATTCAGCCCATTAATCATGGTTGAATTAAGCCCATATTACCTTAATACTAATCATAATATCATTAGTTAAATGATACTAAGGATTAATATTACAAAGCTATACAATTAACTATGATACATACATGAAATTATATCAAACCCTAACTTACATAAAATACACTTAGGGTTAGGGTTTACAACAAGTTAATAAAACCAATGAATATCGTCACCATATCTTCTTGTTGTAAAGTATCATCCTATGTATGAAATAGTCTTGCATGCTTTGAATACTTGTACACATTAAAGTGTATTAACATCTTCTTCTTGCAAATATGTGACATACCTACAAGAACAACTTAAATGTTTTTCAATATCAAGCATATAAGAATTATCTAGAATATTTAACATGATAGGCTCCAACATGTAAGAAAGCTAAGTCTTCCTTAGCTTGAGAATTAATATGAACATGAAAATCATTAGGTTCATTAGATTCTCCTACATCATTCTCCCCAAGTTGAGAAGAATTTGCCCTCAAATTTTCATCAGAATATTAAGGAGACAAATCACCAACATTAAAATTTCTTGAAATTCCACCATAAGAATCTAGAAGTTCAAGTTCATAAGCATTATCTCCAAACTTTCTTAGTATTTTAAATGGACCATTAGCTCTTGGCATTAGTTTATTTTTACATAAATTAGAAAATTATTTTTTTACGCAAATGTAACCAAACTAAGTCACCGGGAGAAAACACATAAGAGTTTCTATACTTATTTGCTTGAGCTTTATACTTAGAATTGGATTTTTCAATATTATTTTTTATTTTCTCATGAAGCTGTATAAAAAAATTGTACTCTATATTTAGCTTCATAATTTTGCAATTCACCTTTTTTCAATGGAATTATGTTAATAGGCATGTGAGGATTCACACCATACACCACCTCAAACGGACTAGTTTGAGTAGTACTAAATGGACTATGATTATAAGCAAACTCTGCATGAGCTAACTTAACATCCCAATCTTTAATACTTTTATTAACAAAACCTCTTAATAATGTACCAAGAGTTCTATTAGTTACCTCAGTTTAACCGTCAGTTTGCGGATGATGCAAAGTGCTAAATAACAATTTAGTACCAAGCATATGCCATAAAGTTTTCAAAAAATAACTCATAAACTTGACATAAGCAGTATTTGTAAGAATTATACGAAAACTCATAATTTCTTTGACAAATCCTTTATCCATAAGCTCTTGTATTTATTTTTGTAATTCCTTAGCTTCTTCTGCGTTACATCTATAAGCTGATTTATTAGGAATAAGCATACTAGGAACAAGATCAATGGCATGTTCTATACCTCTTTTAGGTGGTAATCTAGGAGGTAAGTCATCAGGAAATACATCATTATACTCATCAAGCAACTTAATTAGATTAGGATTTTCAAGTTATTGGTTTTCAGGTTTAGAATCTTTAGAAACTAAAGCATAATAAATTCCTTCTTCTTTTATGCATTTCTCCATAGTCTTTTCATGTAAACTAAAGAATCTTTAGAAACTAAAGCATAATAAACTTAATTTTTGAACTTTAGAGTAGCTAATTTACATTTTGTCTCATCATCATATTATCTAAATTAAAAATTAGTCTCAATCTCATGCAACCATTCAAAACATGACTCTACATTTAAATCATCATAAAACTCAGAAAGGTCAAGTTTAATACCTTGACCTTCATGGTATGCATTTCTTACTTGGAATGTAGGTGGTCTTCTTTGGTTGCTTGAGCCAAAAGAACTCATCTCTTCTTCTCCATCTTCATGATGAGGCATATTGAAATTTCCACTTCCACTCTTGGCATGGTAGATAGGCGTCATTCTTTCCTCCATACTATCATATGTGGTTTCCATGCGAACTTGTCGTGGCTTATGCTTCTCTTATTCGGCCAACTTAGCTTCCACACTTTGTAGTTGATGTTGTAGTGTGTTTTGAGTTTGTAATTGAGAATCCATGCATGTGGTGAAGCTCTTGATGGACTCTATCAGGGCACACACTTCTTCACTAGCCATGGTAAAGGTTGACACACAACTCTTATTGTTGCACACAATATGTTCCACAAAGTGTAGGTGCTGAATTTGTTTTTCCTACAACCAAAAAAGGCACAAACTAATTGTTAATTCACAATAAAATTACAATCACTACCTGAAGTCCTTGAATAGGCACAAAGGAGATATTTTAGCCCCAAGAATAGTCACTGCACGCAGGTACACACAAAGGTGGAAGAGGTCTTCTATATATGGTATAAAATTCAACCAAATAAAATCATAGGATGTTGATTCTTATCTTCAACAAATGCACGTCTTCAAGTGGGAGATTCGTGTTGGTTGCTTCATAGAATATGTAGAGGAGATCCAGAGGGAGAGGATTGAGTGATTCATTGAGAGAAAATGAGGAGACATGGTTTGGATAGAGGGTCTGCAACTCCAGGTCTATTCGGTCAATGTTGAGATGGTGTCCAGGTCTCGGCTCTTTTGTGTTCTTCTCTGTTTGATGCACGAATGGAAAGTCAATTGGGTTGATTAAAACTATATAATGCAAAAATATAGAGTAGAATGAAGGAGGAATTAGGTGCTTGGGAGGCACAAAATCGTGGCACACAGGGCGACACACAGAACTGCTGCAACTTGGACCGTAACCTGTCAATATTTTATGTGAAAATGATGGGGAAAATGCAAAATGATCGTTGCAATAAATTCGAGAAAGAACTTCAAGAAAAATTGAATAAGATCATAAATAATCAAGAATTCGAGGAAAAGGTTTAGTTATCGTGGATTTCTTGATGCAAGAACACACACGGGATTATTCTGGTCTGCAAGGTCTGGTTCTGCGACAGCTTCAAACAATCAATGCTTTGATACAAAAAATGATGTGTTTTATCAAAGTGGCTAGAATTTTGGATCGAAGATTGATGGTAGAAGATGTCACCCATGAAATGATGCAAAATAAATGAAGGATTAAGAAGGATTATAGTCGAAGAAATCAAGTAACAAAGGATAGGAGTTCTCGACAGATTTGAACCAGGCTTCAAATGTGTCGAGTTTGAGTTTTAATGGAGGAAGGAAAATGTCCCAGAATTTACTTGCTCAATGTCGACTCAAAATGAGAGACATAGAATTAAGCTAGCTATGCTCAAAGTTGTATTAAAATTCTTATTCATTCTGCATTACAATTCATGCGTACAAGTGAGGTATATATAGGTACGTTCCAGCTTGAGTTTCAAAGCCCTCCAGCCGGTTCTTAGCCTCAATTCATCCCATTAATCATGGTTGAATTAAGCCCATATTACCTTAATCCTAATCATAATATCATTGATTAAATGATACTAAGGAATAATATTACAAAGCTATACAATTAACTATGATATAAATATGAAATTATATCAAACCCTAACTTACATAAAATACACTTAGGGTTAGGGTTTACAACAAGTTAATACGACTAATGAATTTCATCACCATATCTTCTTTTTGTAAAGTATCATCCTATATATGAAATAGTCTTGCATGCTTTGAATACTTGTACACATTAAAGTGTATTAACATCTTCTTCTTATAAATATGTGACATACCTATAAGAACAACTTAAATGTTTTTCAATATCAAGCATATAAGAATTATCAAGAATATTTAACATGATAGACTCCAACATTAAGAAAGCTAAGTTTTCCTTACCTTGAGAATTAATATGAATATGACAATCATTACGTTCATTAGATGCTCCTACATCACCTAATCTAATCTCAATCCCCCAACTCTTCTCTTTTCCCTTTTCTTTCTCCTTTTCTTTTCTTTCTTTTTTCCCTCTTCTCCCGTTAGTCCAAGCCACAAGTTTTGAATTTTTTTTGTTGCAACTTGCACCATCAACATGCCCTCCCACATGCACCTTCTAACCATCACCCTACCACCCTCATAGACCATCATCATCATCCCTCATGCTTGTCTCCTTCTTCTCCTCTTTCCCCGCACACCCCATGCACAACCATCACCTCTCCTGCCACTCTTCTTCTTCTGTCCTATCCTTACGCAACCTACACTTATAACCATTGCCATCACCTACATTTTTTCATCACAACACTCAACCATCACCTCCACTGTCACCATTGTTGGCCCTACACACCCGTCGCATAATTCCCCCTCTGTTTTTCTTCTTCCCATTTCAAACCATGCACACACACACACACACACATACATACATACATACATACATACATACATACATGCATACATACATACATATATATATCCTTATGTTCTCTTTGCTTGGCCTCCAATCTATCTTTATGTGTCAAAAATCCACTACCCAAACTCCCTTCTTCCTTCTCTCTTCTTCCTTCTTCTTTTTTCTTCTTCCTCCTTATCGATTCCCTATTTTTGTCCTTCGAACCACACCATCGTCGCCGACCACCACCTTTTTTCCTTCTTCTTCCCCTCGTTCGTTGTAGTGTTGCAGAGTGCACGACCTATACATCGCCTGCTGCACGGTCGTGCAACATTTAAAATCTCTTGCTGCATAGCCGTGCAACTCTTTCACCACTTGACCATGCATCTTTTCTCCTCTCAACCTGTTGTGCATTGTTGCTACACAGTCGTGCAACTTTCTTACTGCCTGGCCGTGCACCTGATTTTCTCTCAACCAGAAATTGTACCGTATGCTGTATAACCATGCAAATTCATTTTTTTTGGTTATGCACCCCTATTTTCACCCCCAAACCTTATTCAAACACTACCAAAATTTAACCATAGATCCAACACACATTCCTCTACACTACCATACAATTCAAGCTTCCATTTGACTCCGGTTATTTTCATTTTTACCCTCCTCTACCTTAACTTTCCCCTCAATTTTTAATCTTCAATCCTAATTGTATTTTTATCTTATTTTCGTAGGTGATCTTTTGGTGATCTCATAGGAGGTCTAGGATTTACGTGCATAGAGTATGATGTCTTTATTGGTAAGGATATATGTCGTAGCTAGGGATTTATGTGATACATGTATTTTTGTATGTGCTTTTGTGTTAAGTATATTGTATTGAGTAATGTATTTATGAAAATGCTATGAAATGATGTTCTTGAGAGTAATGAAACTATGTAAGTACATATTTTGGCATATTGTCGGATACAGGATATCTATTGATAACTGAGGATATGTATTATGGATAATGATTGAAAATTTATATGTATATGTTTTGGGTTTCATAAGGCCTTGGGAGAATACGATTGTCTTGACTACCCTGAGAGTATTTGATCATTTGAGGATAATTACATGGTAGTACTTATATTGTTTAATTGTATGTCTTGCATTTATATGAGCTCAGCATGATAATATGCAATCAACTCTGAATAAGATATTAATCATTTAAAGTGAAAGATCACGTGAGTCGGGCCGAGGTGTTTATATGGATCCGTTCCACTGGATAATAATAGTGGCTTAGGTGTATTGTCCCCGAGAGGTACATCAATCGGTTCCATCGGATTAAGAATAGTGGGGCCCTATACTCAATGTGAATGAAAATGTGATTAAGAGAAAAAGTATAAAGAGAAAGACACTAACCATTTAAAGTGGAAGATTGCGTGAGTCGGGACTAAGGTGTAGAGTCCGTTCCACCGGATAATAATAGTGGCTCAGGTGTATTGTCACCGAGAGGTGCTTCAGACCGTTTCACCAGTTTAAAAATAGTAGCTCAAGAGTATTTTACTCTGAGAGGTGTTGGTTTCGTTCCACCGGATAATAAGAGTGGCTCGGGTGTGTTTTTTCCGAGAGATGTTTCATACCGTTCCACTAGTTTATGAATAGTGGGGTCCATGAACATGACATAAATAAAAGATTGGAATATGGTATATCTAATGAAAGACCTAGAATCAGTAATTATCTGGTATTCTTTGATTTACCCATGTATGATTTGCTTATGAGAATTCTTGTATCATGTGTAACCTTGCTTTATTGAACCGTTACCTTACTTAGTACATAGTGTATTGATCATCCATTTTATGGGTGCTGCTCAATCCAACGAGTAGACGACTCAGATGTGTATGTGTAGGTTGATGATGACTAGGTGGATGAATTCGCAACCTTTGCTGATATATATGTGAATGAGTGATTTCTTTCATATCAAGGTTTTGGGCGTAGAGTTATGTTATCCGGATGATAGTTTTACCCGGATACCCTTTTTAAACTCGTAATTCCATGGGATCCCTTTTGTTGTATTTTTATATTATAATCGGAGTTGATCTCCAAATGCTTATTTGATGTTATTAAAAGTTGTCTCATTTCTTCTCATCATGTTTTAAATTTTATAATTATTTTTGCCTTGTAATTGATGTAAGGATGGTGGGGTAAGCCAGACTTATGTCAATTACAGTGGTAACACCCAACTATTTGATTATACACTTCCGTTTAAAATGAAAATTTTCAGTAGTAAATTTTGGGGTATTACAAGTTAGTATTAGAGCTTTTGGTTTTGATTCCTGTGTTTTGATTTTCAAATTTTGGTTTTCAACGATCCCTCATTTGATTTTTACTATCTATTTCACATTTAAGAACACCAGTTTTATTTTAAAAAACCCAAATTAACTTGTGATGAATCGAGAATGGGTAGGCTAGGTAGCCTTGAAATGTGAATTATGTGCATTATGTGTTAGTTATCTAGGAAGGCTTAGGCCCTAACACAATTTTCTGTCTTACAGCTAGTTAGTCATCATGGCGTATAACAGTCGCGTCGGTCGTCTTAAGGAAACTTTTGAGGCATTCATTGAGTTCATCAAGCATCCACCACCACCGCCTCAGCCTCAACCGCCACCTCCACCTCCACATTACAGTATCGGGGAAGACTAGCTTTGGAGGGTTATAGGACATCACCCGCTGCTTTATGTCGATGACGATGACCCAGTTATCCTAAAGGGATGGATTCGGGATATGGACAGGACATACGAGGCATTATAAATATATCCATCTTCTTACATTAAATAATTTATAAATCTATCATATGATTGAACAATTGAGGAATAATATGTATATTTATTCGTGCACTTGTGTAATTACAAGATGATTGAACTAATTAATTAACCAATTACACAAATCAGCAATTCTCAAACGAGGAGAATACTATGGAGAAGAAGATGAAGAAGATTAGCTCACATGAATTGATGACTAGGGTTTTTTCATGCCTCTTTTATATTAGATAAAATCCTATTAGAAAAAATAACATGTTTTGTAAAGTAACTAAAAAACATGGTATGTGTTTAGAAACATGGGACCCCCGTATTATTTTTCTTACTCGCGACTTTTGCCTAAAATTGCATCAAAACATTATGTGATTAAACATGGCCTATTTTTATCACATAATTCATAATATCAACAAACTTTTTTTACAGTTCATGCTTGAACCAAAACAATGTTATGTTATGCATCAAATACCCGGTCCAAGCTCACATTATCCTATTCTTTAGTTATGGGAAGTCTAATGCATGCTTAGGTGTGTACAAATTAAGATTTGTGCGCATCAATAGGATGTTAGGAAAATATATGAGTAATTTAGGAAACAACCATTAGATAGCAGCCAAATGGGTTTTGTGGTAATTACTAGGGTTGTTCATATTATACGATATGTGATTAATTTATTTGAAAAATCAAATAACAAGTCTCATATTTTTTTAATCAAATAATTTATCAAATCAGTAAAAAGTTGATTAAATTGAATATCTGATTTGATAAATATGAATAATATATGATGTGATAAATTGTATACATTATACTCTAAATGCTATTTAGTTTGCATAGAATTTTATTGTATATAATCATGTGTGTATGTGTAATTTGAAAATGGAAAGTTAATGGCATAAATTTTGATTAGGATGAACAATTTATAAAATTTTTTATATGTCTTTAAGTATTATATATTTTTATTTTGTTTGTTGTAAGTAAAATTTATACTTTTGAATAATTATTTTTATTAAATATTTAAATATTATCTAAAATTTAGAATTACTAATTGAATATAATATAATTTAAGACTCGAATAAAAAAATAGGTCATATTGGATCGGTTTATTATCATTTGATCGAATATTTTTTTTATCCAATTTTGTTTATTTATAGCTTGGTAGAAATATTTGAATGTTTGACAAATTATTAGTTACCCGATATGAAAATCTAGATATGTAAAGTTTTTTACTGGATATCCAATTCATGAAAACCCTTATTACTAACAGAAAACAAAAAAATTACATACTCACATATCGGAGGTTCAACAAGCTTGAGATCATAGGATATATTAACTCTGATATTGTTGGATGCCAAGATATTATAAAATCTACATCTTACTTCATTTTCTTGATGGTTGGAGGTTTGTTTCTTAGAAAAGTGCTAAGAAGATAGTTGTGGCCTCTTCGGCTATGGTAACAGAATTTGTAGCATGCTATGAGACTTCCACTTACAATATACGATTGTGAACTTTTACCACAGGGTTGCATATAGTTGATAGTATTGAAAGAACACATAAGTTATTATGTGATAATAAGGTTGCATTTCAATTTTCCAACTACAAACTAAGTTCTATAAAATTGACAAATTTTAATATCAAATTCTTGGTTTTAAATAGAAGGTTCATAAAAGAAAGTTGTTCATAGAATACATCAATACAAACTTCATGATTACAAATCCACATACTAAAGTATTACCAACTAATTAGTGTAATATTCCCAAATCTACTATTTAAAAATTTTTAATTTACAAAAGTGTTAGTTACAAAAATAATGGATGTTACCACCATACCTACCATAAATCTGGCATCCTTTACCTTTCTTATATTAAGTACTAAAGCTAAAATTTACTTTGTTTATATTAACAATGACCATATAAACAAAAACATAGATTTCAATACAAAATAAAATTGTCCTAATATTCAAAAATATTTGGCAAAGCATTACAATCTAATTAGAAAAAGGAACATAGAAGGGGACATGAAAGTCCAAGGAAAATCCTAATCAAAAGACATCGAGCTAACTCCCAGATAGTCCTAACTCTCAACTCCTACTAGAAGCTGCTAAGTCTAACCCTCAAAGTACTATTTTAAGGTAAAGGATGTCCATTAAATAGGTAGGGGACCATGAATGAAACCCATCAATACCATGGTACTAAGTAACTCATTATATAGAACTAATATGAAAAATCCTCGTGGAACACATAAAGCCATCACATCAAAATATGGTATAAGATATTAAAATATAAATGTGATGACCAACACCAAAACCACATATTGCTCATACTCATTCATTTAGAACATAATGAAGCTAACAAACCAATCATACAAAAGATGCATCTTGAAGTAATGATTAGAACCAATCTCAACACAATAAGCATGACCTTTATAATATATCTCATATCTTAATATCAAATCAATAATAGTTGTAACACTATAGGTAGGACTTAAAGGCACAATACCAAATTAAATCCATACTATCACAAGTAGTGCTCAAAGACACATTACTAATAAGACTCCATAATATCACACGTATGGCTCAAAGGGCCATACGAAAAACAAGTAAGCATGAATACTACTATGGTACTACCGACTAATCCAATAACTATTTTGATCAAATAATAATATTTTTTTATTTACTTGAGAGGGATATAATTATAGCCTGGAGATATAAAAGTATGACGGTCATACCAACGTACAAGGCAACACAATACCTTTCCAATCATCTAACCTAGAGGCATAAAAGCTCTCTAGCCATACTGGCACACAAGGGAACATAGTACCTTCTCAACCTAGGACACCTAACCCTTAAGTATCGATATCCCCCATAGGGCTCGTAGGTTACCTAAAGAGTAAACTGGGGCCTTACTAGGATATAACATCACAATAGCGAACCAATGACTTGTATTTAGGGTAGTTACCTCTAGAGAGCAATAATTCCCAAACTCGAGGTCTTTAGCTTTAAGTATTAATATCTTAAGAGGGTGATAACAAAATATCACATATCACATAATGACTCCAATTCCACACTTAACCATTTTTTCTTGATTTTTAATTACTCAAGTCAACCCTTAATTCAATAGTCCAAGTCATAGTCAAAGTTAAAACTAAGGTCAACCTATCAATACACTAAGCCCATACTATGTCTAATTATTCATATTAGATGTACTGGTCAAAAGTGTCCAAAATGCCCCTAAGACCATTATTGCCACATTATCATCCATTTTAAAGACAAATTTTATTTTATTTACTCATTTATCATGAAAATGATAAAACACAATAATTAAATTACATACTATGTAAATAAATTACAGACATGTCAAATGACGATTTTGCCCTTATACATAATTTTGCATGTAAAATCCTAATATATGTTTCTAGAACATCAAATCACATATTTCTATGCTCAATAATAAATAGCACTCAGGCACACTTATCAATAAGGGTGTTAAAGAATCAATCTAGACTAGAATTTTGGACTAGACCGACAAGTTATTCTTGTATTTCGGTCCAATCCAAAATCTTATTAATAATTTACCTAAAAAATATAAAATTTTATTATAAAAATATATGATTTACCAAATCTGATCCCGGTCTGGTCCTCGATCCTAACTTTAAAAAAATTTGGTCCTTAACCTGCTTTCAGTCCAGCTCAATTTTGGACCAGTGCACACCCCTACTTATTAGGAAAAATATTATGATACACTTAAAATGACCAAAATACCCCTAGGGCATATAATAATAATAATGATGACGATGATGATAAAGCATGCATTTCTAAAACATAAAATCACATACCTCTATACTTAACAAAAATTAAGACATGTTAGGCAATCTTATCGGAATAAATATTATGATATGCTCAAATGACCAAATTGCCCCTAGGGCACACAATGGTAATAATTATGTTAAAAATCCGTCTAAGCATGCTCAAGCTTTCATATTAGACATACATGACATATATAATTTATTCTCATCCTTTAAATCTATTTTAACATATTTTCGTACACATCAAATTTCCACAAGTTAACAAACTCCATTCTACTAAATTTTATACTAGTATTATTAGGCAAATAGTTTCAATGTGACTAAATGCTTAATAAAATTTACACGTTAAAAATCCTAATATGTTATCATAAGATATCTCACATTTTAGTAAAGCATAAGGATTACCTAATTTTTAGCAAAAGCATAAAATATGGTAATCTATGAAAATTTATTAGGCATCGCTATTCAAACTTTTGTATCTAAAAATAATGTCACATTAACGATATTAATATTTAACAAATAAAATAATAATTTTTATTAAAATAATTATTTAATAAAAAATTACCAAAATGTCCATAATATTGTAATGGAATAAAATCATATTTTAAACCTTATGCTACATGAGCAACATGAGTTGGGAAAATATAGGGAGCTTTGGGGGAAGAGTTGGTAAGCGAGTAGAGGTTCGAGGGGTGCTCGATGGTGGAGATGGCCGCGAAGAGGGAGGCACATGGTGAGATGGTGGAGCTTTGGTGGTGGTGATGGGTTGTTGGATATTGTAAGGAGAAGAAAAAGGACGGTGGTGTTGGGCAGCTCGACAAGGTAGGGAGTTATAGTAGTGGATAGCGGTGTAGGGGAGGAGGAAAATGATAGAATTTGTCGGTGCTAGGTTAGAGAGGTTGCGGCGATGGAGGGCGAGGGAGAAAGAGGAAGGGTGAGGCAGGTAGGGACAATGTAGAGGATATAGAGGTGGCTGGGGTTTTGGTGCTAGTGACAATTGGCATGAGGCATAGTTGAGGGAGATGGTGGAATGTTGGTGTGACGGGGAAGGTGGTGCTATTGAGTAAGGAGGAATGGTGCAAGGCATAAAAGGAGATGACTGGGTAGAGAAAGGGGCCAATGGAGGTTGGTGGTTGGTGCACTAGCTTAACACAAGGAGAGAGGGCGATGGTGGTGCTTGGTGAGGTAAGAAGGGCACGGGCGGAGCTGTGTGAGGCACGACTAGGCTCAATGGGAGGAGGGAAGTTAGGAGGATAGGGGGAAGAGGAGGGAAGGGGTGAGATATGTATATAAGCATGGTTAGGGATGAAAAGAAGGGAAAATTGACGGAGATGGGTCAGGCTTAGGCATGTAAGGTAGGCGGGAGTTGGTGTGGCAAGGTCGGTGGCGTAGGACTGTTAGGGTAGAGAGTATATATGGGCTGCAGGGGTGGCTGGTGCAGGAGCCAAGAATGGAAGGGAAATGGGGCACACGAGGGAGAAAGGTAGAGGATGATTTGGCTAGAAGAGGAAAGAAGAGCAGGCAAGCAAATGGGCGGTGTAGAGGAACAGGTTGCTTTAGCTGCGGATTGCTTGCTTTCTGTTCAGTTTTGTTCTTTAAATAAGCTTCCACATTGATCAATAAAATTAGTGAAGTTTTCACAGCATATTTGTTGAGAGCTTGTCTTACTCATATTATGTCAACAAAACAACAGATTGGTATCAAAGCCAGGTTCCTTTCTTGAGAGATCTGTGAGTTTTGAGAGAAACTTAAACACGTCCCTAAAACACCTAAGTTAGAGCTACCCAAGACATTTACCTAAACACCCATCTTTCAAAACCCCAACCTACGCAAATGAGTTCAGAAGCCCCTGTGAATGTGTTGACACCACCAGTGTTTGATGGAACAAATTATCAAGTGTGGGTTGTTCGAATGGAAGCTTACCTTGATGCAAATGATCAATGGGAGGCTGTTGAAAATATGTATGAGGTTCCTGCATTACTTGACAATCCAACCATGGCTCAAATGAAGAATCACAAGGAGAGTAAGCAAAGGAAATCGAAGGCAAAAGCCAGTCTGTTTGCAGCTATTTCTTCTTCAATTTTCACCAGGATTATGGCGTTGAAAACAGCAAATGAAATTTGGAACTTCTTGAAAAAGGAGTATGAAGGCAATGAACAGGTGAAAGGCATGCAAGTTCTCAATCTAATTAGGGAATTTGAAATGCAAAGGATGAAGGAATCAGAAACCATCAAGGATTATTCTGACAGACTGCTTGACATTGTGAACAAGGTTAGGCTTCTTGGAACTGAATTCTGTGACTCCAGAATTGTTCAAAAAATTCTGGTCACAATTCCTGAAAAATTTGAAGCTACAATATCATCACTTGAAAATTCAAAGGATGTTTCTAGCATTACTTTGGCAGAACTACTAAATGCACTGCAGGCTCAAGAACAAAGAAGACTCATGAGACATGCAGGGTCTGTGGAAGGAGCTTTCTTTGCTAAATCACAGAACAACACATTCAGAAACCGAAATAACAGCAACAGCACATCATTTCCATCGTGTCCATACTGCAAAAAAAAACAATCATCCACAAAGCAGATGTTGGTGGAGGCCAGACATTAAATGTCACAAGTGTGGTCAGCTAGGACATATTGAAAGGGTATGCAAGTCTCAACAACAACAGCAAGGAGAAGTCAAAATTGCTGTTGAACAACCTGAAGAAGAAGAAGAGCAATTGTTTATGGTATCATGCCTTGTCACAAATAGCTCGACAGAAAGGTGTCTTATAGACAGTGGCTGTACCATCCACATGACCTATGATCGAGAGCTTTTTAAAAAGCTTGAAAGAACTGCCATTTCTAAAGTGAGAATTGGAAATGGAGCATATCTTGCAGTGAAGGGCAAAGGAACAGTGGTGATCAAAGGCAACACAGGTTTAAGATTAATTTTTGATGTCTTATATGTTCCCGAAATTAATCAAAATCTGTTAAGTGTTTGTCAGCTGCTGAAGAAAGGATATAAAGTGTTGTTTGAAGATAATTTTTGCTTGATCACTGATGCACAAAACAGAGAAGTGTTTAAGGTTCAAATGGAGGGTAAAAGCTTTTCCTTAGACTTCACTGGAGAAGAACAGGCAGCAATACACAAAGAAGATAGCAATACAATGCTTTGGCATAGAAGATTGGGGCATTTTCATCATGCAGCTCTACTTTTCATGAAGAAAAACAATCTTGTGAAAGGATTACCTGATTTAGAAGAAGAACTCCCTATGTGTGCAGCTTGCCAGTATGGGAAGCAAACAAGGCTTCCTTTTCCACAAGATAGAAACTGGAGAGCTACACAAAAATTGCAGCTGGTGCACACTGATGTGGGAGGACCTCTGAAAACACCATCATTGAAAGGCAGTAAGTATTACATTGCTTTCATTGATGATCATACACGAATGTGTTGGATTTATTTCATGAAGTATAAATCTGAGGTTGCTGACATCTTTTGGAGATTTAAAGCTTGGGTGGAAAAACAAAGTGCGTGCAAAATGCAGGTGATCAGATCAGACAATGGAACAGAATATACCTCAGAAAAATTCAACAAATTCTGTGAGATAGAAGGCATTGAGCACCAGCTGACAGCACCTTATTCCCCTCAACAAAATGGTGTTGTTGAGAGGAAAAACAGAACAATTATGGAGATGACTAGGTGCTTATTACATGACAAAGGGCTTCCAAAGAATTTATGGGCTGAGGCTGCAAACACAGCAGTTTTCCTATTAAATAGGCTGCCAACAAAAGCTCTACAGCAAAAAACTCCCTTCGAAGCATGGTTTGGCTATAAACCAAAGCTACAAAATTTAAAAACTTTTGGTTGTCTTTGTTTCTCTTATATTACACAGGTTAAGAGAGACAAACTCGATAAAAAGGCAGAACATAGGATCTTTGTAGGCTACAGTCCAGTCTCAAAAGCCTACAGAATCTATCTTCCACAAACCGACAAAGTGATTGTTAGCAGAGATGTCCAATTCTTTGAGTCAGAAAGCTGGAATTGGGAGCATGATAATGAACTTGAACTTCAAGAGGAGAATGCTGATACTGATGATGAAGCTGCTACAAAAACTCGAGCACTTTCTGATATCTATCAGAATTGCAATGTTGCAGTAAGTGAACCTGCAGGATATGAAGAAGCTGATGCAAATCAATAATGGATGGCTGCAATGAAGGAAGAACTTATGATGATTGAAAAAAATCAGACCTGGATGCTGGTGAACAGACCTGCACATAAAAAGGCTATTGGTGTTAAATGGGTGTTCAGAACCAAGCTTAATTCTGACGGCTCTATAAACAAACATAAAGCAAGGTTGGTTGTCAAAGGATATGCTCAGATGCCAGGGGTAGATTTTTCAGAAACTTTTGCTCCAGTTGCGAGGCTTGACACCATAAGAATGCTGCTTGCTCTTGCTGCTCAACATGGCTGGATCATACATCAAATGGACGTCAAATCTGCTTTCTTGAATGGATACTTGGAGGAGGAAATATTTGTGGAGCAGCCTGAAGGTTTTGCTGTTCAAGGTGAAGAGGAGAAAGTATACCTGTTAAAGATGGCTCTTTATGGCCTAAAACAAGCTCCAAGAGCTTGGTACAGCAGGATTGATGAGTATTTATTGAGCATAGGCTTTACAAAAAGTCTAAGTGAACTTACACTTTATCTCAGAAAATCCAATGCTGAAATACTTGTTGTTTCTCTTTATGTGGATGACTTACTTGTGACAGGAAGCAATATGCAACAGATTGATGTGTTCAAAGAAGAAATGAAGGATGCTTTTGAGATGACAGGCCTAGGAAAGATGACCTTCTTTCTTGGGATGGAAATCATACAAAAACAGAATGAAATCTTCATATGCCAACAGAAATTTGCCAAAGAGATTCTAAAGAAGTTCAACATGGAAGAGTGCAGAGCAACAACAACACCAATGAATCTAAAGGAGAAATTTTGCAAAGAAGATGGCACTGCAAAAACTGATGAAAAGCTCTACAGAACTCTTATAAGATGCTTGATGTATCTTACTGCAACTCGACCAGACATTATGAATGCTACAAGTATACTTTCAAGGTATATGCATTGTGCAAGTGAAACTCATTTTCAAGCAGCAAAAAGAATTGTTAGATATATCAAGGGAACAGTTGATTATGGATTGAAGTTCTGTCAAGTCAAAACCTTCACACTCCATGGATATTCTGACAGTGATTGGGCCAGCAGTGTCGACGACATGAGGAACACATCAGGTTATTGTTTCAGTTTTGGTTCTTCCATTTTTTCATGGAGTTCGAAGAAGCAAGATGTCATAGCTCAATCAACAGCAGAGGCAGAATATGTAGCTGCTACTGCTGCTGTTAATCAAGCAATTTGGATTAGAAAATTGATGGCTGATCTGCAGATGGAGCAAAAGGAGAGCACACAGATACTTGTAGACAACCAAGCTGCAATTTCAATAGCAAAAAATCCTGTGTTTCATGGCAAAACAAAACACTTCAAGCTGAAACTTTATTTTCTGAGAGAAGAACAAAGAGAAGGGGAGATACAACTGATCTACTGCAACACAGAAAATCAAAATGCTGATATTCTGACCAAGCCATTACCTAAAGCTAAGTTTGAGTTTTTCAGACAGAGACTTGGAGTCTGCAGCATCATAGTCAAAGAGGAGTGTTAAATTGATGACTCAGAAGCTGCTGACGTGGAAGTCAATAAAGAGTTTTAGTTTCAATAAAAGACTTGTTATTTTGAAATTGTCAAATCTGTTTGGATTGACACAAATTTTTGATTCTGTTTTGTAACGGCAGCAACTTTAGCTGCGGATTGCTTGCTTTCTGTTCAGTTTTGTTCTTTAAATAAGCTTCCACATTGATCAATAAAATTAGTGAAGTTTTCACAGCATATTTTTTGAGAGCTTGTCTTACTCATATTCTGTCAACAAAACAACAGATTGCAAGCACTTTTGGATGGGGGTTGGGAAAGGGAGAATAAAAATAAAGAAAAGAAAATGCATTAGACTAGGCAGGCTAGGGGAGAGAAAGAAAAAAAATGAAAAAAGTGGGTTGGGTTGGATTAGGCAAGTCGAGAAAGAAAGAAAAGAAAAAGAGGAAGTGGGTTGGGGTGCAGAGCAAGGGAAAAAGGAAACAAAATAGAAGGAAAAAGAAAGAAAAAAGAAAATAAATTTAGGGTTAGAGTTATAATTAGATTAAGAGTTAGGATTAGGATAAAATTAATTTATCTAGATTTATGGTATCTAATTAGAAAAAATAAACTAGACAAAAATTTATCGATTTAGGGTCAATAAAAGGAAAAAGATAAAATAACTATGATAAATTAAATTAAGTTAAAGAATTTATCTGGATTTGTGGGCCAAGCGTTAAAAAAATAATTAAGCCAAAATTTCAAGGGTTATATTAAAATATAAATTAATCAAAAATAATATTAGATATATTTTGGAATATTACAATTAGTTTCTCGAGCATATAGGTCATATAGATATTGCATTAGCTAGAGTGTGTCATTTTATATGCTCTATGTTTAGACACTTTATTTTCATTTATGAATATTTTGACCATATGTTTCTGCAAAAAATATTTTAGTTTATTTTATTTTTGTTTTTATTAATGATTTGATATCACTAAAATTTTAATGTAAACTAATTATAGATATACATGTTAGGATCATATTACATAATATTTTCATGCTACACACCTACATCTTAATCCTTGACATTTAATTATATATAAGCATACATGACCATTTATAGTTTAGTTACGAAAATATGTGACAAAATCTTATTTGATCCTATGTCAGTATAAATAATGAAATGGATTAGATATTAAATATATTTCATAACGACAACAAAATTGAGTTTATTTGGTTATTTATAATTCGTAGTTACGAGGTTACACATGTAGGCAAAGTGGAAAATTATTGAATTATTATCTAGCATTGGACTTATATGTGCAGTATACGAATTGTGAGTTGTTGTACATATTAAACCAGTATAAATTAATTGAATTTAAATATAATAAATTTGGGTTTAATGTAGGCCATATGTATAGAGACATGTGTGTGTGTAGTTGTGACCCCTATGTTAGGTGCAATTCCATTCTAATCGGTTTTCATTGGCCATTAGAAATAAAAGATTACAGGCTAGATCTCAAAGGCTATAGGGCCTCCTGTACAAATAATCATATAAATGTGACGGTATCCAATCGCCACTAACGTTATAATTCAAGCAGGTTTATTTATCAATCATATTATTTAATCTTAATGTATTGCCACGATCATATCGGATTAAATATTCTATTAATATCCTAAATTATGTGCAAAACATTTTTTTTGTTTGATTTTATTTTTTGGAATTAACATTTAAGTTGACATGAATTGGAACATTCAAATAGTAGATTTACTAAATTAATTTTTTAGAAGTTGCTTTACTCTGTTTAATCAAAACCCCTATGTCAACCAACCCTATGATCAACGAACAGATAGAAGAAAAATAGCCATGAATCTTGCTGCAAATAACACAAAGCACAAATTGCATATTGCTAACGCCTAACGGCTTCATTGTTGAAGATCTGATTACAATACAGATTTCCACGTACAAACAGCAACGTTTGAATAATGAGTTTACACAAAAGACATAAGAAACGAAGGTGCTGACTTAAAAATTTAGAAACAAATCAAGGCACCCACAATTGAATCTAGTTGTATATACAACGAAGGGATAAACAACAGGGTTGAGTTCAGTTTATTTCGACGATCCAGCCCTTCTTATCCTCAATGTCACCCTCTTGAATGCCAACAAGTGTTGAAGATAGCTCCTTGACAACACTCTCCCCAGCTCTCTTATATTCAGTCCTACAACCACACCAGACAATTACATTCGTGGTCGAATAACAGCAGTCTAACCAGCAATAAAAAAGCAAGCTTCAAAACCACAAAAACAAAGGTTTTGCTTAACCTTGGTATGATACCAAGAGAAATTGGCGGAAAGTGTACACCATCTAGAGTTAGTCACCACATCTATAACGTTCTTACTAAAGATCCTACCTTTGGCCTCTGTATGTAATACTGCCCACGGATGCAACCACGACTGCTGTACCTGTGCAGAATATCTCATCTGCCTCCATCAGCTCTTCAACTGGGATAAGACGCTCTTCAACCTGATCCAATTTGCATATTTAAGGCCACAAATCCGATGCAAAGACACAAACAAAAGTAAGAAAAAAGAGTAACTGACTGGAGCAAGACAAAATCTTCAAATTAGCATGGACATAGAGAGCTATAGTGCATTTCTACCTTGTATCCACGGTCACTGGCAATCTCGATGATGCTTTTTCGAGTCACTCCAGGGAGAATAGTTCCTCGAGTTCCTGGTGTGGAGATCACATTGTTCTGAAAATATCAAAAGTTAAGAAGTTTAGCTGTCATCATTTCTAAGCTTCTTGTAGATTCTGCTTGTTCCGACTTTGTTTTACACTCAGGTGTTGGAGGTACAATGCATGAAAATTGTTGCTTAACTTGATGAATTCCTTTCTGTTAATCGAAGTCCTTTTTTGTATCTTCTGAATGAAATGCATGATATAAATGCCAATCAAACTTTACCTTGACAACAAAAATATTGCAAGAGGAAACTTCCTCCACATATTTCCCAGTTACTGAATCAAGGTACAGAACATCAGAGTATCCATTGCTCCTTGCTCTAGTCAAAGGCTTTAACGCCTAGCAGACCAACCACAGACATGATGATTAGAATAAAAGATATACATCAGGAAAATATGATTAAAGAAAATGGGGAGGCATTGGATGCCTTGAAAATTTACTTACGGGACCATAGTTGGTGATTGCCTTCACACCCCCACATCCACCACGAGATGCACGGTCAAATTCATCTTCGACGAACAAGTTCAAAGGCGCACTTCCCTCCTGGGAACAGCAGAATTTCAAAAAATACTTAGCCTAAAACCCAGACCACAGAATTTTGATTGGACGAGGAAAAGCGATTTCTTGCCTTAAAATAATTCTTAACAGGGGAAGCAAATACAAGAAATGTGTACTCAGGAGCAGGAGCCAAGCCTAAAATTGGTCCAGTACCCAAGAGCAAAGGTCTCAGGTAGAAAGAACCTTTCCCAGATGGAGGAATCTGTCGACAGCAATGAGAAAGATATGAAAATCCTGAGAGGGAGGATACAGGGATACATATAGCTCTGAACAAATTATGAATACTTATTTCCAAATTATATGTATGAACTAGCTACGTAGTACCCAGCGCTTGTTGGCAAGAGCAGTTTGCTTCACCGCATTAATAAACTGATCAACTGAAGGGGATGGCATGCAAAGCCTTTCAGCTCCCATTTTCATACGCATGGCATTCTGATCAGGGCGAAATAAGACAAGATGCCCTCCATCTCTCCTATATGTTTTCATCCCCTCAAACAGGCCCTTTCATTTGAACAGCAACATTGTGATTTGTAAGTGCCTTTCCAACTTAAAATCTGATTATCAATATTTAGTCTGATTGAAATTGGAAAAGATAGCATGCCAATGAGATTTTGTTACTAACTGATATTTGACAAAGAGATATAAGCTCACCTGACCATAATTTAAGATCCCAGCGGCAGGACTCAACTCTATGTTTCCATACCGGTTGAGCTGCCCCTGGGCAAACTTATCATCATTTGAACATTTCATGACATACATGAAATCAGTAGGTCTTAATCCAAATCCGATACTATCCCAATCCACATCAGCAATCTCATTGTCACTAGTAGGCATAAAAAAAGATAAAGGGCCATTTAGGAAAGACATGGGTGAGAAGTAAGAATGTTCATAGGAAAAACCAGACTGTCAACATTCACAATCAACAATGTCATATCGTCAGGTACTTGCCTGGACACAGGTGCTATAGTTCCCTGCAGCAGAGAAGCCGCAGCCTGGGATGTGAAGAAACAATGATCACCAGTCTGCAGATACACGCACATAAAAAAGTAAGCTCTGTATCAATCATACACCATGAGCATTTTTTTTTCTTTTTTCAGTAAGTTAGAATTTATATTGATGAGAGAGAAGCAATTACAACCATCACAAGTCTAACATATACTATCCGGCATACCCATCCATCTATCAAATTGTGCCTTAAGACTAGGAAGAGTCGTCCTTCTCGCAATGGTGAATGTAATAATTCTTAGAATGACTCTAGCATCATGATTACAATGCTGAAAGATCCTCATATTCCTTTCATACCAGATACTTGAAATAAAAGTGCAGAAACAAGCATCCAATAGCTGCTTTTTGGTATTTGGTTGCCTTGCTCTTGCACAAAAAGCATGAAATTCCTGCTGCCAACTTATAATCAGGTCTCTTCTTCCAGCATAGGACCTGAGATGCTTCCAAATAGATCTATTAAAAGTGTAGTGAATGAAGAGGTGGTTTCGAGTTTTGCATCTGTTCATCACAGAAAACACAACCTGAGTCGGGAATTGTCAACCCCATCTATAAAATGGAAGATATAGCATAAGATGTTAATCAGCCATGAAAGGAGAAGTGGAGTTTAGGTAGAAGATTAACCAATTGTTCTCTGTATACATTTTTCTCTATCTTACCGTCTAACTGTGTCTCTTATATATAGCTAATACATGTTAGTTACGAACTAATCTAACTAACCAGGACTTCTATCTAACACACCTAGAATGTATATGTATAATAGCATACAGTTGCTATATTCCACACCCCCCCTTCAACTCGGACTTGGAGAAAATTCAACAAGACCCAAGTCACCCAACTTGGATGACAAAAATAGATGTTGCTGAGCCCCCAAAGGTTTAGTCATGATGTTGGCCAGTTGAAGACCAGTGCAAACGTGCTCTGTTTGAATAAAACCAGCCTGGACAAGTTCACGAACATAGTGACGATCTATGTTTAGACGTTTAGTCCTTTCATGGAAAACATGATTAGCAGCAATGTGCATAGCAGCTTTGTTATCGCAAAGCAATTGAATAGGAGAAGAAATGGGAATACACATCAATGAATAACCCAACAAGCCTGACAATCTCACTGGATGTAGCTGACATACTCTGTTATTCCAACTCAGCTGAGGATATGGACACTGTCTTTTGCTTCTTGGTCTTCCAAGAGATTAAAGAACCACCAAGAAAGACACAATAGTAAGTGAGTGATCAACAAGAAAATAAGCAGCTGCCCCAATCAGCATCTGAATAAGCAGTGAGGTTAAGAGAAGAGTTTTCTGAATAAAACAAACCATGATAGATAGTACCCTTGAGGTAACGCACGACATGCATAATTGTATGTAAGTGGGGAGTACATGGACAATGTAGAAACTGAATGAGGTGCTGGATAGCATAAGAAATGTATGGACAACTCATGTTAAGAAATAAGAGACACCCAATGAGTCATCGATAGACTTCTAGATCAGATAAGGGAACACCTTGGTCGGTGCTAAACTTTAAGCCTCGACGTAGAGGAAAAGGAACAACCTTACAATCTTTCATTCCAGTATCTTGTAATATATCAAGAATGTATTTCCATTGATTGATGGTGATTCCAGAGGATTTCTAGCAACTTCGAGACCAAGAAAATATCTCATGAGACCTAAATCCTTAATTGTGAATTCTATGTCAAGAGCAGATTTGACTGAGTGTATTGTTGAATCATGATTTCCAACTAATAACAAATCGTCCACATACACTAAAGCAAGAGTGAAATGTCCAGTAGCATCATGCTTAGTAAATAAAGAGTAATCATGCTTGGACTGAATAAAACCCTGAGAAAGAAGGAAACGAGTGAGCTCAATGTTTCACTATCGAGATACTTGTTTCAAGCCATAAAGGGAATGTTTTAGCTTACAAACCTGTCCTAGAGCAACTTTAGCATAGCCTTCTAGGGGAATCATATAAACCTCTTCCTCTAGAAAACCATGAAGGAATGCATTGTTAATATCAAGCTGATGTAGAGGCCAAGTTTGGGCAGCAACAAGAGCAATAATAGCTCGGATAGTAGCAAATTTAGCTACAGGAGATAAGATATGCTTGTAGTCCTTATCTTTCACTTGATTCTATCCCTTTGCAACCACTCGTGCCTTGTATCTTTCAACTGTTCCATCAAGTTTAAACTTGATTTTGTAGATCCATTAACAACCAATGGGATAGTGACAATGAGGAGGAGAATTAAGTTCCCAAGCATGGTTATTTTCAAGGGCTTGAAGTTCTTTGTTCATAGCTTCAACCTAGTTAAGATCATGTTTAGTTTGAGAGTAAGTTGAAGGTTCATATAAGGAAAGAACATTAGCGAGAGAAGTAGTGTAATATTTGGTGAAAGGAAGAAAATCAAATGAATTCATGGAACAGTGAGTAGTGAGAAGGTATGGAAAAATGTAATCCTAAAGTTTGGATGGAATAAGCTTTTGTCTAGTAGATTTTAGAGAAGAAGAAATAGGTAAAGGTACAGGCTGAGTAGAGGGTGGATTTTGTTGTGTACTTTCTTCAAATGTAGGAGAAAGAATAGGCTCATGTGATGTACTATGAGACTGTTGTGGAAGGATGGTGGGATTATTTTGGTCAGTGGATGAAGGTGATGTCAGAGGGGTTGTAGAATTATTTTTTTTCGAGAATAAGAAGAGAAATATGAGGCATTATGATGGATGGACTGGGGGAAGGTACATGCATAGTGGGATCAGCAGATTGAAAAGGAAAAATATCTTTTCTGAAGAGCACATTTCGGCTTACAAATATGTGTTTGGTGTCTAAAGTATAGAGTTTATAACCCTTTTGTCCTCCAGGGTATCCAATGAATACGCATTTTTGAGATTTGGCTTCAAACTTTGCAGCACCCTTGTCATGTGCATAACACAAACTACCAAACACCCTTAAATGATCATACTTAGGGGGCTCACCATAAAGGACTTCATAAGGTGTTTTCTACTGAAGACTTGGTGTTGGTAAAATATTAATGAGATGGGTTGCCATAAGAATACAATCCCTCCTAAAATTTGATAGGGAAGTGAGCATGTATTCTAAAGGCCCTAGCACATTCAACAAGGTGCCTATGCTTTCTCTCCACTCTTCCATTCTAAGCTGGAGTATAGGGAAGTGTGCATTGATGCATTATACCAAAGTCAGCCAGTAATGTAGAATATTGAGTATTTACAATTTCAGAACCATTGTCACTTCTGATACATTTGACTTTGGTTTCAAATTGTATGGTAGCATAAGCTAACAAATTGGCAACTGAGCTATGAACTTGTTGCTTGTTGTTGAGTAAAAAAGTCCATGTGGCTTGGGAGGCATCATTAACCACAGTAAAGAACTAATAAGCAACACTAAACGAAGGGGTCTTATATGGACCCCATAGATCAACATGCAAAATATTAAATGGTTTCTTTTCCATAGAAGCACTACTAGTGAATGACAATTTATGTTGGTTGTCTAGCACACATATATCACAAAAATAGCTAGACAAACCAGTACATTTGCAACAAGAAATATGTTGTATTTCTTCCCTTTTATCTTGTCAAACCATTTTGGATAACCTATGATTTTGAAGCATTGTTCTATTATATATCCCTTTTGATGACAGTGGATACACTTGCGATTAGCTTTATCTTTCTTGAATTCCTTTCCCTTGAATGAATTCGGCCGTTTATTCACAGCTAATGCATTAACTCATTGAGTAAAATTCATTCCTCCTCTAGTTATTTGTCTCTATTTTTCAGCTTGTTCCAAGACATAGTAGCAAACGATTGACAGAAAGTACAGGATCCTGTGCTATGATATTACTACGCATATTATCAACACCGTCATTGAGACCAGGGAGAAATTCCATTACCTTGTCTCAATTATCTCTCTCCAATACCTTCTTGAGCATTGAACAGGTACATTGTTTGATCGCACCACAACTACCTGTCAGAAATGGATCCAAAGTTTCAATTTCATCCCACACCTTTAATTTCCCAAAATATTCGGCTATACTAAGATTTCCTTGACATATGCAACCATGTTCTCGTTTCACCTGATAAATTAGAGGTCCATTCGATTGACTAAATCGCTCCACAATTTCGTCCATAGTTGCTTGAAGGAATCAACATATTGAAAATGATTGGCTATCTCAGTGAGTACTGAATTAATAATCCAACTCATCACCATGTAATCTGCTCAAATTCATTTCTGGCCGGCGTCACTTGTTTCATCATCAGGTTTCTCATGTTTTCCAAGGATGAATCCTAGTTTGTTTCGAGCAATTAGGGCTTGCCTAATGCCTCTGCTCCAATTGATGTAGTTGTTGCCATCAAATTGAGCATTAGTGAGCTGTAAACCTGGATGATTGGCTGAGGAAATGTAATAAGAATCTCCATAGGTCTGTGTTTGGTTAATTTCAATTCCGAAAGAAACTTCAATTACTGGATTGTTGTTCGGCATTGTTAATGACGATTGGAATTGAGTAACCTTAGCTTTGATACCATAAAAAATGGAAGATATAGCATGAGCTGTTAATCAGCCATGAAAGGAGGAATGGAGTTTAGGTAGAAGATTAACCAATTGTTCTCCATATACATTTTTCTCTATCTTACCGTCTAATTGTGTCTCTTATATATAGCTAATACCTGTTAGTTATGAACTAATCTAACTAACTAGGACTTCTATCTAACACACTCAGAAAGTATGTGTATAATAGCATATAGTTGCTATGTTCCACACCATCCTCAGAAGCTTATCTCTGGTAGGGAGTCTATTCCTCATAGCCAACCAACAAGGAACTTTATGTCGATTATTAACAAGTGGCTGCCACACCATCTTTGCCCACTGTTGCTTTGGATGTTTTGTTTTAAGCTATTCATAGGCATGAGCAATGCTAAAATCAACTCTAGTATCTAAATGTCATCCCTGAAATAACGGTTGAAAAATAGGCCTTGTAGACTTGATGAGCATTTGCCACCACATGAGAACTCTAGAAAATTTTGAGCTTGTGGCAGATGAAACAAAAACAATGAGCCGATGCATAACGACACCACATGCCTGGCACATGTTGCCCAAACCACCACTAGTATCACGTAAGAGTGACATTGACTGATTTGAAGCCAAGGACCATATAAGATATTTTCCAAAAGGAGGGCAATACTGGCCGGCGAAAATAAGAATAGCTCTTTTATTGAGCTCATTAGGTGAGTTCAATAGTATTTGAGACAGCTCCACTCAGCCATAACAAGAAGAAAAAATTATAGCAAACATATTTGTAGCATCTTTCTTCCCACTCACCAACTGCCACGCAATTCAGCAGATACATGTGAAACATGCCAAAACATCCTGCACAATTTACATTGAGCATACACCTTAGCCACGGAGGAGGAGGGTTAAATCACGTCCGCATCAAAGTAACATTTCATCCTAAAACCAACGGACAGTTTGTTATAGTTTCACTTTTCTACCCCAATGTGGCTCAACTATGTAGAGTTTACATCACAGCAGAGATTCCCCCATATCACACTGAAATAAGAGTAACGGAGAACACCAAGGTTTTGTCTGGAAACACAATATATGTTGAACTAAATCTACTATGGTAAATGGTAATAGAAAATATGAGTAACACTAAATTATCTAAAAAAAGCAACAACAATTTAATTACCGAAATGACAAACTAGTCCTTCTCAACCTCTCGTACGAAACAAGGCTGGACCTGATTATGACTCATGGCAACGTCAACAAAAAGTGCCCCTCATTACCATTAAACATATAAGAGGACAAAGTGGGTGAATCAAATTTGTAGCTAACCGCTTTCCTTGCACGACTCCAGCTCTTGATACTGACGAGAATTATGGGTCCATATAATTATAAAAGGAAAATTGAGTATTAATTTGACAAAATTTCTGGTCCAAGGCGGCTGGAGTTACTTCGAGTGATGGCGCTCTCAAACGAACTAGTCTTTCAGTCTCTTCAGCGAGACAATGTGATTGAAGGATTATTTCATCTTTGCTCTCTCTTCCGCCATTTTGACAATTATTGAGACAAAATTACATACTTGAAACATGAGTTCCGTCTCCAATTAGTGTTTATGATACAGCACATTCTCTCCATTTGCTTCCCAACATAGAAAATGCACTTTCAGACAGATTACACAGAAAAGAGAAACCCCATAGACACGCTAAAAAGTTTTTTAAATAATTACGATGGATAACTATTTTTGATAATTAAATTTTCAAACACATGCATGAACTCGTAAAATATAGTTTCAATTTTTTATTGCATATAGTAAAGGACGAACCTTTGATAGTCTCAAGAACGGGATCAAACTGCGAAAGCAAACGCTCCTACTGATCATGATTGCTTTTTGTGAATTTTCAGACTTCTGTTCTTCTTTTGATTTTTAAAACAGAGGAAAGGTGATCGATGCTGAAGAAACAAGTGATTCAGGAGAGGATTATTATCCAAGCATAAGCTGTGAAATCTGAGTGCAAGGAGGTGGCGGATGATAATATATGATGAACTATGGCGAGAGCAGAGGTTGGCTCAAGGTTGGAGGAGGGGAGAAAGACAGGACTCAGGAGTCCAGAGCAGTTGTTGCTTAATAGATTTATGGCACCTCAGGGATGAAGTAGTCATTTACTGTCAGGCAATGAGGCATAGGCTGTTGCCTTTTCCTTTTAATAATAATTTGTCTGCCTTGTTTGGGTAATAGTTAAAAGTTAAAACAACATAATCAACATTCAAAACAAAGTATTTAATAAAAACAATTTATGTACTCTATATATATTTTTTTTTAATAAAAATAATACATATTTAATATAATATTTTCAAAAATCTTCTCTCCCCATATAATTAATACATGTTATAGCATTAGAGTTGTTTAAATTTTATTATAAACATTTCAGTTATATTAGATATATATATATATATATATATATATATAGTTTATTATAAATTTTAATATTTCGGTAATATTTAATATTATTATCTGATCTATGTCATTATATTCAAATATAGTTTTAAGTAAATTATTAGTTTATTATAATAAATAAAAATATTTAATTGCATAAAAATATTAAAGTGCATATAAAAATATTTGTATATGTTATGTTTTTTTTCATATATATTTTAACATATTATTTAATAGGAAAAAAAATTAGGTTGAAAATTTTATCATTTCTTTTATTTCTTTTAATGTAATACACAAATTGAGAATTGAAAATACTTAATCATCTGATATAAAAAATCGAACTTGAATTATCTATACATATAAATCATGAATATATATACATATAAAGCACACACACTATGGAACCCTTCCCCTTTAATTATATGCATATAAATCATGAATAATAATTCCGATGATCTTATATTATTGTTGACTACTTATGAAAAAAGAAACAAGTCTTTTTTTCAGAAAAATAATGAACCGTAAGTTAAGAACTATTATTTTTGGCCTTTATTTCTCCGTCCACTGCCCCTGATAAGAAATTCAAGATGATGAACCGTAAGTTAAGTTTATAGTTATAATATGTACCCCTGAAAATGCCAAAAACGATTAAGCCGATGGTCGTTTTCAGAAAGGATGTCCCACCCGGCTATGTAATTATTGGAGTAGCAATACCCAATATATATATATATATATATATATATATGCAGTAATACTTATCTACAATGATGCGTGTTTACCATTATCTGATTGTGATATCCTCTGTGGGGCAGGGACGCAGGGTGGAGTGGGGGAGAGTTTGGGGGATTCTGGGCCCTTGGCCCATAGGGTACTTGGGTTGTGGTTGAGAGGAGTGGGATTGGGGATAGGGCTGGATTTTTCCACCTTTATGGGCTATGATTGTGAGCCCTTGTCCAAATAATAATATACAGTTTATCTCAGTCCATCTTAAGACTTATTTAATAATATGGAACAGCAGAGGTAGAATATTTTTCTTTACATTTTATATTTTTATATTAAGTATTTGAGAATAATAAAAAAATTTAATAAAATATTCATTTTAGATCAAATTAAAATCTAAAATGAGTATCTATTTGAAAAAAAATATATTTAATTTTAAATATATTATATAAGATATACTAAATATGAATGTAATTTTTTCACCATAATTATTTCCATACCAAATGAGTTCTTAGTTGCTTACTTTTTTATCCTTAATTATTGTGATTATGGCTCGTATTTTACCCCTACATGCGTACGTCATTTTAAAATACATGATGAATTAACTATCTTCCTCTCTTTCCTTTTAAAAAAAAACCAAAAAAAAAGGGAAATACAATAATTAAGAAAATATCTTTGTTACAAAATCATTGAATCAATTGTAGTAATTATTAGTTAGTCATAATAATACAATAATTCTACAACAAAATGTTTCATTTGCCACCATATGTACATTTTTTTTGTGACAAATTTTTAATTTGTCGCAATAAGACAAGTAATTGTGGCTAAATTACTTTTGTTGCAATAATTGTGACAATTTAAAGATTGACACGATATTTTGATGCAAAAAAAAACAATATTGTTATTCTAGTGCTAGAATATCTAAAGTCACTACACATAAGTTCCACATTCAATTAAACACATTAAGTCCAAATTATTTATACCTCAATTAAGTGACTTTTATGCATCCTTAACTTATACAACAACATATAATTTGTATTATTCATATATACGCTAAATGTCGGATAATAATCCAACAAATTTCCACTTAGATAAATAGAATTAAGACGCGATTTACAATCACCATTTAGGAATTAAAGTAAAATAAAATTTAAATTTAAGTATACTTAAGTAGAATTATTAAAAAAATGCATGATATCCATAAAAAAACTATATCAAATATTAAAGTACATGAGTGGAATTTATCTAAAAAAAATAGGTAGAGAGGGGAACCAATATATAGACATCAATTTTATTTTAGTTTCATTATATAATTTGTTTATCAAATAAACTAAAGACTTAACTAAATTTGGTGAAACGTTTCGTCTCTAAATAACATATTTTTAATTGTACATTTTCAAGATTTGTAATGTTTTTTCCTTAATTTAATTTTCAGATAAAGTTAAATAGTTAACTATAATAGCCAAGGACAATATTTTTTCCAAACTACGTCAAAACTAGTTTGTAAACAAGCATTAAATATCATGCTGCTTCCAACTCCACTTTGAAAATATAAGCTTATTATTAGTAATATATCCTAGGAACCGATAATGAATTTAACTATTTGTTGTCTATTGAGATTAAGGTCGACATTAGATCTTTACAAAATTAAAGTAGTTATAATATGTTGTTAGAGAGTCGATTATAACAAATTGGCTAAAAAATATTTTAAGTCTATTGTTAGTGCTACGTGAGCTTACAAGGTTGCACAGTATGACAAACTACATTTAATATAAATAAACTAAGATATCTAATCTATTCTAAGCCTGTTAAACATATCTTATACCAAATTGAATAAGGATTTTAACTAGGCTCATTTTTCTTGTAATAAAAGAGATTGAGTTGGCCACTAGAAATGTTGAGAGAAATTAGTTTTTCATGTCGCTTTTGTAAAAATCTAGGAGAGAAAAACATTTTATTGATGTTAGTAGTATAGGATCACACGTCATATCATACGACCATTAACATCTATATGCATTGTGTGAAGTGTGAACAATTATTATTATTTTTAAATTAGAGTATCTTTTATTAGGATTATTAACATAGTAAAAATAATATTTATACTGTAATATTTATGAGATATTTTTCTACAAATAGATATTCCTATTGATATTATTTCAACAAAAAAAAATAGTGAAATATCAGCATAATGAATGTAAGAGATCATAAAATAAGTTTTGAGTAAAAACAAGCATAGGATTTAAGTTGGATAATAGTAAAAGATGTGTGTAGCAATAGTAAATGATTAATTTTATAATAATAATAATAATATTATTATTATTATTATTATTATTATTATTATTGTTATTATTTTTGTAAAATAATGGAGGATAATATGTATAATAACGGTAAAAGATAAGTACAACAATGGTAAAAAAAATGCACAATAATGGCAAAAAAAAATCATGATTATATTATTAAAACTTTAGTAGCAAATTTTAGAAGAAGAATGGTAAAATATATGTACAATAATAATGAGAGATAAATATTATGTTAGTGAAAAATAATTTGGTCAAAATATTAGCTTAGTTATAGTGAAATATTAATTTAATTATGTTGAAAGATTGATTTAATTATGGTAAAAGATGAATTTATGCATAGTAAAATATTGAATATAGTTTATGATGAAATATTAGCCCAACAATAGTAAAAATATATTGATTTAGTTATAGTGAAAGATTAGTTTATGTATGGTAAAATATTAACTATATTTAATGGTAAAATATTAGTTTATGCATAGTAAAATATTAATTACATTCTATGATAAAAGATTAGTTCACTACTAGTGAAAAATCTATCATATTATAATGAAATATCAATTTATGTATGATGAAATATTGATCATATTATATGGTAAAAGGCCAATTTAATTATGATGAAAAATTAATTTATAAAAGATTAGTTTATATATGAAAAAATAATAATCATTTTACATATAATGAAACAATAATGGTAAAAGATAGGTACAATAATAGAGAAAAAATATGAATTATTTTTTTAAATTAATGGTATATCAATATAGGTGCATATTGATAGAGAAAATTTCTATAAATATTATGATATACTTTTAACATTTTTAATAATTCTAATAAAAATTATTTTATTTTAAAATGTTAAAAATGTTAACATTAATGCGACCGTGAACAATCACACAATACATAAATTGCCATTGGATCAGCTAATGGCAAAAGCGTGTCATTCTCGTACTTATAATTACTAAAATATGTATTATATATGTATATATAAGACATACACTTATTATTAAAAGATGTATCTTTTATAATGATACGTATATTTTTTTAATAAAATGTGTATTTATAATATTTGCATTTATTAGTTAGTACTTTATAAACAAAGGATATTATAAAACCTGCATTTGTTAATATAAGAAGTATATTTACTAATATGTGATATGTACTTTTTTTATATAATATTTATATTTATTAATTTAAGATGTATTTTTTATAACTATAAGATATGTATTTGTTATATAAAATGTGTACTTGTTCCAATAAAATATATATTTACAACAAATATATTTATTTTTTGTTGCTTTATAAATCAATGATATGTATTTATAGTTTGAAGATATTTATTTTATCAGATAAGATAAGTATTAATATTATGGAATATATAATTTTTTGTGTGTCTAAAATTGGTGTCTTTATATAGAAAAAAAACGTGAGATTTTTTTAATATAAATCTTTTATGTTTTTCTAATTCAAGTTAAGAATAATCTAATTTAAATTTTTAAAAAAATTATAAGCTCGCCAAACATAATATTATTAATAGTACCATGCAAATTACATTAATATCCCCGCTATGACGTAATATGTTCTAATCTATCTCTTAATTCACTCTTTATATTCGTACGATTCTGAGATTTATACGGAATTTGTCAGACTATTGTAATTTAGCACTTATTTATCATTAATATTTAAATTTATTTTTACTAAATGAATACTACTTTCATTTTGGTGATTGACGTCTACAGAAGTATATTTTAGTGCCACTAGTCTAGAGGGTCGCATTAGTCCGGCCGTTTTTCCATAATTGTCAGCCCGAAACTGGGGGAAGAAAGCATAGGAGTATCCGGTTTCCAAACAAAACCAAGGTTCAAAAGTCGCAGAATTCCAAATTCATCAACGCTTTCACTGCTTCAAATCGCCTCGGTCACCATGATGCCTCAGCTTCAACTGTCTCCTACGTTCCGTCTCAGGTGCCATCTACCGATACAAACAGCTGGTATAGGGGGGATTCATTCCTTGTTGGAAAGTAACTGCATTCATTCTCAAGTGGGCTGAAACTGGAGCTAGGCTGAACCGTGGGTAACCATGATGAAGAGGAGGGATGCATTCTGCAATCTGATCCCGTTTCTTAGAATCGCAATTTCTCCCTCGAAGGTGTTCCTTCTCTCTAGCTCTCAGATTTGTTTTAACTTTTTTATTCTATGTTTCAATCAAGTATTAGGTAAATTTGTGTTAGTTCTCTTCAGTTCAACGACACGGTCAACGTGACATTACTGATACCATGTGAAGTAACAATTGAGCCTGTCCTTAAAAAGTTACTTCCACTTTGATAATCTGAATTCTGATTAGAAAATTATCTGCAGTTTGGAGATCAGCGTCTTTTCACAACTCTAGATGTCTCCTCTTTGCAGCAAGCAAATAACTCGCGTGTTCACAGGTACCATTTTGCATCATGACCGGTAGCTGTCTTCTTTAAGATGTTTTTAATTTTTAATCGAACCTTTTAAACTCCATGGAAAATGTAGAAGCAGATTTGTTAAATAACGGCTTCTGTGTAGTTTGTCTACTATCGCTGGCATTTTGAAGATGCTAGTTTGATGAATTTATTTATAATGGTGTCGCTTTTCTAGATTGCTGATACCACCATTTCCGGTTAGAACTTTCAGTATAGGACTCGATAGTGATATTCTCTGCTTTTTTTATGTGAATTTTGATTGGATATTTGAAGCACATCATAACATTGTGCTGATTTCGTGTAGGTATTGGAGAAGTTTAAGGGTATTTCGTGTAGGTATTGGAGAAGTTTAAGGGTAGGATGTGAATTGTGTGAGAAATAGGAGGGTCCCGTGTTAATTCACACAGACTGTGTTCCTCACTGAAATCTTTGATCGTGTTAATTAACACAGGGTCCTTTGTTTTCTAAATAAGGACTATGTTTTTATTTTTATTTTCAAAACACGTTGTTTTGTTCCGTAAGGGTTTTTTTTTCTATAAAAGGACTTAATTATTTGATTGATTAATTTAATCATCCTGTAATTACACAAGAGCATGTATAAATATTTCTACTTGCTTCTCAATTGCTTTGTTTTGTGATTAAATCTTTAATTGTTTATAATCTTGTTAATTTCAATTTGGTTTGGATTATTTTCAATCCATGCTATTCTGCAACATGTTCTTTAATAACTTCTTGTCTTCTATATTGCTGGACAGGCAGACTGGTCATGATTGTGATGAAGGACACCCTGATGTGGACTGGGATAGTCTAGAATTTGATCATATGGTGACTGATCATATGTATGTCATGAAATGTTCAAAGGATGAAAGATATGCTGAGGGTCAGATTACTCGCTATGGAAACATTGAGTTGAGCCCTGCTGCTGGAGTCTTAAACTATGGACAGGTGAGCTAAAACTCATCAGATCAAAGATTTGTCTGTATATCTCTAACCGATGATATTTTCAAAGATGCATAAGTTGTTCTGTGCTATTAATGATTAATGAATCTGGATAAGAAAGTCTAACGTGTAATTTTTGCTAGATTCAGGGTACTATTACTAAGCGAAAAGTGTACTTTCTTTAAAAATTTATCTCGTGAAGTGCTATGAGAGGAGGCATAACTTGATGTTTTCTGAATTGTGGACCAGGCCCTATTTGAGGGGATGAAGACGATACGGAGAGAAGATGGACATGTTGTGTTATTCCGCCCTGAGCAGAATGCCATCCGCATGCAAAAGGGCGCTGAAAGAATGTGCATGCCTTCCCCTTCTGTTGATCAATTTATTGATGCCGTTAAGCAGACCGCTCTTGCTAATAAGCGATGGGTAACATCCTTTTTTTTTCTTTTTTTTTCAATAATAAAAAATTCATATGTCCATCAAATGTCGAAAGCCGTTAATCTCACTTGGGCCTTCTCTTTACATCTTTTATTTTCTTCTGTTGTACTCGGTCGTGCCCCAACATCGATGCAGATTCCGCCACATGGAAAGGGATCTCTTTACATTAGACCTCTACTCATGGGAACAGGGCCGGTTCTGCGACTAGTAGCATCCCCTGACTACACATTCCTTGTATATGCTTCTCCTATTAGAAGCTATTTCAAAGTGGGTTACTTTTCTCCTTTTAACTGCTTGTATTAGTTTGTGGAGTTATTGGCAAATTGATTAGGTTTATCATGCATTCAGGAGAGTTCGGCTTTAAACTTACTTGTTGAAGATGAATTCGAGCGTGCATCTCCTGGTGGAACCGGTGGGGTTAAATCGGTCACAAACTATGGTCCAGTGAGCAAACTCTTATCTCTTGCTGTCGAAAATATTTACTAGGGCTCAGTATGGGCACTTGGTATCTGATATGTTGTGTTATGTCTTGGCCTTTAGGCTTTGAGGCCTTTGACAAGAGCAAAGAAGAGAGGATTCTCTGATATCCTTTATCTTGATTCAGCGAGTAGGAAGTATGTTGAGGAGGCGTCTTGTTGCAACATTTTTATTGTAAAGGTAAAGGTTTTGAGCTGTATGTTGAGGAAACTTTTTACACATGCTATGTATCCTTTTAGAATACTGAGGGAAATGCACAGATAGAGGATTGAATATTTGATTTAATGAATATTCAACTTGAGGCTGCAGGTCTATCCATCATCCTTCGGTTAGAAAATATAATGAGTCCACATTCTTCACTATCTTTTGAGCGATTTAGTTTTCTGAGGCTTATTTGATCAAATGATCTTCAATCTCAGGATGGCACTCTCTCCACTCCAGCTATAAATGGCGCCATTCTTCCTGGGGTAACAAGAAATAGCATCATTGAAATTGCACGTGATCATGGTCACAAGGTGGTTATATTTTTCCGACACTCACTTGTTAAGGTTATTATTATATCACAAATGAGACGCGACCACGAGAAAGATTTTACTATAAGGTTTGCGTCTTGTTCTACCCGTGCGCTTTAACTTCTACGTTATGGTTGTCAGGTCGAAGAACGTCCGATCCTGGTGGAGGAATTGATGGAGGCTGATGAAGTTTTCTGCACTGCTAATGCCTTTGGAGTCGCCCCCGTGAGCAGTGTTACATATCAGGACAGAAGGTAGTGGCATTAAATTAAGGGCATGATTAAAGGAGAAAGCTTGATATCAACTGACAATTACACAAAGCGACTGATGTTGGTTTATTCTCGCTGACATAGGTTTATACTCCATTTCTGATGTAGGTTTGAGTATGAAACAGGTTCTTCTGATCATCTGTGGAAGCATCTGTTGTCAATATTCTCTGGCATTCAAAATGGCCTGGTTGAAGACAAGAAGGGCTGGATAGTGCAAATTAGTTGAGTGCGCAACTTCATTCTGTCCTATAGCTTACTATTGATTGTACAAATATCTGTAGGATCTTATTGCTTGCTTCGTGAGATTGGAAAGTGTAGGTCGACTCTGCTGCCAAATTCGGAATGCATTTTTGGTAGTACGCATTGAACAAGTGCGTGCCAATCTTTTTTCTTTTTTATATAAAATAACAATTATGGTAGCAGGAGCGCCATGCCTTACCCTCCTCCATGCATATATCCTCTTCTCTCTGCATTATTTGAAAACGGGCAGCCTTCATTGCAAATATATTCGTCGTTGAGGAAAAAGTTGGAAACCTAGTTTCAAACGCGATATTATTTCACGGGGCGAGGAGGGGAACGAAAGATGAAGTTTAGCTATTGAACTACTTCCAGAATTACGTAGCACAAATCATGTGGGATCGACAGAACAGTGTTATTAATGTGTCGGTTTAGATATATATACTTATCCCGTGCTGGGAGAAACGTTTTGTTCTCAAACCATTACCTTCTACTCTAACCCTTTTTTTTAAGTTGCAAATATTCCAGTTTTAGAAAATTTGTAAACAGTGAATCATAACAGTAAACACCGAGTGACCTTCATCCTTCTCCCAATCCATAAATAGATCAGGATTTGAGTCCCAACCGTTGCCTAGTGTGTTCCACCTCCCTCTTAAAAAAAAGGCCTTTTAGGATCTATTGTTTTAAATTGAAAACAAACTTGTGTTAGATTAAATTTTAATTTCTATTTTTATCCTATTTTCCTTAATCATTGATGTATTATTTGTTCTACTATTTTCAACAATATATATATATATATATATATATATATATATATATATTATTGTTAGTTCTATTAGCTCATAAGCAATCCATAAGTTATTGAAATGATTTTTTTTGATATGGAGAGAATATATTTGTTAGCATTATTTAATTTGGATATAATTATGTGAGTTGGAATTAAGGTATCATTAAGGTGAACTGATAAAAAATGTGGTGTTTGTTGATAAGATCTATGCATGGATCTAGCTTTGTAAAGTGCGTTCATCATGTGTGTGTAGACAACATAGCAAGATATTGCGGGGTGTAAAACAGAAAATTGAACATAATCCCTATACATCTAAGACATAATGATGATCATAAATATAGATAGATGTGAGAAATGGGTCATATAAATTATATAAGGTTCAAGTGGATAAAAAGTATGATCATAGGGAAAATGGGTCATGAAATACCGGCTAAACATGGCTTAGGATGGCCAAAAATAATTGATGTAGAAAGTCAAATAAATAGGTATTTAGTGAAACATATTAGATAAATTATAAAAATTATGAAAATTTAGGTAAAGGTGTGGAATATATATATATATATATATATATTTGGTATTTAAAAAGGTTTAGAGCCCCAATAAATAAAAAAAGGCAAAGATAAATCATCTAATCATGTAAATAACTTTTTCATCGATGTAAAAAAAATGAATAAAGCCATAGCCTGATATGGATTAGAATGAAAGAATAATCAAGGTTAGAATATTTGAGAATAATTTATGAGCCTAATCACAAAAGGTAGTTAAGGCTATAGAAATGAGGTATTACACTACTCACTTTAAAGAAACTAACCTTGATCTAAAGCCACGACACAAGCACAACACTAAAAGAAACAACTATGAACAAATGTAATATTGAAATTAAACAAAGCTCAAATGAATACGACAAGAATGGTTGGTGTATGAGGAGTTCAATCCTCAAGTCCATAAGCTTGAGAATTTGTCTCTGACAATTGACCAAATGGATCACTTTAAATAAAGGATCTCTTTAAGCATCCCCAATGTTGGATCTTTGACCATAACTATTGTATGGTTGTGGGTGAAGATCATGAACCATTCCCATAGTGTCTCAACTTTGAGTATTGTCGGTAGGCTACAGAATCCTTTGAGTTAGCTACTATTGATGGATGATTGCACTTATATCATTTAAACATCATCACATGATGTTATGTATTACTCATAAACCATGTGCCCTAGATGACCATATTCGTGACACCGAACCAATTTAGTGCAATTATTTCCTAGATGATCACTTCTACAATAGAGACAATGGTATTATCTAGTCTATTCCTGACCACCTCCACTACGGAAACCACCGTGGTCACCTTGCTACTAAAATATTTAGCCTCACATCAAAGGCTAGAATATGTGATCATTATCCTCACCCTTGGGTTTCTTCTTTCTCTCACTAGTCTTTGTACTCCTAACCTGAAACACCTTAGTGACCTTGGTTGCTTTCTTATGTCTCGCCATCAAAATGAAGAACATCAACCTTGAGATGAGTGTAACACCCAAAAAATTCATGATTGAAAAAATTATTTTTTAGAAGTAAAATAATAAAATAATGGATGTTATTAGTTATTACTTCATCCAACATAGAAAGATAATTTCCATATCTAATTCATGCTAGATGTAAGGTTTAAAAAGATAACTCACAACTTATGATCATATATGGGAAACACTTGATCTTGGGTTACAAGATTACAAAATAGATATAATAAAATAAGGAAAAATAAGGGAATTATATAACACCACCACCACCACCACCAACAACAACAACAATAATATTTAAAAAAAAAAAGAGTTTAAGAGAAGTGTTTAGATAATTACAACTATAATACCTTAATCTTTCCTAGATGATTACTCTCTTAATCCCTTCATTAACATTTAATCACTACTTAAACATCTTAGCCAAGCCTGTCAAACCCTCGTTTTTATTTTTGTTGATCTACCTACAACCAATTAAACATGTTCATCTAGTGCTTCCGGTGGTTGACTACTAGCCTTCTCTAGTTGACTGAAGCTAAATGATTTTAATAATTCTTATTTTTCTTAATTTTTTTTATTCTAAATCAATTATTAAGTCCAATATTTTATATATTTGGGTTACTAAATTATTTCCACGCCTGTCCCTAATTTTATATAATTTTTTTTGGAATTATTTGATTATTTCCCCAATTTTGACCAATTTATTGGACTTTCTACCTTACTTAAATCTTTTTAGTTATTCTTGATCCTTCATGGTCTAACCACGAAATATGACCCCATTATCCCTCTTGATACAACATTACTTATCCTTATTCATTCAACTAAATTTTTTTCCATAATCACATTTGTCATATCTCCACTACTCTTGTACACACCCTTACACCACCCTACTTCATTCTCCCATTACCTTCTTGCTTGAAATCAACCTCCCTATTAGATTTTTCCTCTCCCTCTCTATCTTTAGTTAATAACCATGAGGTTTATAAGCCCTATTGGTTTTCATTTCTACACTTAGAAACATTTATACATTCCTATCTTCTCTTTTTTACTCCCTCCTCCATCATGTATGTTATTCTTCTTATTCTTGATTGTCTTTATCTTTCTCCTTGAGTTTTAATCATTTTCCCTCCTATAATCTCCATTACTTCCATATTTCTACTTCTAAAATATCAAACTTTAACTATTTGGTGCTTGTTTTAAGAAAAAGAAAGTTAAATTTATAGATTGGTGAAAGTGTATCAAGCGTGTTTAAGCCCATAATTTTGAGCTTGAGGGTGTGTTTTCTCCGCCTCTAATATTTCTTTCCAATTCTATACCTTTGTTTTATTCTCATATCTAATTCTATATTATTTTTGTTTGGGTTATCCTAAGGTAGTAATTAGGAGTTCATTTTTCTAACAAATTGGTGTTGGTTTTGGTATAGATACAAAACTCTAGACTAGAGCTTTTGATGATATGTGTTATTTTTATTAAATGCCATGTTAGCATTGTTTATTCTTGTATACCATGATTTCTGAATTTTATATCTTATATTCATGTGTTATTTATGATTATATATATATATATTGTGTAATTTTATGATATTATGTGAAAAACCCTTGCTTAGGCTATGCTAGGGTTTATTTTAAAATTTTGAGCATGATCTTATAGTTGTTATTGTAACACCCCCAAAATTTACTCATGAAAAATTTTATTTAAAAGAAAAATATGCTAAAGCTAAAATAAAAAATGGGAAATTTTATCGTTGTTGTAATACCCCAAAATCCTAAATTAGGAATTATGGTAAAATAATGATTTATTAGGGAAAATTAAGGAAATAAATTAATTTATTAAATAAAGAGGAAATTAATTGAGGAAAATAAAGATAAATAAATAAATAAATTATTTATAAAATTTTGGACATTTTACTAATTAGAAGGGAAGTTAAGGAAAAATTATCCAAAATAGCCCAATTAATCTAAAAATGAATTTAATTATTATTCTAAAAATAATTATTTTTAAAATTTAAATATCCAAAATAAATATATAAATAAATAAAGACCAATACCCCAACCCAACCATTTTATCATTTTTCCCTTTTTCTCCTTTCTTTTCCTTTTTCTTTCTTCCTCCTTTACTTATTTTCTTTTTTCCCCATTTTTCTCCCCCGATTTGGGTCAGCTCGTCGGCCCAGACCTCCTTTTCCCTCCCTGGCCCGTCTCGCGCACCCTCCTTGCCCAGGTCGGTCGGTCCCTTTCTTTTTTTTTCTTTTCCCCCTGGACTGACTGGTCTAGTCGTCCCCCTTCTTCCCAACTTGCACCCCGACCTGCAATTTGACTTGCAGCCCCAAATCTCGCCGGCAGCCACCAGCCCAGCGCCGACCGTCCTCCCCTACCCTTCCCTGTCATTTTCTTTCCTATTTTCGACCCCGAACAAGTCCCTCTCTCCCCTTCCCGCGTGCCATCTCCTTTCCTTTTTCTTCCCCCCTCCCCGACCTAATCTACCATGGCAGGACTGCACCGCCTGCCACCGATGGCCGGTGGTCATGTAACACCCCCAAAATTCACTCCTAAATTTTTTTTTTGAAAGGATAAAGCGGAAGCTAGAAGAGAATTTGGGGAATGTTACCGCCACATTTAACACAAGATAAATGTCCACCATCTATCTCATGCTAGATGCAAGGCTAAAACCTGTCAAACAAAACTTCAGACATCTATGCCGTAAGGATAAACTCCCACAATGAGATATCTACAGGCAGATGGCAAGTGAATCAATTCACTAAATAAAATCATCGCTGAATCAATCAGCGGAACCTGCGAAATAAATCCAAATTTTAAAAGCTTATCAGAGTACGATAAATTAAAAGTTAATTACAATACCCTTGAATTTTAAATACAATACTTGAGAATTCCAAATACAAATACAGTTAAATAAGACAAATCCCGATAGATCAAATTTCGGATTTGCCTACTCTCTCAAGTCAAGCCTTCCACCCAAATACAATATTTGAACTCAAACCTGCACAAGAAGTCTGCTCCCCACCATCAGTGGATCATCACAGGACCCATTCAATCAAGGTAGCATCAGTACGGGTCTAGTACTGAGTAAATCAATACTACCAAACTCATGGAAGGAAGCATAAAACACATAAGGTATGAAAGGCTCTAGCTTACAATTCTCATGCTCAATTATACATGTATTACATACAATAAAACATAGGATTATAGATTCATGCTCACAGGTACATTACTAGACATGACAGCACATAAGATACCAGTGTACAAGAAATCACGATCGCATGCTAAGTAACACCAATCCAGCAATCCAATAATAATCATTACTACATCTGGTTTTATTTATTTACGATGAGTTCAAGGACCCCACTATTCTTAAACCGGTGGAACGGTCTGAAGCACCTCTCGGGGACAACACACCCGAGCCACTATTATCATCTGGTGGAACGGATCCTACACCTCTCAGGGCAAAACGCTCCTGAGCCACTATTCTGAACCGGTGGAACGGCTTGAAGTACCTCTCGGGGATAACACACCCGAGCCACTATTATCATCCGGTGGAACGGATCCTACACCTGGTCCTGACTCACATAATCTTCCACTTTAAATAATTAGTGTCTTATTCATTACTTAATTCATGTCATATTCTTATTCACGTTGAGTATAGGGCCCCACTATTCTTAATCCGGTGGAACGGACTGAAGCACCTCTCAGGGACAAGTCACCTGAGCCACTATTATCATCCGGTGGAACGGATTCTACACCTCTTAGGGCAAAACGCTCCTGAGCCACTATTCTGAACCGGTGGAACGACTTGAATCACCTCTCAGGGACAGAACACCTGAGCCACTATTATCGTCCGGTGGAACGGACCCTACACCTCGGCCCAACTCACGTGATCTTTCACTTTAAGTGATTAGTATCTTATTTTAAAGATTTTAACCGACCATAAATCAGGTCCACATGAATAATTCCATGACATAAGAATACAACATAAGGTATCAAATAGTTTCAAATCCATACTCCAAACTTCACATACTCAAATACATACCATATTCAACGTTATACTAACATGCATTAGCATTGAAGCTATGAATTTACACATACATAAAATTACCACACAGAACACGGCATATACTTGACATGATTAAATAATAGATAGGCATACTTATCAACTTTCACTTCAAGTAGACACACATCCAAATTCAGTCATAAGTACAGGTAAGTAATGACTTACCTCAAATCCGAAGCTAGCTAAGCAAATTGAAAAATAGGGATAGCTATCGAAAGCTCGACAATCCACGAGAAAGTTTTCCTAGATCGCCGATAGAAATCGGAACTAGGTTAGAAACCATCTTATCAATTAATAATTCACATATTCTAATTAAATAAACACAAATAATCTTTATTAGAAAACGTGTCCAAAACTCAGGACTCAAGAGCATAGCTCTATTAAGATTTGAGATTAAAATATAAATCAAATGATTTAAAACCGAAAGACAGAAATCGATTTGATAAAAGACACATAGCACAATCAATTTTATAAAATCATCCCCGAAGATTAGGGTTTTAAATGCCTAAACTACGAATCGACCAAATGAAATTTATTATCTCAAATTGGTAGTTTTAAAACACAATTAAACTAATTTTAGATAAATCTAGAAAATCAATTTCAACAAAACAATCTTCCTGGTAGCCAATTTAAGATGATCCGTTTTCAAAATTAGGGTTTTAAAGCCAACGAAAAAACTCAGGTAATTCAAATCAATTAATTCCAATTAAAGGTATTAGAATACAATTAGGATCATTTCCACTACTTCTATAAATTCAATTTTAGAAAAACAACTATACAAATAATATATTTCATAATCTCACTTGAAGTCTAGGGTTTTAGGCCCGAAATTACAATTCGGTTGAATTCTATTAATTTAATCAAATTGAATGTTTAGAAATGCAATTAGACATATTTTATAACATATCATATAATCAATTGCTCAAAACCAATAAAAGAAATACCCAATTCATCACAATTAGGGTTTTTGAGCCCGGAACGCAAATTCGATCAATTCTTTCTAAAATATATAAATTGACGGTTCGAAAATGTAATTAAATATATCCTAATATAAATTGTATAGTCAATTGAATAAAACGACCCGGTTACATAATCCAATTTAGACCCGCAAGAGTTTTGACCTAAAAATCCAATTCCGATTAATTCCGCACAATTTTCCCAAATCAACACTTTTGATATGAAATTAAATACATTTCAAATGTTATTGTAAAATCAATTGAGCGAAACGACTCAATTACGCAACCCAATTTCAATACACACGAATTTTGACCTAGAAATCAAATTCCGATTGATTCCGCATAAATTTCTCAAATTGACAGTTCCGACATGAAATTAGATACATTTAAAAACATATTGTATAATCAATTTATCCAAAATCACCAAATCGGATGGATCCAAAAAATTTGGGCATAACCCGACCTAAAATTCAATTTTCCAAATTCCGAACACAAACCATACAATTAACATATCCAAATCAATCTTACAGCACATATATACATAATCAAACAATTAATTTAGCTTATCACAAGCTAAATCACACTCAATTAATCAAATTAATATTAGAGTTTTCGAAAATTTATACCAAACGAAAATCAACGAATCGGGACAGGGGAAGGCCGGAGGAGCTTCGTCGGAGGCCGGAGACAGCTCGCCGGTGGTCAGAGAGGCTCGCCGGTGACCGGGCGATGGCGGCGCAGCCTGCGTTGCTGCTCGTCGCTGCTGCAGCGTTCGGTGGCTGCTGCGGCTTCGATGGCTCCTGCTGCGGCTATTGCGCAGCTGCGGCGTCGTCGGTGGTGGCGTATAGCAGCAGGTTGGAGGTCGGCGGCCGACGAAGGAGGAGCAGGGAGGAGGAGGTCGGGGCTGGGGTTTCTGGCGCAGAGAACAGGTCGGGAGTAGGGGAGACGGGAAAAGGAAAGAGAAGAGAAAAGGAAAAAAGAGGGGGGGTCGACCAGATTGGGGTTGCAAGTTCTTTTTTTTTTTTTTTTTGCAGATACGCACATATAAATAAATACTAACATCTAAAATATTGTTGGAAAAATTTATCTAAAATTTATTTAACGAAAAATCATTTCGTAAGGTTCCGAAGGCTTAAAATCAATATAAAAGCTATATACAGAATTTCAGAAGTATTTTCGGAAGAATTTACCAACGAACGTAAAAATTTATATTATTTACAGAAATAAATTATAAGACCTCGAAATAATATTTAAAAGCATAAAAGTAAATATTTAAATTAAATTCTAATAAACCGAGACTAATTTAAATAATTTCCGAAATCGATTTTCCGTAAACCAAAAATCGTAAAACGGAAGAAAATTAATTCCGGAAAGAAATTCACAAATAAACTCCAAAAATCTTTTTAATTTAAAACTTCCCGAAGATATTAACAATTTTTAAAAACGAATAAATTTAAAGTCGGAAATATTTTCTACGGATAAAATTATTAAAATAACTTTAACTATTTAAACCGAAATTTTATAATTTAAATAATATATTTTGTTAACGAAATATAAGTCCAAAATAAAGTCGTAATTACATGACAAAGTTATAATCGAAAACAAATCTAAAATATTAAAAATCAAAACACGAGAAAAAATGGAAATACATATTTTTAACCGAAAATCGAAATCATAAGAATATAATAAAATCATGGTCGTGAACGAATTTGTCCAGAATGGTTCGCAACGGCAACGATTAATTAAATTCAAATATGAATTCGAAATCTTCGATAAATCCATAAAACGAATCGAAATTAAAATAATTAAATATTTACATCAAATTACGCTAATAAAATCATTGGACTTAATAAAATTAGGTTTCGAAAATACGGGGTATTACAGGTCCTGTCACACTTGCCTCGTTTTTCCTCTTCTTGTCATGTCTTTTTCCTCCTCAATTAGCCTATAAATACCCGTCTTAGCAACTGTAACCGAGCTCCCTCTTTCGCAGCCCAGAAACCCCAACCGCTCACCGCCGCCCAAACAACTCTTTATTCTGCCACCTCCGGCAATCACCGCAAGCAAATCCTCCCACTGAGACCATCCCTGCACTTCCTTCTACGAAACCAGACCACCAGAACCCCTTCCCTTGCCTTGCACAAGCCGCATGGGGCGTGCAAAAGTGCCTCCTCGAACAGCTTGTTCCAGCCCTCGCCGCCTTCCGCCGCCCATTTCCGCCTCTACCGACACCTCCTCCACCCTCCAAAACACCTAGGGAAGCTTCCTCTACCTTCCCATGCCTCCCTCTCCTCCTTCCTCCCCCATCTTCCACCTCTCTCCACCACCCTCGGTCGCCGCGCCAACCACCACGCGCTGCCACCCCTTGCCACGCCACCACCCTCACTCCACTCCCCTTCACCTGTTGTTTCTTTCCCCACCTCAAACTTCTCCTTTCCTCCTCCCACCTAACCTCCACCTCCATCTTTCCCCTCTCTTCCTCCTCCACCACCACGCGCCGCTGTCGGTTCCACCACCATCCCCAAGTGGTGCTCCAACTTTTCCAACCCCTAAGTGTAATCATTTTATTTATAGTTAATTTTATTTTCCTTAATATTACTATTATTATTCTCCTTCTTATTATTAATTTTGTATTATCATTGTTATCATTATTCTTATCTATATTATTATTATTATTATTATTATTATTATTATTATTATTATTATTATATATATATCACCCTTATTACCTAATCAAATTTCAGAAATACTTATAAATAGGGTATATTATTTACAACTTTAGCATTTAAAACGGTTATTCTTATTATTATTATTGTTGTTGTTATTGTTGTTGTTGTTAGTAATTATAATCCTACTTCTAATACTATTATCATTATGGTTTTTATTAACAACTTTAGTATTACTATAGTTATCTCTATTATTATTATTGTTGTTGTTGTTATTATTATTATCATTGTTATTATTATTATTATTATTATTATTATTATTATTATTATTATTATTATTATTATTATTATTCTTACTTAACCTAAATTTGTGATTTTCCTAACTGACAACAATATTATCACTAATAATGGCCTATGACTTTAGTGTTATTATGATTAGGACTTTTCCTTGTTTACTGTTATTATTTTATTACTAACCTCACTAATATTCTCACTATTGTTACTAATACTAGCTATGGCCTATTGTCACTATCTTTACTATTATGATAATTCTTGAACCCTTATATTACTATTACCATTTTTATTATCATTACTATTAGTATTATTCCTTTTAAATTATTATTATTATTATTATTATTATTAGTGCCATTACTATTATCACTATTATTAGACTTAGGCTTAAAACGCTAGGGTTTCTATCACTAGACATTAGTGTCACTATTTTATTAATACTAACACTATTTTCCTATAGCTAGCATAAACCCTATTACTACAAGATTAGAACTAATGGGTTTAATAAAATAAGGGTAACAATGAGTATCAAAAATAAATACATTTTGATTAGTAATGGCTAATATACTAACTTTAAGATAAAAACCCTAGTTTTTGTATAATACCCTCTTTAGTAATATAAACCCTAATCCCAAACTAGAATAAGGGATGATGGTACTTTGAGGAAACTAATACTTAGTATTTTTCCCCTTTATAGGTGATCCTAACCAAAACCCTAAGGAGTTATAGGAGTGTGCTCCAAGCCTGACATCGCTTTAGGTAAGGACGAAGCTATGGCCTTGTGCTATGTGTGATATGATGTGTTGATTGTTGTGTATACCATGCTAACGTGTACTATATGATTTGTGGGTAACTTGTCTCATGTGTAGCGCAGCTTGGGAATTGAGGTATGGCGTGTGTTCTTTCTATGACATGAGCATGATATGTTTATGTATGATGTTTATGATGTGTTATGATACGACCCTCTAGGACATGCATGCTAGGGTTTTGGTATTATGAAATGGGACCGAAAGCATAATAAGAGAGGAATGGGAAGTGAGACCATTAAGGGGCATATGGGGTTGACCTAAGTACCTCATGATCAATGAGAGAAGATTTAAGTGGGAGGAATGTCCAAAATAAATTAGAGTTAGGAACCATACATGGGAGTCTTAAAATTTGTATGGTGACTTGGGGTGTTTGCATGGGGTGACTAAATCTTGCATGGGGTGAATCTTATGTGAGAAAAGTTGAATTTGGGTGTAAATAAGAGAATGGGAGAGTTGTGGAGTGATTGGAGACTTGGGGTGAAAAATAGTACGTAAGTTGGTGCAAGGGTATATGAGGGACCCGATTAGGGTTCTTGGGGAGAAAGTGAAAATTTGGGAAGTGTAAAAGTAAGAATGATTAAGGAAGGGTGGAGTATGGGTTAAGAGTGAGAATTCTACTATATAAAAGATGAGTATGGGTTTCCATGTGAAAAAAAGAGACTTGGGGATGAAAAGAGAGAGGTTACTTGTGGAAGAAGTAAGGTGCTAGGGTTTGATGTGGCCAACTAGGGTTTTGCCGGCCACATGTGAGATCGAGGAGTAGAGTCATATGCCTTGGGGTTTTACCCAATAAGGGTGAGATGTGGGGTGAAGAATAAGTAATGGTAAGGTAAGTGAGAAGAGGTTGTGCCGCATAGGTCCAACTAGGGTTTCCAAGGGGAAAACCCTAGAGGTTGAAAATAGGCGAGACCGATGTCATAGGGTGTTGGGCTTAACCTACACTTTCAGGATTTGGTCTTTCATTATGTGTGAACATAAGGGGGAATGGATGTCAGGTCGTGATAAGAGGTGCCGGAGTCTCAAAATATGGGACGGGCCCTCTTGGGAGAATAGTAGTAGAACATCGATGACATGAATGTCAAGGGTGGAATGTTATCTAATAAGACACGAATAAAACACTAATCATGTAAAGTGAAATATTGTTGAGCCGAGCCCAGACCGGTTCAACGGTAAATAATAGTGGCCAAGAGCTGGGGTGCCCTGGAGACCAGTCCGCCGGCAAATAATAGTGGTCAAGAGCGTTCTGCCCTGAGTGTATACTTTCCGGTCCACCGGCTATAATAGTGGGGTTCCTGCACTCACATGCACTACTAAAGAATATGTGTGGAATGGACATACTATTAATGAGAATAAAGAATAAGTCACCGGAAAAGTATTCAGGTCTTATCTTGTGTGTTATTGCACGTTGCCTATGTGATTGTGCTATGCGTGTTATGTTGTACGATTGTATGCTTGGCCTTAGCGCACCAGCGCCCTTACTCAGTATTGGACTCGTACTGATACTACCTTGATTGAATGGGTCCTGTGATGATCCACCGATGGTGGGGAGCAGACCTCCTGTGCAGGTTTATGATCGGGTACTATTTTGGGGTGGAAGACTTAACTTGAGTGAGTAGGCAATCCGGATATTGATCCTTCGGGACTTGTTTTATTTAGCTGTATTTTGTACTACGCTTTATGTTTTGAAATCGTACTCTTAAGTTGTACTCCTAAACCGTATTCTAAATACTAATTGACTTGTGTTTCATTAATGATTTATGTCAAATGTCGACTTATGTTTTAATATTTCGCACTTGATGTTGTTTGGTTTTAGCCTTAGCACTTAGTACTGGAGCGGTATAAGTGTACCGGTCTGGTACTAAGTGTGGCGGTAACGCCCCCGACTTTACGGTTTTATCTTTTGCTTATGCTAAACCCTTTTTTATTTAAATAAAAATTTTCAGTAGTAAATTTGGGGGTGTTACAGTTGCACTTAATATAAGATAAATGTTCATAATCTATCTCATACTAGATACAAGGTTAAAACCTATCTAACTAAAATTCAAACATCATCTATACTGAGAGGATCATTCCCACAATGATATATCTAATGGTTGATGGGAAAAAAATATTTCTACTAAATAAAATCATCGTTGGTTAAACTATCGTAAAGTTTTTGAAATAAGCCTTGGATTTTAAAAGCTTAGTAATGTAATGAAAAATTAAAATTTGATTATTACACCATTAAAATTTCAATACAACACTTGAAATTTTCCAAAAGTAGGTACATATAAGTAAAGACAAATTCTCAAGTGATAAAACTCACGATTTCCTACTCTCTCAAAGTCTAACTAATCAACCCAACAATAACAATCAATCTCACACTTGCACAAAAGATCTGCTCCTCACCATCAATAGATTATCATAGGACCCATTCAACCAAAGTAATATCAGTACATGTCCAGTACTGAGTAAGTCACAACCATCTAACTCATAAGAAGAAATATGACACACATATGACATGGTAATCTTTAGCTTACAATACGCATGTTAAATTATACATGTGATAAAAAATCATTCCACTCATGCATCTACTCATACAATTTCATGAAGTATATAATAATAGGTTATTAATTATCCACTCAATAAGTATTAAGGAAAGTCATATATAGATTAACAAGAGCCAGACACACATGCGATAGCTAAACTAACCATGTCCATATGGAATATTTTAGTCATAATTATCAATGGTACATGTGGTAGCAGTAGAGGACATATGGAACATGCACTAACATACGATAAAACATATGGTCATGGATTTATGATTATAAATACACGACTAGACATGGTAACATATAAGGTATGAGCATATAATGAATTATAAATGCATGTTAAGTAATACAATTACCCTATAAAATAACATTCTGCATATAAGTCCCATATGTGATTTAATCAATAGATCAAACAAGGTGCGGATAGGCATCATATGGTATCACTATTGTAAGAAAGATAACCAAGAGATATGCATAATAAAATATATAGTCCATGAATGGATGAGAATGGTTAATTATTGTATTCCATTATTGTGATCACATCTATTTGATTATTTTAACTTGTGTATGGAGACTTAAGGAAATCATAACAACTAATTTAGCACTCGAACGGTACTAGCTTTAGCTGACCAACCCGTAAATGTAACTAGACCACTAATAAATAGGACACCTAATCATCTAAGTATGCATACCCCTATATGACTGAAATATATCAAGACACCAATAGAGTAGAATAGGATATCTCCAAACCTCGTAAGACACTAGGGATTACATAAAAGAAAAATTCCAGATTAGTACTAATGAGTACAAAACCTAACTCGGATAGCTACCCCAAGTGGTACAAATTCTGACTCAAGAACTTTCACTTTAAGTGATTAATGTTTTATTTAAAGATTTAACCAAGCATAAATCAGGCCCATATAAATTCCATCCACAAAATGAATTTTCATTACTATATACATTCAAAGTGGCATTAAATTCGATCAATTGTAAGGAGCATTAAGCTGATCCAGTCTAAGTGGAATTAAAGCCGGATAATTTCAAGTGGCATTAAAACTAAATAATTCCAAGTGACATTAAAGTCAGATAATTTCATGTGGTATTAAAGTTTATCCAATCTAAGTGGTATTAAAGTTGAATAATTCAAGTGGCATTAGAGCCAAACAATTACATGACATAAAAATCCAGCATAAGGTATCATACAATTTTAATTCATGTTCGATCAATGATACGATTTACCAAACCATTTATGATTGAGACACATTAGAACATACTCTAAAATCAAAAGAATTTCATAATTAGTTGAACATGTTAACCACATAATCATGTTCAACCATTCGCATACTCGAATACATACAATAATCAAGAGGCATGCTAACATGTGTTCACATTTTAAGTAATAAGCTCATAAATACAGAGAATTACCACACAAAACATAGTATACTCTTGACATGATTAGATAATATAAAATGTGCTCATCACCTTCCACTTTAGGAAGACTTACACCCCATGATTCCACCATAAGCAAAGGTAAGTAATGACTTACTTAAATCTAAAGCTATCTTAGCAAATTGAGAAAGAGAGAGAGATATCAAGAGCTTGAAAATCCATGAGAATGTTTTCTAGATTGCTGATAGAAATTGTAAGACTGGATTAGAAGCTACCTTATTGATCAACAATTCAAGCATTATAATTTAATCAACAAAGAGGGACACATATAATATATCTTGGAAAACATATCCAAAACCTAAGGCTCAAAAGTATAGCTCTATTACGATTTAAAATTACATATTAACCAATTTGAGTTCTGTACATATCACCTAGGGCATTTCAAATTACTTTGGAAAACCAGGTAAAGAATGATAGAGGATGCATTAATTTTATCAAAATGACTTAAAAGTCTAATTTTATAAATAAAAAGACAAACTAACCAATTTCAAAGAAATAATCCACAACAATAAGATAAACATCTAATTTAAATGATTTTAAATCAAATCTAGTAATCTACTAGGTGAAATAAGCATAAGCAAATCATTTTCATAAAACTAGCGTCGAAAATTATAGATTTATAAGACCAAACTACAAACCAACCAATTAAATTTGATTACTTTAAATTGATAGCTTAAAATTACAATTAAACTAATTTTAGATAAATCTAGATAGTTAATTTCAAAAAAATAATCTTACAAGTAGCCAATTAATGATAATAATTTTAAAAAAAAATTAGGGCTTTAAAGTCCAAGAGACAAACTCCACAATTCAAATAAATTAACCAAATTGAAGATGTTAAAATGCAATTAAAATCATTTTAACTATTTCTATAAATTTAATTTTAGAAAAAAAACTATATAAATGACCAATATGATAAATTTTTTTGAAATCTAGGGTTTTAGGCCCAAAAATGAAATTAGATTAAATTTTATTAATTTATTTAAAGTTAATGTTTAAAAATGCAATTAGATATATTTATAATATATTATATAATCAATTGATCAAAAATAATAAAATAAGTACCTAGTTTAACATGATTGGAATATTTGAGTCTAGAATGCTAATTCAATCTTTTCTCATTAAAATATTTAAATTGATGGTTTGGGATCGTAACTAAATGTATTCTAATTTAAATTATATAATCAGTTGAATAAAATAACTCAATTATACAATCCAATTTAGATCCATAAAACTTTTGACCTAAAAATTCAAGTTTGATCGATTTCACATAATTTTTCCAAATGGACACTTCTAACATAAAATTAAATACATCTCAGAGCATATTATAATATTAATTGAACAAAGAAACTCAATTATGCAATTCAATTTCAATACACAAGGATTTTGACCTAGAAATTCAATTTTAATTAATTCCACACAAATTTCTCAAATTTATAGTTCCAATATGAAATTAGATATTTTTTATAGCATACTAATTAGGTTAAAATTTCAATTTTCACAAATCAATGACATACATTAAAATTAACCACTCTAAATCAATCATACAATGTATACATATATAATTAAACAACCAGCTTAACTTATCCTGAGATAATTAATACAAAACCAATTGAATTTTAAAGTGAGGGTTTGGATAAAAATATACCAAACAAAATCTATTGTTACAAGTTGAATGGAGCTCATCCATGGTAGGGGAAGGTTCGTCCAGTGGTCTCCATGGCTCACACACTGTCGTCTGGGGTTGTCAAGCTCAGGTTAGCTGGTGTCCCAACTCCCATGCAGCCTAATACTACTCCGAGCGGCTGTTGCATCAAAGGTTGGCAACGACAAAGATGGAGGGAAAAATGTAGTGGAGTTACTGCGGTGGACGATGGGGTTTTTGCAGAAAAGTGAATAGGGGAGAGGAAGAAAGAAAGGATGAACGGAAGCAAAGTGGGAGGGTATTTGACCGAGTTTGGGTTTGGTTTTTTTATTTTCTACTAATACATATGCACAAATAAGAATACTATTAGTGGCTAATTTTATCTAAAACTAATTTTAAAAAAAATCATTCCGTAAAGATTCAAAGGTATAAAGTCAATATAAAAGCTATTTAAATGATTTTACAAAATATTTTTTAAGAAAATACTAATAAGTATGATAATTTGTATTAGTTATGAAAATACATAATAAGATCTCAAAAAATATTTAAAATTATCTAGAAATATTTAAACAATATTCTAAGGAACTAAAATTAATTTAATTTATTTCAAAAAATGTCATCTACAAAACAAAAAGGATAAAACGGAAAAGATTAGTTTTGGAAAGAAAATCATAAATAAGTTACAAAAATATTTTAAATTTAGAACTTTCTAAAGATCTTAATGAATCTAAGAAAATAGATAAATTCAATTTAAGAAATATTTTTTATAGATAAAATCATTAAAATGATTTTACTATATTAAAGAAAATTGTATAATTTAAATAGTTAATTTTGTTAACAAGATATAACACCAAAATAATTTTATAATTATATGATGAAGTTATAATAAAAAATAAATATTAAATATTAAAATTAAAATACAAGGAAGAGCGAAATATGCATATTTTGAAATAGATATTGCAATTATATGAATATAATAAACTTAAGGTCGTAAATTAAGTTATCTAGAATGGTGTGCATCAACAAAAATTAAGTATATTTTAATGTGAATTTGAAACCTTTGATAAAACCATAAAATGAATTGAAATTAAAATAATTAAAATTTTTCATCAAATTATGCTAATAAGATCATTAATGTTAATAAAATTAAATTCTAAAATTATGGGGTATTACAGTTATCCTTTCTAACCATATTATTATGTATTTTGATCATGTGATTGATTAATATTAAAATTTTATTTTTTGAAGTATAGTTAGAAGTGCTTTGGGCCTTGTGAAGTTCTTGGCCTTTGGGATTGTTTGCAATTTAAAGTGATTAATTTAGAGATAATTATATTTTTGGGTGTCTAATATTATTTGGGATATTATGTATAAAAACGGTGAAGTTTGGATGAGTGTTTAAATTTGGAGGAATTGCATTGTTTTTGGTCATATGGCATTTTGGCCATTTAGTAAGTTTATGTGATATCTAATCATACCATAATAATTTTTTAGATTTTTACTTTAAGTTTGATACGTAATGTGTTTGGCTTTGACATTATTTGGGTTGAGTTATAAGTATAATAAGTTTTAAAGTGTTTAGGTGATACAAGGACAAAATGATCATTTTGGGTAATTCTAAAATTTTGGTATTGCATAAGAGTTATTGGGTTTAAAATATGATAAGGGTGATATGTGAAGTGTTTGGGTCAATTAGGAGTAGAATAAGTATGGTCTTATAAGGAAATGACTTAAATTGGGTTAAGTAACCAAAATGGTAAGATCAATACTTAAAATGGATGATAATATGAATTAGGGTTAAATTGTACCAATTATATTTATTATTTTGCTTATATCTATCAGATCCAGAGGACTCTAATCTATTCTATACCAATTTTTTCTACCAGCCTATAGGAGTACATGTACTTAAGGATCAGTGGTTTACTAGTGGTTCATGAGAGCGCTTTGTCTTGGAATGAGCTATATGATGTATTCTTTTATGTGAAATGATAACAGTGGTTCCCAAGCACGTTCTTCCCTAGGGGAGTTTTATGCCATATTATTATTCTACTAGTTATGAATACTAGGGTCCCTAATATCAATGTGACTAAGTAAATAAAATATTTTAATCACATAATATTAAACCCTAATATGGTTTTCTGTTGAGTTATCTAGTGTTAGGAGCATATATGCATATACAATATCTATATTGTTATATAAATATTGTGTGTTATGCATGCTTTATTTCTATTAATGTGTATTGTTACCTTTTTTTGGTACATAGCGTACTAACTGTCCTTTTTATGGCGTTGTTCATTCCCACAAATAGATGTTGTACTATTTCATAGATAACTATTGATTTGATGCTCTTGATGTGATTGTATGTAGTGAGTGATTATTAGGGTTGGTATTAGCATATGGTTATCTGGATATATATCTCTCCTTCTAGAATTTTATTCCTTGTGTTCTCTTGTCTCTATCTCTTCTCTCATGTTTCGTAATCTTGTATCATTATGCGATCAAGTGTTTCCTATCCCTGATCTCTAGATATAAGATACCTCTAGCCTTGTGCCTGACATGAATTGAGTATTGGAAATACCTTTTCTACGTTGAATGTGAAATAACATCCTATATTTTTATTTTTAGCTTTTTCAAAAACCTATTTTAAATCAAAATTTTGAATCTTGAACATAGGAATGTTACAACAACACTACGCCTACAACTTAAACATCTATCTAATGTAAGGATCATGTTAAAACACTAGTAATAACAACACCTATGGAATAGCCGACAACTGCTCATGGGAATAAGCAATCATCCCTAAAATGGACATGTTAGTGCTTGTGTATAGAGTAATATGATTTATTCAAAATACATAGCATGTTGTACTTAACACACATATGATACAGTGATCACACACAAATAAACGTATGATAATGGTGATGACAACATGTGATACTAAGCAATATGCTTATTTTATATACCTAACATGACACATATGGATCATGGTATACTTATAATAGAGCATGCATGCTATACCACATGTGACGATCACTTTCATAAGATAGGGTATGACTTGGACTATAAGTCATATTCTTATCCTTACTTAGTTTTCATATAACTAAGCTCTTATTCACATTGAACAATATGAATGATCAACGACATACACCTCATTTTAGGGCATAATACAATGAGGGACCACTATTTTTTGTTCGATGAAATAGATTTATGACATAAAGCTTCTTCTAAGGCAATATACTTGTGGGGACTACAAAACCAGATACCTAATCCTTAAGTACACATTCTTTCTATAAGCTAATGGAACAATGTGATATGGAGTATATAACACCCCTAAATTTTACAATTGAAAATTCTCGTTTGTATAGAAACCATACACTAAGATAGGGGATGCTATTGTTGTGATCGGTATAAAAGTGACTGTCGGTCAGTTTCGTACCAACCACAAGGCTAGAAAATTTAAAAGACATTAATTCAAATAGAACATAAAATCACAAGGTTTCTAATAATTCATAATTAAAAATTGAGTACACAATGTAAGAGTTAATACAAGAATAGAAAATTGAGTACAATGTCAATGCCCCTATGGGAAAAATAGAACGATCAATAAAATGATAATAAAGACAAAAATAGGTGAGTCCATAAACTCTCTCTTGGACCCCATGTTAGGTCCAACAGGCCATTATTCAGTCCCACCCAATACATAGAATGCGTTAATCATTAAATGCAACATCTCCTACTTGCACCAACTCAAAAGGGGCCAGCGCTCGTGGAAATGAGTAGAACCCATGAAATAGGTGATTAGTAAGCTATGTATTGAATAAGGTAACCATGCATCCAAGGCCATATATAAATGATATAGAATAAAAGTAGTGAATCATTCTGGTTAAACATAATTATTAGATCTCTGGCCATTATTTTCATTTTCACACAATTCTCGATTTAATTCTATGTAAGTACATGAACCCCACTATTATTGAAATGCCCCAAAAAATTATAATTTTAAAAATTATAGTTAAATAAGATTTTATTAGGAAAATTATTTAAATAAATTATGATTATTAAAATAAAAGGAAATTAATTAGGGCAAATCAAGAAGAAATTTATAAGTATTTTAATTAGGAGAAATTTGGGTATTTTAACTAATTAAGGATTTTATTTTGAAAATTAATTAAATAAATTATTTTATTTAAAATAAGAAGGAAAAAATAGTTCCAAATTAATATTAATTTTATAAATAATTTAATTGAAGAAAATTAGGGTGTTTTGCTAATTAAAATGGAATTTATGAAAAATCTTTCAAAAATTCTAATTTAGCCTAAAAAAGAATTTAAATATTATTTTATTTAAATATTATTATTTTTAAATATCCCAATTTATTTATCTAACCTAATCCATTATTTTTCTTTTTTTCCTTTTTCCTTTTCTTTCTTCCTTTTTTTCTTTTACTTTCTTCTTCTTGTTTTCTCCTCCCCGACCTAGGCCGGCTCACTCCCCAGTCTCCCTTCCCTCTTCTTCCTTTCCTTTAGTGTAGCCTAGCCCGCACAGCTGATCCCCTTCCTTCTACCTCGTCGCGTGACACTTTCCTTCATTTGCCATTGAAATGAGGCATTTTGATTAAAAAATTTAACTAGTGTCGTCGATAAGTTCTTCCCCCTTTTTCCTTTCTTTCTTTTTCTTCTGGACCGCCGGTCCAACCCCCTATCTTCTTCTTCCTTCCTCCCCTGTTGACACTGACATGCATATGCACCGCTGCCATTGCCCTAGTTTTTCGTCGCCAATCTCGCCCCTTTGAACTGCCATTTCCCTCCTATTTTTCCCTGCCAATCCGTCAACCCCATTGCCAACCTACTTCTCCCATTTCTAGTGCAGTTTTCCCCTTTTTTTCCTTGCACATTCCCCTACCCCGAAACTTACTCCCATCGGCTAACCATCGCCGCCGGCGAACCCTAACCTTACTTGCTTAGCCCCTAGCCGACCCACAGAACCCTAACCTCCCTTCTAAAATCTATAAATACTCCCTATAATCAGCAAGGGTCGAGCTTTTGATTCTTACCTAGAATTTCCCAACCTTGCCGCCGCCTCCCCTTTAGATGACATTTCCTCCGTCGTAGGCCAACTACGCCACCCTCTTTTCCCACCAAACTCATCCTTGCACCGCCCTCTAACTAACTACGCCTCCCTTATCCCTCGATTCTCCCTGCACAAGCCACCCCGATTGTGCGAAGTAGCCTTCCCAACCAGCCCTTCCTTCAATCTTTTCCGCCCTTCGAATCACCCTTAGCCACCACTTTCGCCACTTCCTTCGCTCCTTTCACCTCCAATTCTGTTCTGTAGACCCCCCCTCTACCTTCCCCTACCTTTCTTTTCTCCTTCCTTCCTCTCCTCCTCTCTTTCTCTTCTTCTTCCTCTTTTGGCCACCATCGCCGCCACCGTGTGTTGCCGCCTTCATTCTACTGCTCTCCCTCTAGGCATTCTCAAACACCCCAACTCCCCCCTTCATTCTACCTCTCCTTTTCCCAGCATTCAACTTTTTCCTTTTTATTCTCTTTTTCCGGCCAGCCTAAGGTTGAACCCTAAACCCCCTCAACCATTTTTCACTATTTATACAAGCTTTAATTTATTTTATTTCATTTATTTGAATATATATACTATTATTATTGTTGTTGTTGTTTTTATTATTATTTCTATTGAGGGCCGAAGCCCTATTATATTTTTTATTTCAAATTTATTATTATTCTTATTATTGCTATTACATTTATTATTAATATTAATAAAGCCCCATCCTATATCTTGGGACTTCTATGCATCCTAGAAATCCCAGGCATCTTCCCCACCTTTCCCTTACTAGCCATTAAAAATCCAAACTCCTATGTACGTGGGTCAAGACCTAGTTTCTCATATCTTAGTTTTAACTCACCATCACTCTTTAGGGTTTTCCCTTAGAAACCCTATTCTAGCCTATGTGGCCTAACCTCTCCCTATCATACATAACCCATGCCCATTACTTCTAGCACCATCACCCTGTTCAATCCACACCCAACATCTTAGCATTACTTCCAATTCTTCACATGTGATTATAAAAACCTTAGTTGGCCACCCCAAACCCTAGTACCTCTCCTTTCTTTTATGACATCCCCTCATCCTCCACACACACTACCCTCCTTTCCACTTGAGTAATTTCCCCCTTCATATGACACCCTTCCAATCTCAACCCACACTCACTACAAGAAAATCCATTTTTAACAACGACAATTTTCGTTGCAAAAAATATATATCGCAACGACAATTTTTGTTGCGTGGTCGTTGCGCGTCATGGCGTTGCAAAAAAATAAAGCAATGACAAAGGTCGTTGCAAAAAAGTAATTAAACGCAACAAAAATATCATTGCTAAATATATGTCGTTGCAATACATCACTTGAACTAACTATGTATATTTATATATTGCAACAACTTTTGTCATTGCGAAATACTAATCCTACTTCGGCAACATGTTATGTCGTTGCAAAAACTTATAATTAGCAACGAATTTTGTCGTTGAAAAAAAATGGTCGTACTTCGGCAACGAATTACGTCGTTGCAAAAACATATAATTAGCAACGGATTTTATTGTTGCAACATATTAATCTATTTCAGTAAATGCTTTTCGACAACAATTGATATTGTTGCTAAAGCTAGCTATTGACAACGAAATAAGCCGTTGCAAAATAAATAGCAACAATATTTATTATTATGAAAAATACATATTGCAACAAAAAATTTATTACCAAAACTTGAACTTAAAACTTCAACAACCATATTTGTCGTTGCGAAAACATACAATTGCAATGACACAATAATCTATTTAAATACCGTTGCGATAAATGACCTGTGAAACCTGTAATCGATATCCATAAATCATACCATATACACATGCCCTGCTTAAATCAATACGACCAAAATATATAACAACAATTCTTAACATATATATCTTAAAATAATGTCAACATAGAACCAATCACCAATTTCTATTCCCCAAATACACACATATTCAATCCGAATAAAGATTATATTGTTCATGAATAACCATCTTGCATATTAATCTTCAAAATAAAAATTAGAACCATTCTTCCAAATGTCAACCATAGGTCCAATATTTCGTATTGGCAATCACGCATCCTGCATAGAAAAATATATAGAAAAGTAAATAATGACATAAAAAAGTAATAAAAATAATATATATCCAACTACTTTATACCTTCTCTGTTTGCTAATGCTACCTAATAGCATTTGCTTTAATGAAATTCTATAGATTGCTATCGGTATGACTAATACAAGAAAACAAAAATTAGAACATAAAAGTCTATAAGATATTATTATCATTATTTTCATTGTCATATAGATATACATGTCACTACTCCTGTCTTGGGTTTGCAATTGAAATGTTTCAAGTTTATACCTATAATTAATAAGATTCCAAGCCTAACTATAGATATTGTGCTACTTTAGCATATAATATAATATTAATCTTAATATGGATCCCATTCAATATAATGTTTAATTGTGATCAAATAATATATAAATTTTATATGATCCCTCCTCATGATGGTTTTGGATAATGCTGATCTTGGGTTAACATCGTAGGATAATCTGGTTTCATGCTTTTAGTATGTTAGATATTATGATATGTGTCGCTTGACTAACTTGACTTCACCCTCTTCTAATGTAGCATCTAGAATGAAATAGCTAAGGTAGTGGAATGAAAAAGTAATAAAACTGGAATGAAATAGTTAAGGTAGTGGAAATTGGCCAAGAACAACAATTTTATTTTGTTGAGGATAGGCTATGAGTTGATTAATTAACCATGTTTGTTTTCTTTTAATAATTTTATCGAGTAGCTATATATATGTGTATGTATGTATGTATGCATATATTTTCTTTTAGATTCTATATTGCTTTATGTGGCATCTTTTGCATGTTTAAGAAAGAGATAATAGCAAAAAGAGGAAATCCAAAGATAATAGCTCTTTCTAATATCTTTAAGAAATGTGTCATAAATCCAGAGGTAAAAGAGTTTTATCTCTTTCTTCCTATTGTTATATTTGAAACAAACACCAATGTCTATTGACATTAATTTTTAATATTCAAGCTATAGAGGAAGTTAGTTTAGAAGATCTCCATATAATTCTAGTATTGGAATGCTTTTATAATTTGTTCTATTTAGTTTATCACCATATTTCTAAATTGATGAAACTGAGTATCATACAGTTCCAATTTAGTGCAATGATAAAGAATTTATCACCATATTTGGATTAGTTGCTGCATATTAATACTCTAATTTGATCACCACCTCTAGTGCAATGAGTACATGATTTTCAACAAAACTTTTAACAAAACCAAACTCTATAATGATATTCACATTTCAATAACTAAGGTATCCAAATTCCATAGTAAAGGTAGAAGAATATAGATTTTTGTAAGAAGACTTTACCTCCACTAAAGAGAAGGGACATTTCTCAAATTGGAAAATTGCTCCAACGTCTGTTGTTTAAAATCTTTCATTTCACGTTGTTGTTGCTCTTTATAGCTTTCAAATTGCTTTTGTTGGTTTTCTTGGCTTTCCTCTATTACTTTCTCCAACTCCTTGATTCTTTGATCTTGTTGTTTAATTTTCTCTTGTTGCATGTCCATGATTTTTTGTTGGTGTATTTGTTGTCTTCCTTTGGTAAAGGGATGTATTGTAGTCCCTTTTCCACGGAAATATCTAGATCTAGCAGGTAACACCTCCAAAAGTATCTCCTCTTGTGACTTGGTGTCACCCGATGTAGCAACTACATCCTTTAATTTTTCCTATACATAAAATATAAAAATAAATCAACCATTTATATACTAACTTGATAAATACAAGCATATATAATAAAATAATTTTGTATCATACATGTATCTCCTTTGATTGGTTGTCTGCCCACTCAAGCACCCCAACTTGATTCTTATGTGTATGTTAGGCAAGCCAAATTATATCAGCTAAAGGCTTCACATTATTGTTTTCTTTTTTCTAAAATAATCAATAATATCATTATTAATATGTAATTTACAATACTAGCTAATATGAACTTAATGAGTCAACCTTTACCAGTATATCTTCTGATTCTGCAAATGACAAGTTACCGGTTGTGTGTGTAGAACTCTTGTTAGATTTATGATTTTTTGAATTTATTTCGCTCATTTTCTGCATGTTAAAAAATTTCAATGTTAACATATTGAATCAAGCTAAAAGCTAATTATGTACTTTAAATAAAGATACCATTCATCATAACCAAAATCGTTTTACACAATACTCCCATTGATCCGGTGGTAAATTAGGAGGTGGATTCTTCAAGCGTTCTTCATCGGTTTGGCCACATTTATCACTCTTGTAATAGTAGTGCAAACGAGCTTTCCACAATCTATATAAACACTGCGTAGTATCGACAATAAAATCTTGGAACTTCAAATAACTCCCACCTTCCTAGATGTCAAATTTATCCTAATTTAACACAATTAATTTATCATGAGAACTAGACTTACACAATTAATTAACAAAATCTTATACAAAAATCATTTACAAAACTTGAAATATATATCTTCTTAACTATATCTCTTTCCACATACTATCACCAGCCACCATGAATGATGCCTGCCAGTTGTTAACATTTAACGGAGCCTTTGTTCTCACTATACGTCCACACTCATTTACCAAATGTCGAGCATTCTCTCCAATTGCTTGATCAATTTCATTAGGAATGTAAATGTTTAACTTCGATTGTTTTCCTTTGATCTTCATGTCAACCACATAGGATTTATATTTTCCTCTTTGACCTTTAGTTTTCTTGCTTGTAGCTAATGCCAAATGAAAATAAGAAACAAATAGTTAATTAAATATTTGAAATATAATTACATTAATTTATGTAGGAATATTATTAAAAATACATACCTTCACCATTTTCAGTAGTTGCATCATTTTCAATCTCAGCATTCATAAAGTTATTTTGAGGTATTTCCTCAATCTCACATCGATCAACAACTTCATTGACATTTAACGCCATAGAAACTCTCCCAATAAAATTGTTCACTCTCTTCCTCTTAACAATTTGAAGATTCGTATCTACATTGAAATATAACTCATAAGTAAATGATGTATATGGGATTTGAGTATCAAAATATAACTTACCTTGACCCCTTGGTGGATTATGTCTTTCAGATTCATTATAGCTAAAATCTTGGTGATCCAAGTGCATATGCGGGGAACCGGTTTCAATCGAATTTGATGCTCTTATGCTGCACCTATTCCCCAACTCTCCTTGTCCAAATATATGTCAAATGTGTAATTCTCACCATAAATAATTTCAATTATATGTCAAATGAAATAAATAAAAAATATTAAAATTTTATGTGTACTACTAGATGCTAAATGTACTACTAGATAGACCATGACAGCAAAGAATGCTGGAGGGAAAACCATTTCAAGCTTATATAATGTGTAGGGGATGTGCCTTTCTAATATATCAAGCTCTTCTAGGCATATACTTTTAGAACAAAGGTTCTGAAAGAATAGGCTAAGCTCAATTAAAGGACGTTCACATACATGTCTTGGTAAGAAACTATGAATTACAATAGGAAGAAGTTGCTCAATAAACACATGATGGTCATGCTTTTCATGCATGAAATATTTCTCCTATTGTCTTTAACACATCTGGAAAATTTGGACAAGTATCCATCTGGAGATTTTAAGCGAGCAAACATCTCACAAACTGCAGCTTTAGCATTAGCATTAACATTCAAAGTATATCAGGCTATTGGAACATGTACTTTATCACCATCTAAGATAGGGTGTAACTCATCCCTAATACCCTTGTTCACCAAATCAATTCGAGCCTTTATGGTGTCCTTTTTTTATTTTAAATGTTCATTATAGTACCCAAAATATTATCAGAGACATTCTTTTCAATATACATAACATCTAAGTTATGTCGAATCTTTAACTTTGTCCAGTAAGGCAACCATACAAACTATTAAAGGCATCAAATTTTCTTTTTCTTCCACCACACAGCTTGCCGAACGTTTCATGCTGGAATCGGCTATAATGTGCAAGTACATCATCACCGGTCAAAGGAGTAGGTGCACTCCCTTTTTCTTTTGTCTTATCAAAATAATTAGCATCCTTTCTCCATCTATGATTATGTGGTAACCAACGACGATGTCCTATGTAACCACCCTTATTCATTAGTGAAGTGCGTCTTGTTTCTTTATGGCAACAAGGACAAGCAAAGTGGCCTTTTGTTGACCAACCAGACAAATCAACATATTCTAGAAAGTCATTGATGGTCCACAATGCAGCTACACGCATCACAAAATTTGTCTTAGAGTGGGCATCATATGTTTCAATACCTATCTCCCAAAGTTCCTTCGATTCTTCAATAAGTGGCTGAAGATACACATCTATATCTCTTCCGGGAGAAGAAGGTCCTGTTATGAGTAGAGTCAGGATGAACGAATGAGCTTTCATACATATCCAAGGAGGAAGATTGTAAGGAATAATAACAATGGGGAAAATACTATATTGTGAGTCTTTAAAAGGTTGAAATCCATCACAAGCTAATCCAAGTCTAACATTTCGTGCATCATCACTAAAGGAACTGTACTCATCATCGAATGATTTCCAAGAAAATGAATCAGTAGGATGCCTCATTATTCCATCTTCTACCCTATTTTCTTTGTGCCACTACATATCTTTAGCCGTCTTTATCGACATATATAGCCTTTGTAACCTAGACTTCAATGGAAAATATTGAAGAACTTTGTGGGGTACTTTTTTCACTTTATAAGAGCCTTTGTCATCTGTCTTCCACCTACACAGACCACAGGTGGGGCACTCATTTAAATGCTTATTCTCTCTCCAGTTAAGGATACAATCATTGTTACATGCATCAATCTTAACACACTCAAGGCCCAAGTCTGCAATGAGTTTCTTAGCCTCATAATATGAATCGGGAAGTGATTTTCCCCAAGCTTGAGCATGTAACTTAAGTAGGCTATCAAAAGAAGAATCACTCCAATTATTAAGAACCTTTAAGTGCAACAACTTCACAATATATGATAACTTCGACATTATCGTGCCATTTGTTGTCAATGGCTCTTGATATTCTTTTAAGAGCCGATAGAATTTTTCTGCCTCACCACAAGCATCTTCACTATCAACATCATTTTCTTCACCATCGAAATCATTTTCTTCACCATCAAAATATTCTATTGTTTCACCATGAAACTCCCAAACAATATAGTTCTCATGTATTCCCTACTTAAGCAAATCAAATCTCACTTCACTTCGTTGCTTAAATATTATATTGCGACAACTATCACAAGGACATCGAATTGTGATAGTATCTTTATCCTCGTTTCTAATGTTACGTAGAGAAAAATTCAAAAAACCATTAACACCATCTACATATTCGTGACATGAACAATTCTTTATTTTCATCCATTCCTTGTTCAAATCCATTACCTATTTTGAAATAGCAATATAGTTAATAAAATTGTCTAACAATAAGCAACATTTTTATATATGCTCTCAAGAAATATTTTAAAAATTCTAATAGGAGATAATCTAGAAAATCATAATTGTATTATCGAATATCCTAACTTTTTATGCATACTTGATAGCTAAAAAAAAGATAACACTTCCTCTGTCTAGGATGGCCAAACCTCACTATTTCAACCAATAAACCTGTGGAAAATAAACAAGTTCAAAAAAAGCACTGTAGAGATGCTGGCAAAAGATGTAATAACAAAAAAAGGAAAGAAAGAAACATTTCTCAATAAGGAGAGATGGTTTTAAATTTATTATGACTTAACGTATTAAATAAAAGTTTTTCTCTACCAAAGAAGAATCCATATATAATTGATATAATGAGACATAGGCACTCATTTGCTTTACCCAAAAAAAAATATTTATAGAACCATAAAATAAACTCTGATTCCTATATGTAATAACAAACCAGACTAAATGCATTCTTAAATTGTTCAACCTATCATACAACCTAAAATACAAAGTTAGGTAGCATTTGTAGGTTCATTACCACTTTAATCAAGAGGTTATATAACACCCTCATACCCTAGAATGTGAAAAAGGTTTTCAGGATAGTTTAAATTAAATGTTCAAATTGTAAAAAAAAGGCCCTAAAAATACACCCTCATACCCTACAATACATTTTCAAGGTTGTATCACTTGTATTTTAGTCAGGAATTTTAGCTATGTTAGGTGTTCCTACCCTCATACCCTAGGTTTAATGTGAAGTATGTAACAAAATATGAAAAATAACAAAAAAAAAACTCAATTTAGAGGTCAAAATGGCCTTTTTTGGGCTCCCAGATTGCCCAAACCAGCTCTGCCTCTCTGTTACGTCGTAATTCTCAAAAAAATACCCAAAATAGCCTCCTAGATCACCTAAATCCGAGGTCCCAAGAAACAGTTATGACCCTCCAAAGTTTACAGTATATATTACTTTTCTTAATAAATTTTATTACTTATGGCCAACTCTATTATTCATGGCATATAAGTAATAATGTCTTCTCTTTTTTATTACTTACTAATATGTTGAATGGTGTTAATGTTAGTGATTTTATTGCTTATAAAGATAATGAAGTATCATCAAATGAATATCTCAACCTATTATTAATGGAACTGATTTCTCTCATGCAAGCTGCAAGACAGAGTAGTATTATTTTGGTTGGCGGTGATGTTCTTATTGCTTAGAAATTTGCGTCGGAACTATTGGGTACTTATTAATGGAGTTGATTTATTTCTGTAGATCGTAGGAATTACTATTACTATATCTCAATTTCAACTCAAATTGCTTTGTATTGTGGAGGTCGTTTTGCTTTATACGTTTACTATTAACTTTTCTCTGTACTGAGTACCGATCTGTATATAATTATGCAATTTCATCACTCCTTTTGACTTGAATTGACTTCCACAACATGAATCTTGCAGTTCTTTGACATGTCTAAACACGATGTAGTTAAAGCACTCAATATATATAAAAGAGCTGGGCAGTAGGCTTGTATTAGAACAACAAGCATAGTTGAATATAATGCCTATATCCAATGAAAATTCCCATTGCCTCCAAACATATATAAAAGATCTGGGCTACAGGTCTGTATTAGAGCAACAAGGATAGTTGAATATAATGGCTAAATCCGAAGGAAATCCCTAATACCTCCCAATCTGTTATGCCAGAAAAGAGAGAAAGATGATATTTATCTTGATATTATATTAAAAAAATTGATTCACTTGTATGTATGGGTGCAGGCTGAAAGTCTAGCAGAGTTCTATGAATTCTACAAGAATTTGGTAATGAGGTATTTCTGATCCATAGAGCAATCCAATTTGGTAATAGCAAACTGACCTGATTCTAGCGTGATGCAATTTCATGCTAGTTTCTGATTTTCTTATAGGTCTGCATATTCTGTTCATGGAGAGGTAAGGTAAGTGGGTAACTAACTCCAATTAATGGAAAGAGGTAGGGAGAGAACCATATTTTGTTCATGGAGAGGCAGGCAAAAGAATTAATGGAACTTTGCTCATAGAGATCATAGAAATAAAAAGATGAGGAAGGAGACACAGAAAGGTACAAAAATAAGGGCAAGGAGACATTGTTTTCTGCTAACCTGGTCTAGTTACATAACCTAAATAAAACATCAACAAACAAACAAACAATGATATTGGCATGTTCATGAAGGATTTGGAGATAGATCATTTCAATAAAACAATTGGGATGTCAAGTTGGGTCTTGATTGATAGAAGCATAAATATAGCTTGTTCAGGAAGGATTTGGAGATAGATTGGTACTTATCAATAGGGATCCATTTCAATAATAGCATGTTATATGTTATTGGCATATGATTAGTATTTGGTTAAATCATACTGACAGTGACATCATAGTATTTGGTCAATGCTGAAATAACGCTTAAAAACTAAGTATGACATATGATATATCAAATATGGTAGAGCATATTTTTTTGTCTCTTCAACTCTTGAAAATGTTTCTATTAATCAAGATTATCTACCAAATACCATAGTATAAAAATGGATAGTTCTCAAATGCTGTCATATAATACTATATAGACCAAATTATCACCCATCCCCTTACAAAGTATGACATGAACTCAGCATATTATCTTCCATTCCTTATCGAGTATGACATCAACTCAGCAAAATGGCTATACTCCAAAAAAATCCATACATGCACACAATATGACCATAAACTATGATTAAGTATGACAAAACAAAAATTATTCCTCAAGCCAAAAAAATATGACAATAACAACTCATAGATATAATCCAAATTAGAAGATATAATTAAGTTATGCAAAATAGAGTGCAGAAACACTAATTCATGGATATTCATAGATATTCATAGATATACATAGATATACATAGATATGCATAGATATGCATAGATATACACAAATATACACAAATATCACTTTTCACACAACAAGCTAATAGTGCAAAATACCAATATATAGATATATACACATATATATACGCAGATATATACACATAGAATATCTGAACAACTCACCTTATTTGTGCAGAATATTAAGAAGTAGAGTCAGACTCCTAACATCCTAACATCCTAACAACCTAAAAAATCCAACATCCTAACATCCTAACATCTTAAACAATCTAAATAACTTGAATAACTTGAATAACCCGAACAAACAGAACAAATAGAGGCATTAAACAACCTAAAGGCAATGTTGATAGACACTATGGGTTTTCTCACTGAAATATCTGAACAATGTGAAAATAATTATAGATAAAATCTTTATATGTTCTGTTATATTTTGTTCTATTATCCTTACAACATCTTTATATAAGTAAATCAACCAAAACAAACAATATGTCCCAAACAGACAACCAACAAGAACAATAGAAATAGAAACAAAAACAAAAACAAAAACATCAACAAAAACAGAAACAAAAACAGATATACGAACAGCTTCATGAAAAAAAAGGGAGATTGAAAGTCGTTGCTTCTCTACCTCATAAATGAAACACATATACAACAACGACAGGTACTTCTTACTCATATCTGAACAAGGTGAAAAGAATTAGAGATAAAATCTTATGAATTGAAGAATGATTCATTGAGTTAAAGAGTTACCCACCATTGTGAATTAATTAGGGCTTAGAGGTGGTAGGAGATGCTATCTGTGTATATAGTGATGGCAGCAATCGACGAAGGTAGCACACAAACAAAGATCTTGTGGGAATTTTGGGTCTGGTTTGTGCGTGCTTTCTTCCTTGGTGATGGCAGGGTAGGTAGCCTGATATATAGCGCACGAAGGGAGAGAGGAGGGAGGGAGGGAGATATGTAGACAATTTTAACACCTGCGCCTAATACATATGGTAGCAATATATATGGCAGATCTGCTATTATTTTTTCGCAACGAAAAAATACAATCGTTGCAAATAATTCGTTAGATATTGCAACAAAAAATTATCGTTGCAGAAATTAAGTTGTATATATTGTAACGAAATTTTTCGGTGTAAAAAAATTTTCGTCAATTTATACATACGCATCATATATATATATATATAGGTTAATTATTTTATGCAACAATTTTTAGCAACACCAACAAATTGTCGTTGCTAAAAATCATTTTGTGCAACGAGAATATATTATTGTTGCAAAAAAAATATTGCTTAAAATTTTTTATATTAATTTTTTTCTTTTATTTTTACTTATTGCAACAACAAGTCATTGTAGTAGAATACGCTATAAATTTGCAACAAAAATATCGCTGCCATAACTTAATGAAATATTTTGCTACGACAATATATCGCTGCAAATAATTTGTTAGATATTGCAATAAAAAATTATCGTTGCAAAAATTAAGTTGTATATATTACAATGAGATTTGTCGTTGCAAAATATTTTCGTCAATTTATACGCAACACATATGTAGGTTAATTATGTTATGCAACAAATTTTAGCAACGCCAATAAATTATCGTTTCCATAAATCATTTTTTGCAACGAGAATATATTGTCGTTGCAAAAAATTTGTTGCGAAAAATAAGTTTTCTTATAGTGACTCTACCCACTTACCATCAACTCTCCCTTCCACATACTTCCCCGTTTAGGGTTTTTCTCACAAATCCTAGTTAAGTCCCCCATACACACTCATATAAACCTATGTACTATTTTTCACTTATGGACTCCAATCACCAAAAATACTCTTCCCTCACCTTTCTTAACCCTTAATTCGCCTTTTCCCACGTAAAAGTTACCCCATGCAAAGACTAACCACCCCATGCAAGCCTTACACTTCTCATGCCAGATTTATTTCATCCTCCCATTCTATTCATATTATCCTTTTATTTATCCCTCCATAAGTCATAAGGTACTTAAGCCTTTCTCACTTCCCTATTACTATGCCACTTTATTAATTCTTTTATCTCCCCACAACCTCATCATACTACTTAAGGACTCCTAGAATGCATTTCATATAAGACAACAATTCATAAGGCACAACACAAAATACAAGGCATAACACATATACAACTTACCTTAGCTCCACACTTAGCAAGTTTCGCTAGAAGCATATAATCCATAACCACATAGGATACAAACATATAACCAGACACACATAAATACATAACACACAATTTAGCCTTAACCAAATCCTTACCTAGATCAACACCGAGCTTGGAGCATGACTCCTACACCTCTTTAAAGGATGGGTTTGACTCACTTATAAGAGTGGAACACTAATGTTAACTTCCCTCTTATTCATTTTATTATCCCCTTACAATTATTAGTAAGAAACTAATAATATTATTATTATTAATAATATTAGTATTATTAAAGAGACTAATAACAATAATAGTAGTAATGATAACCATAATAAGATTAATAGTAGTAATGATGATAATAATAATAATGATGGTAGATTTAGTAATAATAATAATAATAATAGAGGTAATAGTAATAATAATAAAAATAATGATGATGATGATGATAGTGATAATAAGACTAAAAATAACAATTATACAAAATAGTTTATACTTAAGTGGAAGTAAGGGTTAGGGTACAATACAACTAGAAGTGGAGGTGGAAGTTAGGGTGGCAGTGATGGGAGTGGTGGTGACTTGAAAAAGTTTAAGCTTTGGGGTTGGAAGAGGTAAAGGGAGGTGGTGGTTGTGAGGTAGTAGGTTTCCCAAACTAAGAGGGTTATAGTGGTGGTGGCGATGCGTTAAGGGGGCAGTGCAAGTGGCTGCACTAGTGGTGCCGAAGGTGGAGGAGAAGGAAGGAGGAGGAATGAGGGGGAGAAAGGGGAAATGAAGGTTATGGGCATGTAGGAGAAGGTTTGTTGTATTAAGAGGGAGGTAGTGGGGATGGTGGTTGTGGTAGAGGAAGTGGCACAAGGCAACAAGAGGGTATAAAGGGCAGCTCGAGCTACCCACTTTGTATGAGTAGGGTGAGTTGTGTAGGGGGATTTAGGGGCGGGGAGTGGTCTTGTTTGGTGGAGGGAAATGTAGAGAGGAGATTGTGGAATTTTGGATGGCGGCGATGTACGATAGAGGCCTGGGTTGCGTCTAATGGGGCGGCAAAGAGAAACTTCAGGAATTTTTGGGCAGAGAAAAAAGAAGAGGAAGAAGGGTGAGGGTTAGGGTATTTATATGCGTGGGGAGGAGAAGAAGATAAAGAAGGATGAGGAAAAGGGAGTGGGAGGGGCAGAAGGCTACTGACCAATGGTGGTAGGTCTGTAAGTGTGTAGGGGGTAGGGGTGGTTTTGGCAGGGTTGTAGGGAGGGTTGGTAAGGGTGTCGGGGTTGTAGAGGGAAAGGGACTAGTGTAGGGTAGTGCCAGGTGCACACCCTACAGGTTAGGTTGAGGGGAAGATGAGGGAGGAAGGAGAGCCTTGGCTGCGAAGTAGCCATGCACACCAGCAGTCGAGGGTGAGGTAGGAGATGGGGGTAGAAGGGGAATACAAGAAAAATGGTAAGGATAAAAAGGGGAGGACGAGCAGGGTGATAAGTCGTGCGAAGGGGAGAAAAAAAAAGAAAGGTGAGTTAGGCTGCGCTGGGGGGGAAGGAAGGAGAGAAGGGGAGGATAAGAGTTGGGTCGCATTGGTGGGGCCCAAGCAGGCCAAAGGAGAAGGAAAAGAAGAAAAAAAGGAAAAAGAAAAAGGAAGAAAAGAGGAAAAAGGAAAAAAAAAAAAGAAAAATGAAAATGAGGTGGTTGGGGTATTTGGGTTTTTTTCTAAATTTTTGAAAATAATAAAATTAGTACAAATAAATAATTAAATTTTCTTTTATATTAATTTAGAACTTTTGGTTAAATCTTCTTAAATTCCATTTCAGCTACCAAATTACCTTAACCTTTACTAATTTAATTCCTACATTATATTTCTCTTTTTTCTTAATTACTTCCATTACAATGACATTATTTTGTTAAAAATATTATATTTAATTGATCTCACCTATTAATCCCTCAATTAAGGTTTTTGGGATATTATAGAGTAAATATAAGATCACTCTAGTTTTGATGGAACCAAGATAAAAAAACATATAACTTTTTCCATTGCAAAATGCATCTAGCAACCACTATTATCTATCTAAAGGAACAAATTTCTTTATCAGTCTCAACTTATATAATCTTTCACTTTGATTTTATTATTTTATTTAAGCATGGTAACCACACTTATATCACTTCACTTAACATGCAACTGACCATTTACCCTTACAACCCACTTTAACACTTAAAATATTTTAGGATAATTATAACCATTTAGAGAAATAAATTAAAACACCTAACAAATTAGTTATTTGTGGCAGATCATTTATGGTAAAGGGTCATATGAACAATTATACTTTTATCCATGCAATTGAGATTACCTTATGGTCTGTTAATAGAAGCAATCAATATAAAATAATGAATGGAAGGTCACAAAAAACACTTTACCTAACACTAAACAATAATTGAAATTCATCAAGCAAGCCACTTAGCTAAAGAGTTTTACCTAGAAAGTCTTTAAGGTTATCCTTGAGCTAAATATGACCTAAGAAGATTATACTATGGTGAAAAGACCATAAAGTCCTTATTAATCCCAATTCTTTACTTAAACCATTAATTCACCAAATAAACTCACTATCTTAACAAATTTAAGACAATACCTAAAAACTTCATTTTAAACATGATTAAGCCAAAAATGAAAGTTATACTCAAAATTAAGTGCATAAAAAAATAAATCAACCTTTGAAATATTCTATACTCATTTTATGCCATTTCATCATAAAACCTCAACTTATACTAATCATAATTATTATAATTATTTTACTTAATATACTTACTCATTTTCTTATCATAATACTCATTATAAACCCCAAATTCTAGAATTTAAGTTTAAATGTCAAAAAATACCTTAACTACACGGACCCCAAAGTTAATAAATTCAGTTAAACACCAATGACTCCTAATTTTACACCAAAGCTTATATACTTTAAGGTACATGTGAAATCAAAATTATACAAACTTAAAAAAACTTAAAACCACATAAAATAATAAGTTTGATATCCATTCATCTCAAGTTGAGGCATATTAATCCCAATTCTGCCACATGTTCATCAATGATCAACATAATAGTCATCATGCGCTAACAGTATTAAGTAATTCACTAAGGTTTCAATAGATAAAATCATGTTAAGGTCTTGTAAATCATTCTCTCATCTAAATTCTCATGATTGCATGTTGATACATCCAAGATTAAACGATAATGCCAACACTAAACTATATTATCATGCATTCTTTTAATATGTAGATAATCATGCATACGTGACATTTAACTTAATACAATAATAATAACACATATCATATATCCAAAAAATTGTTTACATTACCTCATAGCTAAATCTTTAAGAAAAATATAAAAAATACTCCCAGTCACCACCTATTCTCCTAGGTTTGATCAATTTCATAAAAAATAAAAAAGAAATAAATTATAATAAAAATAACACAAGAAAAGACAGTGAAGAAGATGAAAGGGAGTGGAGAAATAAACTCTTGATTATGGAGGATGGAAACTCAATAAAAATGTCAAGAACCACTATAGGAAACCTAAGGTGGAAGGCATGGCTAAAGGAGGGATATGAGTGGGATATTAGAGGAAATCAAAACAAGAGACGATGATAATGAAGAGGACCATGAGTTGCTGCAAAAAAAAACAAAAAACAAAACAACAACTTACAATAGTAACAACAACAAATAAAAGAGGGGGAGAAGAAGGGGAAAGGCTAAACAAATATGGAAAATGAAGATACATTTACAAAGGGTTAAAACAAGCAAAAAGAAGCAAGGAAAAACAAGCTAAAATAAAGAGGGAGTCCATGAAATCACACTTGCTAGCCATGACATACAATGCACAAAAGTTTATCCTCTAAATAGTGTCTAAACATCAAGGTAATTCAAAGGGAAATGACAGATATTGTAGGAAAACATGCAAGGAACAAATCTAAGAAAAAATAGCAAGAAAAACTAAAGAAGAAGGGTGCTAGAAATGGGATGGAAGTCACATAAGAATCACCTTTGGAGCTAGGAGGATAAGAGGAAAATAAGGGGAAGTGAATTATGCAACCAATGGAACAAGGAAGTGTATGTGCGTGATGGAGGAAACATACTCACCCCTTGCCAGATTTGATGCCAATTAAGGGACATAGGGTTTGGTTAGAATCACTCTTGAATGAAGAAAAGGTGATGGTGATTGATATGTAATTAGTGAAGTGTGTAAAAGTAGGATTTTGACAAATTTTATGGGTGAATGCTAGCAACTAAAAAACAATAAGATCATGAGTATACCGAGGGCTTGTCAACAAGTTTGGGAAATTAAAGAGGTTGCCTTAGGGAATTTTAGATTAATTAAATAGGTAGGAAGGCTTGAAAAATGGGGATTTATTATAAAAAAAATGCAAATAAATCCCAAAAATCGTGAAATTTTATGGAAACGTGTGGAATAAATTTAGAAACCCAAACATATAAAAGTATTGGGTAGTAGAATTGGTTTGAAGCTTGAAAGATAAAAAAAGGAAAAATATTAGATAATTCGTGGAAGCACCACAAGCATGCAAAATACATAACATAAAGTTTAAATGGGTATGGGCTTATGCGGAAAGATTTTAGAAAATCAAACATGTTAAAAGATTTTTTCTCAACATTAGTTTGAATCCCAAACAGATTAAAACATGTGAAAAATAGGCTAAAATTATCTAATCGCATAATTTTTTTTTCAATATAACAATTTGGAAGAAAAAAAATGAAATAAAATAAGTTGGTAAGATTAGGAATAATTTTAGAATGAGTTGTGAAGTTTGGATGAATTAAAAATATGAAAAAACAACTAAATCATAATAATTGTAAAAAATTATTACTTTTCATAGATGAATAAAATAAATTGTTGAAGGCTTGAATTTACTATAAATGATATGAAAATCCATATTACTTTTTTTAGAAATAGATTACGAGTAATTAGGATTAGAAAAGAAAAGTGATGTTACAATGAGTTCCTAAATGAAATTCTTTAAATTGTTCCCAAACTTGTACATCACCATCTCCTCACTCTCTCCCACCTTTGGTGCAAAGCGAATAAGGTCCAAAATTTTAAGGTAATTCTCTTATATCGATAAGGAGCCCTAATATAGTGTCATAAAGTGATAGTATAAACCCATCTTCATATGTTCAAGGAAAAATTGTGTCATCATTGGCCGTAGTCATTATCTTATATATTATACCAAAGTGATAGATTTGATTGATTAATCGATGAACTGGTTAGGTCACCTTTAAGACTTTATACTTGCATCAGTCCAAAACCAATAAAAAAATTCATCAATCAATTTAAAAATTGATCGGTCAAATCAATTAAAAAATGATCGAGAATTGATCGAATTTATCTATATATTTTTTTTATGTATTTCATACTTTTTGACCTAATATATACTACTGTTTTAATAAGTTCAAACCACCGGTTAATTATGAAGCTAATAAACCAATTATGATATCAGTTAAATGACTAATTCAATTTTTAAAACTATAACCCTAACACTTGCTCCATGTCTCCATAGGCACATTGTGTGCCTATGATCCGACCACCGATCATTAACAACTCAACGATACCCTTTACAAAGGAAACTACAACCTTCATCTTCTTATTGGTATAATAATAATAATAATTATTATTATTATTATTAGTAAGTATACTAATTATACTAATAAGTTTAACTATGATAATTATATTGATAATAATAATAATACTAATAAATATATTAATTATTAATATAATTATTTCTATAAAACTAATTATTATAAATATAATTATTATAGCTATAATTATTAATATGATAAAATTTATTAATTAAATTGTTAATAATATTCTTATAATTATCAATATCAGTAATATTAATAAATAATTGTATAATTACTACCATAATTAATATAATTATAACTAAGAAATTATTTATATTAATAATATTATTATAATTATTAATATAATCATTATAATAATTTTTATTATTAATATAATTATGAATATTATTATTATAAGTAATTATTATTTTAAGTATCAATATTATTATAATTATTCTATTAATACCAATAACAATAATAATTATATTTTTTTGTTATTACTTTTTACATTTGATTATATCAGATTATTATTAATAAGAAAAGATAAGATCATTAAAGATAATTTAAAAAAAATTTATTAATTTGTTCTTTAAATAGATAAGACTACTCTCAAGTTATCACATCCTACTGACAGCTGGTCATGCTATTGTAACGTGACAAGAGATTTCCTTCATGATAAGAATCACGGCTATCCGGCGTGCTTTTCTTTTACCTTGTCAATATCTCAAGTAGTTCAAATATTTTTTTATATCAAAATTTTATTTTATAAATCAAATATTCAAATATTAAATATTTAAAAATTATATAATAAATATAGAACGAATTTAGATATATTTAATATTTATATAAAAATATTATTTTATCAATATTAATAATTTATCTAAAAAAATTCTATGTATAAAGAAATTAAATTTATTAATATTTATATTTATATAAACATTTTACTTTATCTAAATAAATAAAAATATTATTATAAAATTTTAATTTATAAAAATATATGGAATTTAAAATCTTAAAACTATAAAACATAATTTTATAATATATTATTAAAATCTTACTATATATAAAAACAGAGTTGTTTGCACATGACAACTTCCCGCCCAAACAACTCTGTCATGTGCATACATACATTTGACCTGAATACATACATGTCACGTGTATTCATATATGTCAGTCATGTGCAAATTGACATGTCACAAGTCTGTTTCTCAAAAGATCAATGGTTTGTAAATTACAAAAACCTATATCAATGGCCAGATATTTACCACATCATGTATCTGACTTTTGATGAATTGTTTACAATATTTGACAATTTTTACTATATATACAAGCCTATGATCATCTCATAGCCACAACATTCGTGAGATTTTGTTGCAAGTGCCACCTGAAGCATACTCTTCTGGAAGCTCAGAAACAACTGCAGCATCAACCAAAAAAGAAATCAGTATTTTCTCCAGCCCTATTTCAATAAACAATTTGTTAAATTATTTACTTATTAAAATAAATTACACACTTTGTATTTTTTGTTTCTTGCAGGTACCATAATCAGCCCACTGCAAGTGCCATCTGAAGCATAATATTCTCCAATTTGCACAAATAGCTGCAGTATCACAAAAAAAAGAAGGTAATTTAGTTATTTACTTAATAAAATTTACTAATTATCCTGCAAGTGCTATATTCTCCAAGTTATTTACTTCTGCCTACAATGTAATATTTTTCCTTTCAGATATCAAAATCAGCCCAACATGCCTCTATTTTCTCTGCTAAATGAAATCAACCCTTCTTCAACCACTTGGGCAGTTCAACTGAGAATTATTATAATTTATGAAAGAAAATCCTATGAGAACAAATCTCAGGCATACTCAATAGAATGTATCATGCATGACAGTCAGGTAATTATGTCAAATTAAAATTATTGTTAATTTTTTAAATCATAGAGTGAGATATTTGTATTGCTATGTTATGTTACCTTGTAGGGAGTTAGAGTACATGCATCAATTAGAAGGCCACTCATTCAAAAATTCAAGCACATTTTATGTGAAGGAAATCTGTACCTAAATTGCAAATGAACTGAAACAGAGTAATGCAAAGGTATAGTATACACTACAGGTGAATTATTATTACCTAAATTGATGTTCCGTACTTAATTCAGATAATTATTTCACTTGATATAGATGTCAGATGATGGTCTACCATGTGAACTTGAAATCATGTTCAATAAGGTCATACTATTTCTGGTGCAAATTAAGGATGACAATTTGGGAGCATATACAGTTCTAAAACTAACAACAGACCATGCTATAGTCAACAAGTATGATGGGACAAGCATGTTTGACAGCGAGGTTAAATCCATTTGGAATATTATGATGAACTAATATTTAATTATGTTCAGATGAAAAATCTTTTGCTAAAATTTTTCTTTTTAGGACTCTGACTTTCTATCAAAGGCAAGCAAAAGTGATTTTCAAGGGCATGCAACCAAAGGAATAATAATAAACATAAATGGATTATTCAATTGTTTGTAAATTCATTGAAAATTGTAAAGTAGGTTTCATGAGTTTTGTTTTTAAGGTTATTTCACAGACTGATGAGATCACAACACCAAACAAGGAAGATGATAGCACTCCATCCAAACCCATAGATGTGGAATCAGACAAGAGATAGAAGAGAAACATAGATGGAGATTTGTCATCAACTGTTCCTATGAAGAAGACAAGAGCAGTGATCAAGAAAGAGAAACTCTGAAATTAGTTTAGATATCTATATCTTTTATGTTTTCTCATGTTAGTTTCTCTGTCTTTGGAAAGAATTTGTACCAAAAAGACTTATTTATCAATATTAAGCATGCTATGTTTTCTTATTATATCGATTGATTTGTTAGGCATTTTATATTATCCTTATTATTATGTAATGGTATCTTATGTTTTTTAATTGGATATTATGTAATGAAAGTTTCTTTTGTCTAAAATTGATGCAAGTAATTTGTCTTCAACTACATATACTCCTTAAACAGGCTGAAATTAAATGAACCGGATGATTAAGCAATAACTTTATAAAAGATGTCAATTGAAATGTCAATTCAAATAACAGTTATATTACATAGTGACTATGAAAATATATATATTAATATTTTGGATCCCCTTAATTTAAATGGAACATCTGACACAGCCACAGGCAAAAATATAACTGCAATTACAAATATACCCTCATTGTTTGACTGCCTATTTGAACAACCTCTATTTAAACAATGGAGAAGACAAATCATACCTTTCTTAGATACTCCCTTTCTTCCATACTTCGAAATGATTTTTTAGCTATAGCGGATTATCACTAACCAAGACAAAGATATTACTCAAAGTAAGCTTTACTATTGTGCTCACTCTTTTATATTTATATTTACACTATTTACACTATTTATTTATCTATTTATACATGTGCATCAGCTAATTAAACCATGAAGAAATTAACGAAGTCCATAACCTTATGTCGAAAAAGGACAATAGAAGAAGCCTCAACATCAGGTTCAACTATGTATTATTATGAATTATAGTTTGCATACATGTTTAGCTTTGTCCACATATAATTTATACATTCTAACATATTAGACATTAGTTATATCTAAATTTTTATTTAGGATTGAAGTTATGACTATAGTAAATGTTATTAGTAATGCATACTAACAATCAAATACATTTTTATAATTGATCATGCTACTGATGATATTACTACAATAGGTCATAATGCTTGTATTATTGCATTGAAAAAATATAACACAACCATACATGATGCTACCTTCTGTTAGCCATTAGTCATTGTTTCTAAATTTTACAATGTTTTACAAAATATTCCAAATGCATATACTTCTATTAATTAATCCATAATGACAAACGAAACTATATAGTATATGTTATTTAAAATTAAGGTAATCATGTTAATTAATCGTAACAAATTCATTCAACACAGAAAATATGTGCACATATGATGACATTTTCCACAATAGGAAACAGACAACACAATTAATCATTAGATAATAATGTTTATGTTTACAAGAGTAAGAGTATAATACCTGGCATAGGAGCAAATAATCCACCAATGCTATAAATAATATGCAAGAGAGAACTCTCTAATGCATAAATAAGAGAAAATAATAATTGAAACCTGCAAATTCTTATTAAATACTGCTAACTGATCTTTTAGTTAGTTTAAATACTTTACGTAAAAATAAATTATGTATATAATGTTAACCGATGATGGGTTCCAACATCAACATCAACATCAACATGCTTTCAAATTAGAAAGTATATTTAACTCTATTCATTATTGTTTAAAATTAGAGTATATTAACATTTGGAGAAAAATTTAAAGCTTATTATCTCTGTATCTTATAATGCTGAAAATATTTTTAACATATGTCACAATTTTTATAATTTATATAAAAAAAATATAGAAGACAATGAATGGTTTAAAAATGAATTTTGAATATGAATTTATGACAATAATAATTTATCAACCATTAATGAAAACTATGTTATTTGTAAAAATCAAGTATACAAGTATATTAACATCGGAACATAAATTTTTAACTTATCAGACCTTTAAGGTCACAACCTGCAAGGAAAATTGAAATCAAATTAGTCCTTAACATTAATTGAAACATCTTAAAAATTCAAGTATAGAAGTATATTAAACTTACAAATTCAAAGCGAAAAAAATTGAGACATCTTACCTTAATATTGTTTATATATCGATATTTCAGAGTATATTTATGAAAATTTCTGTGACCTGTTAACATTAATTAAATGTAAATAACTTTAAATATTATACATAATGTCATGTTTGTGTGTTTTAAATTTAATAAAATCGACAAATAAAATTCACAGAAATATACTTACACTTTGATAATGATACTTAACAGCCTCAAAATTATCTGACAAATAATTTGAAATCTGAGGTGATGTCATAGTGAGATACAAACTCAGATAATCGAAAGAAGAAAGATAAAAAAACATTAGTTAAAAAAATTTGACTTATACTATTTTGATAGATACAATAAGTTATTTTCGAAAACACTTACGATTTTTAAAATCTTCAGCCTCAATGATTTGATTACCACGAAGATTTTCCCTGCAAATAGTTTCGAAATCTGAGCTCATCTGAAATGGAAGTCAGGTAAGCACTCAGATTTTCGTAGGAAAAATACAAATAAATCTTTAGTGTTATATTGTATAGTATAACATATTTTATGCAATATTGAAAAAATATGTGAAGAACTTACCTTATTGCGGCACATAAAACAAATTGATGACGAAGTTGACCGTCAGAAAATAAGAACAAATTTACACCTGTTTAGTAAGTAAGTCGATTTCAGAAGAACGACGTAGTAAAGATCTGAAGTTGACCTACTTATTTTGGTTATCTATATACATCGGATTTGGATGCCAGGGGCGAAGATATGAAAAATTAACATAAGTTGAGTTTAGACGAAGAAAGTAATACAAAAATAGGGTTCGACTGTAGTATAGGAAGACAAAACTTCAACTCAAATCAGAGTATTATTCCATTTTCATGATAGACATGGAGTTTGAAGATTCGAAGCAGAAGTTAGGGTTTCGGAGAATGGAGGAGAGGACGACGGAGGCAGGGGAAGGGATTCTAACGATACGAATCCTGCCTCGAGCAGTGTAGGTCGAGGTTTCTGGGTTTCTGCGTCAGTGGCTATGTTCAATCGCTGCCGTCGATCATGCATGATTTGTAATGTGGACGGTTGAGATTAAGTTGATTCGTGTTTGTTTGGGGAATCCGAACGGAAGAAAATCAACGCTTACGATTCTTTCGTACATAAATCAACGGTATAGATTGGTATAAATTGTGTTTGTTGAAGGTCGATCCATGGGAAAATATATGGATGGTTTTGGTCAGCTGATTTTGAAACGAACGGTTATGATTTAGCTATATTATATGTGTGGAAAGTCTCGATCAGCTGACTTTCGTTCAGTCTTGCTATATTATAGTGTATTTGTAATACCCCAAATTGAGCGGAGTGTTATAAGGATTGAATCGACTACTTATATCAACATGGTATACCATCCTTTTGGTGATTCCGTCCTAAGAACTCCACAGTTAAGCGTGCTGGCCGTGGAGCAATTTTAGGATGGGTGACCTCCTGGGAAGTTTCGGAAATTTTCTGAAAGTTTCTATAAACTGTATTTGAGACAGTTAGTGGTTGAGGCGCAACGAGGACGTTGCGTTCTTTGAGTGGGGGTGAATGTAATACCCCAAATTGAGCGGAGTGTTATAAGGATTGAATCGACTACTTATATCAACATGGTATACTATCTTTTTGGTGATTCCGTCCTAAGAACTCCACAGTTAAGTGTGCTGGCCGTGGAGCAATTTTAGGATGGGTGACCTCCTGGGAAGTTTCGGAAATTTTCTGAAAGTTTCTCGAGAAGCACGTGAGTGAGGACAAAGCGTGCTAAAAGGACTCATGTTGATTTGTGGGGCCAGCCGATCAATCCGAAAGCACTCCAAGGTAGCCCCCACGTGGTCGTGTCGACTCGGGGTGTTACAATATTAATGAAGTTTCTTAAGACACTAATTGAATTTTGTGTAGCTAAAGTGATTTGTCTAGATTAAAGGTAGATTATATTAATTACTGAAATCATTATTAACCCCAAAAAATACTAACATTAAAAATAGAAGCTAAATAAATATATATTTCTTATGGTGTTAATTGAATTATTAGATTATTTAGTAGATTAATACGACCATATTAATTAAATTATTAATTGAAATATTAATTATATTTTTATATTCTTATATCATGTGCTTATGTGTTATTGTATGAGTATTAATTCTAATATAATTAAACTGTTTAAGGAATTGATACATATTACATGATTAAATGATTGGATGATTAAATGATAGTAATAAAATATAAATACTCTTATTACATTATGTGATTAGGTGATAACATATATTACTATAATATCAATAGACCATACTTTAAAAAAATTGAAAAATTTTAAATCTTAATTTAATATGCTAAACAAAATAAACCAATAAAGTAAAAAAAAAAATATTCACGAATATAAAAAATTAAGTTCCGCAAATTATGTTAGATAATTATAGGACTTATATTTCTATTTAATTTTATTATTAGTTACCCAATATAATTAAAATTATATAGATATGGTCATCGATAATTGCAATGTTATTATCCATGATACATTTTAATTATGTTTTCCTTTTATGTGTTAATGTGTTAATATTAATAACAAAAAAAATATATAGTTTTAGGAATGGATACATACTAGATGATTAGTTGATAATGTTCAAATATTAATTATCTTATTATATTAAGTGATTAGGTGATAACATGATCTGCTATATCGTATTAAAAGAGCATACTTTTAAAAACTTTTAATTTTTGAATTATGATATAAAATTCTAAACAAATAAAAAATTAAAAAAATTATTATTGAATTATTATAATATTGTACAAATATTATAGGACTTATATATAAATTTAATTTTAATATTAGTTACCCAAGTTAATTAAACTTAAATACATATGGTCATCTATTATTTCAATATTATTAGCCATAATACTCTTTCATTAATTCGTTAATGTGTTCATATTAATGACAATAAAAATATTTTGGTTAATATTAATAACAAAAAAAAAATAATTTCTTTAAGGAATGGATACATACTAGATGATTAGTTGATAATATTCAAATATTAATACTCTTATTAAATTAAGTGATTCGGTGATTAGGTGATAACATGATTTGCTATATCGTATTAAAAGAGCATACTTTTAAAAACTTTTAATTTTTGAATTTTGATATAAAATTCTAAACAAAATAAAAAAATTATTATTCAATTGTTATAATATTGTACAAATATTATAGGACTTATATATAAATTTAATTTTAATATTAGTTACCTAAGATAATTAAACTTAAATACATATGGTCATCTATTATTTCAATATTATTAGCCATAATACTCTTTAATTAATTCGTTAATATGTTCATATTAATGACAATGATGGTCATGCAACGGTTAAAATTCCAAATGATATTTTATTGAAATATTGTGGTGATCCAATTGCGGCTATCGTGGAAAGCACCTATCCAGGATTTAAGGAAAAAAATGATTGATGATACGTTTTTTCAAGGGAGATCAATATTAGCACCTACTCTTGACATTGTTGAATCCATAAATGATTACATGTTGTCGATTAACTCAGCAGAACAGAAGACGTATTTGAGCTCAGATATGACATGCATGTCAGATTCAAATAATGATTTGTTACAAGATCTACACACTCCAGAATTCTTAAATTCAATAAGGTGTTCTGGCGTGCCCAATCATGTGTTGAACTTGAAGATTGATACACCTGTCATGTTATTGAGGAATATAGATCATTCCATTGGTCTATGTAATGGAACAATGATGGTTATTACAAGGTTGGGATCACATGTCGTAGAAGCAAAAATCCTAGGTGGAAGCAATGCTGGCCATAAAGTTTTATTGCCGAGAATGTCACTGACTCTGTCTGATCCAAGATTACCTTTCAAATTCAATCGAAGACAATTCCCATTGATTGTTTCATATACAATGACAATCAATAAAAGTCAAGGTCAATCTCTTTCAAACGTTGTCATTTTTTTTGAAAAATTCAGTATTTAGTCATGGTCAATTATACGTTGTTGTTTCTAGAGTCACAAATCGTCGAGGTTTGAAAATCCTTATATGTAATGATCATAATGATAAAAGTGACTCTACAACAAATGTTGTGTTTAAGGAAGTCTTTCAAAAAATATTATCATGTAATTTTATCAATAATATATCTACTTATTATTTTAGTAGAGGTATGTTATACTAATATTTATTGATTATTATTATTATACATATTAAAATAGTCAAACTATATTATTAGTTTATAGTTTCATATTAATACTCCGTGGGGTGAGAACCTAGTAATTAATAAAATATCAGATATTAAAAAAAATCCTAATAAAAATTAAATATTCTGAATAGAATGTATTTTTTACGAAAATTAAATTATATATTTTAAATATTATATTAAAATTTTAAAATATCTAATCAAATTTTCGAATTTTTTTCGCGCCAGCCAGTGCCCGTTCCGTTGAGTATTCTCGAGAAACAGTTCTGTAATCCCGGAAGTAAAATTGTTGCGGTAAAACCCATTTTCTCCACAAAGGAAAGGGGTGCTTGCGCAAATAGTAATTGTTGCTGGGGAAGACAACCGGCATGGTTGACGAGACCAACCCCGAGGAAGACATAAAAATGCAGGGAAAAAAATGTAGAAGAGATCAGGGCTCGAAAGTTCTCGATCGGTGCAGAGAAACCAAACCCGTTAACCCAAGATCTGCACCACGCAGTCTTCCCTGTCTGCTGAGCTTTACACTGACAATATACAATTTTTAATGGAGTTAATTCAGTTTTTTTTTTTACCCTTTTTTCACATCTTAATCATTTGTTTGGAATCTGAGGTGTTTCCTTTTGAAACCTGTCTCTAGCATACATTACGTATAATATCATTTTGGGGGGGGGGTTTGGGGGGAAGGATTTGATGAATTGTACGGTGAGAGAGCTAACTTTTATAGAGGTTTTATGTTGGTTGATAATGTTTGTAGAATGTTTAAGACATTAAATACGGCGAAGGTGTGGTGCCAACACTAGAGTTCGTACTGACAACGAGAGACATTACCAGGTGTGGTGCCCCTGCTACCGTCCTTGTTTTCAACGATGAGATTGGGTTTTCAAGGAAGAACCTGGAGTCTCTGTAGTGTTGGAAGATCAACAAAGAAGAGCAAGCGACAACAAGGCTTCATTGGAGAAAAAGGTTTATTTTTCTTCCATCTTTTTAGTCTCTTGCAATCTTTGATTTTTGATTGAGTGATCATGGATGTAGTCATAAGGTTTCAGTGCAGACAGATAATGTTTCACATGCTTGATTTGGATTCATATTTATCTGCGTACCATTGGACTTAAGGTTCATCTGCATGTGCTTTTAATTCACTATCTAGAGTGGAACAATATGTTGGTTTGTCTTAGGAACTATGGGTCTTGTTGGGCTAGCAGTTAATCCTTGTACTGCGAATGTTTTTAGCATAAGGAGAACATCTGAGTATGGAGCCTGGTGTCTTGAGCCCAAGCTTTCTTGTAAAATTGAGCATTTTGATTCATGCACTCTGCCTTGTGAAGAGATATTAGAAGTTTTCTAAATGGTAGACTACGACCAGAATGCAATATCTTTCAGATGAGGTCCAGTAGTTTCTAACTCGGGCTTTACCTTTTTTTATTTATTCATTTATTTTGGGAATGTGGGGGAGGGTCAAGGTGAAGGAATTAGGTAGCTTGAAACACTGATGACAAGAGCTTTGTGGGATCACTAAAGTGTCTTGTCATAAGATATATGAAAGCTTCTTATTGTCCTCGTGTACATACTATCTAATTCATCTATGATACATGATGAGTCATGAACCAACAGTTGTGCTAGTGGTTGATGTCTTACGAGGCTAAATAAATTATGATAATATGATAGTCCACAGATTTCCAAGATGTATGTCTTTTGCTTGTTGAACCGCTATTTAGCATCATCAAGTTGAATGTTGTAACCTCAAGCTTATCATACTAAAGGCATAGGATTCAAGAGTGTATTTCTAGTCAGCAACATCCTCACATTGTTAGCAACGGATATAATGTCAAATTCAGTGAGGATCCAGACACTCATTGTGGCATTGGTTACATAGTTCCCGAACAGGTTGATAGCAAATCCTTTATTTCTGGGATTGACGCTGTATATGGTTCAAATAACCTCTTCTCAAAAACTACAATTGTCTTGCCTCTGAAGCCTGAGAAGCTTGATGCAGTGAAAAACGAGCTATGTCAGCTGCAGCCAGCGCTGCTTCTTTTCTTGTTCAAGATAAAGAAACTTTCTGTATGTTTGGACAACAGTGATCCTATGGGTGTGAAGAATGCCTGAGCTATTTCGGTTGTCAGTGAAACTAATCACTTGATCATGGAGGACCAAAAGGCTGATTCTCGTGTGGTGCATCTTTCTGCTAAGGAGAATACAGATGCTGCAGAAGATAGATGCAAGTGCTTTATTTGGAGACAAGCGTTTCTGGTGAAGCCAGGAAACAAGGTTAAGGAAAGGGAGGATATGTCTGAATGGGTTATGTCTCTTGCTTTCCCATTGGAATCAAGACTGAAAAGGGGGACTTCTTCAGTTGGCGTTTTTGCATTTCTACCTACATCAATGTTCACAGGCTTTCCATTTGTAATCCAGGCAGACATCTTGCTTGCTTCTTCATGCGAATCAATTCTTTTAGATAACAGATGATACTTGAATGCATTCCTTCTGCGCTTGTTAGTTCATTTACTTCGTTTATAAAGGAAGCCCGCCCTTTGTTTTCTTTTGCTGCTCAAGGATTTGAAGTTTTGCCTGTTCGTGATTCTCCTTTTCAAGAGCTTAGCAAAATGAAGGATTCAATTAGAAGATTACTGATTGAAGAAGCAATTATACCTTGTGAACTTTTTTCTGATAAGGTGCATTTCTGCAAGCCTTCTTTGGCAGTAAGAATCCTGCCAAGATTTCGTGAACTTCTTCTACGAATGAAGGTTGTAGGAATTTCAATGCATTGCATATGTTCATTGACCAAATATGCTATCCATTCACCCTTGGACCAGGATAAATATAGTGCTTTACTATACTTCCTTGGTGTATCTTCAAATGAGAGCTGTAGTTGGTATGGAGACTGCATCTTCTCATGCAAGCTGATTCTGGACTTTATTTCTTCTGACAAAGTGGTCTCCACTAAACAAACTCTTGTGGACATGCATCTTTTTAAATGTATTGATAACTCTGGCAAAAATTATCACTGTTCTGCCTCCAGAATTAGAAAAGAGGGGATCAAGATTCAATATGCAGAGAATCCAGAACTTCATGCTTGGCTGATCAAATGCAACGTGGAATTTAAATGCTTTGGATTACCCAGGCCGCCTTTATGAGGAAATCCAGGTATTCTTCTGTTCGCAACTGGCTTTCATCATTTATATCTATACAATACATTTCAGCTTTGGATTATGGCAATCTTCTTCGGTCTTATATGGTTCAGAAAGGGGAGGTGAGTGATGTAGTTGCATGTGCTCAGTTTGTTTATCACTCCCATCTGAAAAACTACTTGACATATGTTGATGTTATTCATTTATGCAAGAATATGCATATAATTGATGGTTTCGGATGCTTCAATAGCCATGTTTGGAGTACACTTGTAATTGCCTCAGATAGCAAATGGGCAAAGTTATTTGGTGCAGACAGCTCCTTGCAGGGATGCTATGTTGATATTGGGTTAGTATATGCTCAAAGTGGTGAATTTACAGGAGAACATACCCCTGAGAGAGCATTGCTGAGCTATCTGACAAAGCATACAAACGCTCAAGATATACTAGAGTTAGCACCCCTTGATATGGCTCCTCAGTTTGCTTACTCTAAACTGACCAGTTCACAGGCATTATTGCTGTTTGACTGGATTAGACTACAAAGAACCTGAGGGGTTACATTACCTTCCAGATTTTTTCAGAGCATTTGTAATGGAAAATGGATGAAAAAAATATCAGGATATAGTTGTCCATGCAAGTCAGTGCTATTAGATGAATCGATGGTAGCTATATTTGAGACCATGAAGGGTATTGCCACTGACTTTTGGGCTGAGGATGGGCAGTTCTGTGGTAGTTGGATTCATTTGTATGTTGGTGAGCTGAAGTTTCTTGGTGTTCGATGTGTGGTGAATGAAATTTTGCAAGTCTTGATGGATTGCTTTAATCTTCTTGCTGCTTCGGACATGGAAAAAGGCTTTGCTTTGTCCCTGCTTCTGTTTATCGGTTTTCTGAAAGGGAGAAATCTTCTTAATGAAGAATGGTTGGAGAATATTAGAGAGGGAAGATGGCTGAAGACGTGTCAAGGTTATAATGCTCCAAAAGTTTCAGTGGTTCTGTAGTCTGATATGGAAGCTGAAGCTGCACACATCTTGACAAAGCTAATTATCCTTGATGCCAAGTTCTATGGGTGCAAACTTGAATATTTTGTGGATGAGTTGCGACTGCTGGGCATCAAGTCTGGTTCAGAAGTATTTGAGCTGGTTATGAAAAAACTTTTCTTTTCCCTCGAATTCTTCTTCCATCACTTGTGATTGTGCTTTTTGTATTCTGAAATGTATTAGTTATCTACAGGCTGCCAACGATGCCTTTATTAAGGAGGTATGTGGAAGTTGTTGGTTGAAAACCAGTTGTGGATTTCAATGTCCACCAAAGGATATGCTCTTTCATTCAGATTGGGTTTCCTTGCTAAGTGTTGTAGTGTTTCCTGTTATTGATGAAACCTTCTATCATGGTGCTATTAGGTCATACATAGATGAACTGAAAGTGGTTGGTGGTGTGGTTGATTATGGGAATGCTTTGAGGATTGTTGTTGCCAATATCACATTGCTTCTATCTACTTTTATGTTGACAGCAAAGAACATGCTTTCATTGCTGCGTTGTATCAGGGATATGAATTCAGCTAAATCTTCCCATTTAGAAGAACTCTGTTACTGCTTGAAGGAGGAGGCATTGATAAAGACTTGTCATGGTTTGAGAAATCCAAACCAATCTATTCTTTCTCATCCTTCATGGGCATCACTGATCATTTTTGTAGATCTTCCTACTATTGATGATTCCTACTATGGAATTGACATATACACTTTCAGACATGAACTTAATATCATGGGGATTATTAGCAGCCTGGAAGAAGTAGCAGTTTTTGTTGCTAGGGGGCTGCTCAGTACTCTTGAACCAGCACTCTTAACTGCCCAAGCTACCCTCCTGCTGCTTCACTGCACAAAATTTGTGATATCAAATGCTCCAGATCAACCCTATGTTAACACTTTTCTGGATAAAATCATGAAAAGTCAGTTCCTGAAGATGAGCCTGGAAAGGCTTACTTGAGCTGCCAGATGCACCAATTATTGATGAGGCATTGTATGGGAGTGAAGTGTTTCTGTATAGAGATCAGTTGAAAGCTACTGGGGTAAATGTTGATGTGCAGGAGGTTTGCTCCTTTCTTTTCAATTCTCTTTTTCTCACAATGAGACAGCCTCAATCACTTGGATATACGCATTCCTGAACAAATTCCACTGGAGTCTTGAACCATTGGAAAAAGCTAATGCACAGATATGGATATCTAATAAAAATGATTTCTTTTCTTCTCATCTCTGTGTGCTTCATGACAGAGTGAACCTTTTCTCCCCTATCTTTGTATTCACGGATAGCTGTTATAAGAAAAAAGTCTCTTAGCATTATTTGCGACTGCATTTGTTGTCCATGAATCTTCTTCCATTGGTCATTACATGCAGCTTTGGAGATGTAGGGAGTTGACGCCAAACCATACACTTTCCGAGAATCAGTGCTGCCATTTCTGGAAATACATCACTCAGTTTTGGGGTTCTCAAGCAGCGCAGCTTCTTCAAGAGAATATCACCGAAGTGCCTGCCATTTCATCCCCAGATGGGAGCATCGTTCTGGTGAGCAAGGATGGCACCATTTCTTTGAGTTCAACATTGTTGTCAGAGATCTACCATTCCATTGGGGTTTAGAAGTTATCCGAATCTGTCAAATGCAGTGTCAAAATTTTGCAGATTCCATATGTTTCTAAGAAGGTTGATCAAAGAGATAGTCATTGTAAGAGGTCTGATGAAGATTATCCTTGGTTTCCTTGCTTGTAGGGTTGCCATATCCGTCAAAGAGAGAATCCAGATAGCCAAATCTTTGCTTAACTTGTCAGTCTTTCTGATTGATGTAATAAAAGTTTTTCATCAACTCTGCATGCTATGGACGAAGCCCTTGAAATCGAAGCACCTGAGATTGAATAACGAAAAATATGGTTCACTGGGACAAGTTACCTCAAAAACTACTTGCTGATTAGAACGCTTATCTCAAAAAAGACGTTGAATTTGAAAGTTGTTTTGGAGAGGAAATTGCAAGAGGGGTGCTTGTTGCTGCCCAAAATCCTGCAGTTATCAATGATATGAAGAATCTGATTCAAATTGGGTTGCTTTTTGAATTTGAGGACTATTCTGTCGATTTTTTGCTTACCAGAAAAAAATATTGAGATATCCTCACAAGATAAGCAGTTTCTGGATTTTGCCTTTTCATCCATCATTGGTTCTTCAAGCCTCAGTAAATGGAGTTCTGTGCTGGGGCTATCAGGTCCCTCTCCCAGTTTAGCTACCCAGAAGAGAAGGAAAATTGGACACGTGAGATAAGTAAACCATATAGATTCTCTCCCCATCTTTTTTATATTATTTAATCTTAATTTGAAGTATTTTTCATTTATGCCTTGAATGTTTGAATATAAACAATGAGAAAATTTGGCATGTCGATTAGAAGCAGAAGTCCAACAATCATACAAATTTTCTCATATGAACTGGAATGTTATAATAATGTATACCTTCCCCCCTTTTTAGCGCTTTACAGTCTCAGTGTCAAGGATCGTTGTGAAGGATGAGGAAGCACAGAGGTAATGCAAATATTTCAACCCTTGCTGTCACACATTCATCTGATGAGCCCAGTAATAGTTCCTTCTGTATGGCACTGTAGGTGGACCATTGCCCTGGTACTGTTTCTTGTCACTTTTTGAATTTCAAAACCCATCATGGTGCTATAAGCCCCTATGAAGATGTTGACCAGCCCTTTTGACCTTTTATGGAGGCCTACCTTAGTATTGTATTTGTGCTATGCCGATGCCGATGGTTGCTCTTGTTCCATCAATGAGCTCATTTTGTTTCACACAATGATTTAGTCTTTTTGCTGCATGTTTCAACGAAATTTTGGTTTTAGGTCAGTTACGGATGCATTTTACATTGCATACATGAGTCAAAGAAGTTTTTTCTTTTTTACTTAAAATATTAAAAAATACTCTTTGAAGTTCATACTGATTATGGGTGAGGGGAGGTGATTTTGTCTTATTTGTCAGGATTGAGAGTCTTCTTTGAGATGCATGGCTTGCGTGTTTGTATTTAGCTTTATCATTAAACTGTTGTTATGTTGATCTAGCAACTCTCTATCAGCAATATTCATCCATGTATGAACTCCATATAAATTTCTTTTAGACTCCCTTGTTGCTAAAGCATGCTGGACCAAGCTGGCAATTGTTGGGTCTATATGTGCAAAAGTTGCTATAGTCCGTCAACTCATAAATCGAATGCAGATGGGTTTCCTTTTTCAGGATAGTTCAGTCGACTTTTAGCTTGGAAAAGGAAACGTATATAACTTTTTGTGGTCGATTAGGACTTCATTTTTTTACTACTTACCAATTGGATGTCTGTGAAGTCGTGACAAAAAGAGTAACCCAGATGAAGCAGTTTGCGCCCTGCACCCACTCTTTAAGAACTTAAAGGGTACAATGCAGCCATATTATGTTCTCCCATAAGTTCACAATGATATTTGATTTGGAATCAAATCATCTTTGACTTATTGCCCCGTTGGCGCATATTGGTTCTAATGAGTTCGTGTTATCGCTGCAGTGCCTTGCATTGATCTCACTAATGAGTGACTTTTGCTGAAGTAAATTCTACATCACATTAGGAAGTAGTATCCCTTCAGCCGTTACTGACTTATTGATGCAGAATGTTGATAGAAGATTTAGTTTTTGTTTCTAGGGAGCTCATAGTGTTTTGTAGCTGTGCATATCAACCTTCCTTTCTAACCATGTTTTTTCCCCATCTGTGTATATATGTAGATGGTTAAAACCTTAGATGTGTATTAGTGGTACGCATGTGAATGAAATCAAGGTGTTGAATTTCTTGTCTACTTCTCCGAACCCGCTGCCCTTGTTGAAGGAGATCAATAAAGACCTCCATGAATGCCCTTGGCCAATGCCTGATCAATGAAATACAAAAATAGTGGCCCCGTAGAGTACTGGATGTGGCGTTCATCTTGCAGCCAGAAGCACATACATATACGTGGAAAAGAAATACGATCTGAAATATCTCTCTCGTACAGCTAGCTAGAATTATCAGTTTCTGATGAAGCTGTCTTCTGGGCATTACTAATTGAAGTTTTTATGGTATGACTCAGAACCACATAACTCAGAACCACATACAGGTAAGCGCTCTGTCTGAAGTCTTGTGCAAAGTTAAACATGCAGATTAGGTCAGGATGATGATATGTTTATATTGATCAAACTGCATTACATTGCACTGCTCAACTGCATGAGACTATATTATATTCATTCACAAGAAGATACTGCTCAATGTATGTCCCAGATGTGAACCGTTGACAGAATGATCATGCTTGTCTATGTACGGCTTTTAGTTTGAAGAGTGAAGCGATATCGGAGCAAAGATATATAAAAAAAAAAAAAACATTTCCGATCCTGCACGTGGTGATAAACACTAGGAATTATACATCCTTTCGGATCCGTGCATCTCTCTCCCTCTCTCTCTCTGGGAATTTATTAGTACACCGGTGGAATTCGACCTGTGAACCGGCTGCATAAGGCTGCGAGGTACGTGTCACTGGAGCAACACACTCCCTATGGATCAATGAAGAATCACCCCAGTTGGAGATACTGCCAAAAGAAGAATGGTGGAGCGATTGGTAGAAGGGTGTTTTCAACTTTTGGTATTGAAATAAATTAGGGATTAGACATGATTTTACACTTTAACAAGCAACTTAGTGTTACAAAAATGGAGGTATCTAGGTTTTTCTCTTCTGCTTCTCCCTCGCAAGTGTCACCGGCCCTCGACCATTAGCCTCGTACTCGTACTATCCCTAAAGCCAAAGATACGTGTAGAGCTAGAGTCAAGTCATCACATTATTATCTCTAACTAAATAGATTTTGTTCGAGAGTTGTTCAAATAGACTTGTTTAATATTTATTTTTAAGTTAAACTATAATAGTGTCATTTTTTTCCTTTCAATTATTGATATAATTATTGATTCAATTTACTTATATATTAGAATTTCTAATTATACCTAAATTTAGAGTAAAATGCCTCAATTTTTTTTTTTAATTTTACTATGCTCAACTCATTTGCATATGATAGTGATTTAGAGGAAAGTAAAGATTGTAAATGAGCGTATAACAAATCAATTCAATTCAACTTAGAAAGTAATGCATTTTTTAACAAGCTTAGAAATAAACGTGTAATGAGTTTATAAATAAGTCAAATTTAAAACTAATATTATCTTAAATTATAATTGATATGCATAAATTAAAACATATAAATTAGTTAATGAAAGTATGATAATGTAAACTAATTATGTAAATAATGATTCTTTTGATGTTAAGTTGGTAAAATAGGAGAAACAAAAGAGGATTTGTTAAAGGACAGTAGTCCCATTGATGTAGAAAAAGAGAGAAAGTTTTGTATCTAAAACTCACTAATCTCCCCCCACCCTCACCAAAGAAGGAAATTTTTTTGGAAGAGAGATGATATGCTCCGTTGCTATATTTGTACCCACATTTGACAAACTGATTGGGCCTGCTAGGAGACAAAGTAGGAGAAATAAGGGATGTTAACTACAAATTATAAAAATATGTTAAAATAAACTAAAATTAGTAAAAGTAAGAAAGATGAGGGGTAACTTTCTTAAGAAAAATAGTTCGAATATGTTGCACCAATATGACACCATATACACAATTTGTGTTTTCAAAATTTACCTTAGATAAAAAAAACAATTTAAAACGGTAACTATTGTTGTAACATATCCATTTTTAAAAATCAATAGATTAGAAAAATAAGAAAAAGTATATGCGGAAGTTGAATATAATGAAGGTATTTGTAATATTCACATTTTTCAAAACCAATCCATAATATAAATGATTCAAAATATATGCCAAAATTAAATAGGATGATGGTATTATTGCCACAACTAGTGTGAGTAGACGCCATTTTTTTACGCATCATTTACATCATGGATCATAGTAGCTCTGTTTAATATATCTAATAAATTATTTATGGGAATAATTAAGTAACACATAAATAAGAAGGAATAATATTATATGTTCACACATATATGTAAGCATATAAATTATAGACATACATTCAAATCACATAAGCAAATCACTCGATTATTAATCTTTATTTAGGTGATCATGTCATCCAATTTTTAAGTGGGTAAACCAATCAAGAGGTCACCTGGTAAATCAAAATCCGAAGACCTACCACCAACCATATGAAGAATATAAATTATACATAGGCCATCTTAGTAGAAATAGTTTAAAGAGGATAACAAAAGTCCGAAGATTTATTACCTCACTTATCCTGTCCTTAAGTGTGCATACCCCCTAATAGGTTTCGAAGAAGCCTATAGAGTAGACGATGAGCCTTAACTAGACATAGCTGCCAATTAAATAAATACCTATAAAAGAAAATAGAAAGATTATTATTGATCCTCAACTTCAGCAGGATAAATCTGAAGGACCCTAAACCCAACTCAACTCTTTCACTTTAAGTTTTAATCTATTGTTCAAGGTGATCATATAACATAATTGAGGTACACAACCATATATACACATTCTTATATATTCCTTAAATATCCATATTTTTAGTATTTGGTACCTTCCATATTTTTGGCACCTTTCAAAAATAATAACTCACCATAATAGCTCTTACATAACTAACACTCTAAAAAAATATCCTTCCATATATAGTATTTAAAAAAATATATAATTATCCACAATACAGCTTTTTCGAGAAAAATAGTAGGCCACTCAAGTTACTCTTGAACCAACATCATAGATCAAAGCCAAACAAGCCATCAAAGCTCATGAATATGTAATAAAATTGCAAAATAGTATAAACCACACTTTATATGACACCATTAGCACATAACATCTAATAAGCCACATATTTCATATAATTACTAAATAACACACAAAATACATAATCACCATATGCTTCGATTAAGTTTATAGAAAAAATTATCAAACTCTTATATAAAGACCTATATTCATAAACTCATAATTTTAAATATATGAAAACAAGTATATAATTATTTATATATATAGACAAAGTTTGAAAAAATGTTACTTGAAAAATAATTTGATCTATAATTGCTTACTAGATAAAGATCCTCTTCCGTGTTTGGCATAAGTATAGAGAAAGATGCAATATTACTTTGGGGAAGGTGATCAGAGTCTGCAGTAAAGGGTTAAGTTTCCATTCTTATAAATTAACTAGCTATTAATATAATAGTAAGAAACCATCATGGTTAGGGAAATACTTATTCATTTACTAGCCTATTAAATTATCATAAAAAATGGAATAAAATAATACCGTATCCAACAAATGACTATTAACCAAAAGTTACTAGAGAGAAACTATTAGTGAAAAAGATAGTAATGAGAATTAATAAAAATAAATTTTAAGTTGTCAAATTAAACTTGACTATTCAATTGCTATTGTTATTTATTTTAACTTTGTAGCCGACACATTATTATTGTAACAACTATAGCATAAGCCATTATTGATTAATTAATTAAGTGATGAAAATACATAGTATTAATTTTATAAAACTAATATAAGAATAATAGTCACCAAAATAATAAATATGGGTATAAAATTGTGGGGTATTGAAGTACTACTACCACAACTAGTGTAAGTCGGCACCGCTATTTTGCTTACATTAGCTACTAAGGCTAGATATAATAAAAAAATACAACATACTTTATTATTAACTAAAAAAATAATTTTTAATAAGGCTAGCAAAACTAATTGAATGTAAAATAGAAATAAAATGGTTGATACAACTAGAATCTATAAAAATAATCATTAGTAGTAAATAGAACCATGAAAATCACCATCAGTCTCATTCCCCCCACCATGCTTGCCATTCGCCCCTTGAATAGGTTAATATTCAATCTACACTAGGTTATTTACTCAACTTGTAGATCATGGACCATTGCAACTCTGTTTAAAACACATAACAAATTAACTAAGAAAACAACTAAGTAACATGTTAGTACAATAGAATATAACATAGACATGTATATATATACATCAAATAGCATAAGAAAATCAAATGGGAATAAATGAACATATGATTATTAATCTTTAATTTAAGCGATCACAGTATCCAATTATTTAAGTGGATAAACCAACTAAGGGGTCACCTGGTAAAATAAAGTCTAAAGACCTACCATCAACCACAAGAAAATTAGAAATCACACCCGGACTATCCCGATAGACATAGTCCAAAGAGGACAGCCAAAGTCTGAAGACCTACCGCTGATCACAAGAGGATTAAAAATCACGCATGGGCCATCCCAATGCATATAATCTAAAGGAGATAATAAAAGTCCGAAGACATACTACCTCAATCATTCTAAACTTTAGTGTGCACACCCCCCAATAGGGTGCGAAGAAGCCTATAGAGTAGATAATGAGTCTTAACCAGACATAACTGATAAATAAATATATATCCACAAAATAAAAGAGAAATGCTATTGTCGATCCCCAACTTCAGGAGGCCAACTCTAAAGGGACTCAAAATCCCACTTGTTCCACTTAAAGTATTCATTTCTTATTAAGGTGATCACATAATGCACACAAACAACTATTACTTATTAAATATCTTTATTTTATTATCTACTTTATAAACATGGAAACTTTCCCAAACAACAAAATCTCCAAAAAAGGTAACTTTCTACAAATAGAAATACTCAACTAGAATAATCGAATTTTCAAATCCAACTCAAATCTTTAACCAAAATATTGAAACCATATGTATATATTAAAATATCAAGCTCGGCCAACCTAGGTCAAACATTAATATTTAGTATTAACAAAACCACCAAAACTCAAGCATTGGTTAAAACCAACATAACATACCAAAAATTTGTTTTGTAAGTTATAATATTTTTTCATATTCAACCAATCCTTACAATAACCCCATATATTTTTAGTACATAAATAAAAATGAAAAAAATAATAGTTTTATGTAAACTAAACTTTTGGGGCTTCAATTTCATATGTAATATGATGGATAAACTTTCATAATAGAATTTGGTGTGATTTTTATAAAATAGTGTAAAGTTGCAGCCAACTTGAAACAACTACGAATTTAACACAAAATCATATTTTCTTAGGCTAATAATATCACATATCCTGATGGATGCAAATATACGTATAATAAGGAATAAAATTATATAATAAATAAAAATTCATAATTTATAGACATTATATTCCACACATATATAATATATGTGTATAAGTTTTAGAAAAATAATGTTACGAAATGTTAAATCCTTATATACATAATATAAGGTCTTCAAGTGTAAAGAATGATTCTAAGGAACTAAAACAATATTCGAAGTTGATGATCTTGAAAGAATAATCATTCCTTGAACTCAAATGAAGAAAAAGAATACAAATTAAATCTTGAATCTATAAACTTGAAGATGGTTTAACATTTTGATAAATAAATTGAAAGTCTTGATGAATAGATTGAAGATGTGAGGGATTTATAGAACATAATACACGTCACAAGAGAAGACATAAAAATATAGGTTTGGCTATTAGGGTTTAGCATAAGCTTACGTGGGCTTTTAGAATAGAAAAATATAATAAAATTGCATATGCAAGATACCAAATAGTAATTGATATTTTTGACTAAGTTCAATTTATAGATTGGAAAAACTTAAGGACAAATTATTTATATATTGAGTTTATCTTTCTAATGTAAAAAGAATCATTTAATTTCTTTATTAAATGAATAATTTATTGTTAAATTACTAAATATTGGTATATTTATCTATAAATTTGAAGAAATCAGATAAAAGAAAGATAAGTGTAATACCCTATTTTTAACTAGTTCTAAATATGTTTAGTTAGTTACATAAATTATTGTATGATATTTTATGACTTCAAGATTATTTTGGGTGATTATGTAGTAATTGAGATTTTGCGACTAGACACACTTATAAAATACTATTTATATATATGAACCTTTTGAGTTAAACCTCAAAAAATATTTATTTTTTAGATTTTTAATGGGTTGAAATATAAATCTAAAAATTTTGGTTCTATTTTATTTTCATTTGTTATTCCTTTTTAATTTTATACGCAAAATATAATTAAGGCATGCTAGCTAAAATTCATATCATTGTGTGCTAAAATTCTATAAATTTATATTTATGTTTGAAATTAATAAATAGGAGGATTGGGAAATTTTTGTGATTTTATAAATATTTTTGGTATTTATTTTTATAATTACGTTGTAAGCTTGTTAATTCACCATCAGATCAATATTTTATATATCAAAACTTTTATTTAAATTTATGAAATTATAAGTGTGAGATAAAAATTTTATTTTAAGGGTTTCCATAAATTTTATTAATTTTATGATATTTTTTCTATTATTCTTAATTTTATTATCTTTATTGATCTTTCAAACACTAAAAATAATCCTAAAATCCTAAAACTATAGTTTATGCACAAAATTACTTTACTACACTTTCATTTTATTATTCACTCAACAAAAATTTGAGCCAAAGTCACTTTCTTATACTTTCTACATATGCTAGTTGTGTTCTTTTAACTTTTTTGGCACCCAACCTCCTTCACTTGCATTTTCCATGCTTAAATATGACCTTTTGCCTCCACAACATCACCTTTGATGAAACCTTATTAGGTTTCAAAGGAAAACACCGGACCATAAGTCAAGCGATGTGTTCGACAAATCAAATATAGATCGGCCTAAGGATTCAAACTAAAGGAAGATCAAGAAACTCAGAGCACGGTTGATAATCAATGAAAACTGAGATTTATCATAGAGATGGTGAATCAAGAAAGAATAATTAAGTAGAGAAGATTTCGAGCGAGAGAGAGAGTTTCAAGAGACAGAGAGAGAGATCGAGAGAGAATTCCATAGAGAGAGAGAGAGAGAGAGAGAGAATTAGCTTGCACCAAAATGTATTTCTGTCAAAGTTGTGTACAAGCTCCATATCTTCCCCTTTATATATGCGTATACATACACCTATACAAATACAAACGGTGGGCCTGATCGAAATAAGCCTTACACCCATCATCCCAATACACACACAATTATTGGTGTTGATTATAACTATTCAGCCCAAATACAAAGAATTACATTTAATCTCTCATCAGCTAAATTATGTAGCTAATTGTGGAAATTAAAGGTTACATAATCTGCAGTCCTTCTAACCCAATTATGGATCGGGTGGCTGACCATGCGGCCTACTTAATCCCACCAGCTATGATTTGTCGGCGAATGCATCGTATGTGAATAATAATTTTTCCTCACTGATATTAACAAAAGCATAAACCAATTTATACATCAATTTCCATGTCAAAAGCAGCAGCAACCAGCAACAATCCTTTACAACAGCCAACAACATGCTCCATTTCCATTTACATGAGTTTTCCCTAATTATTCAAAGAATAAGAAAAATAATTATATGTACAATGCAAATCACAGCAACCAAAAAAATTATCTAAATAAAAAGTATTGAGATACACGTCAACCTCCTACATCCCTTGGTTTATTTCTTGATTTTCATAACTTCATTCAACCTAAATTCTCTCCACCACCTTACACACTCAATCACTTTGTCCTTTATCATTCAACTATTGAATAAGCTACCTTTACCCCTCTTTTGGATGTAGAATTTTGTTTTCTCCATCCCCTATTTATACCCCATTTTTCTTGTTTTGTTTTTGTTTAACCTTTCTCTCATTTACTTTACTTGGTTGCTCCCACTTCTCTTTTCATTTTGGTTATTTTTGCTAAGTGTTCTTAAACTTTGTTGAGCCTATAACTGGGAACCATCATCCTCTCTCTCTCTTTATTCTCTTGTTTTACTTCTAAACTTCCTTATATCTAGCCTTTATTTATTTTTAAATAAATATATAAGGTTAGATTTGTATTTAAATTGTGAAGTTGCCATCCCTTGGCTCCTCCTGTTGTGCCTCCATTTTTTGAAGGTGTTGAATTTTTGTTGTTGTTATTTTTCTATTTTTACTTGGAAATAGGGAACCCATATGCTTTGATTAAATATGTACAAATTAATTGATAGCATATTTGGGGTTTCTTATGTTATGCTTAAGTATAACTTATGCTTCTTTAGAATCTCATGAAAAATATATGTGCACCATGTATTCTTATTAATTTCTCTAAGCATATGACCGTGTATTTTTATATAAGAGCATGATAAATTTATGAATTTTAATATATGTATGATGACATGCTAGAATACGATTGTTGTAGTAAAATAATTATATATGATTAAGGTTTTATGTGGTAAATATGCTTAATTGAATTTTAGGGGCAAAATGGTAATTTTAAACTTATAAAATTTTTAAGAATGGAAGTTTAATATTAATGTCCATATTTTAATGTTATTTATTCATATCATAAATTTTGCATACTTTTAATAGCAATTGGTATTAAAATGAGAAATTATTGAGTAAATAACATATAAGGGTATTTTGGTCATTTAAGGAATATTTTGCCTAACATTGTGAATAATTGGATTAGGGTGACCTTAACGAATTTCTGGGTTGACCTTAATGTTAAATTTAACTTTGGTTTGGATTGTTGACCTTATAGTCGACTTGAATAATTGGAAACGAAGAAAAAATAGTTAAGTATGAAATTAGAATTATTGTGCATTATGTGATATTTTATGATCACCTTATTAAGATATTAATATTTAAAGTGGAAGACCTTGATTTTGTTTTGGTAGTTTTGTTGGATGCCTTGTCATTTTGGCTAAGGCCCTAGTATACAGTATAGGTGACCCATGATTCCTATGGCGGGTATCAATACTTAAGGATTATGTGTCCTAAGATAGAAGGATATTATGTTATTTTGTTGCACTAGTATGATCGGAATACTTTTATGTCTCTGGGTTACAAGTTGAGGGGATATTGTATTGCTTTAGTATGTTGGTATGATCCGTTTACTTTATATGTCTCCAAGTTATTATTGTATCCTCTAAAGTAATTAAAAATTGACATAATTGCTTCATAATGATTTGAATGTATTTTTTTGGTTTGTTGGTTTACTATATGCCTCTGTGCACTACTTGGTTTTATTATGTTAGTTTGATAACTGCATCTGTGCACTATTTGAATTTAGTATATTGGTTGATAATTGTTTCAATGTGTTCATTATCATATTATGAGCGGTATAGAGGTGGTTATTATAAAAGGCCTTAATTATGGTTTAGTGTTTTCCTTTGTGGGACACCCTTGGTATAATTGGATTAATAAAATACTCATAATACAGTTAAGTTTGATGTGATAAACATTTGACATATGGTATAATATAAGTTATGGCATGAATGTGGCACTTAGCTATGATATGTACTATTTCACGTGTTATGCCATGATACTTTTTATGACCTTTTATGGGTTCCATGTGATATTTTTATGCTTAGTATTGTATATTAGTTTACTTAATACCATTGTATTAATAGATTTTGTTTTATAGTCCTCTTCCTGTTCAATGGACAATCTTTAACTTATAGGAGTAGTTTGAAGGTATAATTTGATGGACATTGTTAAGGGTTGATATTTAGACCTATTTGGTGTCCATTCCGGTATCTTTTGGATTCTTATGTCTCTTTCTATATTTCTTTCCCTTGTGACTTGTAACTCTTTTATTTAATATTTTTTTATTAGAATAGTTTAGTATTGTAATGAAATCTTTATTTAGTTTTTATCAAATTTTGTTCTTAATTGATGTGGATAAATGTTTTAGCCCTAGCACTTAATGTAATAAAGGTAGAGAAACCAAACTTATAGTAAGTGTGGAGGTAACACCCTATGTTTTTAATGGTTTAGCTTCCACAATCAACTCTATTTACAGAAATTTTTAAGTGCTAAAAATGGGGGTGTTACCATAAGTCATATATTTTCATTTAAGATATTTAGTAGGCACTAATTACAAATAATAAAAATAAATAAAAATATAAAATTTAATCATATATTATAAAAAATATGTATCTCTTTAAAATATTTAACTAACTACAAAAATAATGTAAGATTTAATCATATGAATATATGAAGGAACCTCTAAATTAATAAATTAATCTCAGTAAATAATTAATTAAAAAAATGTTTTTAAATAAAAATAATATAGCACCTTATTTCACTCATATGTTAGACGTATTATTATTTTAATAGCTTACTCTTTTTTTTCAAAAAAAAAATTGTTTAGCAAATTTTCATTTTACCCTTTTACCATTTTATGCAAAAAAAGGGTTTAAAAAAACTTTTTAAATTGTAGCAAAAGTACAACCACTAGAATAATAATCGTTAAAATACTTTAAACACAATATCACATGAAAATAAAAGTAGTAATTTTTGGGTTACTAAAAAATATTCTAAAATAATATGAATTATAATGTATTTTCGAAATACCCTCATGCCAACCTCCATAACCCTATCTTCTCCTCCAAACCCTATAAATACCCTTTGTTTGTGCATTTTCGAAACCTTTTCCCCGAAACCCTAAGAGCCTACCCTGTGCACCACCGCGACTTCAGACGACCTTTCCTACACCGTGAGCCAACTTCGTCGCCATCTCTACCTACCAAAGTATTCCCTACACCACCCTCTAACTAACCGAGCCACCCATTTCCCTCGATTCTTCTTGCAAGCGCCACCACAGTCGTGCGAAGTTCCCTTCCCATCAAACCAAAATTTTACACCCCCAACCCCTCGAGCCATTGTTCGCCACCACATCCGCCACTATCACTGCCTCCTACACCACCCAAAAGCTGCTACTAATCTTCCTCCACCTATCCATAGCCTTCTTTTCTCCTTTCTCCTCCTCCTCCCCTCTCTTTCTTCTTCTCGTCCTTTCGGCTGCCATCTCTGCCGCCATGCGCCGCTGGCACTTGTTGCACCACCACCCTCACTTTACTTCTCTCAGCCTAGGATACCACCAGCACCTCAACCACCATCCTTATTCTCCATTTATTCTTCTCAAACCTCAACTTTTCCCCTTTTTATCCTCTTTTCCGGCCACCGCCGGTGCCACCCATCTCTACCGACTCAAGGTGAATCCCTAGACCTTCTCAGTCCTTTTCCCCTATTTATTTAAGTTTATTATATTTTATTCTAATTTGTATCATTTATTCAATTATTAATAATATTATTATCATTATTATTATTATTGTTGGATTTAATATTAATGTTGTATTTTCTTGGCAGGGTCGAGAGTAGGAATAAAATATTTAGGTTGTTAGTTTCGAATTATGGGTATTAATTGTATTATTATAAGTTTTATCATCATCATCATCATCATCATTATTATTACTATTTCTACTATTATTAATATTAATATTAATATTAATATTAATATTATCTTTATTGTTTTTAATATTATTATAAGTAATATGTGTTATTAATAATAATATTATTATTAAATAGTACCTTCATTATTTGGAGGTAGGATCGAAAACCCTACCTTCATTATTAAATAGTACCTTCATTAAATAATGCTGCTGCTCCTACTACTACTAGCTACTACTACTGCTACTACTACTACTACTACTACTCCTACTACTACTACTACTACTACTACTACTGCTACTCCTCCTACTACTCCTGCTGCTGCTCCTCCTCCTACTCCTGCTGCTCCTCCTGCTGCTGCTCCTCCTGCTGCTGTTGCTCCTACTACTCCTACTACTACTCCTATTACTCCTACTCCTACTACTACTACTACTACTACTCCTACTCCTGATGTTGCTCCTCCTACTACTCCTACTGCTACTGCTGCTACTACTACTACTACTACTACTACTCCTACTCTTACTACTACTACTACTACTACTACTCCTACTCCTGATGCTGCTCCTCCTACTACTCCTACTGCTACTGCTGCTACTATTATTATTATTACTATTATCATTTTTAGTATTATTTTGGTGGAGGGTAGGAACCCTTATATCACCATCTGTTTTGAATTATATTAATATTATTATTAGTATTTTTAGTAGTATTTCGTATAGTTATTATTAGTATAGTATGATTTTATTTAAAAACCCAGTCTTAGGGTATAGTAATAGTATTTTTAGGAGGGAACCTAATTCTAGTTTTTCCTTCATAATAGGTGAGACCAGTCAAAGCCCTCAAGAGGTATAGGAGCATGCTCCAAGACCGGTGACATTTTAGATAAGGGAGTGCTAAGGTTGTTTGTGTATTATGTGTTTTCTATGCCATGCATGTCATGTGATATGAATTATAATGTATTTTATGAGTAATGGTATAATTGTCATGTATGCAGCATGATGTGGAGTTGATGTAAGTTCATGTAATATATTATGGCATGTGTATTATGTGTATGGATGGTGTTATTATTATGGTATGATGTGTCCCATAAGTCATGCATGATAGGTTTTGTAAAATGATGATGGAAAGTGTAATAATGTGGAGGTAGGGTTACATGGTGTTAGGGTTTGCATGGAGGTAGGGTTTGTATGGAACTAGGGTTTGCATGGAGCTAGGGTTTGCATGGTGTTAGGTTTTGCATGGGAGTTAATGGTTGCATGGGAGTTAGGGTTTTTCATGGGAGTTAATAGTTGCATGGGAGTTAAGGTTTGGAAGGGAGTTAATGGTTGCATGGGAGTTAGGGTTTTGCATGGAAGATAATGATTGCTTGGGAGTTGGGGTTTGCATGGGAGATAGGGTTTGTTATGGTTACCATGGTTGGTGTGGTTAACTAGGGTTGGAGGATGAGAATAGTAGAAGTCAGTCATGCATATCTGGGTGAAAGCTTTTGAATAATATACTTAAAATATTAATCATGTAAAGTGGAAGATATTGAGTCGGGCCCAGACCGATCCATCAACATAATAGTGGCCAGGTACTGCGATATCCTGGAGAGCGATCCATTGGCGTATAATAGTGGTAGGATATGTTACCCTAGGCGACCACTCCATCGGCTATAATAGTGGGGGATCCCGAGCTCAATAAAACCGAACCCTACAGTTTGCTAATATGTAAAAGGCACTAATACTTATAGTGGGACACTGTACGAGAAGGGGCGAGATCGATCCACAGGCATAGAATAGTGGTAGGGCATGTTACCCTAGTGACCGATCCACCGGCTAAAATAGTGGGGTTCCCGTACTCGTGTGGACTTAATAAAGAATATGGTGTGAATTGACTTCCGATAAAAGATTAATTAAATAATTAATCAAGACTTTTTGGGCCTTTATGTGTGGGCTTGATCATTTATAAGTTGTATAATACTCTGCACGACTTTATATATATGTGTGGGTTTGAATATGTAAGTTAAACATTATCCTACATGATTTTATGTGCTTGTGTGTTGGCCTTAGTTCTCGGTTACCCTGCTCAGTACGTAGCGTACTGATCACCCTTTTTATGGGTATTGCTCATTCCCATGAAAAGAAGACCCATCTGACGTGTTGTAGGTAGGTGATGCTTTCTTTGATTCCATTGATGTCTATGGGACATCAGGTGGGGCCGAGTGATTTGGGCTAGATTCAAGTCCTAGGAGTAGCGTGGCCGGTTTTTCCATTTCAAGATTATTATTCCTTTCTCTTTTAACTATGTTTGAATTTCTAGAAACACTATTAATATTGTAGCTATCTCTCTTCTCTAAAGAACTATCCCTCGTATTTTGGATTATGTAAAAACTTATCCGTACTCTGATTTCCATATTTATGAACTTTGGATTATTTAATAATGTTGTGAGTAGTTTTTCTTAGCCTTTCCACTTGGTACTGGAATGGTAGGAGTGAATCGATCTGGTACTAAGTATGGCGGTAGCATCCCTAGAATTTGCGGATTTTAATTTAAAGATCTTATTTAAAAAAAAATGTGTATAAATTTTGGGGTGTTACAAAAATAAAAAAAGAAGGTACAAAAGGAGAGTGATTGTTTACATAACACAAAACCTTACACGTTAAAACTATTATCATTAATGTTATTCTAAAGTTTCACCTTGTTATTAGGATGCTGCAAGGGAAAACTAGAGTAAATTTTTTTTTGTTTGATTTATTTGATAAAATTAGATGAAAGATTAATAAACAATAAAAATATTGAAGTGTAGTTAATTTTCAATAGAAGATAGAAAAAAAGGGAAATATATTTGTGAAGTTTCATAGCTTTTTAGTTTTTGATTATGGATATGTTATAAAAAATTGAATATCATAAATTTTTGTTTATTTTAAGTAAATTTAAAGAATTTTGGAGGCATAATAAGAAACTACATCGGGAACTCATCTCCCTATCCCCACTAGTGTACTAGAAAAAAGAAAACAGAAAAGGAAGCTACACCAAAATTTTCTACTTTCATTTTATAAATCATGGTGCAAAAAATCCAATATGGATATTTGAAGTAGGATATCTGTTAGTGTGTGAGCTATGAGCTGTGAACAAGAGAAAGAGAGAGGAGAGAAATCAGTAAACTACTCTTACATTGCACAGTTTGCACTACCCTTTTTAAATTTTTAGGAAAGAAAAATTGATATCTTATTTCAGAAGATAAAATAATGTGTAGGAGGGTTCAACTTCAAATAAAAAATAGTGAAAGTAACTTTTAACTTTTAGAAATTGTACTTGTACAATTTTTTTGGGTAAGCTATAATTGGGAACAATAGTTATAGTACTATATAAAATAATGTATATACATAATTCAGGGTGGGTATAGGGACAGGGACACCAAATCCATCCCACCCCATCCTTGTTTCCATACCCAACAAATTCCCAACACCCAACCCCAAACAAGATTCCCTAACGCGACCACAAACCCATAGGGATTTTTACCATCCATACTAGGGAGTTATCATAAGGAAAAGGTCAGACCTTGAATATATTTAAGCCAATAAAGGAAAAGAAATAAATGATTAAGTTATGAAAGCTACTAGATAGTGAAAACAAAATGGATAGAATCATGATAAATAAATGAAATATACAATATGGCAAAGGCTTTGGGTTACCACCCTTAATATTACACATAATTAACCGTTAAACCAAAATCTAATTCAATATGTGCAATTAATCAGGCCAACTAGGACGAGAAGCTTTATGCTTTCTCAAGCTAAAATGCCTTATTAATCTTCTATGATGATGTTTATTTCTTGCTTATGGTTGAATAGAGAGAAACACATTATCACTTGTATATGATTCTTCTATCTTGTTGTAGGGGAAAATTTGATGTCTTTCAACCCTTTAATTTTGACCCATAGTTGTGACATCAACTCCAATTCTAGGTATATTTCGATCTTACCAACATTTCCCAAATTGGCTTTTGGAATACGATTGATATTCTATTTCACTTGAAATTGAATTGATACCACAACACACGTATTGCACCTAGAATCAAAATTAGAAAATGGCCCAATACATTAGATTAAGGGAAATTCTTTTTCACTTTAAGACAAGGATATAACCTAACATGCTCATAGCAGGAACATTAAAATTGATAAGGGAACTCATAAATCAAAGATGAATTTAATGTTTCATATAAGCATTGGTTTTCCACACTATATTGCAGTGAATTAGAAGAGGAATAGGGAATGAGAGAAGATGAAGATGAGGAAAGGGGAAAGTGGGTGTTATAATAGGTAAACATCTAAAGTGGGGGATTCTATCTTGAAACCCCAATTCTTCCCATCATGCATTGCTTTTAGCATTGTAGGGATGGCATGATTGTGTCAATCAACACAAGAACCCTATGTCAGCTTTAGGGGGTCCATCATTTTCATTTTGATCAATATTGGTAACATGTGTTGGCCTTAAATCACTTTAACTTACTCCAACTCTTTCTCTTTTTGATCTCGAATGGCCTTTTAATCTATGATATGCCATTTTTTCCTTCTTGATATTGTATAACCTACAATATCTCAAACAAAAAGTGGTAACAAGTTCAAATGAGAGATATGTATGCAATATTAAGTCCTAAGACCTCCTCAAGTAAATGGCATATGTCTAGAAATTCTATATAAAGATCACACCTATTAATATATGCATGTATATGCTATTTGATTCATCTATAATACATGATAACCAAATAGTTATGATTAGTGATTGATGTGTTATAAGTTAAAAGTGTAAATATGATACCATGATAAAGATGCATATTTTTTCCTTCTTAAGAATATATTTTAGTATCAAGTTGAAGCCTCAGGCATTGGATTCAAGAGTGTATTTCTAGTTAATAAGCACCCTCACATGGTTATAAATGTATATAAGATTAAATTCAATGAAGACCTAGATAGTGGTTGTGGCATAGGTTAAAATATTCCTCAATAAACTGATAAAAGTTCCTTTATACTTGGGTTGACATTGTATATGGTTTGAGTAACCTCTTACCAAAAACTACAACTATTATACCTCAAAAGGTTGAGTGCTTTAAAGTCATTAAAAAGATCTATCTTAGTTAACTTCATACTACTTGTTTTCTCATCAAATATGAAGATATTTTATGTACTTTGGCATACAAATGACCCTAGGGTCACAAAGAATGTCTTAGCTATTTCATTTGTTAGTGAAACTAATCACATGGTCATGAAGGACCAAAAGGTATATTATTGTGTGGTTCATATTTCTATTAAGGAGAATATAGATGATACTAAAAGTATATTATTTGAAGACAATAAGGTTAAGGGAATGGAATAAGTGTGTAAATGATTTATTTCTCTTACTTTTCCTTTAGGATCAATACTGAAAATATTTCCCTCTTCTAATGGTATGTTTGCAATTCTACCTAAATTAATGGTTACCCACTTTTTATTGCAATGCATGTTGATTTCTTACTTCTTCACAGGAAGTAATTCTTTTAGATGACAAATGGAACCTTGGGATCCTTGAATGCATTCCTTCTGTAATATTTAGCTCACTTTGTTTATAAAGAATTCTCTTTGTTTTCCTATAATGCTCAAGCATTTGAATTATTCTCTCTTGACGATTATCCTTTTTAAGAGCTTAACATAGTGACAACTCTTCCTTAAAGTGATCCTACATCTAACCCACATTATGATTATTTACCACCTAAACCATCTCATGATTCAACCTTAGTAGATCCTACCTCAACTAACCACTTAGTAACTTACTACACCTAAAATACATCACAACCCCTTAACACTTGGTGACACAATGCCCATCCATGTTGTGCCTACCTAACCTGAACCTATTCTCTCTATTGATGTCTTAGAACCACAATCACACTCTACACCTACCCATCATCCTATGACTACCCGGTCTCAATGTGGAGTTATTAAGCCTAATCCTAAATATGACTTAAGATTTGACTCCTCTTGAACTATACCTCGTGAACCAAAGATGATTAGAATAGCCTTACCTCACTTAGGATTGAGAACTATAATCCTTAATGCACTTGCCACTCTTCATCAAAAAGAAAATTGGATCCTAGTCCCACACACTCCCAACATGCATGTGATTGGCTCAAAATGGTCCTTTAAGACTAAAATTAAACTTGATGGTTCTTTATACCCACTCAAAGTTTGATTAATTATGAAAGGTTACCATTAGGTCAATGGCCTTGATTATATAGAAACATTCTCTCTTTTCATACATGTAGGTACAATTTGTCTAATGATAGTTTTTTCTCTTGCAAAACTTTGGCCCATTAAACAATTGGACGATAAAAATGCTTTCTTACATAGTTATATCCTTGAAGATATATAAACATGGAACAACCTCCAAGTATGGTTGACACTCAATTTCCAAAACATGTTTGTAAGCTTTAACATGCTTTCTATGGGCTCAAATAGGCACCTAGTGCTTGGTTCGATAGGCTTAGTGATTTTCTTACCTCTTGTGTTTCTTTTGAATTCTTGATGATCCCTTTATTTTTATTTGTCACTATAATCAAGGTATCATATTTACTTTTATACATTGATTATATGCTCCTTATAGGGTCTTCCATTGAGCTCGTCAATTCCTTTGTTCAAGCCTTAAGTAGTGAATTCTCTAGGAAGGATCTCATCCCATCTCATCATTTTTGTGGAGTTGAGATCTCCCCTACACTTGAAGGATTTCATGTATCTTAGTACTATGTTCTTGCCATACTTGTGTAATCCAATATGCTATATTGTAAACCTATGCTTACTCCACTGGATGTCAAGCTCATATCTCCTAAACCTGCGAATCCTAGTCTTTATCATGGGATTGTTGGAGCTCTCCTTTACCTCACTCTTACAATGTCCAAATCTCTCCTAAAGTTTCAACTATGTTTCTTAGATCATGTATGCCCCTACAGTTTCCCACTTGAAATTGATTCATCGCATCCTTTGGTATCTCAAAGGCACACTCTCTATCATTTATCATCTCACTTCCAACACTTCACTTACATTTTGTGCTTTTTATAATGCTGCTTGGGTGGGTTATCCTACAATAAGGTGTTCAACTACTAGATACTTCACATTTCTAAGTTCCAATATCATTTTATGGTGTGCAAAGAATCAACACACTATCTATCATTCTATTATTGAAGTAGAGTATCATGCTATGGCCAACACTGTTGTTGAGCTTACCTTGCTGACTTACCTTCTCAAAGATCTTCACATTTTGCTTACCTCTCTTCCTACTCTTTATAGTGATAATATTAGTTCTCTATACATGACCATCAATCCTATGTTCTATGGTCGAAGTAAACATATCGAACTAGACTATCATTTTGTATGTGAACGCATTGCTTTTGGGCTACTTGTCACCAAACATATTCCTTAGACTACCTAGCTTGCTAATATTTTTACAAAATATGTTCCAAAAGTTGCACTAACTTAATTCCACAAGAAATTATGCCTCCATCCCCGAGTCATTTTGTGGGAGGGTATTGGCAAACTTGGTTCAAGTATATGAGTTTTAGGAGTTATAAGGTGTATCCCAAATTTTATGGAGAAATAAGGGAGATTATACTTAGTTAAATATCTATATAAGGAATATGACTATTGTTAAGGACTCCTAAAAGGAACAACTTTCTACTAAATGGTAGCTTAGTTGATTAAGGAAATTCCAGCCTTTTATTACATTTGAATAATTAGTACAAACATAATGACTACTTCTAGCCTTTTACTACATTTGAATAATTAATTCAAACCTATTGACTGTTAATTTTAAGGAACTAGTTTAGGAAATATTTGTACAAGCTATACTATATATTCTTCTCCTCTAGTTGTCAATGAAATAGGAGAGTTAATCAATCAAAGGTTTATTATAAAACCTTCTCAATTCCTTTTCTTTTTTTTTTCCTTCTTCTCCTTCAATTCTATTTTTCTTCTCTCTTTTTCATGTTAAACAAAAAAATGTTAAGTTTGAAATCGACACACTTTTTAAATAAATAAGTTGAGAAAAAATTATTATCAAATCATATTAGACCAACATAATTTACTTATAGGCCTACACATATTAAGAGCATCTATATATATATATATATATATATATATATAGTCATACGAAATTTTATTAATCAAAGCATAGAAACATCTAGTTCATTATTTTTCTACAAAATATTATTGTGCACTACTTCCTCTTATTACTAAGAAGGAATTAGAAAGACAATCAATTTTTTTGGAATTATTAAATATTAAAATTTGAGATTTTTTTAATGATTAATACTAAAATTTGAGAAATTCCAACAATAATACTAACAACGCCATTTATAACACTTATTTTTTTAAAGTTAATTGTGAAATCTAAATCATTAAAACATAGGGTGTTACCACCATACTTAGTATGAATCTAGTTTCTTCTAATATTTTTATACCAAGTGTTGAGTCTAAAATGTTATTTCGATCAAAGTAATAACAATAATCATAACAACATAGTAGAGATTTTATTATAAATTAACATTGTTTCGATGGTATAAAAGATCAAACAAAAGAGTTAAAATTTAACAAGGGAAAGAATATAGAAGGGGACATAAGAGTCCAAAGGATATCTAGATCAAAATATGTCGAAGTAGATATTAGATAGTCCTAACTCTTAACCCTTGCAAAAAGGCTTCAAGATTTACCTTCAAAATAATTGTGCAAGATAAAGACCGGACATTAAATAGGCCCAAATAGTAAAACAAAACCCATTAGTACAATAGTATTGAGTAAATTACTATGCAACACTAGCATGCAAAGGTCACATGAGGCACATTAGAGGTAAAACATAGTAAAATGGCATAGATGCATCAAGTAAATCATGTGATAACAATATATGATAAACATACTATAATTTATGCATCTTCAATGCCACATGTTCATCATACCATCATTCCTAATCAAATCATAGCTATCTCATAAAGCCAACACCACCACATCCAAAAACAACCATAGCATAACCATAACCAAAAAAGGGTAGGGCACTTAAACATCTACCAATCGACCAAACCATACCATTTTCAAAACCAAGGGTAGTGCACAAAGATAACTACCGAACTAAGAATCCAATCTAAACCTAAACATTCCAAAGGCCATATCACAAGATACTAGAGATAACCTAGAGACATAACAACATACTAGATATACCAACGTATAAGGTATGTACCCTCCCAGCCATCCAATTTGGACACATAACATCACTTCGGTTATCCTAGTGCACGAGGTGATACTGTACCCTCCCGACCTAAGACATCTAAATTTTAAGTATGGATACCCTTATTGCGCCAATAGGTCACTAATAGAGTAAATTAGGGCCTTACTAGAGCATCTCTATGGTAGCTAACTCTAAAAAGTAAATAATTCTCAATTCTCAAAATTTTCTACTTCATATATTAGTATTTTATTTGATGATCATAAATATCACATGATGCACAATAATTTTAATCCCATGTTTCTCTATTTTTTCTTTATTTTCAACTACTCATGTCAACTCAAAGGTCAATGGTCCAAGCCAAAATTAAATTCAACACTAAGGTCAACCTTACAATCTACAAAAGTCATCAAATGTCCAATTATTCACATTTAGGTGTAATAAGTCAAAAACAACCAAAATTTCCTTGAGGCGTAAATTACCATAATGTTGTCTATTTTAAATACTAATATCATATTAATTAGCAAATTTTCATAAACAAGGCTAAAATATAATAATTCATAACACATCATCATGCAAATAAATTGTAAGTCATGAAAAAAGACTAATATGTATAAGCATGTACTTAATATATTATGCACACGAAACCCTAGCATACATTTCTAACATGTCATCGTTCCATGATTGGCATGCAAAATAGGTTAAGTCATAATTTGGCACTTAAGGTAGCAATTAATATCAAAGCACATTCATTAAGTCACTTCCAACCCTAGAGTACACGAATAAAGATTAACTTAAATTAACCCAAGTCATGCTAAAACATTATCATGCTATATATTACATTTAACTAAAACATGTGAGGGAACACTTGTGATGGAAAGATATTATCTTGACATAGCAATATACCCTAAACAAACCCTAACCCTAATCATGCGTCAAAACACTAGCATGATATTACTTATATCACATACACACTTTACAACATAACGCCTTACTCTAGCGTGCACACATGCAAACATCAAGGTGCATAATTTAAGCATGCATTTATATAAAATTGAATACTATTATACTTATGATAAGATTTTCAACATGCTACACATGCAAATATATTTTCAAAAATTCACTTGCATGGAATGTACTCTAAGCAACATGACAAACCTATACACCACCAAGTACGTGGGTTCACATTTTAGTAGAAGCATATGGTTACCTCTTACCCAAACTAAAGCAAAAGAAATAAAGTAAAGAATAACCTAACTAGTCTCCACTCAAACCTCCTCAAACTCATTAAAACAAAAACAAACAAACATGTTAGCAACTAATAAAAAACCATCAACAAAAATTGCAAAAGATAAGCATACCAAGCTACGTGAGACTACAAACCAACAAAGGGCTAGAAAAGGGAAAATCTCATGTTGCTAAGGCTTAGCAGCATCTAAGGTTCACGATAGAGGATATATGCTAACAATAGTAGGAGCTCGTGTAATCAATAAAAATCAACGTGAAGGATTGTCAAAGGTGGGATGGTTAAGCATGTAGGTAGGGTGGAAACGGGATGTCCTTACATGAGAGATTCACATAGGTGGGGGAAGGGTTGCGTTGGTTGGGTGGCAACCAAAGGTGGTGTTGGGTTGTGATAATGGTGATGCTAAAAGTTAAAAAAAAAACATAGGGAAGATAATGCTAACCAAAGAGGAGGAATAAAGGAAGAGTTAAGGGTTGGTTTGGTGTTGAATCAAAATAAAGAAAATGACGGATGAAGGAGGGTGATATAGCAAGGGTTGTGTGTAAAATAGCAAGGCATGGGGCTAGGTTGGTGAAGGAGTTGGGACAACTGGCAAAACATGTGCACGAGTTTGGCATGAAAATTAAAAACATACAGACAACCATGTTAATGGATGGAGTGTAGTGATCAATTTCATTGGGGTTTAGTTTAGGCTATTTGGTTACACAAACTTAATCAAGGAAGAATAGAACTAGATAGGCAAGGTTTAGGGTTCACGGTTCTAGTTTAAAGCAAATGTTAATTACTTTTATGAAGTCTATGAAAATTTAAATCTAATTAGATTTATAATTTAACTTTTCATAGCAATACACATAATAATAATACTAATAATGTACCTAACAAAAGATATCCCACAATAATTATTATAAATAATTACCCATAATTACTAACGTTTACTAAAAAGAATTCTACAAATGGGAAATTAAACAAATAATTTTTTTTGTAACTATTAAATATTTAAAACTAAAATATTTTTTGTAAACCAAGCCTTCCCTTTCATCGGGAATCCGGATACATTATTAATTTTCCTATTTAGATAAACTATTTATCTCTAGACTCTAAAAAGGCTACCACGTGTAAATAATATAATATCACTGTGTCCATTTATAAGCCAATTTTATTTAGGTTGGCGGTTAGTCTCGATCCATCAAACCAGCACCAGCACCAACTATAGCGAAACAACCAGGTCTGACACACGGTTCATTAAATGCGTATTGCTGTCGAATTGTTTTTGCAAAAGCTATGCGACCTCCTCGTTACTAAAAAATCGTACGTCAGTTTAATTCAGCATAATTTCTTTTAAATGTATGTATGTATGTATGTATGTATGTATGTATGTATAGGGGTAAAAATTTACGTCAATACTTTTGTTTTTATAAGAAGGTACGTATAATAATATGCTAGACTCTCCTAATTATTATTTTTTAAAACATTTTTCGTCTATGTAGACGCTTGATGTGGTTGGTTCAATGTAAATATCTAGCTAGACGGAGACATCAAATCGAAGAACGTGTACGTATTCTTGCTATTTTCGCATGATATAGATCACAGGCATAGGTGCGATGTTCATTAAATATTATCCTCTTCATTTTATAATATGTCTCTTTTTTTAATAAAAAAAAGTCACACTACCAAATTTTATACAAAGGAAGCACTATATTTTTTAGCATGCTATCTACTTTTTTTTTTTAACTAATGAATTATCAAATTATTAAAAATACATAAGCTATCTTAGATATTTTATACTTTGAAATTTATAACTTTTTAATTAATTTAGCTAAACTAAAAGTGTTATATATCATGAAATCAAGGGAGTACCTAATACTCATATCAAGTATAATTTTGACACTTCTAATTTTAATAAAGAATAAGTGTCTTAGTATGGTTTGAATGTAAAATATCGGATATTTTTTCTAATTTATCCCCTGTTATCATTTTATTTTTATTTTTTTGGAACCCCTAAATTTTTTAATTAAGTATTTTAAAGTAGTGTCATTTTAATTTCATATATACATATTAGGTAGATGTACTACAAGCATTTGTTTATTTTATCTAGACGTCTTGGCATTAGCCTAATATTTTTTTCGTACATTATATTTTACATAACTTTACTTATACATCTTTATATTTAAATTTATTTACTTAGATCTCTATATAAAATTAAAAATACTGTCATTATTAACAATTAAGTAATGAAGTGAAAATAAACTTTAATGTAAAGATATTTAAATGGTAAGTGACAAATTAAATATTATGTCAAATATTAAGGTGACTAAATAAAATTTATTTATTTTTATAATAATAAGATAAAGGGATAGCTTAAAACTGGGAGAAAGTGTCTTAATGAGAGAAAACTAAGAGAAATAATAAAATTTCTCAATATTTACTTTAATAATAACTATTAATATTAGTAAAATAATTTTACACAGATCGCATATTGGATGACGCTATTATTTGATACAATACATTATCAGCCAGCTATGTCAATATAAGCCAGTCTTTGTCAATCACGGTCTCTGTAGATATGTCCAAGGATGTCGTTTTTGTTTTATAGCTGCACAGAATATGACTCATGGGATCATCAAATACACATGCAAGGTCAGTAGCTGGATCTGAATTGTGTCGCTCGAATAGAAATAAGAACGCTGGTATTTTTTAATACTATATTATTATTATTATTATTATTAGTAGTAGTAGTAGTAGTATTTGAGGACCATAATTTGAGGAGAGTAGTTTTGCTAGGTAGTAATTGTTTATTTGCCGATCTCTTTCCTTGTCAAACAATGGTCGCTAGCAAAAAAGCGAGGTTGAAAACCTGGAGAAGGATATTAGCTTGAGTTCCTGGACTGAACGGAACAACCCCTACAAATGTCAAGAAGATTGACTTTTGATTTAAAACATGAAGGTCCACCGTCCACAATAATTAGTAGTATTATTATTATATACATTTTTAATTTTCGGATAGTGTTTGATGGGGTCTTGTTCTCTATCCATACATTATTAATCGTGAATTGGCTTATTTTGAATGAGGTATAGTTTTGGTGTAAAATAAATTATTTAAAAAATATAGTTTTTTTAGGACGTATGAAATATATATTTATTTGGTACAAAATAAATAAATAAATTGAAAGAAAATACAAATTTTATTTAATCATTCTACTTTCTTAGTTAATAAAAAATAAATTACTTTTTTATCCTACTTTTTCAATATAAATCAAACACATCTTCAATTAATTTTCTTCTTAATGGTAAATTCCTGAAAAAATATAACTTTCTCGTATATTTACGATCAACATATCTAACGAAGCTTTAATATTATTTTCAAACTACCTTAACTTTTCTTAATTGATTTCCCAGATTCATCAATTATTATTTTTTTGTGCCAGAAATAGATAGAATATATGTAATGTGACTATTATTTTTCCCAATTTTTTTCAATTTGTGTTACTAATGCTCATTAGAAGATGGCTTAATTTGGATTAATTTATGACTTTGTAGATTATACTATGAGGTCTTAGGAAAAGCAACATCGATAGAAGGCTGCATCATGGGTGATCGGGTTTAGTATCAATTTAGGGAAGGTGTAGCCTTTTGAAGGAAACGAATGCTTAGATTATGAAATTAAAAATATCTAAAATCTTAATTATCAATTATCAAACAAATCATTTATCAACTATGATAATATATAATCCTTAATTAGTTTAATGATCAAAATCGTTAATGTTTATAATATAGTCAAACAGATATTATCTAAAGTATTAATTAATTTGTTAAAAATTACTAAAAGTTTTTGTTAAAAATTACTAAAAGTTTTTGTTAAAAATTACTAAAAGTTTTATCTCATTAATTTTTTTAATTGTAGTTTTTATTCTTTTTTATTATTATTAATAAGTTTCTTCATTAAAAAATAAGCATTCATGTCAAATAAAAAAAATACTTTAATAAATAAGACCTTTTGAGAGAAGTAAAAATATTTAATAATAATTTATAAATATAAACTATTGTACAATTTTTTGAAATAAATTAAAAAAATAGTTTGGAAAAAAATTGTGGCAGGATAAAGTAATCCTATTTAATAATAGAGAGCTTCTATATAGCAATAATGTAATATAGCTAAATTTTCTTAACTAATTTTTGGGACTTATAAGATTCATTAGATTAGATCATAAAATTATAATAGATTATATATATATAACGAGGATAAAGTTGTCTACGGAAGGATTTGAAATGGAGTGCATCGCATCAAAATCGATGTCTCTCCATGGTCAAATGATACACTGTTGGATTTGCAAGCACGACATCAAAATCACTTCTGCCTGTCACGCAGAAACTTGGACCAAGAAGTCCAACTTCACCCTGTATAATTATATTTATAGATTATGAACATTATTTCACTTTCAAGTCGAGTGTTGTCATGACTCGTGACGTGGCCTTGTTCTCGATAATTTACATCGCAAGCGAAATTCAAAAGTCTCCGCTTATAAAATTGACATGGCCGTACACAGAGATTAGACGGCTACAAATGATAAAATCGAATACTTATATATTTTTGATATGTATTCTGTATTTTTAGAATTTTGTTATTTGAAAATAAGATTTTTATTCCGTAAAAATAAAAAGTTTGCAAATGTATCCTCTTGGTCCGATAAATTTTGTCGATCCATCTACCTCTCAACCAGTAATTTTTGCCGTTCTCCGTAACCCTTGATCAGTAATTTTTACCGTTTTCTTTCCCGCATCACCCATAATATTTGTCGTTACTTGCCCCTGACCACTGGTTATTATTGTCGTTCATTCTTCCCACCTACCGGTAAGTTTTACCATTTTCATCTCCACCACAGGCAACTTTTATCGTTCTCACCCTTCCACCATAGACAACTTTTACCGTTCTATTTCTATATTATAGAATAATAATATTTTTATTATTTATCTTTTAACTAAATATTTTATTTTTATTTTTATCTAATTTAAATTATTTATAGATAAAGATATCTAATAATTTATATTCTATTTCTATCGATATTCAGATCTATTAATTAGAGATAACATATATCTATTATAAGTATATGTATAATATATAAATTATATATAGATATGGAAATTCTATCAAGAATGTATCTTTTGTCTTGTTCCTTCGTAGATAAACAACCACTTTTTTCATTCTCAATAAATACTTAACAGCAAATTTTTTTTAGTCAAAATTATTATACACAATTATATACGTTAACTATTTTTCTATAAAAAAATTATATGAATATATACTTATGGTCGAAGTAGGAGGCAAAAAAAATGTATATCAGAAATATAAGGTGCGACGTAGGTATATGTATGATTATTTCAATTTCTATGGCCTGAACGCTAATATATAAATGAACAACTTCATCGTTATTTTTTTTTATAGTAGAAAGTCTTTGTTGAATCTTCAAATAACATTTTACAATTTTTTTTAAACACTCACAATAAATAATAAATTTGGAAGTTCTTTAAACTTAGATAAGTTTGGAACTCTGACAAGCTACATTGAGTTCAGAACTCCGATGAACTACGAAGATGAAGTCACAATCTCATCGTACTACGATGATAGATTTACAATACTGGCAAGCTATGGATACACAGAAGATATACAAATGGATTCTTCGAATATTAATTACAACTTAGGCGAAGAGGAAAATTTATCTTTTTAGTATTGTAAATTGTGTCGATAAATTTGGTTTGATGAAATAAATACTTCTTTTTATTATATTATTATGGTAAACTCTTTTTTTTTCAGGATATGGAAATTACATATTTTACAACTCAAAATTATCAGAGATTTTTTATAAGAGAACAAATATTTTTTAATCGTGAAGAACTTGTAACATGGGTTAAAAAAATAGATAGAACTCATAAGATGAGTTTGATTATCAAAGGTTCTAGAAAAGAAAATGGTATAGGGGCAGGTAGAGTGTCGATAAGATATGAAAAAAGTGGAATGTACTTCCATACTATACCTATAGATACCGAAGGTACATGCAATACATGTTCTAAAAAGAATTATTGTCATTTTTTATTATTGGTGTTGAAAATAATAATGGTGGATGACAAGTGATAGTTAGAAACAGGACACACAATTATGAATTGACAAATTATGAGCAAGGGTATGTTGTTCTTGGTAAGTTGATAGAAAATGGAGTTCAATTTGTTGATGAACTTATTACATCTAACATAAAGCTATGACAAATCATACCGCTTCTTCAAAAATAATTTGAAGAAAATATAAGTATGAGAAGGCATATTTATAATACCCGACAGAAGTTTAGGTCCGAAGAAATAGAGGGTCAAACAATGTTACAACATATTAAGAGTATGTTGGTTGAGAATCATTATTTTCAGTAGCATCGAAGTGAGCCGGAATCAAATGTAATAAGCGAACATCTATTTGCATATCTCATATCTGTTAATATTTTATGTGCATTTTTTTTTGTTTTACAAATAGATTGCATGTATAAGACGAATAGATATGGAATACCCTTACTTGAAATTGTTGGACTAACACCAACACAATTGAATTTCAACGTTGCAAGTGCATACATATCATTTGAGAAGGAAGAAAATTATTTGTGGGTACTTGAGAGATTGAAGACATTAATGGATCCATCTATGCTTACAACCACCATTATTAACGACCAAAAACTTGCTCTTATTTCAGATGTGGAACATATTTTTTTCACTTCAAAATATTTATTTTGTAGGTTTTATGTTAATAAAAATACGGAGAAAAGGTGCAAGAAAGTATATAGTCATTTATCGTTCGCAAGTGGTTTTATGTCACCATGGAAAAATGTGATAGATGTCATATGCCATAGATGAACAAATGTATGGATCTGAAATGACCTTTCATAAAAAAATTAAATTAAATATGAATATCGCTAACATAATATAGTAAGAATATAATAATTTAAGCATATCTTTGATGCGGACATAAGGTCAATCTTTGTTCAAAAGTACTCAAGCGTCTCTAATTTAGATTTATGTCCACAAAACCATCTCATACTACGAGGATGGTCTGGATCATACCTAGATCGTTTCACTCCAAACCCCAAAAAGTATTCATATATTTAGGTCTATTATAATATTCGGTTGTTAGAATTATAACTAATGTATCCAAGTATGTAATACACACACACACACACATATATATATATGATAATTATAAAATTTACCTATAATAGAGTGACACATCCTAACATTTAAGTAGCGTTAGCTCTAGAAACCATACCAAGTTGTTGATATAGAAGAGTAAGTGTGGCTACACGCCTGCACCCCATGCATAATCTTCAACACAGCTAATATCTTAAAGAAAAATGATATATTATAAATTAACTTTATCAACCGACTTATCGACAAACAACGATAAGCCGATCAACCATAATATATACCCAATCATTTTTTCCTCATCCCCTAACCAGTATGATTCACATACTTCTTGTAGCCATTTAAATGGAAGCCCACCCTTTCGAGTGACTTTATTCACTTATATTTCCTCCATCCCAAATAAGGTACCCATTACACCAATCAATTGCCCATGCGTATCGACTGTCATCTACAAATATAATGGATGACCATCAACTCATAGCCCTAATATACAATGTATGTATAAAAGGATGGTTGTCATCTCACCCCCATGGCATATGAAAACTATTGGTGTCTGGTGGCCATCTCTCAATAAATGCTCAAATAATTCGCACATTGGCATGCTCAAATGTATAAGATGGAAGGTGTGATAATCCTATTTGCCATATCAAAGCAAATATCCTTTCATTGATGCTTCCAAGAAAAGTTTTTAAAACCTCCTGCCTCGTGTGGATCTTGGGACAACCACGATCCTGAAAAATAAAAGAAACAAATGTAATGAATATATTTGATTGGTTACATATAAGAAATAAGAAATAATGAATATGATAAACTTATCCTTTCTAACCATAAATCTAAAAGCGTATGACTGCCAAAGTTTAGAATCAAATCAAGGATCATCTGACCTTCGGGACATAGCCCAAGAAAGTACCATTCATCCTTTAGTTGTATACTTTGTTTATCTTCACTGGCATTACTGGCGTCCCTATTATCGTCTTCGTCGTCGTCCTCAGCATCATCATCATCATCATGATGCACATAAGCTGTGGTTCATCAGTAACGTGGGGGTAATGATGCTAGCAAATCCAATGATGATCTAGAACTCCCAACAGCAGGCGGGTGAACTGAGGATGATAGTGCTCCCATGTCAGGCTGTGTTGGTGAGGTAAGAAAATCTACGTATTCTGTAGATAATGGAAAACCTTCAGATGCGAAACCTCCGACCCCCGAAACTCCAACCCCCAAACCTCCGAACCCCTACCCCCGAACTTTCATACCCTCCAAGCCCCAAAATGCCAACATCGACCTTAAATGATAGATGACCTGCATAGTCTGCAAATGTTAGAAAGGTAGGAGCTTGATGACTAGACCTTGGTTGTTCAGGAGTTTGTGCATATTCTTGTTGTTCTGACGCTTCTTCCAGTTCTTGTTCACCATCTTTTTGGCATCGTCATAATCCTCTAGTAAAACGTTTTTCAAAAATTTTTAGACGAGACATTAAAGTAGGTTGTTCAGTAGCAGTTATGTTATGTCATGAAGAAGTAATAATGGGATAACCTTATGTTCTATCTATTACTCTGGCTTGTTTGCAATTCATCTGAATTTCAATAATAAAACTAAGTCAATTAAAATTAGGTATATGAATTGAATGTAATAAGTCATCACATAAATAAAACCTAAATACATAGGTGACAATAATGTAATTATTAAGTATTATAATAGCAAAAGAGATATATACCCAATCTTATAACTAAAATACAATCTCTTAAACTAATCATCTACTTTATTAATTAAATACATCAACAATATTTTTATTAATTACTAGTAATAGTTTAGTATAATATAACAACTAAATTATACTTAATTGTGGTATCTTATAAAACAATCTCCATATATATTTTTCCCATAATCCAATAAAATTTATCCAAAGATATTCCATAAAAATTAGCAAACTAAATAAATCTAATACAAATATAAACATATCTAATATATTATAAACAGATTTAATAAAAAAAATAAACTAATCCAATCTATTATCTAATCAATAAAATTAAAAACTTTTTCCAATAACCCCCACCATATAATAATATTTAACATATTTAATGAAAATATAAACAAATCTAATAAATATCAAATCATATATAAATATTATAATAACGTAATTAACTAAGTATAACAAATCTAAAAACATAATGAACAAATTTAACCAAATTAACTGTAATTAAAAAATATAATTAATATACATGATTATACCTCTCAAGGACACTCGAAAACCCTAGAATACCGTTAGAATTTGACAAACCCATATTTAATTAAAATAACATAGTACAATTAACATAGTATAATATATCTAAAAATATAATAAATACATTTAATCAAATTGACCATAATTAAAATAATATAATTAATACAAAAACAATTAATAAGCATTATTACAAACATAATTAATACAAATATAATTAACAAACCGTACATTACCTAATTAATTCAACCGAAACCATCCTTTTCCCCTACGGTAAAAACTGTCGGTCTTTTCTCTAACCCAATCGGTTAACTATGTCGATCCCCTTTTCCCATGAACTACATCCTTTCCCTTCATTTTTTATTTCTAGTTTTCCTTCCAAAAAAACACTGATCAACACAAAAAAAAAAAAAACACCTTAACCCCATCCCATTGGCAAGGATAGCCGTTGAGCCCTCCCCCATCAGCAAATATGGCCGAATCTTGCTCCACAACATCAACAAATTTTACTGATCCCCTTCCCCCTTGAATGGTGGAAGTTGCTAATCCCCTTCCTTTTTTTCCATTTTCTATCTAATCCAATCGTAGCTGAAAAAAATTAAAAAAAATTCCAAGAAAATTTTATAAGCTAGATCTACAACTGAAAAAAAAAAAATTAACCCCACCCCAGCGATAGGAACTATCGTTAAGCCCTCTCCTCCATTGGCAAATATGACTGAATCTTGCCCCACAACATCAGCAAATTTTGCCGATCCCTTTCCTCCTTGAATGACATAAGTTGCCGATCCCGTTCATTTTTTTTCTATCTAATCCGACCATTGCTAGAAAAAAAAAAATTTTTAAAAATCAAAAGCTAGATCTACAGCTGGAAAAAAAATTTTGAACCTTACCTCCGACAAGAATTTTTGTTGAACCCTCCCCATCAACAAATTCCACAACAAAAAAAATAGTTAAAAAAATTTGTAAAAAAACAAAAATTAATTACTTACCTTGGTGTGAGGGGGTGAGAGTTGAGAGAAGACCGAGAAAATTTAGTGAGAGAGTGAGAGAAGTGAGAGAAAGAGAGGAGAAAAAATAAGTCAAAGAAAGGGGAGGGGTAGGATTGAAAAAAATATATATTTGTTTTCTAAGGAGTAAAAATATGTTTTCTATATAACAGTTACGTATTTATAATATGAAATATTTAAACTAAGCACATGTAAAAAATATAAATCAAACTCAAATATTTCAAATATTTATATAGAAATACTATTTTTTTGATTTTATTATTATTTTATAAATATTTTTTAAAAATAAAGATAGTATATTATTTAATATTCAAATCTATATTTATATAAGCATTTTATTTTATATAAAGAAATTTATTCAAATTTTAAACTACAAAATTAAATAAAATTTTAAAAATTACAACTATAAATGCACAATATTATAGTATATTGTTAAAATAACTAACAAAATATCGTATAGTTTTTCTAATCAAATAACCTAATAAAAAAAACTGAATATTTTAAATGTCATATATGTTTTAAACTAAAATGAAATCAACTATCTAAAATTTTGAATCGAATTTTTTGATACAATGAATTGAATTTTCAAATCTACATTTTTACACAATTCTAGAAACTTGTTTCATACAAACACAAGTTTATGAGACCTTTTTACCTATTTAAAAATATTAATCTTTTCTCTTTTGATTTTCAATTATATAATAATCATCTATTTTCACAAATTTAATAGAATGCATATGGAGTCATGTACCTTTTTATATCTTGTATTTGTAAAAATATCAAATTATACATAATTTTATATAAGTTTCTAATGGGACAATTTCTTCTCTATATTTGAGGCACAATTATGATATTTTTTTAGTGTGTTCATTTTTCACTTTATTATTTATGTTAATGTTTCAAACGAATTTTAGACCTTTTATATATATATACTATTTTTTATTATTAAATATTCAAATTACCTTACACCGTCATCCTTATACCTTACTTAATCATACTTACCCACCACCACCATCACCATCATTATTATTATTATTATTATTATTATTATTTTTATTATGATCATCATCATCACCACCACCACCACCACCACCACCACCATCATCATCATCATCATAATTATTCTTATTTAATGTTATTAATTTTTTTATATTAATTTTAATTATTAATAAATTTTTTTAAATATTTTAATCATATTAATGATGATTAAAATTTACTATTAATGTTAATATTGGATATTATTAGGAATAATAGCAAAAATATTGATTATTATCAATCAATAGTCAGTATTGATTTAATTATTAATACTAACAAGTAATATCAAATATTATTATTTATTCATATTAATTATTACTTATCAATATAATGTTATGTACAAGATGAATAATAATTAATATTAATATTAATAATTATTCATTTCTAACATTAATTATTATTATTATTCCTTTTTATACTAATAATATCAATTATGAATATTATTTATAATGATGTTTAATTATTAATATTAGTTATTATTAGTAAATATTAATATAAATTATAATAATTATTATTCATATAATTATTATTATTAATTGTGAATGAATACTAGCACTACCCTTGAAAGGGGTTTTAATAACGGTTATTTTATGATTTTAATAATGGTTTTGAATCGTTATTGAATCACCCGTTATTAAATCTTTAATAATGGTTCATAACCGTCATAAAAAATATACAAAAAAAACCACGAATATGTGCGTAAGCTTCATATTTAATAACGGTTTTCAAGTCAAAATCATTGTTAAAAACCAGGTTTTAATAACAGTTTTTAAGTAAAACTATTGTTAAAAACTAGGTTTCAATAACGGTTTTTAAGTCAAAATCTTTGTGAAAAATAAATTTTTAATAACGGTTATTACAAAAACTGTTGTTAAAATATGATCCAATTAGGGTTTCAATCATTGATTATGCATTTATTAAACCCTAATACGTATTAAATGAGCATAAATTTGAGATTAAATATATAGTTTTAATAACAGTTATTACAAAAATCGTTGTTAAAATATGATTTAATTAGGGTTTTGCTCATTGATTGTACATTTATTAAACCCTAATATGTATTAAATGAGCATAAATTTGAGATTAAATACAAACTTTTAATAATGGTTCTTAGTCAAAACCGTTATTAAAACATCTATAATAACGGTTTTATTAAGAACCATTATTAAAACTATATTTTTGTATATATTTTTGATGTTTTGTTCCAACCTACATACAGAGTTTTATGTTCAAATATTTACCAAATATACAATGTAAAACAACATCAATTCATATATACATGCATGTGTTCCTTTCAAATGATACTCCATATTTTCAATCAGACTCTAATAAGTATGTATGAATACACTATGTATACCAATGAGTGAAATTTAGCAGGCGTACCACAATTAGGTAGCTCTACACTTCAAAGTCAAAAGTTCATACATCATAGCTTAGAAGACCAAAAGACATAGATGAAATACAAACCTGAACATACATGCAAAATATAGATCCCTAGCTATTATTGAATGTATGAGTGCACGTCCTTGACCCATTGGTCTCTAACTTTATCAATTTTATCAACATTATATTTCTAACCTTGTGCATAGTCATTGATGAAAAACTACAATGCCAAAATTTTGATTAATATACAGTTAACACTTAGGTCAAGTACCAAATATATATGCCATGATTCATTAATGGAAAAATATGAAAAAGCAAACACACATGGCTTGGATCTATGTTGACAGATCTGTTTTGAACTATCAAATTCATTGCGCTACATACATAGTATCCACAATCATCACCGTTCTACTGTTGTGGACACTGTTAAATAAATTCAGTTAGCTCTCTAACTATTAGATATTAATTTGAATTAAAAAAAATACAAAATAGTTGTCTTCCTATTTACCATTACAGGCTCATATTGAAGACTCTTTGGGTCTGGGACACCATTCTCACCTCTCCTCTAATACGCCCTCCATAGTGCCCTAATAAATAGAGTTGGATACACAATATTGTAAGTATATATACCTCAAATAATGAAAGTAGAATATATGCATAAATAAGCTAATGAAGTAAGAAGTGAAAAGTATACTAACATGTCAATAAATTCCTTCCCACTATGACGAGCGACGTCAAAAGGCATGTCATAGGTTCGAAGGAAGTCAAACACATAGACTTTAATAAGATCAGGTCGGACGACATACAAAACCCAATGTTCATTTGAGAGGTGAGGAATATGATAAAGCTTATTGTGTCTCTCAATCAAAATGTGATCCACTAAATATTTTATGTACCTACCCTCTCTTATTGTAGTACCGTTAGCTATGTAGTATGGGCACACAAACACAATAGAGGACAACATTCCCTCCATCGTAGCACGACTAGCTACCAACCTATGAACGACAATAAAAATGCATATTTTTTAATAACTAATAACTTATATAAGAGGTCATAAAAATTCCCATAGTATAAGAAGTACTAAAATCTAAAATATGAAATAATACTTACGTGATATAGACGGAAAAACTCGTGGTTGACATCCCTGCTTATAAATGTCGCTTATGCCAACCGTCAATACCATGTAAGTAGCATCATCCCTCCCAATATACTGAGGACGACAATCAATGAAAATATAATTGTCCCTAAGGTAGTTTTGGGCATAGAAATACAATAAAGCTAGTGCTCATGGAGGTTGGCTCTTCTTTAGAGAAGGAATATTTTGTGGGGCAACTGATTTTTAAAATTTAGCTCTATTTCCTTTAGCAGCGCCCTCTTTTATGTTGCTCGTTCTACTAGTACCTCTCTTGGTTTTACTAGTAGGAGCGGTCTTCTTTTTTTTATTCCTTAATTGATAATAATAAATGAATTATGTATTAAACATATATATATATGAAAAAGGTATAAATAGTGTAAATAATAAATAAGGTTTAATAATGACATCAAATGTCATTACCTCTTCAATAGTGAGACGTATCTTATCTGTATGCCAAGGTACAAAGCTTCCATGAGCTTCTAGCACTGTGGTAGCCTCATCGCCCTCTTTATAACAAGGCAATGGCGCATTGCCAATGATTGGAGTGTCAATATTCATTGGCCTTGTATTTGGGGCTAAGTTATACCTGTGGACTGCTTGTGTTTGGGTATTATGATTGATGTGTACCCTTCCTTTCGCCAAAAGAGTTGAACGGTAATTCGCTAACAAGTCACATTTATGCAAACCCTAAAATAAAATATTACACATTCTTAATTATTTATTACATAGAATACATTTAATAACAATTCATAGTTTGTAATGCTTACCTCGGGAAGAGAAGAAAGATGTGCATCAGCTTCACAACTCTCTCTAACACTATTTATATTGGGTATGTGAAGTTGATCTGGTCGACTGAATCGGATGGCTTATACCCTTGAGATTTAATAAATGATAATTCTTGCTATATTTTTTCCATCTGTTCAAATACCATGTTCAATTTCTAGGTGAGGATGGCCACTTTCTCATTAGTGCTACGAGAACCACGATATCAACTACACACGCTCATTCTCATAACACCTAATCCAAGACCCCTATGTCTTCTAGGGTGTTCTATAATTCCTATAGCCTAGAACACAATGTTATATTGGTTCACCCACTTCACAGTATCTGATGTTTCAAGTTCGTCATGTAATGTATACAATATATGTAAATTTAGAATATAGGAATAAGTATAATATAATAGTTTTCTAAAATAAAACTAAGTAGGGTTCTGGATATCTACAAACTTACAATTTTTTGGTAGCAATATCTACATCTTCATTAATATATCCATCTTTTGTTACTCTAGCCTTCTTCCATAATGTACCAACATTGATGGATGAGGTACATGGATTTAAGTCTTAGGCTAGGAGCTATAAATCAAAAAATAATCTTACTTAAGACTATTATTATAAAATTTGATGTTTACATGTAAATAGATAAATCAAAATCGCATACCAACTCCTCTTCAAGACCTGCATAGCATTTGCTAGCCATATTATGCTGGTATTTATTCTACTTAGTAATCTCTTTATTTTTGGAATTTTTTCCTATGTTACAAGCCAAAATATATTCACATGGTTATTTAAATATTAAGCATAATATTGTTAATCAAAAACTTTAATTGATATCTAACAAATATCTTAAAATCCTCCGAAAGATGATATGCAATAAATTGGTTCCAACTTTCTTGATCAATGAAACCATATTATTTGGGTGAGTTCTGCCGTAGAGAAATCCCTCTTTCTGTACATTTTTTTATGAGCTAAGTATGACCTAAATGTTCTTAGACTCTCCCCACAATGTCTAAGAAGTCATTTCTTTCTGGTCTCCGGGACATGGAAGACTCTCTACAAAATAAGACATATAAATGTATACTGATGTTAATGTATTAAAATTAATAACATTTGAAATACAAAATAATTAAATAAAATAGCATATTTACCATGATTTCCTACTAAATATGCTCCTTGTGACCCTTTGGAACATGCTTCTAATTATTATAAGAGATAGGAACACGATTATGGGTGACGAGTGAGATGTATATCAACAATATGTTTGTGTAAGGTCCAATAGGAATATTGTAATTATTTCATCCCAAATCGATTAGTTCTCCTTTATTTCGCATGTATATGATGATTCTTATAATAGTAGGTCCTCTTTTCCCTTTTTCATCACTATTGTCCCTATATCTCTAAAAAAAATTAATAAATAAATTATGTTAGAATGTTATGTATTAACCATAATGTACCACTAAATTATTGATACAATAAATATCTAATGAGGAAGGTCGAAAATTGCATTTAAAAAAACCAGAACACATATTATATGTTACAATATTATTACCCTCATTGCCTTATTTTCTTTCCCTTATTTTAGGATTGGTTTCAGGATCTAATACATATATTACTTCATGATCATCATCCCTGACATATATTTCCTCCTTATTAATTTTATTGTTATCATTGTTCAATAATTGAGTTGCTTACACAAGTGAGACACACTCTTTATTCCAATTAGCATCATTTTCATCATCACATTCATTGCCATTTCTTTTCTTCATTGATAGTACCACAGACCATCTGTTATCAGCAAGATCAGTGACAAAGAATATTTTTGCCGCTTGTGATGCTAAGATGAACGGGTCTTATTTATGCCCTGCCCTATTGAGATTTACTAATGTGAATCCATCTTCATATCTAACCCCATAGCTATTATCAACCCATCTGTAGCCGAATATGGGGACTTTAAATACAGTGTGATCTAACTCTCATATATGTTCAATCACACCATAATAATTTATATCTACATAAGTTGGATTCTTGTCTTTTGCACTAGAACTATGCATTGCCTCTGCTACTAAAGTCACCCCACTATTATGCATTGTACTCTTCTCACCTTGTTCTTTTGTATAAAAAGTGTAACCATTGATCACATAACTAGTATATGAAAAAACTTCATAACGAGGTTTCTAAGACAAATAATGTAGGGTTTCAAAAATTAAATTTGGAGAATGTCTAATGAGTGGAATAATGCGATCTCTTATCCAATTGATACAGGAAAGATTATATTTATCGATTATCCATTTCTCAGTCTTTGATGGATTTTCAATCCGTAAAGAAAGCATATGTTCTTCAATATACGGCTGAACATCATCACTGCATATAGATGTGCTTTATGAAACATGTCAGGGTCTACATGCCCAAACTATTTGACCCTAATACCCTATCCTTCGATTTTTCTTCCATGTCAATACTTAGGAATACCAAGAGCTTCAAAATTTGACCAGTACTTCATGCAAAACTCAATTGCCTCTTCCATAAGGTAACTCTTAACAACACATCCTTCTGGCCGATATTGATTCTTCATATAACCTTTTATCAACTTCATAAACTTTTCAAAGGGGCACATCCATTGCCCATGAATAGGTCCTAGTATTTTTATCTTATAAACTAAATGAACAATTAGATATACCATAATGTCAAAGAATGAGGGTGGAAAATATATATTTCAAGGTGGCACAAAGTAATCACAATCACTCTTTGTAAGGCATCCAAGCTATTAGGATGTATAACTTTAGAGCAAACGGCATTAAAGAACCAACAAAGCCTAGTGGTGGTAATTCAAACATGTTTTGCGGACTCATACAGAATTAGTGCATTTCATACAGAGCCACGAAGGTAGATTGTATATAACCAAAATCACCGGCCATAAACTGTAAGTGCCTTGATTGTGCGGACTCATTCCATCCACAAAATGTGTAAGGTGCACATTTCTTGATTCTTTATTGAATTCAGGGAACAAGCCATCAATTGTCATCCATTGTGGAGAGTCAGATAGATGTCTAAGAAGCCAGTCATCTATCTTCTCATCAGCATGCCATCTCAAGTTCTTAGCATCTTCAACATCATTAAATATCCGTGTTAATCTTGGTATTATTGGAAAATACCATAACACCTTAGCAGACACCTTGTTCTTCTTGTATTGTGGTCCTTTGCATTCAGGATCAGGACAACTATCTAAAGACGTATTTTCATTGTGAAATAAAATACAATCATTAGGGCATGCATGTATCTTCTCATAACTCATGCCCATAGAGGAAATAATATTCTTTACTTTATAGGTATGATTGGGTAAAACGTTGTCATTAGGAAGCATATCCTTTACAAGTATCAATAATTCTGTGAAACTCTTATCAGTCCATCTGTTACATGCTTGTAAAGTTGTACAACCTTAAAGTAGCGGATAATCGAGTAAATTTCTTACAATCTCCATACAAAGGTTTCTTCGAGTCATTCAATAACTTCTCGAACATTTTTAGACAATCGTGAACATTTTCCTTGACCTTTTGAGTCGTCTCCTCTAAGAAATGTCGCTCATAGTTCTCAAACGATGATCCACTACTGTCCCTCCTAACATCGTCATTATCATATTTAGACTCTAATTCACTATACCATATCCAACAAGTTTAACTTGTATTAATTCCATACATAAACAAATGATCTCTCAAATCATCAGTGTTGACACACTAAATATAAGCACAGTTCAAACAAGGACATACTATTTTACTAGAGTCCCGAGCATGTTCAACTGTAAACTTGATGAAAAACTCCACTCATTCGTTATATTCTCTAGACAAACGATTTGCAAACTACCATTTCCGATCCATAGTTTTTCAATTTAGATGTATCCCACAAAAAATTAATTATTAGAAATCAATTGAATAATAGGTTTAATAATTCACAAATTGTTCATGCTTAGAAAGAATTAAACTCAAATGTATCATGCTATTCTGTATTTATATATACGAATCATGCTATGAAATGCCCCGAAATTTTGTAATTTTAAATATTATATTTAAATAAGGTTTTATTGGAAAATTTAATTTAATAAATTATTTTTACTAAAATAAAAGGAAATTTATTAGGGCAAATTAATAAGAAATTTTATAAATATGTTAATTAGAGAAAATTTGGGTATGTTGACTAATTAAAGATTTTAATTTGGGAATTTATTTAAATAAATTATTTTATTTAAATTAAGAAAGAGAAAATAGTTTCAAATTAATGTTAATTTTATAAATAATTTAATTTATTAAAATTAGAGTGATTTACTAATTTAAAATGGAAATTTTGGAAAATCTTTTAAAAATCCTAATTTAGCCTAAAAAGGGATAAAATATTATTATTTTTAAATATCCCAAATATTTTAATTAATTTATTTAACCCAACCATCCCATTTCTCTTTCTCCTTTTTTCCTTTTTCCTTTTCTTTCTTCCTTTTTTCTTTATTTTTCTTTCTTCCCCTTTTTTTTCCTCCTCGTCGAACTAGGCCTGGCTCGCGGCCCAGTCTCCCTTCTTCTTTTCCTTTCCTTCTGCGCAGCCCAGCGCGCGCGACTGTTACCCTTCACCATCCCTTGCCACACTGCGTTGTATCTCCTTTGCTTCCAAAACGCGGCATCCCATTTAAATGTCCCTCACCTCGCGGCCGACCGGCCTGGTCTCCTCTCATTTTCTTCTTTCCTTTCTGCGCCGAACCACCCGGTCCAACTTCCCCCATCTTCTTCTTCCTCTTCTAGCCCCGACGCCATAACTGCAACCTTCCACCTCCCCCTAAAATGGCGACGTCGGCCACACGTGTCGTGACTAGCCTTTCTCCCGCCCATTCTCTTCCCCTCGGCACACACTTCAATTTGAATTGCCCCACTAACCTTTTCTTCTCCACGTTTTCCTCCATTTCCCTCGTGAAGGTTAGGCAAATTTTGAAATTTGTGTCACCCGATCAACGTCATAATTGTCCCATTTCTCACCAGATTTGACCTCCTAGTAACCTCCAACACTCGAGTCTACCCTCCACCACTATAAATACCCCTCGTTTGGCCTGAAATTGAGATTTCTCTTCCACCACTATAAACGTATGTCCGCCACCGCCACTTTGGACGCACCGTCCTCCACCGTTAGCCAACCTCGCCGCCTCTTCTTCCTCCCAAACTATTTCTTGCAACACCCTCTAATTAATTAAACCATTCGCATCCTTCGATTATTCTCGCACGAGTCTCCATAACCGTGCAAAGTTTGCTGCTCATCTCGCCAGAATTTTTACCCTGAAACCTTAAACCATCGCCCACCACCACATCTACCGCTTCTACCACCCTTTGAACCACTCAAAATCTCCTGCGAATTCTCCTCCATCAACCCATAAACTTATTTTCTTTTTCTCCTTTCCCCTTCCCTCTTTTTCTTCATTTTCACCCCCTTAGATCACTTTTCCGGCCACCTCTGGTGCCACCCATCCCCTCCAACTCAAGGTGAAACCCCAGACCTTTTCAACACTTCTTTTTGATTTATTGAGAATTATTCTACTTTTATCCTAATTTTTAATATTAATTCAATTTTAATTTGAATTATTATTATTATTATTATTATTATTATTATTATTATTATTATCAACTATAATCTAATTGCTAAATCTTGTTGGCACGTTTGGGAGTATTCTTGAGTTAGATAAATTATTATTCTTGAATTTTTTTTATTTAATAGAATTATTACATGTTTACTACTATTATCAATAATATTATTAATATTATTATTATTAGTGTAATTATTTATTTAATATTGTAATTAATATAGGAAGGGTAGAAACCTAAAATTTTAATTAGGTCTCGCACCCTTGCTTTTTATTACTATTATTAGCATCTTTTAACATTATTGCTAATTATATTATCATTATTATCTTTATTAACTTTTATATTATAAGTATATATAGTATTAATATTAATATTACCATTTTTGAATAGTATTATTATTAAATGGGGTGGTTTTGAAAGCCACCTTGTAATTTTAAGAATTATGGTATTATTAATATTAATATTCTACTAATAAGAGTATGATTAATAATAGGTTATTATCATCATCATCATCATCATCATCATCATCATCAGCATCAACATCATCATCATCATCATCATCATCATCATCATCATCATCATCATCATTATTATTATTATTATTATTATTATTATTATTATTACTACTACTACTACTACTACTACTACTACTACTACTACTATCAGTAATACTATTTTGGTGAAGGGTAGAAACCTTTATATCACCACACATTTCAAATGAAAATAGTAATTTATTTGTATTTTTAAGTAATATTTTGTATAGTTAATTATAGTGTAATGTTGTGTTAATTAAAAACCAGGTCTTAGAATAATTTAGAGAATAATAAAATTTTAGGATGGAGCCTAATTCTAGTATATTTTTATATAATAGGTGAACCCAGTCAAATCCCTCAAGTGGAATAGGAGCGTGCACCAAGACCGATAACATTTTAGGTAAGGGTGTTACTAAGGCCATTTGTGTGTTTATTTGCATTATGTGCTTCATATGCCATGTATTCTATGTTTATGGTTATTAATTATTTCATATGTGTTATAAAGTGGAGTTGAAGTATGTTGATATGAATGAATCGTGGCATGAGAATTATGTGTATATTTGCGTTACTATTATTGTATGATGTGGCCTTAAGACATGCATGTTAGGGTTGTGAAATAATGATGGGGAGTGTAATAATGTGGTGTTAGGGTTTGCATAGAATTGTGGTTCATATGGAGTTAGGGTTGCATGAGAGCTAGGGTTTGCATGGAAGTGTGGTTTACGTGGAGTTAGGGTTTGCATGGGAACTAGGGTTGCATAGAGTTAGTCACGCATGTCTGGGAAAATTTTTGTGAATGGAAAATGTTTATGAATAAAATATTTAAGACACTAATCTCTTAAAGTGAAAGATTATTGAGCCGGGTCCAGACCGATCCACCGGTCAGGAATAGTGGTTAGGGTTTTACCCTATGTGTGACTGATCCACCGATTATAATAGTGGTTAGGACATGAGGTCCTATATGTGACCAGCCCACCGGTAATAATAGTGGGTTGACTCGATCTCAATAAACACAAACTAGAATTGTTAAAACTCTTAAAAGATACTAATTACTTATAGTGGAATACCATGCGAGTAGGAACCAGACCGATCCACCGGTCAGGAATAGTGGTTAGGGTTTTACCCTATATGTAATCGATCGACCGGTAATAATAGTGGTTAGGGCATGATGCTCTATATATGACTGGCCCACTGGTTATAATAGCGGGGTGTTCCTGTTTTCGCATGGATTTGATAAAAGGCATGGTGTGTATCGACTTACGATGAAAGAAAGATTAAATAATTAATCTGGACCTTTTTGGGCCTTATGTGTGGACTTGTTTGATTATAAGTTATGGATTTCACTTTATGCTTCTATGTATCATATGTATGGGTTGTAATTGTATGTGATAATTATCCTGCATGATTTAATGTGTTATATGTCAGCCTTAGTACTTGGTTACCTTACTCAGTACGTAGCGTACTAATCACCCGTTTCATGGGTGTTGCTCATTCCCACGAGCAGAATGCCCGTCTGATTTGTTGCAAGTAGGAGACACCTACTTTGATGCTATCGATGTCTATGAGACATCAGGAGGGGCAGAGTGATAGCTAGGTTGGATCAATTTCTAGAGTGACGTGGCCATTGTCCTTTTTATTTATGACTCATGTTATTTTTATTATGTTGAGTTACAGAAACAATTTTATTAATGTTGTTTAGTTATTATGTGGAAAAACAATAGCTGGATTTCAAATTATGTAAGACTTGCGCGTACTCTGATTCTTGTTTTTATAAATTTAGATTTTTATGGTATTATTAATAGTGCTCTCTTAGCCTTAGCACTTGGTACCGGAACGGTATGAGTGAACTGGTATGGTACTAAGTGTGGCGGTAACATCCCCAGAATTCACGGGTTTTAAATTAAGTATTTTAATTATTTTCATTTTTTAGAAAAAAAAATATAGTGACCTTTGGGGTGTTACATGCTAACACATTTCCAAAAAGATAAATACATACATACATAGCAAAACATTGTAAAATGGTTCAAAGTACAAAAGATATACATACTACGAGATTAAAACAATAGTAGCACTATATATATTAAAAGGTTGCTACAACCCAAACACCTAAAAATGAAAAACTCATATCCGTAAAGCTAAATCTCCCGGTAGCCTCGTCGAACCTGACTAATAACTATAACTATCAAATTCCACTCATCACGATATGTCATCTAACATCACTAGCGAGTCTAGTCATATATACTCTAGGGTAACCGAGGTGGATACTTAGAGGCAAGCTATGACGAAACCTCCACTCATCATCAATGACCATCAACTCTCTCGATATCCTATCATATTCTCTGGCAAACACCTCACCCTCAATAAATCTCGGGTGTGGTGCATCAGTGTGGTGAACAAACCAATGTAAAAAAGTAGGTGTAGTTAATGCCCATGGCTCTATCTGAGGCAGGGTTAACAGTAGGTGATACAATCTAAAATGGAAGGGGTGATAGGATGTGCCACTCGCATACAATCGAACTAGCTCGTTGTATAACCATATGACATGAGTCCGTAGATTTGCATGCGGTGCCATGCATAGATATGGTGGAGGGTATGTCATCTCACTACCTACAAATGAGAATAACTAAATCTTATCATCAAGGTTGTTCTCGAAAGGATCTAAATTACAGAATATGTAAAATGATCTTCAACTAGCTAGATAAATCATAAATATATTCTACCACATCTTAACTTACTATATAAAGCTAACAATGTCAAACTATTTAGAATAAGGACATAATCTTTAGTTATATATTTAACAAACCATCTAAACATCAAACTATCATCAAATTGTTCAAGCTACACAAAGTAAAATCAAGTAGATATTAATAAGATAATATATATATATATATATATATATATATATATATATATATATATAGGTTAAGTATAATAATATGATACTATTAAAAGTAGAGTTGAGAATAATGTATATAATAGTTTTTTATAAGAGCACATATTAATTATTATATTTAGTATAATAAACGCTAAACCCAAATCCTAACCGTAATATATTATAATACAAACTAACCCTAAACCTCATAAAACCCTAATCCTAAACCTAGCTAACTATAATTAAACCCTAATAAATCCTATATTATTATTATTATACATAATTATTCCTCTCTATTTAATTATTCACTTTCAAATATTATTTATTTTCTATATCTATTTAATCCTCATCAAATAAAAATTATTAACACATGCATCTCTAATTGAAATTTTCATTTAATGATGTGCATAAGTAAAATATATTTTTAATTCATTATATGACATTTCCTATATCTTATAGTGTCCTATACTTATTAATGAAAATGTATATATATATATATATATAGTTTTTATGAGTGACATTACTAATAATTTGAAGTATTTAATTTCTCTAGCTTCGTAATTAAGCACTCATGCATGTTATATATATATATATAAAGGTCTCGGCCAACACATATATATGTTAATATATAACAGTATCAACAAATTTAACAACAAACAACAACATTTTTCAACAACAAACTATAATTTTTCAATAACAAACAATGCAACCCTATATCAACATACATGCATTTATATATATAAGAAGAGAAAAAGCTACACACATCAGAACAAAAACATATGTAAAAGGAGTAGCGGCGAGAAATAAAACCGATGGTGAGCAAGAGGAGAGCGATGACCACCTATGAACACGGCAGATGACGAAGGAAGAAGTCTTGGCTAGGTGTGGAAGAATGACGGTACATGCAAAGTCGAGAATGGCAGAGGTGTGGTGCTGCAAGGACAAAAGAGAACAACTGGTGGTTTCCCCAAATTGAGAGGAGCCGAAGTGGTGGTGCACGGTGTGGTTGTGTAAGGGTTTGCAAGAGAAGGAGAGTAAGATAGGGAAGGTGCAGAATCTAAAAAATTTAGCATGAAATAGAACTAAACGAAATAAAAGGCGAAACGTGAGGTTTTAATAACGGTTCCTACAAGAACCGTTATTAAAACGTGTGAGGCTTTTGACAACTGTTATATTTTAGAAACCGTTATAAAATGATCTTTTAATAATGGTTTTCCATATACCGTTATTAAAAATACCGTATAAAATTTTAGCGCTGGGTTTTAATAACAATTTTGAACTATAACTGTTACCAAAACTGTCCCACACATTAATTTTCACGAATTTGATAACGGTTTCCTAACCACCGTTATTATTTTCCATTTTTATAGTAGTGTAGATATTATTATTATTTAATATTATAAATTATTAACACTTAATATTATTGATATTATTCATTATCAATAATTAGAAACATATTTCTATATATTAATATTAAGTAATTATCACTAATAGCATTATTTATTAAAAGTATAATTTTTAATGGTAATGTTAATTATCATTTATTATTTTTTTACTATTAATTCCATACTAAAATTGATAAATTTAGCTAATATTAATTATTAATAATTTATATATGATTTTTAACAATTTTGATATTAATTAATATTAATATGAAATATTATTATTAATATTAAGTGTTATCATTAATATTACTTATGGTTGTTAATTAGAACTATTATGTATTAATATAAATATTGATGTTAATGATAATTATTTATTAGTATCAATTATTGTTATAAGCTATATTAGTTCTTAATAATATATTATATTATCAACATTAATATCAATAATGATTATGAATAAATATTAATAATATGAACTATTAGTTACTATTATTTATTATTATGAATAATTATTATTAATTATATATCTTATTATAATTCTTAATAATATATTATATTATAATTAAATCTATAAAAAAATAAAATAAAATAATAAAATTCTATTCTATGAAAAAAATGTTTAATATTATCAATATACATTAATTCATTTTAGATCAACTGTGTTATCAAACTTTATTATTACTTCAACCATAAATAAAATGTATATCACTTATTATTATTCCTTTGTATCTATTGTTACTTCAAATCATAACAAAATTCAAATGGATTTTAAACAGACACTTAATCAATGGATAATCAACATAACCTACAATTGTGGTAGAGTAATATCCCTAAATCCTATTTTCTGAAATTATGGCCAAATAAGAAATTATTAGGAAAATTGATTATTAAAATTTATTTACTTAAAATGTAGAGAGTTAATTGAGATAGATTAAGAGGAAAATAATAAAGAATTTAATTGGAAGAAAATTTGGGTATTTTTCTAATTATCATGGAGGTTAAGGAAATTTATCCAAAATAGCCTAACTAATTTAAAAATGGATTTAATTATTATAATTAAAATATTTATTATTAAAATTAAATATCTAAATTAATTATATAAATAAATAAAGAACAAATATCCCCAACCATTTTATCATTTTCCATTTTCCTTTTTCCTTTTTCTCCTTTCTTTTCTTTTTCTTTCTTCCTCCTTTATTTTTTTTCTTCTTCTTCCCCCGGTTTAAGCCAGCCCGTCGGCCCAAATCTCCTTTCTCCCCCCCCCCCGTCTCGCACGCCAGGCCTGCCAGCCTTCGTCGCCCGTTGCCCAGCCGGCCGAACCGCCCCCTCTCTCCTTTCTTTCTTTTCCCTGGACCGACCGGTCCACCCCGCCCTGTCTTCTTCCCCGACCTGCACGCCGACCTGCAACTCGACTTGCAACCCGAATCTCGCCAGCAGCCACCAGCTCAGCGCCGACCGTCCTCCCCTGCCCTTCCCTGTCATTTTCTTTCCTATTTTCGACCCCAACAATCCCTACAGCTCCCTCCCCGCGTGCCCACCTTCTTTCCTCTTTCTCCCCCTCCCGACCTAACCTGCCATGGCAGTTGCCGCCTGCCGGCCAGCCTAGCGCCCGCACCCTTTTTTCTTCTTCCCCTGGCCTTGCCCGACCACCCTACCTATAAATACCCCCATTGATCACCTGGGTTCAGGATTTGGAACCCCGAAACCCTGGGTTTGCTCCCTCTTGCCGCCGCCCCATCAGACGCGTCAATCGCCGCCGTCCCCCAATGCTGCCGGTCGAACGCCGCCCAGAACCCCACCTTGAACCACCCTCCACCTAACCAAGTCCCCCTCAGCCCTCGATTTTCCTTGCACGAGCCACCCCAGGCCGTGCAAAATCGCCACCCCGAGCAGCCCCTTCCAGCCTGTCGCCGCCTTGCGCCACCTTTTGCCGCCTCCTCCGCCGCTACCAGCCACCCTGCCACCTCCCAAAATAACCGGCAGGTCCTCCCCTACCTGCCTATACCATCCTTACCCCCTACCTCCTTCTCCACCAACCTCCACCATCTCCCACCACCTTCTTCCACCTTCGGCCATCGCGTCCACCACCGCGTGCCGCCTCCTTTCTCACACCATCACCCTCATTCCACTCCCCTCTCCCTGCTGTCTCCTCCCCCACACTTAACTTTCCTTTCCTTTCCCCCATCTAACCTCCACCTTGATCTTTTCCCTTCTCTTCCTCCTCCACCACCGCCGTTGTCGCCGCCACGCGCCGCCGCCGGACCACCACCGACCCTAGGTGGTTCTCCACTCATCCAAACCCTAATAACCTTTTATATAATTGCTACTATTTTCTACTAATATTGATACTAATATACTTATTATTATTATTATTATTATTATTATTATTATTATTATCACTATTTTACTATGACTAGTGAACACTAGTATTATAAGAATAGAACTAATGGGCTTAATAAAATAAGTGTAACAATAAGTATCATAAATAACTATATTTTGACTACTAATATTTAGTATACTAATTCTAAGGTAAAAACCCTAGTTTTTGTATAAAACCCTTTTTAGTAATAAAAACCCTAACCTTAAACTAGAATGAGGATTGATAGTAATTATAAGGGAAACTAATACTTAGCATTTTCCCCTTTTATAGGTAACCCCGACCAAAGCCCTAAGGAGTTAGAGGAGCGTGCTCCAAGCCCGGCGTCGCCTTAGGTAAGGACAAAGCTAATGGCCTTGTGCTATGTGTGACATGGATGTGTTGAATGTTGTGAATGACATGCTATGCCATGTATTATCCGATTTGTGGATAACTTGTCTTATGTGTAGCGCAGCTTGGAGATTGAGGTATGTTGTATATGCTTCCGTGACATGAGCATGACATTTATATGTATGATGTTTATGATGTAATATGTTATGGCCCATTAGGACATGCATGTTAGAATAAATGGTAATATGAGTTGGGAACCATCATGGGAGTCTTGAAGTTTGTATGGTGGGATTAGGGTTTGTATGGTGGCATAAATGTTCATATGGTGGTACTAATGATTTCATAGTGGTATTAATGGCTTATGGTGGTATTCGGGTTCGTATGGTGGTATTGTGATTTTATGGAGGCATTAATGTTGTATGGTGGTATTTGTGTTTTTATGGAGGTATTAATGTTGTATGGTGGTATTTGTGATTTATGGAGGTATTAATGTTGTATGGTGGTATTAGGGTTTGTATGGTGGTATTAGGGTTTGCATGGTGGTATTAGGGTTTGTATGGTGGCATAAATGTTCGCATGGTGGTACTAATGATTTCATAGTGGTATTAATGGCTTATGGTGGTATTCGGGTTCGTATGGTGGTATTGTGATTTTATGGAGGTATTAATATTGTATGGTGGTATTTGTGATTTTATGGAGGTATTAATGTTCGTATGGTGGTATTGTGATTTTATGGAGGTATTAATGTTGTATGGTGGTATTTGTGTTGTTATGGAGGTATTACTGTTGTATGGTGGTATTTGTGATTTTATGGAGGTATTAATGTTGTATGGTGGTATTTGTGTTGTTATGGAGGTATTACTGTTGTATGGTGGTATTTGTGATTTATGGAGGTATTAATGTTGTATGGTGGTATTAGGGTTGTATGGTGGTATTAGGGTTTGCATGGTGGTATTAGGGTTTGTATGGTGGCATAAATGTTCGCATGGTGGTACTAATGATTTCATAGTGGTATTAATGGCTTGTGGTGGTATTCGGGTTCGTATGGTGGTATTGTGATTTTATGGAGGAATTAATGTTGTATGGTGGTATTAGGGTTTGTATGGTGGTATTAGGGTTTGCACGGTGGTATTAGGGTTTGTATGGTGGTATTAATATTTGTATGGCGGTATTAATGATTGTATAGTGGTATTAATGACTTATGGTGGTATTAGAGTTTACATGGTGGTGTTATGGGTTGTATGGTGGTATTAATGTTGGTATGGCGGTATTAGGGTTTTGCATGGGAGTTAATGATCGTATGGAATCAGGGTTTGGAGTGATTAACTCTGGGGCGTTGTGATTAAGTAGGGATGGAGTAACCAATTGTGACTGTTGAGGATAATTAAGTTTTGGGATGGCTAAGTACGGTGGTTATGGTAAAATAGGGATGAGAGAGGTTAACCACGGGTTGGTGTGGACAATTAGGGTTGGTTATGACTGCTTATAGTTGGTTGGCGTTATCATGTGTATTATCGATTAAAGGGTGGTTATGAATGCGGAATTTTATTGGTTGTGATGTGTAAAGCATAAAGAGAATGATGTATGCGTATCCTTGGTGAAAACCTTTTGAATAAGATATGTTAAGACATTAACTACTTACAGAGAAAGATGTTGAGCCGGATCCAGACCGGTCCACCGGCAAATAATAGTGGTAGGGTATGTTACCCTCGTGATCGGTCCACCGGCTATAATAGTGGGGGATTCCGTGCTCAACAAACTAATCAGAATGATGATAAGACCTGGGAAACATACGAATATTTACAGTGGAACACCTTGTGAGTCGGGGCCAGACCGGTCCACCGGCAAATAATAGTGGCAGGGTATGTTACCCTCGTGACCGGTCCACCGGCTATAATAGTGGCAGGGCATGACCCTCGTGACCGTTCCACTGGCTATAATAGTGGGGTTCCCGCACTCACACGGACTATTAAAGAATATGTGTGGAATGAATGTATTATTATTAATAAGAAATAAGAATAAGTCACTAGAAAGTACTCAAGCCTTATCTTGTGTGTTATCGTTTGTTGTCTATATGATCGTGCTATGTGTGCTATGTGGTATGATTGTATGCTTGTCCTTAGCGCACCAGCGCCCTTACTCAGTATTGGACCCGTACTGATATTACCTTGATTGAATGGGTCCTGTGATGATCCACCAATGGTGGGGAGCAGACCTCCTATGCAGGTTTGATCGGTTACAAATTGTGGGGTGGAAGGCTTGGCTTGAGTGAGTAGGCGATCCGGATATTGGTCCCTTGGGATCTGTTTCATTTAGCTATATTTTGTACTACGCTTCTTGTTTTGAAACCGTACTCTTAAGTTGTAATCTTAACGATATTTTAACTGTTGTTGACTCGTGGTTTTCGTGAATGGTCTATCTTAACTATGGACCTATGTTTTGATGACTCTTACTTAACGATTGTTTAGTTTAGCCTTAGCACTTAGTATCGGAACGGTAGGAGTGAACCGGTCTGGTACTAAGTGTGGCGGTAATACCCCCAAGTTTATGGTTTTAATTCTTTCGCTTCCGCTAAAACTTTTGTCTTAAACGAAATTTTTCAGTAGTAAATTTGGGGGTGTTACAGGTAGCATATGACCTCCTTGCCATTGTAAGCCTAACATTGTTATTATTTGAGAAATTAAGTTGAGAATAGAATGTATGATATAATTATAAAATACTATTTTGTTATACTTTTTTTCCTAGCCACCAACCTACAGAATTACCATTTTGAGAATGAAGTGGAAAAAATATTTTTCAATGTTTGTATCGCAATATATTTTTAAATGAAAATATACCAAAATAATATTAATAATTTATTTTTGTTGGTACGTGTAATATCTTATTCTTAATTAACTCTAATTAAATACCTAAAGTGTAACTTATTACTTTATATGAATTAATTATAAAAAGTTATTGGACTTTATTGTATGTATTATGTGTGATTTATATCTATTAATTATTGGGTAAAGTTTATTAAGTTAATCAAAATTTAAAAATCTATTAGAAATTAGGTATGGTCGACGACTGATTGGAGGTGGTGGCTAAACAATTAGAGCCAGTGGCTACAAGGGTTGTTGTGCCCAAGTGACTTACAATTGAGCAGAGGTTAACCAATCGATATCGAGTTTATATTTCATGTGATGTTTTGCTTTTATTTTCTTTAATCTAATTTACCTTTTTTGCTTAATTATATATATATATTTAGGTTCCTAAATTTATTTTGCATATTCCCATAAATTTTGAAATTTTTTAGATTCTATTTGTCATGTCTCCTAATTACTACCTAGTTATTGAATTTTCTACCCAACTAAATAATAATAATAAAATATATTCATTTACCACCTTAGGCCTTGTTTGACTTTTATTTTGTGTATAATAACCCCCTAGATCATAATTTGTGCCCCAGCCTTTACCTTTGCCTTATTCATTCAATCATTTATTCTTCCATAAGATATATACCTTACCTATCACCTTACATCTTCGCCCACACTCCTCCACCATGCATTAATTTAAGTGTGTCACAAGCTACATCATCCCTCTCTCCCTATCAAAATCTAGATCCTCTATCTTTCCCCCTTCATTCTTCTCGTGTTTCATCTTTTTATCACCCACTCAACTCATCTCTCTTTTTTCTTTCCTCTCTCTTATTTGTTTAAAGTTGTTCTTAGTGGTTGCCTTTGTTCTTGAAGCCCAATTGATCCCCCTTCATCCCTTGTATTCATCTTATTCTTTCTCCCCTCTTCTAATTCCTTTATCAAGCCCTTGTGTGTATTAAAGAAGTAAATAGGGTTATATTCTTAGTTATTTTTCACCCCTTCTCTCCTTATTGGTTACTCTCCTTTTTTAAAGGGTAGAATCCTTTTATTTGAAGGTTTTAATTGTTATATGTTGTTTTATTATATTTTCTTGTGGTATATTTGTGGTTTGAAGGATATTCGGTGAATCTTAAACCTAACTTTGGAAAGGGTATCTTGGAGGTTAGGTAAAACAATTATTCTCTTTGTATGTTAGGATTTTGTGTGGTAGTGAGCATGAGTTTATGTCTTAAGTGTTATGATCAATAGTTATGTTTTTTACTCATTTATGATTTTATGTGAAGCATACTAGAAATATATTACGTTAAATGATTTATTTTGTGGAAATATATTCATAAGTATGAAAACCATGTATATTGTATGTATTTATATTTTTATAAGAAATATGTAAAACCATACTATGTATGTATTTATCATGTATTTAGTTATAGATATTTAAATATGTGAATGTAAGCATGAATGATATGTTAATCATGTAATTAATAAGTGTTAATTATGTGGAAGATTTGCCTAACTCTTAGCCTGGGACAGTTTGGTCTAAGATAAGGCACTTTTGTGTGGTTTTAATAATTCCATTGAGTTCATTAGGTGTTTTTACTAAAATGTTGATTGATAATATGTCAGGATTTTAATATATTTAAGTTTAGTTATGCATGATTGAAGTTTTGTGAATCATGAGGGAATTTATGTATTTTTACATGTTTTTTATTCTTTATATATCAAGCATGTTGAATATGCATCATATTATAATATATATGTCAAGCATCTAAAATGTGGTATGTTAGGTATGTATGATTAGAGTATTATGGGTCAAATATGCTTAAAGAATAAGTAGGGGTAAAATGGTATTTCCATATCTTCTAGAATATTTCCAGAACCGGTATTATAGGTTAAAATACATATTTTAATGTTGTTTATCACTTTTAGGAGTTTTGTTAAGTTTTATAAATGATTGGTATTAAAATGGAAATAAATGGGATATTTGAATTATAAAGGGCATGGTGGTCATATATAACTTAATATGCCTAATTATTAAATAATTGGATATAATATTACCTTAATAGATTCTAAGTTGACCTTAGTGCAGACCTATAACACCTTTATTTTACCAGTTGAAAATTTTTATTTTTTCAGAAGCGTTAATTACTATATTTTCGGGTGTTAACACCACACTTAACATAAGTCCAGTTCCTCACCTTTCTTATGCAAAGTGCTAAAGCTAAAACATAACTCAACCAAATAATTTAGAGGAAATAGAAATATTACATAATAGAGTTACAAATAAATGGCGTGGTACAACATTATAATCAAAGTATAGTACGGGACTTAAGAGTCCAAAAGAAAACCAATAGTGACAAAAACCAACACTCAAAGGTACAACTCTGGTTTTCCCTAACTCTTAGACCCAAAGGCCCATTCTAAAAATGAAACATCTTCCTAAGGACTCCACTTATTATGCCCACGCTTATAACTTTCATGTCATTCTATGGCCCTCACATAGTCATGTGAAAAAGCAATATCAATATGACTTCCTCATACTGAGTAAATCACAAAACTTAGTAGGAGGCAGTATATCCACATACCACATAAACACACAGAATCTGAAAAGCATACGTAAGAATAAGACATAAACCATTAAGATAATACTCATGGAGAAACATATATCATGGTCTAATTCTCAACTCAATGGTAAATCATACCAAATATTTATCATCATTTCAAAGAGTAAAGATATATTTGATTAGTTAAGTACATTCCAATCATAGGGGTATGGCACTAAGGAAACTGCCAAAACAAGAATATAAAGAAATGCCAGGATAGGGCACTAAGGCAACTACCAAACCAAAAAATTCCAATATAAACTAAGGTAGGGAACTAAGCCAACTACCAAACCAATACTCAATTACAATACCAAAGTAGGGCATTGAGGCAACTACCAAACCACAATCCATTTCTTTTAATACACAACAAACATTTTCATTTTTACTTACTTACTTGAGAGGGATACAAATCAACCCAAGGACACATCGGTACACCTGGTTATATTGGCGCCCGAAAGCAACACAATACTCTTACGTTGAACCTAGAGACACAACAATACACTTAGTCATATTGGCACTCAAAAGCAACACAGTATCCTCCCAACCTCTATCACCTAGTCCTTAAATGTCGATACCCCCTATAGGGTTCATAGGTCACCTATATAATAGAGTAGGGCCTTAAAAAAATTGGGGCACAACGACACACCAGTGAACCAAAAACAAGGGCTAAAACCTCACCTCTAAGGTAGCGACCCCTAAAGAGAAACCATTCCCAACTCGAGGTCTTTCAATTTAAGTATTAATATCTTATAAGGTGATCACATAATTCACATCAATTCTCGTTTTCCATATTTATTAGTTTCCTCCTTTTATTTTCAATAATTTAGGTAAACCCTAAGGGCATAGGTCTATGTCAAGCCAAGTCAAATCTAAGGTCAGCCTATCAAAAGGCCAAGGTTATCCTAACATTCATTTATTTGTAAATGATACATTAGGTTAAAATTATCAAAATACCCTTCAAAACCCTAGTTTCCTCATTTTATTCATTTTTTTGGTATCAAACATTATCATCATGAGAGATTTGTGATGATTAGGAAACAAGGAAATATTTCATATTATTTTAGCACTTAGGTAATCTTTTCAGTTTGGAAATTAACTGTATTTTCTACTTTTCATACATTTAGTGGATTGTGCCGACCAAAACCCTAATCATGCGACTACTATATACCACATCTTTCATGGAGCATACATATCATATTTAAATCATAATACGTCATTTAAATAGGCATATTATGATCATAGTACATGTAGGAGCATGTCTCTAACCCTAGGCCGTGCAAAATAGAATTATCATAAGCTACCTTAGTCATGCGCATACATGTCCATGTGCATTATCGTAAACTTACTTCCATGCATGAGCCTTCATGAGGCATATACCATGGAATTTGAATCATAACATGATCATAATGGAGAACATAACAAAATATAAGACATGCAGACGTAAAACATTTGACATATTTCATACACACAACTTAATTATCGATAATCATGTATATCATCCTTTCAGCATATTATCATTTTATCATGCATGCTAAAATACTTGAAAAGCATAAGCCCTATCATGATTCTAGGTCTAAACGTTCCTATCATGCTCGCATATAATTTTCTATTATCCTATGAGAGATTAGATTTACCTAAATCCAAGCTTATACAAAAAAGGTCATCTCCAAAGCTCTCAAGGATTACCTAGGAATTTAACATCCAAAAACATACATATATTAGCATATAATACTGTAAAGTAGTAATCCCAATTTACTAAAATAATTAAGGCTACCAAACTATTGATTAAACAAGAGGAAAACCAACACAAATTGAGCAAACAAGAGAGGGAGGCTTGGGGGATAATAGTGCATCAAGGAGGAAGGCTTCGGTGAACTTGGCCAAAGGTGGAGGTGCTAGGCTTTGGTGGTTATGGCCGGATTGAAGGAAAAGGGAACGACAACAAGGGTGTAGCAAGAAGGAGGAAGAAAGGTGCAACACAAGGTTAAAGAAGAGGAGTAGGCTACGGTGATAATAGGTGTAGGGGTGGTGGACGGGTTAATGGTGTAGGATGGGGGTGGCTATGGCAACACTGGCCAGGGATGATGGGCTAGGAATGGTAGGAAGTACTAAAGGTGGAGGGGGAGGAACTGTAAGAGTGGTTGGTGGTGGTGTGGTTGTATCGGTGGAGGATACCAAAGGTAAAGGAAGAAAGGAGAATGTGCAGGGTGGCACGGGGGGTTTTGTTGTAGGTTGGAGGGGAGCTACAGAAGGGGATTCCGGCGTAGGGTGAGAAAATTCAGTGGGAGTTGGTGTTACAGCAATAAAATGGTGGTGGAATGTGCAAATGACAAAGAATAAATGGAGGGGAAGAATTCTACATAAGGGAGATCGAGAGAAGGAGGAGGTGTGTGAATGTTTAGGGTTAATTTATGACATTAAAATGAGAGGGGGAGGGAGTTAAATGTATAATGGTGTGTAGTGAAATGGGGAAGAAAACCAAGAGAGAAAAATAAGGAGCGAGAGGGGAGGCATAGTGCAGATAGTGTAGGGTGTTGGTGCGCAAGAGTAAGGTGTTAGGTAGGGAAGAGTAGGGTAATGGTCAGTGGATTCTCACACAGATTAGGGGATAGGTTAGGGTAAAATATCTAGTAGAAGTTAACTAGGTTTATTTGATGAAATGGATATCGGTTACAAACTAAGATTAAATTTAATAACCTAAAATCTATCAAATTTTAACCTAATTAAAATTATATCTAATAAGTCATAATAATACATATATTAAAAATATTTTTAGTAAAAATACCCTACCATATTTATTATAACTAATTACACGTAATTATCGATTTATTATTCGGGTTCTCTAGAAATAGGATATTACATGACCCTTGACGTAATACTTTTATTTTTAGCACTTGAAAATTTCTTTTAAAAGAGTTATTGTGAAAGATAAAATATTCAAAATATAGGGTGTTACCGCCAAACTTTTAGTGTAAATCCATTCTTCTCTACTATTATTACACTAAATGCTAAGGCTAAAATGCTACTATACTTAAATTAGGAACACCATTCATAAGAATCATATAAGAGATTATATTAGTGGGTTACATTACTCTAATAATAAAAAAGAGTGGACAAAAGAGTACAACAACCAAAAAAACATACAAAAGGGAATATAAGAGTTCAAGGAATATCCGGATCAAAAAATACCAAAGCAAACAACGGATAGTCTTAACTCTCAAGCCCCAACCACTAACCATTAAGAAGAAACCTCAGAGTACTCTTGTAAAGGAAAGAGTACCCATTGAATAGGTAGAGAACCATAAAATAAAACCCATTAGTACAATGATAATAAGTAAACTACAACGCAACATTAATCTTGCAAAGGTCACATGAAACACATAGAATGTAACACAAGGAAATCATGGCATAAACACATCAAGGTATAAATGAGATAACGTGATACAATAAACATATTATATCATATATATCACCACTTCCTATTTCTTATCATACTGTAACACCCCAAATTTTACTACTAAAAAGTTCTATTTTACAACAGGAGCTTATAACCAAAATGCTTAGTGTTATCACCATAATTGATGTAAATCTAGTTTGCCATACCATCCCCACGTTAATCATAAGGCTAAAACCATTAAAAGTAAAACAGAGTAAAAAGAATATAAGAGAAGATTTATAAATGTAAATATGAGTTTGGAGATTAACTCTGGGGTACAATAACAAAGTACAACCAAAAGGGATATCATGGATCAAAGAGTCCAAAAGGTATTCATGAAAAAACATCATCCGCAAAATATGACTATTTACCCAAACACCCAGTACAGGAAAAATCACTCCTTCCTATACAACGCATAATAGGTAGAAAAATCCTCCAAGTGATTCTCAAAGACCTACACAAAAGCATTTGGGTCATCTATTCGTGGTAATGAGTAACACCTATGAAAAGATAATCAGTATGCTACGTACCGAGTAAGGTAACAATATAGTCGAAATAGGAAAAACATATAATCACATGCATTCACAGTAGAATATAGCATACATGTGACGTACAAAAGGTAATACAAAGTAATCAATGGTCCAGGTTCGTATAATTAAAATATAACATGATCCATTCTTTTATTTACGTTGAGTTTATGAACCCCACAATTCTTAAACTGGTGGAATAGTCCAAAACACCTCTAAGGAAAATCACACTTGAGCCCCTATTATTGTCTAGTGGAATAGAACCAACACCTCTTAGGAAAAAATTCTCTTGATCCACTATTATTAAACTGATGGAACGGTTTGAAATACCTCTTAAGAATAACACCTGAACTACTATTATTGTCTGGTGGAATAGACCCACAAATACCTCGGCTCAACTCATGTGATCTTTCACTTTAAATATTAGTATATTATTCATGATTGTCTTAATGAGTACGAAATATAATTAGAGCGAGTAAGAAATCAACATGTAGATAATAAAACCGTTCTCAAATGTTAAAATGCTTATCTTTTCCCCCAAATTCTTAAATTCTTAATTTAGGCATAACTTCACTCATTATTGATTATTTATCCACCAAATTTATTATATATTCCTAAAATATTATTATATTTAACATACCAAAAATTAAAGGTCTAACTCCTACATTTTACACATGCGATAATAACCCTACCTCAAAAGTTATTATTCACAAAGCTTCCAAAACCCTAATTTTACAGGTAAGTTATAACTATTTCCATAAGGCTTATATAATTACCAAATTTAATATGCATCCTTAAAATACCAATATTAATGAAATATCCAAAATTCATGGTTAACCTCTAAATTTTTATACATGTGACAATAACATTACCATTTTAAGGATATTATTCCCAAATTAGGTCATTTTCTCATTTTTAGGAACTTATGACATTCATAATCACTCCAAACACTCCACATGGTATTATTAGTATATTTCAAATCCAATTAACCCTATAAAATATCTAAATTACCATATTAATCCATATTAATCAAGATGCCCTTAAAGATAGTCGATAACTCTTATTTTAAGAAAATCTTATATCTTCAATATCATTATTTTTAAACCCTCCATTTATCATCATACATCTTAAATATACTTATTTCCCACATACAATACTTTATTAGGCTCATATTACTCTCCCATATGTTATACTCATCCCCAAAATATGACTTAGCATAGCAATTATCATATTAACACATTTTTTGCCATTCTTACTCTCTTTATATCATATCATATGTATTATCATATCATATCATTAACAACATTCATCTAAACATATAATAAAAATATCATGATAATATGAATATCCATTCAATCATTCAACACAAAACCTTAAACATTGACAAGTATCCTTAAAAAAAATCTTTGGTCTCTAAGTACATTTGCCCTATCCCACCTCTTTTAACTTTTGGTAAATCGCCTAAGAAATAAATAAATAAAAACCAATAGAAATTAATGATATAATTACGGAAAGGTTAAGGTATTCGAAGGGTTAAGGGTGAAGGAAAGGAGAAAAACCAAACCAAGGCTCGAAGGGAGTCTCAGCCAAAATAGTGCAACTCGATTATCTTGATCGAAGGAGGGGTGATAGTTTCTATAATAAGCTATTTTCTCATATCCTAATTACTATATACAACTTCTCTAATAAGACATATTTGAAAAAGATACATATATTCTATTATCAATTCTCATTTCATTCGTATTAATTTTTAAATATTTCAATGATTATTTCTCTAGTTCGCGGAAAACACATCTATTCTTATATTTTTACACTTTTTCTACCCGTTAATTTTTTTTAAATGATCCAAAAACATTTTTAAGTTCATTCATCCATTCTATTCATTAATGTTTTACCCTTTCCGTCTAATTTGTTAAATTACAAAAAAAATCTATTTATGTGATTGGACGATTTTAGCCATTTTTTCCATTTTTATCCATTGGTCATTAAATAAATTCTGAGACCAAATATTTTTATATATTTGGCTTTCTAAAAATATTCTGAATCAATACATGACAATTTAAATCCCCATTATTCGCTTTGTACATTTGCAAAAAAACATGTTCCTGTGACTTATCCATTTTTGTCGTTTTTGGTCATTTTCCATCCATCAAGATTCAAACCAACTTCAACACCAAATATTTATATATATATATATATATATATATGATTTTATAAAATTATTCTATAATTTTTATAAATTTTTATAATTTTTGAAATTCAATTGATATTTTTTCTAATTATTGCCCATTATTAGACTTTCTTACAATTTAATTAATCTAAATAAATTATAACCAATACTCTAACCATTATTTTAATCCTAAATTTTCTCCTAAAAACACCAAATCACATTTTTAACTTAGTTACTTTTCACCCAACTAAAAAGTGCAACAAGTTCCATAATCATAATTTTATATCATTTCTCTTACACACATAACTATAAACTAACATATCTCTTACACCCCTAATCCTAGCACTCAAGTGAGACTAAAGTAAAACCAAAAGTATACTCCACACTCCTTCCTATCAGATATCACCTTATTTGTTCCATTATAAAACGCACATAAAATTATAATTTTTTAGCTAGCAGTGTTCAAAGTTGATTTATTTCCAACTTGCAGCAACTCGTTCTCTCTCTCTATAGTTGTCCTATTCCTTTTTTTGTTGTTTCATCTAAAATATTGCATTACATACTAAAAATCCATATAATTTGAATCCCCAAACTTGGTCCCCTTCGAGCTTATTTTTATTTCCCAACCAGCTTCACAACATTAGCAAAGCTGATTTTTTTATGATTTCCCACAGCTACCATACCTCAACTTTGCTTCCTATACCTTATATTATTGTTTTTTTATTTTTCCTTGCATGTTATAATTCATATAGAAACCATTTCCAACCACTAAATTGTGCCCCTCACCTCTTTTTTTTCCTCTCATATATACTTTGCCAAGCAAATTTGGAATTTTTGCTACAGTTGTTGCATGTGTTATAGCAGAGATTTCATGCCTTTGATACCTTATTTTCTCCTTGTTTTCATTCCCATTAACCCTAAAATACCTTTATCTATCATTCATTATTGGTTTTTGGTTGTTTTTGCGGTGATTTTCATGCCTACCTATTCAAGAGTAATCTTTTCCATTTCAATTCCTTTCTTTTCCATTTTTCTTATTTATTAATCTTGGTTTAATTAACTCTTTTATCTTATACTCTTGAAGGTTACCAAGTAGCTTTAGAGAAGGAATTGATATATTCCTTATGTTAGCTTTGCTAAGGATCTTAGGAATTTTTATAACTAAACTAATCTTTAGAAATAGGAGTTTGTGCTAGGTGTAATATATTCTGTTATGCATGACTAGCTGTATTTTAATTATAAGCATGAAATAATATCTTGAAAAATATTATATGACATGTGTATGTTTCTATCTTATATGTGTGTATATAAAAATATAATGAGAAGATGGTTTGTGTGATTTTTATATGGTCTTATGTCTACTAGAAAGATGATAAATACTTAGTGAAGTAGTGACGAATGTTTAGCAGAGTCATGCTAAATTTACAGCATAGTCATGATGAATATGCCAAGATCCAAGTACTTTAGCTCTCATCCTTTTTATTTTATGTGAGTCTTGGTTGTTTTAAATTTATCAAAATATTCCATTATATGTATAGATTGGGCAATATTATATTAGATCATTTAGAGTTGAAATAAATTTTAGATACAGAAGCTAGGTTATGAATTTTAGATCATTTAGAGTTGAAATAAATTTTTTTAAGGTTTATACATATTTATCCATGGGTACATTGGGCAATATAGATTGCTTTTAAAAGTTTTAAATGCACCATTGTCTTCATTAGGTCTTTTAAATAAAATTTAGTATATGATATGTAAGGGTTTGATGTTGTTAAGAGTAAGCTATGAATTTTAGAAGTTTAATGTAATTTTAGGTGAGTAAGGAAATTTTGGCCATTACATGTAAATTCTAAAAAATTTGAGACCTAAGTGGATATTATATTAATAAAATAAGTTAAATGGATAAGTTTTACACTTAGGTGACATTATTTTATGCTTGATGGTTAAGTTTTCTTCTTCTCAATTAACATTTATATGTAAGCATGTTATCATCTTGTTATAGCATGCTCTATTACTTTCTTTGTATGTTCTATTTCTTTCTTTGCATGGGACTCGTACATAATGCTATCTCTTTAGGATAGTTGTATTACTCAGCACAAGATGCGTATTGATACTATACATTTGTAGGCGTTGTGTCACAGGTATATGATGATAATCCCGCTAACTTTGAGGAGGTTCCTCAAGCGGATTAATGATGGTTTATACCCTAGGGTTAGGGTGTACATTTATATCTATATGATTTTGTACATGTTATGTGTCTTAAATTCTAGATATCTCTTTTAGACTCGTCATCTCTTTTATCCTCCTTATCTCTGTTTATATATTATATTATCTAAAGCATGTACTATGTACTATGTTATTACATTTAAATTATTAAAGTCATTTACTATTTATATCCATTTCATTAAGTTTTGATTTATTTGTGGTAACATTTTATCCTTACACTTAGTACTAGAAAGGTATAGACTAGACTCGCGCTAAATGTGGCGGTAACATCTACTATATTATATTAATGTTTTCGCTTAAAAACAAAAACTTTAGTAGTAAAGTTTAGGGTATTTCAAGTTGGTATTAACGCTTTGGTTTGATAATTACCCTCGGATACTACCCTTTTGATATAAGGTTGGATTGGTTGTTAGTTAACTATTATACCAATCACTTAATGTATAAATGTATACACTATGTATAATATGTGAATTATTGATATGTAAGCATGATTGTTTATGTGCTTATTCTTATGTGTTTCATAAGACTTTAACATGATTATACTACACTACTTTACTTAGTTTATTTCATACTGATATGTCCATATCACGATCACTTAATTAACCAATGAGCAATTAGACATTGTAGATTTTGTTGGTAGTGATGGAAAATTTTGAGTCTAGGTTAGAGTATAATGCTATCCAATGCAAAGTTGTGGTTCCCACTTGGTATTTGTACTTTGTTCTTTTCTTATTATCCTAATTTTAGGACACAAAGTGTTTTGTAAATGCTTCCTTGAGTGTATTTAATGTTGACCTTCTTTTTGATTTGTTGTTGGATTTTTTCTCAACCTTGCATTAGGTATTGACCACACCTAATTTTTGAGTCTGTGTGATTTTAATCATACCTTTGACATGGTTTAGATATTTTTCTTACCTTTTATTGTGTTCGATATGACACCTATTTTTATATGTATATGCTTCCAATAAAACAAAAAAAAATAAGTGGTAAACTTGTAGGGTGTTATAGTATAAGAGTCTATTTTTTAAATTTATGAAACTTTATCCATTTATTACAAAATAAATAAAAATTTGGCATTACTCTATGATTTTTTTAGAAAGCATTGAGAACGTCTTACTTTTGAAGCAAGTAATATTGAAAATTAGTAATGTCAACATTTTGCTATTATAAATCTATCAATAAATATATCTAGTATAAAATACATTTCTTTTATTATATTATAATACTATTTGGAAAGCCATATTCTCTATATATTATATAATAGTATCAACTCTAGCTTCTTTTTTGTCTATTATTTTCATATTCTTATTATCTCATTATCTATAATTTATTTAATAATATAAATTTTAGCATGTTTATTTTACTTCAATTAAGTTACCAGACTATATTATTACCTTAACCACATTCATAGATAAATATTTTATGTATGTCTTAGAAACATTATATCATATTATTACTTCATATTATATCAGATCTAGATAACATATTAAATGATCCAAACAAAATTTATGTATATATAGCATATAAATCAATGACTCAACAAAGTTTCATAAGTTATGAAGCAAAAATGGATACTTATTTTTAAAATTTCAATCATAACAGTTAAAAATTACTAATTTTAAAAATATCTTAAAATAAAAACTAACATTTAATAATATTTTTAATTTTTCTAAAATATATTATTTTAATTTAAATAAAAATTACCAAAACTTGAAATTATGATTAAAAATAAAATAAAAATCTCATATATAACTAATAATTTAAGTTTAGATTCCTCATTATACATATATTATTCTTAGATAATTATTATTTATGATTATTTTACTCCAAACACTTGAAATAAATCAAATGACAATAGAAGACCAACATGAACAAAAAAACAAAAAAAAAAATATGTAATTTCTCTATATTCAATTCATGTACAGATTAGTGTGAAATTTTGATAGTTTTAACATCAACCACATAAAATATAAATATATTCACACTTGTTTGAATATATAATGTAACTTTCATAACAAGGATGTTTTTTTTATTAATTTTTTTTTATCAAACATCCCTTGATTTATAGGATCAAGCTTAAGATTAGGCCAAATAGGCCCAAGCCTAGGGCCTCCCAATGTAAACGGCCCCAAAAACTTGTCATTTTGCATGTATGTAATGCACACACACACATAAGTGGAGGAGATGTTGGGTGTTTTATCCAATGTCAAGAGTCAAATCCATAGACACTTTCACTTTTTCCCTTGTAGTTTTGATCATTTGACTATACATGTTAAAATAGGGAGTGTTGCTCAATGTCTATAGGCATATGCGAGTTGAATTTTGAGGCACATATTTAATATGTTTTCCTAATGCCCTAAAACACATAAGGCTATCCCTATTGATTAAATAGGTGTTTGTAAGCTCTTCATACTGCACTACTTACCATACTAGATATTTATTAAAATTAAAAAATGAATTGACTTTTTATTCATAAAGAGCTCATATGACATGTATAAAACATCATAGAGGTAAATAACTATCACTGTAAAAGTATTTATAGCTCATCAAATTTTTTTGCTTTGTAAAATTAATTTGTAGTGAATTCCAAAATCTAAACAACTATACGTTTGAATGATTCAAAAATTAAATAAAAATGCATGAAAATAAATTTATCTTAACCAAACTATCCATATAATTCCCATTACATATTTATATAAAGTATTTAATGCATGAAATTATAGTTGGATTAAAATGGAACTAAATAATATGGAGAAGTACATAAAGAAAAACCATATGACTTTTTGACTTCTTTCCATACCATCTCCTTCCATTTTTCTTTTTCTTTACCTCTCACACCTTAGTCCTCTCTTAGCTTGGCGGTTAGTGGTGGTTTTGTTGGTGTTATCCACCTTTCTCCTTTTCTATGTCTTTTACTACTCAATCATTTATCTTCTTTTTCTCCCTTTGTTTTGTTTTTTGTGCTCTCTTAAATACTTTATGTTAACTCTTAAATACATGATATAAGTATAGGGAGTTGATTTTTAGTGAAGGTAGAGAAATTCTTGCTTATCCTTGCCAAATTTCTAACCTCAATATTCAAGGTTTTACTTCTTTTATTTCCTTCCTTCTCCTTCCCATTTTTATTGCATTATTTTTCAATCTAATCTTTTTTATTTAATATCTTTTGAAGGTGATCAAGATGCCTCACAGGTAGTAGTGTCATATATTTGGTTTTCTTTTTCTTGGAATGTTTTCTTAGGTAACAAAAACTATCATTTGGAAATAGGATTTTTTTTCCTAAGTGTTTTATATTTTTAATAAGAAGCATGTTGTATTTATTTTTCAAGAAATAATGAAAATGCGGTTTATATACTAAGAATGAGATTATATCTTGAATAATCTAAGCATTTTAATTGTAATTTAAGCATGTTTATATATCTATGGTTTTTGGGTGAAAAACTCTCAGATAGGCATGTATGGATCTTAGCCATCAAGAAAATTTGGGTGTTTATGTTGGTTTTAATTCTTTTCAAGCATGATTACTATGCTAAAGTATATTCTTTAATATCATGAATTTTGGTGGAAATTAAACTATTTAGCTTTCTAGGGTTGTCAGCCTTTTACAATTTCATTATTTTACTTTATAATTTTATTTAATAACATTTTTTTATGTGTTTGGATCTTAGTTATGAATTTGTGTTTAAAATGAATTAATGAGAATTTAGGATTTTAAGGCAAAATCAAGATAAGAATTAGTTTTTTTTCTTTTTTTAGTTGGGTTTTTTAAGTTTTAGGTACACCATTGTATTCATTATATATTTTACTGAAAATTTTAAATATAATGTGTTATGGTTTTGAGTCGTTTAGAGTAAATTATGCTTTCTAGAAGATTGAGGTGATTTAAGGATGACAAGGGTATTATAGTAATTTTACTTCACTTTTGAAATTCTGGGCTTGATACGAGTAATATATGATTAAAATAAGCTAAGGACAAAGTGTGTACCAATTGGGTTTTGTTTGATGAGTGGACTTAGGGTTTCTAAGTTTAAATAAGTAGTTTTTGCATAATAAGGGCAATTAAGGTATTTCACAAGTTTTGGAAATTAACATACCTAAATCGTTTGGACCTTATATTTGACCAATTCTTATATCAAGGTTCTATGATCACCTTGCAAGATGCACTTGATACCATTTTTTAAAAAATTTATAAACTTTATTTAGCTCCATGATGCCATTTTTTCTATAATTTTACAATGTTTATTTAGGTAGACATGGTCATTTTATAATTAATAATTCTTATATACAAAAATGAGTTCTTTTTTTTATAACATATAATTCTTATTTATTCACATAGGGTAATTTTTATAATTTTATAATTGTTATTTCTAGATATGAAATCATTTTTATAAATTTTATAACTTTTTTATTATGAACATTTCAACAATTAGAACATATGGTAATTTTTAAAATTTTATAATAGTTTTTTATGTCATAAAAAAATTAGGTTCATCACTTAATCTATTTGGGTTTAACTTTAGAAATGTTTAAGTTTATGACACCTAATATATATTCATGTAGTTAAACAATTAGGTTAATAAGTAGTGAATTTCAAGTTGGATGTTTCATATCTATAACTAGCATCTAATTAACTTTGTTTGCCAATAAAATATATCCAAATATAATGATTTTTGCCAATTCATTTGTTTGAAAAAAGATCAACTATATTATTAGTACCATTTACTAAAATTTGGATTAGTACGTCATCTTTAAATATATGAATTATGAATTATTACTAATGCATGTTATTATCTATCATTGGAGAAACAGACATTAGATTAAAAACTAACTTAAACAATTCTTAATTTGTCATGTTGAAAGAGTAAAATCATCCACTGATCTAAAAATTTTCTTAATTTAGGTTTATAAATTTTATAAATTAGGTTTAGCCTTAGAAATATTTATGTTCATGGCATTTAATATACATGTTCATGTCATAAAATAACTAGGTTCATCACAAAATTCTAATAGTTTCATGATATTTGATATATATATTTATGGTATAAAATAATTAGATTCATTACATATGTTGTTAAGACATTACATGAATAAGGGTCGGTACCGACGATTTAGATCGTCGGCATTAAGAACATGTTCGTCGATAATAAGTATTACAGACAATAATTTTTCAGTATTAAATCGTCGGTATAAGTTAGTTGGTAATAAGATTAATACAACAATAAAATTATCATCAATATTAAGGCGTAATATTAAAAATTTATTCGTTGGATTCGGACATAATACGATGATTAAGTATAATTGGGAAAAAGTAATAACCTTTAATACCGGCGATATGAAATTTAAATTTAAACAAAATTTAAAAATATATATTACCGATAATATATGCTCAATACTAATGATTTTCTTCCCAAATACAAATGATAATAAATGATTTATTTGAGCTATATTTACTATTAAAATACTCATTACAAGTAATTTATTATAAATATTTCCCTTTTGAAAATATTAAAGAAAATAAAAAAAAAAACCTAAAAATATTTGACTTGTCAATGATATTTACTAAATAATATTTGACTTGGAGAATTACCCATTTGTTATTCTTGAAATGCATTTCTCTTTAGGTCTCCATGGTAGGTAATAATGTGTTTATCTCTAGATTAGCCTATACATAAGATAAAAGTTAATACATTACGCAACATTTCATGATTAAAAAAATAGAATGAAAAAAATAACTTCTTAAACCTACATTGTGCCAATGACTATGTACCATGACAAGAAGGAGTGGTTTGTTTTACCCTATTAGCAGCATTTTTTTCTGCCAAATCCTAAATGAAAAAAATAGTAATTTGGCCATGCTCTTTATATGTAATTTTATTCAATTTTTATACCAAAATTTATATTACATTTACATCCTCTGAAGTCCATAGATCGATACATCTTTTCCACACATCTGGCACAACAAAAAAATAAGTCCTGTAATTATTGTCTTCCTGTCAATTCTTCTTATGATCGTATTTTCGATATTTGTATCGATCGGCCATCATTCGATCAAGACCTAATTCAATTCTAGGCCATGAAGGATTTTCCCTCCACGGAGCTAAATCAAAATAATTATACATATTTAAGCAACCATACATTAAAAATTGTGTAATTTTTATTTTGTAATTTAATTAAAAAAGATTAAAAAAAACTTCACCTCAACTTCTAGGAGGATCTTTGTCTTATCCTCTTGAGGGACATATAATCACCTCTTTTATAACATTGGTATATTAGTCCTAATAATACATCTGATAAACCATTTACTATGTGGACATATCACATTTAGTGTATTTGCTTGAAAATCAAAGTCCACATCAAATTTTTTCCAACCTCTTCTCTCAAACTCCTCCAACATCATCCGGTCTCTATTTCTTTCTCTAGCCCTCCTCCTAGGACCTGAAACATGTATATACAATTTTATCATTGAAATAATAAAATTCTTAAAGTAATAATGATGAAATCAAACATAATGGAACAAATTTTATACCTTCTATATTCTGACACCTAGAGCGTAATATATGAGGACGTGATGCATCATGTCCATCGCCATCACCACCATGACCTAAGGTGACAAAATTAGCCATATAGAAATTAAAAAAAATATCAAATATTTTGATATATAGAAAATATACATTATGATGATACGCATAAATAAATAAAGGGCATAGCATTGAACAAAATCATAAATGTTAGTACAAAAACTCAACTTATTAAATAATTTCTAATCATAATCATAAATGTTATCGCTATTAATAAATTCTCATTCACTATCTCTATCCAAAAATTCTTGTTCCATGTTATCATCTTCAACAATGAAGTCTCTCATGTCATTTTCATCACCACTATCGACTGCAATACTATTAGAACTAGTACATACAATATTTAAGCTATCAAGGTCTTTGATATCAACATTGAAGTCAATACCACTCGATTCAACATCAACTACCACGTGTATGTTGTCAAGAACGCCATCAACTAATTCCCAAATGTTGCGATGATTGACTTCCCATATAAATTTCCAATTTGGGTCGTTGTACAAATTATCCATGTACCAAACTTTCTTTGCTTGAGTTCTAAGAATATATTGGTCATCCTTTTACCACTCAGCCATAGTATATACACTTGTAAGATGATTCATATGCACAACTCACTTCTTTCTCATATCAATATTAGACCACTTGCCTTTAACTAAAACTATAGAACACTTGAAAAGCAAGATAATTCTATGATCTCAGTTAATTTTCCATAGAACTTGTTGTTTCCCTCGCCTAATACACATACGCCACTATTTTGTATTTTTCTCTTTATATTTGTATCATGCATTGAGAATTTAACTCCATTAATTTTGTACCTTCATCAACCTAGTGAGAGGTCCCACATACCGGACAACTATTTCTTTTAGCATTTTCATACCAAACAATTGCATAATCAAAGCTACACACGTGAATCAATTCATACCCTAAACCTAACTTACTCATCATCTTCTTAGCATCCTAATGCAATCAAGGCAACTTATTTCCCTCTGAAGAGATTCTTTAAACAACTTTAATAGTCTATCAAATGACTTATTACTCCATTTGTTCAACACCTTATAACGCATCAATTTTACTAAAAGGTTTAGAGAAGAAAAATTCTTTCATCCGGAATATAATTCTGTCTCCATCTCCTCAAATAATTCTTTATAATATTGATCCCTATCATTCCTCACATCACCATCTAAAGTCCTGTTATCATCTCTATTAATAAAATTTTCACTACCTAAAGGTTCATTATCATCGATTCCATCTACATGAGGCTCATGAGTACTACCTAACAAATCACCAAAAATATGCGTCATCTCATCTCCGCTCTCTTCCTCAACCGACGTCGACTCTATTTCACCGTGGGACACCCATTTCTTATAAGTTGGCATAAACATAAAGTATACTATATAACTTTCAATTACAATAGGAGGGTGCCAAATATAATTGTTACAATTCTTATAAGGACAACAAATAAAACCATCTGAATTTAGAGAATTTTTTACCATTTCAATAAACGCTCGAAACCCATTCCCAAACTCATCAGATCTACGATTATGTAACCTCACCTAACTCTTATCGATGGTCATATTATCTGTTAAATTTTTTTTCAAGAAAATAACTTTCACTTATCTTATCAATAATTAAATTTAACACCTACCAAAATGGCACGAAATTAAAATAAACCTTAGACCCTTATTTGTTACCTTTATTTCATTTATTTTGATTTTACTAGGGTTAAAATATCTAAATTTTAAAAAAAGTATAAAAAAATTGAGCTTTTGTTTATATCATTTCATTAATTAATTAATTTTCATATAAGGTTAAAAAAGGATTTTTTATTTAAAATTATTAGAGTTTATTAATTATTAATTATTATCTAAGGTCAATAACCTTTTTTATTCATATTTGTTTGAAGTATTTATCTCTAAATTTTTTTATTAATTATTAATTTTTCTCTAAAATTATTAATTTTTTTAATAACTAGGTTGAATCTTACCATTAATTATTATTATTATACAATAAAAAATAAAAATTATTTTTCTAGCTATTTATCTCTTATCTTATTTTTATTATTTATCTTATTTTTAGTAACAAATATTAATTAAATCTGACAAACTCACCAAAAACATACCAAAAAAAATACATACCACCAATTTTAAAGGCTATTAACATGTTGCTTCTAAAAACATGTAAACATACTAAGATACTAAAATATATATTAATTACCGGTCATCAACTAAAACATACTAATATTTTTCTAATATGGCATGCATAGTAACAACTATATACAATACATAATCTAACTATACACATAATCTAACTATAATAATCTAATACCACAATTATATAAAATATAGTGAATCAATTCTACAAAACCAAAACAAAATAATCTAATAAACTAATCAAACCCTAACTACAATAATATAATTCAAAAAATATTTCAATTTAATTAATATACCAAATATTACCATAAAATAAAATAAATAGTTAATAAATATACCAAATTAATATTACAAGGTTTTTTGGTAGTGGATGGTGGGGGCGTGGTGTTGGCACAATGTTGCTCTAGTGGCGGCATAGTGGTACACCAGTGGTGGGGCAGTGATGTCTGCAATTACATATAACAAACCATTATTAGCCATTTTAAACCAAATAATACTTAAAGACAATAAATTAGAAGCATACAAACCTTCAAACTTCACAAAAATAGAGAACAAAGATGAAGATAGAAAGAAAAAATGGCGAAAGCTCGGGCAATTTTATAGAGAATGGAAAAAGAAGGCAAAAGAGGATGACAACAAATGAAGAACTAGAGCTCGGATTTGGTTTATATCTGATGCTTAATACCGACAATTAGAATTGTCGGTATTAAGTGATTTATCATTGGTATTAAGGCCGAATAAAAGAGACAACGTCGTTTCCGTCAGCCAAAAAATTAATAATCTTAATACCAATGTTGTTACCTTAAGACGAGGAAAAAAATTAAGTCTTAATGTAACACCCCAAAATTCACTACTTTTTTTTAAATAACGGAAGCACTTAAATTAAAACCTGTGAATTCTGGGGATGTTACCGCCACACTTAATACTAGACCGGTTCACTCCGACCGTTTCAGTATAAAGTGCTAAGGCTAAAAAGATATTAACATTAAACTTACACCAAAAGTTTATCAAAGAACTAGAACGATCATAACACCAAAGATCAGAGTACGCGTAAAGAATTGTAATTCATTTCCGAAAAAGAAATAAGCTTACAACCAATAAAAGGATCATTTAAAATACTCAATACAAGAAATAAATCAAAAAGGGTAAATTCGATACAAAATAAATAACACACAGACATAAATCGCATAAAGAATGAATATAGCCACGACACTCAAACTTGAGCCAACCATAAGCTCAACACTCAGCCCCACCGGATGTTTCGCCCACCTACACAAAGTCAGAAGGGCCTACTACTCATGGGAATGAGCAGCACCCATGAAAATGGTGATTAGTACACTACGTACTGAGTAAGGTAACCGTACACTAAAGCCAACACATAAAATCACATAAATAATGCAGAAGAAATAAAGAAGCATATAGTCCAACATGATAACGTAATATCACACAATCATTCGGGTAGATACATAAAAGGCCAATTATAATACGGATTAATTACTTAATTAATCTCTAATCAAAAATCGATTCACACCATACTTTTTATCAAATCTATGCGAGTACAGGAACACCCCACTATTTTAGCCGGTGGGTCGGTCACTTATGGGACAACATGTCCACACCACTATTTCTAACCGGTGGATCAGTTTGGTTCCTGCTCACATAGTGTTCCACTATAAGGAATTAGTATCTTTTAAGTGTCTTAGAAAACTCTATTTGGTGTTTATTGAACTCGGGATCTCCCACTATTATTGCTCGTGGGCCAGCCACTTGCAGGACAACAGTCCACACCATGATTATTTGCCAATGGATTGGTCACTTGTGGGACAACAGGTCCACACCATTATTTCTAACCGGTAGATCGGTTTGGACCCAGCTCAATAATCTTTCACTTTAAGTGATTAATGTCTTAAGTATCTTATTCAAAAACTTTCACCCTAGACATGCATAAATCACTCTCCCTACACTTATCCTCCAACTAACCCGTATCATATCATGAGAACCTTGCACCTTCTAACTTCTCAAAAATCCTAATTTAGGCCTAAGTGGCCCATCGTACTTCACTTCACACAAGCCAAATCATTTTAACACTGCCCACCCCTCTTTTACTTTTCCTCCTTCCCCGACGCAGCAACCTAGCCCGCTCCCCCTCTTTTCTTTCCTTCCTTTCTCCCCTGGATCGGGCCGGCCCAACTCTTCTTTTTTCCCCACGCCTGGCCTATCCCCTTCTCATTTCCTCTTCTTCTCCTTCCTGACTTCGTCGTCCAGCCCCGACCTACCCTCAACGCCATACCCGAACACCAAAACGCCTGCAACCCCTCGCTACCACCACTGCAACCCTCTCTCCCATCATTTTCTTCCCATTCTTGGACCTGACCAGCCCTGCAAACCACCCCTCATGCACTATTTTTTCCCTTCTTCGTCTCCCATCCCTACCCCCTACCACCTCCCTTGCCACCATACACGCTGCTACTAGCCGACCAGCTGCCCCCTATTCTCCCTCTTCTTTTTCTTCTCCTCACCAACCACTTTCCTGCCTCATTGTTCGAGCTCCTAACCTTCCCCAACCTCCTTCCTCTCATTTTCTTCTCCTTCCATTTCTATCCTTGTTTTGTGCACCACCTCCCCTTCGCCGCTTCCTCCGCCACACCAACCACCTATAGTGCCTCCTTCTACCTCATATTACCGCCCTGAACCACCACAATACCCCCTCAAGCCCCCTGCAGTCCCTTCTTCCTCCCCCTTCTTTTTCTCCCTTTTTGGCAGCCTCCCTGCAACCCTTCCATTCTCCATCGTTCAGCCACCTCTGCTGCCACCCAAACCACCAATCCAATCCCTGCAACCTCCTCTACCACACCACACCTCCTTTTGCCGAAACCAGCCCCCACACCCTTTCATTTTTCCTCCTCTCTTTTCCTTCCTTCTCTACCCCATCCACTCCTACAGCCCACTTTACAGCCTCGCCGCCGCCTCCCTTGGTCGCCAACAACCCATCCCTAACCTCCACCTACACACCCTCTTCACTCCTGCACCCTTCCCTTGCCCTAAATCCTCCCCCATCTACCTTCTTTCCTAGCCTAAAGACCCCAACCTGAAAATAGCCCATCATCCCTTTTCCTTCACCCCCCCCCTTCAAGCCTTCCTCTTTTTATTTTGCATGCAGCTCATGTTGCATGAGAAGGATGAGTTGCTACATGCCTTGATTATTTTAGTTCATAAATGTTAAGGTATAATAATATTTAATTTAAGTATTTCATTAATTAAGTTTATAAAGTTTTATTCTTTCAGTTTTAATATTTCTAATGTGATAAATATTGATAGTATTATTAGAGATTTGTTTTGCTAATCAAAGCTTGAATACCAGTAAGGTTCGATTTTACGGGAATTAAGGTAATCGTTAAACCCCACTTAAATGTATGGATAAACGCATGTTAGTACATTAGGGTTTCTAATATGTTATTATGATCGGTATATGTTGTTTAATATAATATATATATTTTCTTGTATTGATAAATAAAAAGGAAAGTACGCTAGTTTATATGTCATGTGTGGAAACATTGCTCAAGGGAAGAGTTGAGTATTAATGAAAATGTTGAGTACTTATCTATGTTATATTATGTTGTGGTGACTATTTATATATGAATAATATTATTGTGAGCCCTAGGGGCATTTTAGTAATATATCTTGTGCAAAAATGTGGTCTAATATGTATGGGTGATGAGGAGTATGATGTGAAATATAATAGTTGGCAAAATTTGAGTGAGGAGAATGGAGTATTAATATTAATATTCATGTAGTGATGATAACTTAATAAAAGTGGTATAATAAAAGGGCAAGATGATAAAATTGTAAGAAAAGGGCATTATGGTATTTTAGAGGAGAAAGGCAAAATGGTAATTTGTAAGCAAAGGGTATTATGGTAATTTTGGAAGTAAAGAGGAAAATGGTAATTTTATAAGTAAAGGGGTAATATGGTAATTTTGGGAGTAAGGATAAAGCGGTAATTATGGAAGTAAAGGGAGTAAAATGGTAATTTTGTAAGAGAAAGGTAAAATGGTAGTTTTGTAAGAGAAGAGCAAAATGGTAATTTTGGATGTAAAAGGGTAAAATAGTAATTTGCAAAAAAGGGTATTATGGTAATTTTATAAGTAGAAGGGTGAAATGGTAATTTTAGAAATAAGGGGAAAAATGGTAAATTGTAAGTAAATGGGGTATTATGGTGATTTTATAAGTAAAAGGGTATTGTGGTAATTTTATAAATAAAAGGACATTATGGTAACTTTAGAAGTAAAGGGGAAGTAAGGGTAGAATGATAATTTTGTAAATAAAAGGATGTTATGGTAAATTTGGGAGTAAGGGCTAACTTGGTAATTATGATAACAGTAAAGGATAATTTGGTTATTAAATCATGATTATAGAAGGGCAATTGGATAATTATAATGATAGAGAAGGTTAATTTGGTAAATGATTATGGTAATTTTAATAATAGAGAAGGGCAATATAGTAATGAATAATGGAGAAGGGTAAAATGGTAATTATGATAATGGAGAAGGGAAAAATAGTAATTATAATAATGGAGAAGGGTAAAATGGTAATTATGATCATGGAAAAGGGAAAATGATAATTATGATAATGGAGAAGGGTAAAATGGTAATTATGATCATGGAAAAGGGAAAATGATAATTATGATAATGGATAAGGGTAAAATGGTAATTATGATAATGGAGAAGGGTAATATAGTAATTAAGATAATGGAGAAGGGTAATAGGATAGCTATAAAAATGGAGGAGGGTAGAATGGTAATTGCAATAATAGAGAAGGGTAATCGGTAATTATGATAATAAAGAAGGGTAATTTGGTAATTCAACCAACCAAAGGGTATTTTGGTAATTATAACAAAGGAGAAGGGCAATTGGCAATCTAACCAACCAAATGAGAAATATGATGAGTGTAACAACTATGAAAAGTGATTGGTGACCTAATATGTGTGAGAGATAACTTGGTAACCTAAACCGAGTAAGGGTTAATTTGGTAATTATGCAACATGAAGGGTAATATGGTAAATTGGCCAGTAAAGAAGGGATGACTTAATAATTATACAAACAAAGGGCAAATCAGTAATTCGTGTCTAATATGCTGAGGGGATAATGGAGTTTCATAATAAGACTCAAGTAACACTGAACCGTAAGATAATGGTGTGTTGATAATTAGTAAATATTACAAAAACAAATCCTGAATCGAAATTAAATGAGATTATGATGTCCTTAATGATTCCTCTATATTATCTTAGATAACCGCATGAATAAGAAATACTTAATGATATCAGAACGATTGAATGTGAATAAATATCTTATTGTTATGCCTTTTGTGACCATTTTAACTAAGACACTAATATTTAAAGTGAAAGACCTTAAGATCGAGAATGGTGGCTCTTTAGAGGTCGCTACCCTAAAGATGTAGTTTAGCCTACGATTATTCTAGTATTTGATGGTATGTCTTTATGCCCCAACCAGGCCTTATATCTTACTCTATCTAGCTCTATGAACCTATTTAGAGGGTATGCATACTTATGAATTAGGTGTCCTTGTCGGTAGGGTACTGAGTAGCTTTATGTACCAGTACGACTAGGGTACCTTTATATCCCTGGGTTGATGGTTGAAGGGTATTGAATAACTTATATGCACCAGTACGACCAGTGTACCTTTGTCTCCCGAGTTCTTGATCTCCCGTCCGAGGCAAATAAATGAAATTGTTGTACTGATTAAAAAGGAAAAATACTAATCACAAAAGTGAAAGATTAATGAATCGGGTCCAGTTGAATTATGATATTGAGTACCGATCCACCGGTTATAATAGTGGCCCAGGAGCGTGATGCCCTGGCAGATGATTATGTGTATCGATCCACTGGATATAATAGTGGCCCAGAATCGTGTTGCTCTGGATGATGTTGATGTATATTCCGATCCACCAGTAATAATAGTGGGGGTCCCGAGCTCAATAAAACCGTTCATGGATGTGAATAAAATTATGGAAAAATACTAATAACTTACTATGAAACTCTATGTGAGTCAGGGTCAGACCGGTCCACCGGCCAATAATAGTGGCCAGGAGCGTTTTTCCCTACATGACCGGTCCACCGGCTATAATAGTGGGGTTTCCATACTCATATGGATATAAAATCTGAGAGATGATTGAATAATGATGGACTAATGGTGTAATTGTAACACCCCAAAAATTCACTCCTGAAAAAAAAAATTTGAAAGAATAAAGCGGAAGCTAGAAGAGAATTTGGGGAATGTTACCGCCACATCTAACACAAGATAAATGTCCACCATCTATCTCATGCTAGATGCAAGGCTAAAACCTATCAAAAAAATCTCTGAACATCTATGCCATGAGGATAAACTCCCAGAAGGAGATATCCACAGGCAGATGGCAGTGAATCAATTCACTAAATAAAATCATCGCTGAATCAATCAGCGGAACCTGTGAAATAAATCCAAATTTCAAAAGCTTATCAGAGTACGAGAAATTGAAAGTTAATTACAATACCCTTGATATTTTAAATACAACACTTAAAACTTCCAAATACAAATAGAGTTAAACAAGACAAATCCCGATAGATCAAATTCCAGATTTGCCTACTCTCTCAAGTCAAGCCTTCCACCCAAATACAATATCTGATCTTAAACCTGCACAAGAGGTCTGCTCCCCACCATCAGTGGATCATCACAAGACCCATTCAATCAAGGTAGCATCAGTACGGGTCCAGTACTGAGTAAATCAAGACTACTCAACTTATGGAAGGAAACATGAGACATATAAGATATGAAAGACTCTAGCTTACAATTCTCATGCTCAATTATATGTATGATACATGCACCATTACACTCATACGGTAATTCAGGCTCAATTATACACTTATTACATACATTAAAACATAGGATCATGGATTCATACTTATGAGTACATTACTCAACATGGCAGCACATAAGATACCAGCGTACAAGAAATCACAATCACATGCTAAGCAACACCAATCCAACAATCCAATGATATCATTACTACATCTAATTTTATTTATTTACGATGAGTTCAGGGACCCCACTATTCTTAAACCGGTGGAACGGTCTGAAGCACCTCTCGGGGACAACACACCCGAGCCACTATTATCATCCGGTGGAACGGATCCTACACCTCTCAGGGTAAAACGCTCCTGAGCCACTATTCTGAACCGGTGGAACGGCTTGAAGCACCTCTCGGGGACAACACACCCGAGCCACTATTATCATCTGGTGGAACGGACCCTACACCTCGGCCCAACTCACGTGATCTTCCACTTTAAATTATCTTATTCAGGGATTTTAACCGACCATAAATCAGGCCCACATGAATAATTCCATGACATAAAGATATAGCATAAGATATCATATAATTTTAATCCCTACTCAACCATTCACATACTCAAATACATACCATATTCAACGTTATACTAACATGCATTAGCATTGAAGCTATGAATTCACACATACATTAAATTACCACACAGAACACAGTATATACTTGACATGATTAGATAATCGATAGGCATACTTATCACCTTCTACTCCGAACAGACATACATCCAGATTCCATCATAAATAAAGGTAAGTAATGACTTACCTCAATCCGAAGCTAGCTAAGAAAATTGAGAAAGAGGGAGAGCTATCGAAGGCTCAAGAATCCACGAGAAAACTTTCCTAGATCGCCATTAGAAATCAAAACTAAGTTAGAAACTCTCTTATCAATTAATAATTCACATATTATAACAAAATCAAGACAAACGACCTTTCTTGGAAAACGTGTCTAAAACTCAGGACTCAAGAGCATAGCTCTATTAAGATTTAAGATTAAAATATAAATCAAATGATTTAAAACCCAAAGATAGAAATCGATTTGATAAAAGACACACAACACAATCAATTTTATAAAACCATCCCCGAAGATTAGGGTTTTTAATCCCTAAACTACGAATCGACCGAATCACTTCAATTACCTCAAATTGATAGTTTTAAAACACAATTAAACTAATTTTAGATAAATTTAGATAATCAATTTCAACAAAATAATATTCCTAGTAGCCAATTTAAGACTATCCGTTTTCAAAATTAGGATTTTAAAGCCCACGACACAAACTCAGGTAATTCAAATCAATTAATTCTAATTAAAGGTATTAGAATACAATTAGGATTATTTCAGCTATTTTTATAAATATAATTTTAGAAAAACAACTATACAAATAACCAATTTCATAATCTCACTTGAAATATAGGGTTTTAAGCCCAAAAATGCAATTCGGTTGAATTCTATTAATTTAATCAAATTGAATGTTTAGAAATGCAATTAGACACATTTTATAACATATCAAATAATCAATTGATCAAAACTGCTAAAAGAAATACCCAATTTAGCACAATTAGGGTTTTTGAGCCCGGAACGCAAATCCGATCAATTCTTGCTAAAATATATAAATTGACGGTTCGAAAATGTAATTAAATATATTCTAATATATATTGTATATTCAATTGAATAAAACGACCCGGTTACATAATCTAATTTAGACCCGCAAGAGTTTTGACCTAAAAATCCAATTCCGATTAATTACACGCAATTTTCCCAAATCAACACTTCCGATATGAAATTAAATACATTTCAAACGATATTGTAAAATCAATTGAGCGAAACGACTCAATTACGCGACCCAATTTCATTACACATAAATTTTGACCTAGGAATTAAATTCCGATAAATTCTGCATAATTTTCTCAAATTGACGGTTCCGACATGAAATTAGAAACATTTAAAAACATATTGTATAATCAATTTATCCAAAATCGCCAAATCAGACGGAGCCGAAAAATTTGGGCATAACCCGACCTAAAATTCAATTTCCCAAATTTCCAACACAAATCATACAATTAACATATCCAAATCAATCTTACAGCACATATATACATATACAAGCAATCAATTTAGCTTTTCATAAGCTAAATCATATTCAATTAATCAAATTAATATTAGGGTTTTTAGAAATTTATACCAAATGAAAATCAACGAAATCGGAGCAAAGGAAGGTTGGAGAAGCTTCGTCGGAGGCCGAGGGTTGCTCGCCGGTGACCGGGCGATGGCGGTGCAGCCTGCGTTGCTGCTCGTCACTGCTGCTGCTCCCACACTGTTGTTGGTCCTGCGCGCTTCGGTGGGTTGTTGCGCTACTTCGGTGGCTGCTGTAGTGGCGTCTTCGGTGGCTGTCGACCGGCGACCGACGAGGGAGGAGCAAGGAGGAGGAGGTCGGGGCTGGGGTTTCTGGGCGCAGAGAACAGGGAGTCGGGAGCAGGGAAGAGAAGATAAAGGAGAGAAGAGAGAAAAGGAAAGAAGTGAGGGGGGTCGACCGGTTGGGTTTGGTTTTTTTTTTTACAAATACAAATATAAAATAAACTATTAAAATTTTAAAATTTATTATTGGAAGATTTTATTTAAAATTCATTTAACGAAAATCATTTCGTAAGAATCAGAAAGCTTGAGATTAATAAAAGAACTATATACAGAATTTCGGAAAAATTTACCAACGAACATAAAAATTTATATTATTTACGGAAATACATTATAAGACCTCGAAAAATTATTTAAAAGCATATAATAAAATATTTAAGTCAAATTCTAATAAACCGAAACTGATTTAAATAATTTCCGAAATCGGTTTTCCGTAAACCAAAAATCGTAAAACGGAAGAGAATTAATTCCGGAAAGAAATTTATGAATAATTTCCGAAAAACCTTTTTAATTTAAAACTTTCCGAAAATATTAACGATTTCCGAAAATGAATAAATTTAAAGTCGAAAATATTTTCTACGGATAAAATCATTAATATAAATTTAACTATTTAAACAGAACTTTTATAATTTAAAATAATATATTTCGTTAACGAAATATAACTCCAAAATAAAGTCGTAATCACACGACGAAGTTATAATCGAAAACGAATCTAAAATATTAAAAATCAAAATACGAGAAAGAATGGGAATACATATTTTTAACCGAAAATCAAAATCATAAGAATATAATAAAATCATGGTCGTGAATGAATTTGTCCAGAATGGGTCGCAATGGCAACGATTAATTAAATTCAAATATGAATTCGAAATCGTCGATAAATCCATAAAACGAATCGAAATTAAAATAATTAAATATTTATATCGAATTACGCTATTAAAATCATTAGGCTTAATAAAATTAGGTTTTAAAAATACAGGGTATTACAGTAATGCCCAAACGTATTGATTTTACACTATGACATGACTTATGGTCCGAAAGTATCGATTTTGCATTATGACTCATTAACATTTGATGGACTTGCTAAGGATGTGAATGTTAATTATGTGAATGTTATGTATACACATTTTGTTATATATGTATATACCTTTATATCATGTATTGCATTATGGGCCTACTTTTAAGTGTATTTTTAAAGGGTTACTCAGTACCATAGTATTGAAGGGTTCCATTCGTGGGGCTCCTACCTATTCAATGGGCAGTGTCCCGTACAGGCCCTTTTCAGGTGCTATTCAAGTGGGTAATGGGAAAGAGCGTAAGGATTGCTCGGAATTTGATAGGGTTTTACTACTTACCTTTCTAACTCTTGGTTTGAATATAATTTTTGTTCTTGTAACCACCATTGGTGGATTATATTCTTATAAAATGTTTACTTGTGCTACTCTAATTTAAATATAGCTTGAATTTCTAGCAATTGGTATTTTATTCTTTTAGCCTTAACACTTGGTATTGGAATAGTAGAAATGAACCGATCTAGTACTAAGTGTGGCAGTAATATCCCCAGAATTCATAGTTTTGTAATTTTCTTCCGCTAACTCTTTTAAATAAAATTAAATCTTTCGGTAGTGAATTTTGGGAGTGTTACATCTATGTGTAATTGTCATGTCCCTTTGGTATTTTATGTCGTAATATTTATGTGATGACACAATGTTTGAGTCTTGTAATATTATGTATTGAACTCTAATTTTTATATTAGAAAAAAAAGGTATTTGTGAATAAATTAACATCAATTTTAAAAATAGTAATTAATCTTGACTCTTGAGATATTAACTCTAAATATTTAATTTTAAAAGTGTATTAGAAAAATTGTTGTATTCTTTTATTAATGCAATTTATCATATAATAGTTTTTGTGAATTTTAATTAAAAATTAAAATAAAATAATAACTAAAATAAAATAATAAATTAAATTAAATATTAAATAATGAAATAAAATCTCCTACAACTAAAATCACCACAATGGAGTGTAAGGGAGTTTTGTTGTGTAAAACTGGAAAAAGTAGAGAGAGAAGAGGTCTTTAGTTTATGCTTTATAGTACAAAATTACCATACAACAAAGGAATCCCCATTGAGTTGCTTTTACTGGTTTTCGTTCACATGTATCCGGACAGAAGGAAAGAGTTGAATAATTACAATAAATGCCTTTTATTTTATATGGGCGTGCCTTGAGGTCTATGTTCAGATGTAGGGTGTAATTTACCACCTTAAGTCGGCTTCCTTCTTTCTTTCCTGCATTGCGTATAGATATATATGTGAAAACTGCCCATCCAAATTATGTACAAGCCTAACTAATAAATCAACGAACAAAAAAAAAATGTTTTTAGCTGAAACAAAAAGTTCAGTTTTTTCTTTCCCCCCCCCCTCCTCCCAAAAAAAAGGAGTCTAACTTAATTGAAATATCACAAATTAATAATAGAAAATAGGTTGTTATAACTGTACCGTATGTGACAACATATTTCAGCTAACTAAAGGTTTTTTTTTCACAAAAAAGAATAATCTTAAATTGAGTTTATTGATGTTTGGTTAAGAAAGTTGAAAACCCCGTTTTTTAAATTTATTATAGTAACTTACGAAATATATTCAAATTTTCAGCCCTCACCTTTTAGTTAGATCTTCAATTAATTTTGATAAACATATCATTAGATCCATAAATGAGTGTAGTTAGAAATAAATCAAACAGAGGGATAGTACATCCATTTAATTTCAAAATTTTCTTTTTTTCTACATATGCTCTATCTATGTCCATTAGTTGTCTTGTGTCTATATTACTGCAAGAAAATAATCCAAACATGAAACGGAATTAAAAAAGAGGGTTGGGGGGGGGGGGGGTAGTGTGTCTAGAGTCTCTCAAGGTTGTCCTATATGGCATGCTAGACTGAAGACAAATCACTAATATAATAGTAATAATTGATTATATTTTTATAATGCATGTTTCAATTATATCTATATAGAAAACAACCAAGTTGTTTCTTGTATGGTACCTTTACAACCCTTAAGCATATTTTAAAAGTTTTTTGGATTTATGCATTTGGAACGTTTTCCATGCATTTTCTCATAGTAAATAAATCCATTATATAATACTAGGTATATCCTTTCTTGTGAATAATTAATAGTCAGGCGTATACAAGAGTAAAAAATTATAGAGTTGCCAGTTCAAACCTATGCAACTAGAATCTCAGCTCTCTCCATTTTTATTTTTTCTAGCTCCAATACCTCTGATTTGATGCAATTGGAATATAGGTCCTTTTTCTTCGAATTGTTATTTGACGATAATTTTTTTATAAATCGCCATAGGCGTAAAGTTTTACAAAAGAAACGCTTGCCCTAGTTATTGGCAGCTTAGGTTAACAGTTACAGTATAAGACCCAAAACCTGGCCTAAATGAGATCATACTTAAACGAATTATTTATAAATTAATCGCTTAATAATTATACAAATAAAATAAAAAATTGGCATGTGTCTGACAATACCAGGCGACTTTTTGTGGGAAAAAAATACTATTAAGTGACATAATTTTTTGATAAAAAAAAAAAAACACTACTTTCTATCATCTATTACTTGCAAATTATTCTATTTCAAGTTTCATTTTTCAGTTTACAATGAATTAAGCGGCTCACTAATAAAGTAATATGTCGTTGATGTTAGTTTCAGACCTTCCTAATACTATGACACAAAGAGAGTATGTACTGGTTAGTCTGGCACTTTGCTAGCTCGACTCTAGAGTAATCGGAGTCCCCAAACTTTTAATAAGCAGCCATTAACTTTGACAGAATCATTCTTACTTAATAATTTTTTAATAACCACAGTGTATGAGTTGCTTTATATCCCGACTGACTAATCTCTGGGATCACGTACCTTTTGAGCTTCTTAGGCATGAACTGGGTAAATTACTGACTGACCTCACCTAATTGTTAGCACCTAGCTAAAATATAGAACGTGAGATCGTATAGCATTATCTTGCAAGTACACCATGTTTAGACCAACTAGCCCGATATATATATATATAATGATTAATAATGAGCATAGAAGTTGAATGATCATCCAAGGCAATGAGAGCGGAGGTCTGAAGAAGAAATTGGGTTTACTCAAATACGTACAAGTCATTTCTAATGGAGTAGTTTGTGTATAGTACATGAAACATTGTGAGGCAACATTTTTATGCTGTTCAAAGGCTCCAAACATAGAAATGGACACTTAAGGAAATAGAAAATCGCACGACTTCCATTAAAAGGAATTTGCTAACCAACTCTATCTTATCACCTATATGTATCTATAAATTAAATAGATTTCTGGTGAGGAATTTAAATCTAATGTGTGTGTGTATGTCTACGGTCAAAGGTTACAAAACGTGAGTTGATACAAATGACAAAATAAGCTACAAACTTCGACAACTAAAAGACTAAATGCTTGTGGTCAGTGTGGATTAAGGTTTTTCAACCGTCTCCGAGCCATATCAAACCTTCCTACCCTAACGAAGGGAGAAAATCTCTAATTCATTACTTATTAAATTTGATACTCTGCCTAAGCTTTATTGTAACACCCAAACCCTACACTAGTTGTAGGTAGTGACATAGAGTATTTTCACAATCAGTAACATACCACATAGATCAGCATAAGTCATTTTGATTGTGCTTTTGTTCTTACTCACACACTCCTCAATTTTTTTCCCAGAAGATCACCTATCATTTGACCCAAACCAAACACACTTAACTGTGAAGTTTTTTAATGATGGATTTTTTAAACAGAAGGTATATCTTGTTAATGTGCGTAGATAATTTCATCAATCCTTTTAATCTTTCACTATTTACCCCTAATTTAAGGAATTATATACACCCCCACTCAAAGAATAAAATATTTTTGTTGCACCTCAACCATTGGTTGTCTTATTACAAACCATTCTCATAATTGTTTCTCTAGGCAGCTGATTGACTCATTCAAATTCTACTCATTGTCGCAATTTTGCTTTAATACCATCTGTAATACCCTAACCTCACACTATCCGCTGATAGTTAAGTAGAATGATTTTAGGATTAATAACTTACCCCAAAGCTTAACACAAGTCATTTCAAGTGTACTTTGTGCTCATTCATATGCTTTATGATAACCTTTTCAATATATAACCCATCATTGAACTACTTCAAACCAAACACTCTTACCTATAAATTTCTCTAATTATAGACTTTTCAAAAAAAATTATATACCTTGTTGATATATGTAGTCATACTAATCCTTTTAAAAAAGTCATCATGCACCACTAATTTGGGGTGTTGCATTTATTGATGCTTCAATGCAATCCTCATCATTCTCTCGTTGACCCCCAAAAGTTTGCCTAATTCTCAAGTTTTCTAAGGTTATTCTAAATATTCCTATGTAGGATCTTAGGAGGGATCACCTTACCTTCTTCAATCTCAATGTTTTTCCTTCTTCTTTGATGTCTCTTTCTTCATTACCTTTATAGAAGCTTTTCTCCTTCCCTTCTCCATTTTAATTCCATTGCTCTCTTTGTGTAGGGTTTTTGTATGTAGATCCTTAATACGAGTTTAATCATCTAACTAAAACAATTTTGTGAAGATTGAAAACTTGTACTAATGGTTATGTTTTGATTTGACTCCCACTGCCATATTAGGTCAACCTTCTCCAATATTTATGTTTTTCCTTAATGTTTACTGATATAATTTATTAAGTTCTTTTTCTTCCTTTATATCATAATTCTACATGATATTGTTTGCATTTTCTCATGCCATGATATTTTAAATTGAGCAGAACCACAATGGCAAATGCATATTTATGGAATTATTGGTTATTCACATGATATATTAATTATTTTCCCTCCTAGATTGATTTCAAATCAAATAATATTTAGGGATCGCTCTATTTGTATGATTTATAATGATTTGATCTAGTCTAAGACTAAGGTGGAGACTAGGAAGGTGTAAAATCATCTATTGGATTAACCGTAATCCATGCTAGGTTTACTTTTTTTTTAATGATTATATATATGTATGTATGTATTGACAAATGTAAGAAAAACAAATCAAAAGGGAAAATAACAGGACCCACCTATATTTTTTTTTATAGTCATCAAAATGTTTTAATATAGAAGGATACTATCCAGTAACATACTTGTTATTTGTTTATTTAAGAAAGATCTATAAGAGCGAATAAAAATCATCATATAAATGCTATAATTACCATAAAGGTGTAAAAATATTAAGATAGGGGGACTAGAAACTAATATCTCTCGTATCCTGTATCCTAGCCTTTACAACTAGTAAGTTGTGACCTCATCAACTTATAATAATAATAATAATAATAATAATAATAATAATAATAATAATAATAATAATAATAATAACAATAGAATATATATATATATACACACACACATATACATATATATAGTTAAGCAAATAAAATTATTGCACCAGCTAGCTAGCTAGTTGCCGGTCGTAGGAAATATAAAAAAGGGAAAAGCCTTATCATTCTCATGCACAGTGATTCTACACGAAGAAAGACAAGAAGAAAGAACTTAGCTTCCTCCCATTCTGGCACTCTCGATTAGTTTTCTAACAATATATTTGAAAGACTTTACTTTTTTTATTCAAAAATAAATAAAATAAAATACTTTAAAGAAATAGAAATACCCTTGTTTTGGATACCATCTACATGTCTCATCTGCATCCCGTCGTTACCACCTCCGCTTCTTTCCACCTATCATTTAATTAATTATTCAACTCTTTTTCTTCTGTATTTTTTTTTTTTTTTTTACTTTCTCTCCTTCCTTAAGAAAGCCAGCGAGCGAGCGAGCGAGAGAGAGAGAGAGAAGATACGCCTAACAGTCTTTAGCTAGATAGCTAGCTAGCTTAGCTCATCGATCGATCGATTCAATCAAAGCAAAGAAAGGGAGCCGGCCAGGCAGGCAGAGAGAGGAAGAGGAAGAAATGGGGAGAGCACCTTGCTGTGACAAGGCAAACGTGAAGAAAGGTCCTTGGTCACCTGAAGAAGACGCAAAGCTTAAATCTTATATCGAAAATCATGGTACCGGAGGCAACTGGATCGCACTCCCTCAGAAAATTGGTATTTAAAATTTTATGTACTACTCTTCTACTAGCTACTATATGGCTTGTTACAATCTCCTCTCCTCCCTATCCACATCTAATTAATCTTTCAAACTTCTTAATTAATTCTATGAGTAATTTAATTAAGTAGCTGGCTGGCTGGCTACGGTAGTGGCGAGAGCTTTGAGATGTATTTCATGATTATTATGTTTTAACATATTAACCAAATTACTAATACTAATTTACTATAAATATATATGTATGTACACTAAATCATCATCATTATCACACATATATATATATATATATATATATATATATATATATGTAGGGCTGAAGAGATGCGGAAAGAGCTGTCGACTAAGATGGCTAAACTACCTCAGGCCGAACATAAAGCATGGAGGCTTCTCGGAAGAAGAAGATCGAATTATTTGCAGCCTCTATGTGAGTATTGGGAGCAGGTAATCACTATTATTTCTAAAATATCAGAAATAGTACTATCAGTAATTTTATTTTATTTTTACCTTATATATATATAAGGTGAATAAATTTAATCAATCTTATTTTTGAGAGTTTATTATATTTTCAATTTATATGTATGTGTGTCTGTGTGTGTGAAGGTGGTCTATCATTGCGGCACAACTACCAGGAAGAACTGACAATGATATAAAGAATTATTGGAACACGAGACTGAAGAAGAAGCTCCTCGGCAAACAACGTAAAGAACATCAACAACATGCTCGCAAGCTTAAATATGGCACTCATCAAGACCATGGCATGGCTACTAGGACGACAACTGTTCATCAAAAGCAACAATCAGTACCCGGTTGCTTCCCCGCCCTTTTTGATGACCATCATCAAAGCCCAATATCAAATATGAATATGTTCAACAACAACAATATTATTGCTGCAGACGACCTGGCCAACCCTCAAGGTATCCTGCCAATATCCCCATATTGGTCTTCATCTGGAGGCTCATATCCTCCAATTCCTCATCTTCAAGTACCTAACAACTACACGAACCAGCTGCAATCAGATGAACATCAGCAGCAGCTTCCTCCTAATTTGAACGATCACACTTCTATAAGAAAATTCTTGATAAAGCTTGGAGAAAGATTGTCCGCGGATGCTACTACTACTATTGATCACCGACAGTTTGTTAGCCATGGTCATCAAGGTTCAAGCGTCACGAATCTCGAGAACCAAAGTAGTCCAGAACCAGCTGGTACAAGTAGTTCTACCTACTTCGCGCCCCACGCACAGGTAGTTCCGCTGAATCAAGATCATCAATCTAATATGATCATACCTCCTCCTCGTACACTACTTTCCAGCTCCAAAATTAGTCCATTGATCACAAGCAACTACAACGGGTACATGAATTTACAAGATGCCATCATCGTGAGCAGCAGCATGGATGATCATATGATCATGCAAGGAGGACAAGGTAGTAATAGTTTATTCCCACAGGAGCTTGAGGATTTGATGTCTAGCAATTACCAACAACAAGGCAATTCCGAAGTCGGGCTTGAGTTCTTGGATTGGGATCATGATAACGGTAATGCCATCTCCATCATAGATGATAATCACCATCTTAATGCAGCGTATGATCATCATCAGACGACTACTACTAGTTCTGGAGAAACCACAGCAGGAGGTTCATGGGGTGATCTGCAGCCGGTGATGTCCGGAGAAAGTATATAGTACGTACTGCAACAACCAACTGCACATGCATCCTCTTCATTGACATGATGGATAATTGATTTATCCGCCTTAATTGCATGGCCCTCCGATCGAGCAATATAATTTTCATATTGATTAGCATGCGCGTGTACATAGATGATATGTAATTTCTCAGAAGAAAAAGAAAGAAAGCAAAAAAGGTGAGATTATAATTATACGGAGGCATCGATCGATCACATTCCGCAAGAGAAAACCCTAATATAAACAAACCTTTTTTCCCCCTTCTTATTGTTAAAGATTTTATAAGCTGTTTCTGTTTGGTGTCTGCTTACTACGTGTACATGTAGTTGGAAATATAACGAGGATTTTTTATTTTTATTTTTTTGTACTTATGAGCATATTATATATATATAGTGTGTGTGTGTGTTTATATCCATGTTTGGATTAATCAATCAAGCAAGATTATATATATATGTATGTATGCACTAAATGAAAACGGTCACCATAGTGGTTTTTATAACATCCCAATTTGAGGAAAGTTTTATAAGGAATGATATGGTTATTTATATCAACATATTATACCATCCTTTTAGTGATTCTATCCTAACAAATCCGCAGTTAAGCGTACTGGTCGTGGAGTAATTTTTAATATAGGTGACACTTCTACAAAGTTTTAAAAAAAATTTAAAAATTTTTCGAAAAGCGCGTGAATGAAGATAAAGCGCAATGAAAGGACTCATGCTAATATGTGGGGTCAGTCGATCAATCTAAAAGCCCTCTAAAATAGCCTCCGTATGGTAGTATCAACTCTAAGTATCATAGTTTTTCCATTACAAATGCACTATAGATGGGCTGAAAATTAGCAGTAATTCAATTGGCATATTATATGATTCAAAAAAGAGGAAATTAATAGTTTTGGTAAGCATAAGCCAATTGTGTGAAAGCACAAGTTATTATATATATGCACTTAATGAAAATTGTCACCATGGTTGTTTTGATTTATGTGGTGTTCATAAGGTTAAGTACAAAACACCACGTAAATATGACGATCATTGTGTGCAAGTAATGAGCAAAGGGGCATTTGAATTCAAGACAACTAGTTTTCTAACCACTAGATTGTGACCTTACCATTAGAGCACAAGTCAGCTAGATTGTTGGCAATCATGGAAACAATTATGGGCTCTTAATTTCATAATCTTCTTAAATTTACATTAGCTTAAATTCATAAGAATCTCTTAGGAAATTATAATTTCTTTCTACTTTTATGATATCTGATAATAAGTTTGATCAATTAATGGACAAGTCTCAGCTAGGGTTTCTAAGTTATGAGATATATATTCTGAGTTCATTAATAATATACATACATATATATATACATACATACATACATATAACTTGACAGGTGAATATTATACTCTACCTCCTTCTAGTTTGCTATTTCAAATAGTAAGTAATCTATATATTACCTATCAATTATTATAAGTTACAACACTTAAAGCTCTACTTGAAAATATAATCTTTTGAGCAAAGGTCAAATAAAATTATGTATACGTACATTTTTAGGTATGCAAATTAACTTTTTATATTTATTTTTTTTATTATACTTTTTGTAATACTTCAAGTTAGTGGTAAATGATAAAGGCTTAAAATAATTGATATGACTATTTTTTGAATAAGGTATACATTCTTTTTGAGAAGTCTATCCTTGAAGAATTCCACATGTGAGTGTATTTGTCTTAGACTAATCAAATGATGAGTGACCTTCTAATTTTTTTTTGGAAACCATGTGAATGGGGATAAAAAACAAATACTTGAAAGAATCCGGCCGTATTGATTAATGGGGTCAATTATCAATCTTAAAAGTGTTCTAATTGAGGTCGGGGTATTATAGACAACATCATAGCAAAGTCACAACTGTGAGATAAACTTGGATGAGATACTCAATCACCTCATAGGATAATTTTTGAGATGGACTACAAAAAAAACACCCAACGATTGAGGCTATAACACCCCGAGTCAGTATGACCACGCGGGGCTTACCTTAGAAAGCTTTCGGATTGATTGGATGGCCCCATAAATTAACACTAGTTCTTTCAGCACGCTTTTTCCTCACTCACAATCTTCCCAAGAAATTTTTAGAAAATTTCTGAAACTTTCCAGGAGAGTCACCCATCCTAAAAATTGTTCCACGACCAACATGCTTAACTATGGAGTTATTAGGCCAAAATTACCTAAATGATGGTATACTATGTTGACATAAGTAGTCAAATCAATCCTTATAATACTCCACTCAATTTGGGGTATTACATTCACCCCCAATAAAAGAATGCAACGTCCTCATTGCACCTCAACCATTAACTGTTTATCCCAAGAACCGTTCCACTAGGTGGCTGACTAGCTCATCCAAGTTCAACTCGCGGTTGGAGTTTCGCTCTGATACTATTTGTAATGCCTCAAGTCGATACAACCATGCGGGGGCAACCTTGGTGCACTTTCGGATTGATCGAATGACCCCACAAATCAACACTAGTCCTTTCAACACGCTTTGTCCTCACTCACATACTTCTCGAAAAAATTTCATAAAATTTTTGAAACTTCCCAAGAGGGTTACTCATCCTAAAAATTACTCCACGACCAGCACGCTTAACTATGGAGTTCTTAGGACAAAATCACCAAAAGGATGGTATACTATGTTGATATAAGTAGCCAAATCAATCATTATAACACTTCACTCAATTTGCGGTATTATAGAGGCACAACAAGAATGTCACATTCTTTGAGTGATGATGTATGTAATACCACAAGTCAGTGGTAGATAATGGAGGCTTAGAATGATTCATGTGACTAGTTATATTAATAATTTACACCCTTTTTTGGGCATTTTATCTTTAAAGAACTCCATAGTTAAACGTTTTTTGCTTGAAATAGTCTAATGACGGGTGATCCTATAATAAGTTTCTATAAAAATATGTGAGTGGGGGGAAAACATGTTTAAGAGGACCCGTGTTGATTTATGGGGTCAGGTGACAATCCTGAAAGTGCTCCATGAAGCTAGTTGTGACTAATGTGGGTAAGGTGTTATACTTTTGGGGTTAAAGTATGTGCTAATTAAGCCATAAGACATCATCAATTTTAACACAATCTTGACAAACCATGATGAAGTAAATAACATAAATCAACTAATATAATATCAAGAGAATCTACAATTAATGAATACATCGTTGAAAGATGGGATTGAGGGATAGGCCTACAAGAAAATTAGTGTTAAGAACATTAAGGGGACATGGATTTGGTAAACTCTAATTGAATATCAAGTTAATGATGTAAAATGTAGGGGGAGTTAAAATATATAAAAATAAGCATAAAAATGGATGGAGTAACGTAAACCTTATGAATACTAGTGTAGTGTTGTGCATGGTGATTGAACATGGTTCTTATATGAAGTCCCCTAAATCATAATGAAGTAATAGTGTTCGAAGTAAGTAATGTAGAGCTTTTAAGAGAGCTGATATCTAATTAGTGTAGAGTACATAGTGTTTGATAGTCTCTAGGTTGTGTCAAGTCCATATATATGTGGGGATTAGCTTTCTAGGAGGATGAAATTGTTTATAGCCTTGTCATCCTTAATTCAATGGAGATCATGGTAAAGTTGGTTAAAATTGATGAAGGTGCTTATTAGTCAATGTGGTGGAAAGAGTTGTGGCAACTAAAGGAGATGATGCAGTTAATACTAGATGGTCAGTTAAACTAAATTTTATATGGATGGTCAGTCAAACTAAATTTTACATGGATGGTGGACCTTATCTATGTATATTTCGACCCCAATTTGGGCTTTGTCAGATGATTGTGCCGTCCAATCCATCTAATGAATGAATTGGGATGTCAAGCCCATTTTTTGCTTTCACTACTTTTATCATTTATAAATTTCTTATTTAATATATGAAAAAGTTGTCAAGCACAATAAAAATAAATAAAATATGTATGTTTATTTTGCCATATAAGTGATATTCATTATTTTTATTTAATAAGTAGATAAAAAAAAGTAATATAATAAATGATAAGAGTTATATCAATTCGGATTGATTTCATCATAAAATAACAAATATATTTAGTATTTATTTTGATGATGGTAACTTTCATGTATAATTTTACATTTTATCTAAGAAAAATCTTTTTAAAAAAATACTACTGTAATACTTATATTTTTATATAACCCATTATAATTAATACCTAAAGTTGCCCTACATCAATTACATATCTTGTAAGAATGAAAGGTAAATTCAATCTCCAATTATGATTAATTTCATCCAATTATATAGATTTAACTTAAATTAAACAGACAAAATTATATAATGTTATAAATAAATAAAAGTAACGAAGCATAAAAGATGAAATTTGTTACAATTTTAAACCGACATTTGACACAAAATCAAATAGAAAACAAATTGAATGGAATTAGCATAATCTGAAACACACCCAAATTGAACTTGATTCAAGCCAAACCGTAATAAATTCAATTCCTAAATAGCTAATCGGAATAAATAAATAAATCCAAATGACCCATTGCAACGTCTAGATTCACTAGCTCGATCAGAGTTTTCTTGTTTGCCGTTGTCTTTTCTCCATCACCAATGTTGGTTTATATAGTAGTGCAACCCATAGTAGCAGTAGGTCATGTTTGAGCCTGTATATGACACATATAAAGAGGTGTTAGAGTTCTAGTATGTATTCCAATCAGATGGTAACATGATTAAAAATTGTAAATAGTCGGGATCCAAAAATTTTACGAATCTCACTAGCAATTAAGGTGTTTTTACATAGTATTGGTAGCATAATGAAAGGATCTACTACTTAATTTGGGGGGTGATGGCATTGGCCCCCAATCCGATATGATACAAATTTGTTTGATCCATCTTATCCTTAGTGAATATTAATGCATTCGATCTATAATTTTTAAATTTATTGGATCTGAATTAAATTTGGGTTCATATATACTTAATTGGACTTGAGTCTGGGTTCAATAATATCAGACCATATATATATATATATATATATATATATACACATATACATACACACATACATACATATTAATTTTATATTTATTATCTTTATTGTAATCTTATTTGAACTTATTATTTATTTTTATTTATTTACTTTATAAATAATATGTGCAACATTTTATTCCAAAAAAATAAAATATAACTTAAAAAGTTAAAGTAATTATTTTAAAATTTTATTTTTCATTCATATTTTTTTTTAATAAAAATATATATTAAGCTATATAAAATATAAATATAAATTTATTTGTATTTATATATACAATTTAAAATTTTAAAAATTAGTCAAACTCATTTAAGATCTTTTTAGAATACATTTATTCGTTAAATTCGATAGATTTGGATATGTTTAGGTTTGATCTAGATGTTGATAATATAAATGTATTAAAGTCTAAATTTAGCCGGATTTATTGACATATATCTATGGCCTATGGGGTGGGGGTTTTATCTTACTTATTCAAATTTTGATATCCGGTACAAACAGTTAAAATATATGATTAGATGATGCATTATTCGTTTTTGGGAGAGCTCTAATCTTAGAAGTCAATTACATGCAGTATATATAACTAGTTGAGGCCTCGATTGATTACTATTGACCATGTACATGTACTCAATGGAGCATTGTCAAAATAAATTAGTTGGACCGGAAAGCAAGAGAGGGGCCTGCCACTGCCAGCAGTACTGCAAGAGAAAAAACGATAGAATTTGCATCTATTTTTCTTTACTATTGAATTGACAGTAAGGAGACGAATTGATTGTTACCTAACCGTACTGGAAATAGTGAGGACTATCAAACCAGTCAACACTCCTGCATGTGCTTTTATAAGGATTTGGGTTTGCGATTCATCCCATTTGGTTTGCGTCATTATCACGGTTTTAAATAATTAAATAGCATGTCATATACTCCCACAATTTTATTTTATTTATTTTTTTATGCAGTAATAGTAGTAGTTTTATATAACAATAATAATAATAATAATAATAATAATAATAATAATAATAATAATAATAATAATAATAATAATGTGGTAGCTTACGTAAAATTGTTTCATCGTTCCGTTTTCTTTGCTTCTGTTCTTGGATTCTTCGAGTTTCTTCTTTTGTTCGTCCGCGTGTCAATTTCTTCTCCAGCTTAGGATCCTTTTGGTTTGAATTTACACCAAATCAAAGTACTTGCATAAGCATTTTGCTATTGGTACTTGATCCAATTATAAATATATATATATATATATATATATATATATATATAAACTAAACCACAAGTGAGATGGAGTTATATAAGGCTATAACTATGCAAGAGAATTTCATTCATAAATAAAAATAAAATAAAATATGCGAGAGAATTCCTACCGACTCACTCATGTAACCATGCATGCATGTATCATAGTTATGCTTATAATGGAACAGAATAACCGTGATTGCTTGAATGAATTTTAAACATTAGCCGTAGAAGGGCATGCATATGTGCATACGTGTAATGATACTAAAACTCCATTTACAAAGAAAAAAAATACCCATGATATTAAATTATGTGTACGTATGAGTATCTTTTTTGTTTGTAATTTAATTTATATTGTTTATTCTAAAATATTTTATAATAAACTGTCATAAAATATAAGAATAGTTTTTTTTTACACTTCTCTGGTAATTATTAGGCATATAAACTAGAATGATAATTGACAAATAATCTAACTACTACCTAAATCAGATTTTTAAGCAATGCCTTACTTACTTGTAATAGCCCAACTGTACACTAGGTTTAACGACTAATCTTATAAACTAAGCACAAATCATTTTCAATGCGGTCGCATATTTTTTTGGGAAAATTTTATTATCATTGGACTACTCCAAATTGAATATCTATCATATCATTAATATAGGTAGAGTCATAACTAATTTGAGGTATTAGGTTACCCCTTGCGTCCACTCGCAGCTACTGATGTTTCGTTTCAGGTATAGTTTTATTAATATTTATGGTTATTAATTGGGAGGTTATATTATATCTGTCTATATACACCAAAAAGAGAGTCGGGAGGGAGTGGAATTAGTGACACGTGATATACCTCTGCTAATCAAGTAAGAATACTTCAAGGGTAGTTGATAATCCATAAACAGGCGAGCGTTTCTCCACATTTCTTCTTTTCTCTGCTTAAACGCAAAACAACAATAATTCTGAGATCACTGCATCAAGAAGAAGGAAAGTAAAGGTGGGAATATATATAAATATATATATATATATATAGTTCTGTTAATCAACAAAGAATATAATGGATTTAGGAAAACCCAAAACAGAAAAAGTCTAGCACAAGAAGCCAAGATTATATTCAAGTCTGACTCTATCACGGTCACTATGTATCTGTCAATGACGCCCCTAAGGTACGCATATCCCTCCCCGGTATTGAGGGGAAGGGGAAGGGGAGGGGAGGGGCGGCGGCCTCTGCCCTAATTAAGCCATGACAGCAGACAACTGACCGACTCTAAGGCAGCGCGTCTGTTTAGTTACAGTATTTTTGTAGAAACATTGTTCTAATACTAATATTCTTGTTCGTCGTATTTTGCGGTAGATAAGTATTTTAATAAATGATGTATCTGACATTCTTTGTTTATTTTCGTGACAGAGACAGTCACTGACTAGTATGAAAAATTCTCTGAGACTTCCGTCTTATCTTCCGGCTTTCACAGTGTTGTTTCCTAGCCACTAACAGTTTAAGTTGTGCTTATGTATGTGTCAAGTTGTTCTTCTTTCTAGCTTATTAATAATAATAATAATAGTAATAGTAATAATAGGATAGTATGTGTTACCGGCTGAGTCCCGTTCACTGCGCTCATTAAAAAAACATTAGTAAAATTATCTATTCTGTCAAATTTGTCTAAGAAAGAACAACCCTTTGAATTGAATCAGGAGGAGGGGGGGGGGAGGAAAATTCAATTATAAACTAAAAGTAGATGTGAAGTCGGGTAGGTTTATTCCATGACAATATCATAATCAGTGCCTTATGAATAAATGCTTTATATTACTCTTTCCTAGCGAATAAACCGCCAGGCTATATGCCGACTGAGTTTGCCATCTTTTTCCACATGATAAATATTTGTCCGGTGCATTTGGTCGTACATGCTAGCTAAGTTCCGGCCAAAAAATAAAAATAAAAAATAATAATAAAACCATTTACACGCAGTTTCCATATCTTGCCATGGTGAGTCATTCAGATCGCATTGACACCGGGTTTACTTAGACGCAGCCGGTTTTCATTTGTTTTTGAATCGGGTTGCGTTCCAGATCGTGTGAACTTAGTTCGGTTTCAGTTTTACTTAGGAATCTAATGTAGTTCAGCCGGATATTAAATCGAACGAGTGTCCCAATCTTTTGGACCGGATATGAGTTCAATTCAAATATACAAACTGCGGCCGGATTAGGTAGGAGTAGATCGGAGTTGGTTCATAATTTATATCGGCATTAATTGTTTTTTTCATTCTTTCTTCTTCTTCTTCTTTTTTCATGTTATTGTAAAGCCATAAAGTAGTGCCTTAGTAATTGATTAATATTGGCCTTGACGCATGTAGGAATACATACTCCGAAGAAAAATTTGCGAAATAACTACACACTTATATACCAATTTATGCTAATAACTAATTCACATATATTACAAGTAGTAATTACTTATCTGTATTTATTTTCAGGTTCAAGCAATACTCAAGCCTTCCATCAACCATTCATAAACATCAAGGCAAGTGGGCAATGAGGGTTGATTATCCAATGAATTGTAATCAATTGGCATTTCTATGAAGGGAAAAAAAATTGTTCCATACAAACACGATCATGAATTGATGAATACCTAAAATAACAAGTTTAATCGTTATAAATTATAACGTTACTAAAGTTATTATGATACGTACTTATTGGTTGGATAAAACGAAGAATTTGATGAGTAATACTCTCACCAACCTTGACTTCGTCCGGTCATTACGACTATTAATCAATTGAAATAATAATGTATAAAATATAAATAGTGTCGTAAGTCATAAGCCATGACAAGTGGCAACTTATTAGTGTGTAGATGAATCTTAAATATTTTCTCGATCACTAGCGTACATAATTCATCTTCAAAATTTACTTAGGATTAAAGTTTATAAACTAATGCCATTTTCAAGTCCAATTGCCTTCAAAACAAAATTTAAAAATCTATATTAAATTAGTATTTGGAACACCAATCAAATTAGACGAGTTTGTTTTCTTTAGCTATGGTCAGATTTATGACCAAGTATCCGGTTTGGATATTTATTTATTTTGGTTCAGCTCATTTCAATTTCAATTAATTTAATTAAATATGGATTATTATCGAGTTCTATAAATATTGGACCGTTATTTTATTAGATTGTATTGAATTTTATATCATTATTTATTTTATTTTTTTCAAATCAAAATCGTGTGTGTGTGTGTGTGTGAGCTTTGTCAAATTTACTTCCAAGTTACAGTGCTTTTATTATGAGAATACAGATCTTTTGTTTACAATGCAACACGTTCAACTCAGCCCAACCAATAAAAATGGCCCAATTAAATCCGCTTTGCTTCCAGCTCCTCCTCCCTCCTTTTTTTTCCTCCCGTGTTTTCCCCTCATTTCTTTCTCTTGGGTGAATATTGTGCTCGAATATGAGTCATGTTGATGTGCTGCTGCTGCAGGAGAAAGATTCAAACTAGTCGATGCCTCGTTAGTGTTTGTTGCTTCTATGCTCACCTGATGTCGGTCTCTGCATCAAAGGGTTGGGTACTTCTTGCACATGCTTCTAATGGATTTATGCAGCTTCTACGGTTGTGGAGCTACCGCTGGCCAGCCCCTGCAGTCCGCAACAAACTTAGAGCACCCGCACAGTGAGAGTGAATTATAAGAAATTTGGTGTTTACCCTTCAACACGAAAGAGAATTTAACAAAAACAACCAGCCTTTATACGACATGTCAAAACATCAACATAGAACGAAGGCATGCATGCATTATGGCAAAAACCTTGTACAAACTTCGTATGTGTCCGTACGTTTCTTTTTACAGCAATGCCATCGCAGGTCGATTATGAGAAAGGCCTGAATGTAACATAATCAGAATCTTGACGCCTCAACTATATACAATAAGTGACCAGTCTGATCATCCCATTTGTGATGCCAGCTATAATCTATACAACCTAGGATGCGTCTCCTACATTTTGTCCCTCGAAACAATTGATCCAGCAGATGTGAATCAATGATATGGATGGGTGAACAAATGAATGAACTATAGAAATCTATACACATTTGGGTTCTATAACGTCTGAACTGCAATCTGAAGGTCAGGATGTATGTAATTGAATAGGTTCATTCCCCGCAAAATCGACAACAATTTGCTCGTTTAATCCAGTGGGAGTAACTTCTAGAGGAGAGGGTGGGGTTAAGTATGGCTTCGCCGCCACCGTATGCCTTTTTGAATCTTCATCCTCCGACTGCTCGGACAATCTCTTCTTATTTGAATCAGGAGAAGGATTGCATTCTAGTTGACAATAGGCAGAATGAAGCTGCTGATAAATCCCTTCCCTCTGGCTTCCCTCATCTTGTTGATCCATTTCTATAAGAACCTGTGACAAAAACAACATTACAAGAGTTTCATATTTCTTCCAACTAGTCACTGTCATGACTAATGACTCAAAATATGTATACTAGTACAGGTTTTTTTCACCTGTGCAGCCGTATGCATAAATACTGGCAAAAACCTGTGCCGGCAGTATTCGTGGAATAGAAACGTTAAAGCTGTCAATAGAATGTTGAAAATCATGCAGACTGGTGATTTCTTCAATGCAAATGCGCCCAACGTCATAATTTGTGCCATTGCAAGTGAGAAAATGGTAGTATTATGGACAAGAGGCCAATACTTTCCCCCACTGTCGTACTCAAACAGATATACATTGAGAATCTGCAGCATACATTTCGCAGTTGAAAACAGAAAAAATAAAATTAACAAATTAGAATCTTAGTCTCATACAGAAGTCCATAGAAGAAAACGAGAAAATTAAGTAAACGAGAGAAGTGTTCACTAATGGTATCTGTGGAACTGCGATGAAGGATGAAACACACAATATGGTTCATCCACAATATGGCCTGAACATGTTTTAACGACTAAAAGAACAAACAGGCGTTGTTGAAACTTGAAATTGCATACAACATAAAGAACAAACAAGGACTGTAGGAGGTGCATTCAACAGAATAAACAAACAGTACCATAGAAGTGTTGGAATTTTTGCTTGACAGAGGAGGACACTTCGATCGACTGCCAAAGTAGGCAGGCAGCAAAGGCTGTCGGCCAAGACCAGGCTGTTAGACAGGGACAACAGCCAAGGTGGTTGGCCAAGGGTACAAGCCAAGGGCAATTGCCAGGAGTGACAAGCCTAGTAGCATGTCCATCGGCTATTAGAGAGCAACAGTTCCAAAATATCAACTAATAAAATCAGTTGATTAAAAAGTACATGTGGCCGAGACCAAGAGAGAAGGCGTGAGTGGGAATGGATTTCAAAAAATTCCTTGACATAAGGAATTTAGTACTCATTAACATGGCAGCCTATAAGTTCAAAAGGGTCAAATTACAGGATTAATCATCAAGTTATAACTTGTACGTTTCCCTTTAAGTCAAATAACCAATGATGATTGAGTGCTCTGACCAAATAATGAGGGAGAGTAAAAAAAGGCATTTTACTAACCCATTGTATATGTACACACACAAAAAGGGATAGAAATATGCAATAGAGTAAACTCTCATTTTTGTTCCATAGCTTCATACTCAATAAAAGTCTCAAATTCTTCTTCTCATAACCTCTCACATTTTATACTTTTACTCTTACATTTTCTTATAATTATGTAGTTGGCAGAGGTCTTCGTCCACCTGGTCAATAGGAATGTATTTGTATTATCTCCATCAAGAAGTGCACAGCACAATGAAAGATATCCGTTCAAAGGTAGACAGCATTGGCAAATGCCAACTTTTTTCTATGAATTTTTCCCCTTTTGTCTATTTATCTTCATCTGACCCTACCTTCTTTTCAGGATAGAAACATGAATGGATGAAAATAGAGCCACTTTGAAAGTGAGCAAACCTATTTATGATATGTGTAAAGGACAACATACCTGGTTACGGTAAACAAGATAGGCAAGACAGAAGTAAATTAGCAATAACGGCAGTATCATTGGTGCCAAGATGGAGAAGCTGAAACCCAGGAGTCCAAATAAAAGGATCCTCGGAAGTTCTGTATGGAACGGGAAGGTCCAGCCGTCCTCATCGTATGGACCATGGTTCTTTCTCAGAACTCCTTTATAAATGAAGTTGCAAACAAGCGGATATAGTTGCACAAGCTCACATGACAAACTTGTCCACCCAGATGTCAACACGTAAGTCATAAAGAATTTAACCTGCAGAGGCAAAAAATCATTAGAAAGAACTGTACACACTCATGCGGCTTATGCCATATGAGTAAAGGGGAAATGGCATGAATCCCAAAAGGTCCAATAGTGAATTCTCTAAGATAACTAAGAAACAAATAAACTTGAAGAACAAGCAGCAGGCAGGTTTCAGAAAAAGCCCTTAGAACATTTAAACCATTTCCATCAGACCAGGACTCTTATGGGTAACGCTGTAAATGAGCTGAGTCAATTCGGTATTCGGCTCGGCTCGGTTCAACTCGTTCGTTTAGTTAAACGAGCCTAAAAGTGAGGCTCGGACTCGGCTCGGTTCATTTTTTGGCTTTGGTTCGTGAGCTCGGCTCGGCTCGGCTCGTTAAAAGCTCGGTCTGGCTCGTTCGTTTAGTTAAACGAGCCGAACCCAAGCCTAGGGGTATTCGACTCGGCTCGTTTACAGCCCTACTTATGGGTGGATTATTTTCCTGATGGCGTCATTAAATGTGGAGGATCCTAAAACTGATAAAAAGATTATTTATCCCCTGTCCTGATCTGACTTCGTAAACTACAAGAACAAAGAGAAGTGCAATCAGAATGGAGGATGCATGATGAACACAACTGACCCCCACCCAACCCCACTTCCCCACAAGCTGCTATGATGATAGTGGTAAATCTTTAAGAGATACGAAGTATAGGCAGAAATCTGATCTTAGTCCTGTTGATCATTAGACAGAATGGTTTCACTGCTGAAAAAATACAACACCGGGGAAAAAAGAGAGACAAAAGGGAAAGAGGTTCACCAGGGCCGGCACTGCTTCGGCTGCTAATTGTTTGGGTATGTCTTTTGGGCTGGTAAAAAAAGTCAACTTGTTCAGAACTGTTCCAGAAACCAGATTAACGAAGAAAACGTTCCAGATAGTGAAATACAAGACTTTGCAGCTAGCTGCCATTTTCCTCCCACTACGAGATATCGATCCCTCCACAGTTGAAAATAGCATCATTAATGGAGGCACCAAGTAGAAAAACAATATCAATATCACACTAGGAAGGTATCCAGTAACCACCAGGCTCACAACCTTCCTACAAAATGAGCACAGAAAATAAGCACAGTATAAATAGCGCAGTAAATAGGCATATGATACAAATCCTTCAAATAAGCTATCAAACAATCAACCACCCTCCACGGTCTAAGTTCTGAATATATGCAACAATTAATGCCGTTCTCTCCAGCTTCTCTCTAAGTCTGCCCATGTAGAATAAAAAAGGAACTAGGGAAACAGCAAAATTATGACAACTGACATAAACTGCAGCAAGAAAATGAATATTAAAGGACGGAGAAGATGAAATAAAACAGCCCATCAGTTATTCTGAGATGAGTACCAGCTTTGTGTTGTCTAAATAACTTTCATTTTTAACATGAATACAGCATTCATATCATGGTGACAGTAGGCCGTTTGACGATGCCACATTTACAGTTAAAACTAGAAACCTCTAGCAAAACAAATACACTGACATTATTATCTTATTTCCAGTCAAATATTTGGGTTAACTAAAATTCCCAGCCTCTATGAAACAGACAATAATTGGATCCAGAAACACCTCAAATAGCTCTCGTTCCAAAACATACCCTGTAGGCTTTATATTCTCTCTTATCTATATCTTTCCAAGAGGACCGGACATATCTGTTCAAACCAAACATACTGGCTGCCTCCTAGCAACCACTAAAAATCCGGCACTAAGTCAAAATTTGTTCCAAGAAATATCTCCGTACAGCAGCATGCCATCATCCACGTATCAGATCCCCATTCAATTCTTGATCTCTTGAATAATTCATCCCCAGCTTAAAGGCCATACTTATGTACAATTCACATTAATCTTTAGAACTTTCGAATAAGTACTAATTTCAATACTGTTGTAGTGTATGTGTAAATGCATCATGATCCAACAATGATCTGCCTCTGGTGGAAAGACAAGATTGAGACAGAGATCATCCTACTTATGACTCACTTAGCCAAAATCAGCAAAAAAAAAGGCTATTACTGACCATCAATTGAATTAAATCAATCAGAATAAAGTGATAAAAAAAATTTGAGTATTATTGATTTGTTCTATTCCAGGAATAGATATTTCTTTTGTCCTGTTTAGAGATATATGTGCCTAGTATTTCTTCATCAAGTTTATCAGTGCATATATACGAAATTAGTCGTGATTTCTTTTGTCATCTTATGCTTTTAAAATCATTTCTAACAGTTAAATACATCCCATATATGTTTTTTTCCGCCATCACGTGACCCCTTCTCTTTCCTGCTTCTCTTTTTCAGTTGTTAGTGTCTTTTTGCAACATTTTGTGGTACGAGGCCCCCAAATACAGCTGTATTTCAAGTTTTCAAAATATTCAAAGGGTAACTGGAGCTTGAATCTAGGAAGAACATTAAGTGTTCAAATGATAAATTCAATACTTCTATAAACCAAAAAGTACCGAAAGGAAGTTTACGTTGGCATAGACTCCACAACAAAATGGAGAAGATGAGCATGTGAGCAAATCCTTGTCAAAATGGCCAAGAGCAATGTTGAGAACTGCAGGATGAAAAATCATTTTGTGCAGAAGCAGCCAAGACATAATGTCATGTAATCTTAATCAATCACCATTAAGTACTATTGATCTAAATATGTAACAGAGATGCAAATTTGTAAGCTGGATTATTCTAACTTACATACATCTAGAATTTTGGTGTATGTTATGTACAAAACCCATGAAACATTCAACCTAAATCCAAACACCAAAAAATATATTTACTCAAGGTATGTTAATGGAGTTAAGGGGTGCCGCCTATGGAATCCAATTATTCATAAGGTAATTATTCATTGAAGATAAAGTAAAAGAGGATGAAATCACAAGGGGGAAAAACAGAGGCCGTAGGGGATTCCTCGACAGTGGAAAAATGCTCAGTCTGCCAGCCTGAGATAGCCAGCGAGGGGCTGTGAGCTAGGGGCAACAGCTGGGGGCCTTCACCTAAGGGAATCAACCAGGGGCCAGGGTCGTCGGCCAAGGGCACAAGCAAAGGGCAATTGTCAAGGTCCTAGCCAAGGGCATGTCAGACGATCATTAGTGAGCGAAGAATGGATGTCAAGAAGTCGCTAGAAAATATTTCGCAATTAAAGATTTGGTAATCATCAGTATAATTGTCAATCATTGAGTTGTAACCTATAAGTTTTCTTTTGTCAAATAGAAAAGTGTATAAGTCAACCAATGATGGTTGCATGTCCTAGCCAAGGATGTGGCAGGGTATAAAAGGACCTGTCCATAATCCCTTGTATAGAGGTGTGTAAAATATAAGCAAGGAGTGTAAGTTCCCAATTTTCACCAAATATTCATACTCAATAAAAGTCTTTTACTTCTCCCTCCCATAAATTTTCATTTGTTAGTATTTATAATTTACTTTTACATTCCTCATGAGGTTATTATCTACCTGGGCCGAGGAGAATTACTCGTTCATTTCCTAACATCTGGTACAGAGTGATGTTTGGAATCATGGCAATTGTTAAACCAATTATAATGATGCTGAACAACACAAATTATAGGATGTGGAAGAGTAACATGGAAGATCTGTTCTACGTAAAAGAGCAGGCGGATCTAATTGAAAATGAAGGAATTATGCCTGAGAATATGAAAGAAAATGAAGGAATTATGCCTGAGAATATGAAAGAAAATGAAGGAGAGTGGAAGAAACTTGATAGAAGAGCTTGTGCTAATATCCGCCAATAGGTGGATGATAGCATCATTCATCATGTTGAAAAACAAACCACAGCATATAGAGTACAGTCTAGGTTAGATTCACGCTATACGAACAAGAAGGCTCATAATGAGGTACAACTCATGAAGAAGTTGTACAAATTGAGATATGAAGATGGGAAGCCCATTAAATCACACCTTAATAAGTTCCATAATATATTTATCCAATTGAAGAACATGAAAATAGTGTTCGGAAATAAATTTTAAGCTATGTTGGTCCTATATTCTCTACCGAATAATTGAGAGACTTTTTATGTGTCTCTTAGCAATTCTACCTCGTGTGGAAAGCTCACAATGGCATCAGTGACAACTCCACTTTTTGGAGAAGAGACAAGAAAGGGAGATAGTATGGTCTCATCATCAAAATCAGAGGGACTTGTGGTGGGTCGAGGGGGAAATAAGGGTAGAATGCAGAGGAGAAGGTCTTAGAGTATACTAAGGAGTTCAAAGAAGGACAAATCTTACTTCCATTTTGGGAAGCTCAATCACTAGAAGGACTATTGGAACTTGAAGAAAGGTGCAAAGGGGGAGGCCAAGTTAGATGAGGAGATGATGGCCATAACTGATGATGAATTAATGGTTATCTTAGAGTGTCTAAATGCTTGCACAAGCACCTCATATGCCGACACCAATTGGATGGTGGACACTAATGCGTCCTACCATATTACCCAGCACAAGAAGTACTTCTCCTCATACGCATATAAAAACTTCGGTGTGGTGCGAATGGAAAATGATGGCATCTTGAAAATAGTCGGTATAGGGAGTATAAGACTAAAGACAAGCTTAGGTTGTACTTTGCAACTCAAATAAATCAAACATGTTCCGTACTTGAAGTTGAGCCTCATCTCGGCCGGAAAGCTTGATGATGAGGGCTACAAAAGTTATTTTGGCAAGAATTTGGGGTCCTTGGTAGTAGCCAAAGGGAGAAAATGTTGCTCACTGCATAAGACTCAGGCGAAAGTGTGTTTGTCAACTGAAGTTAATTATGTGGAAGACTCTTATGATATATGGCATCATAGTCTTGGCCCCATGAGTGAGAAGAGTGTAAAGGTTCTCAGCAATTGAAGCATCTTGCCATAGATCCGGGGGGATAAGGTTGGCTAATGCACCCATTGTGTATTAGGCAAGTAAGATTGAGCTAACTTTGTCAAGAGTGTCGTTGCACGAGGAACAAGAAAATTTGATCGGGTCTGTATATGGTCCAATGAAGGTGAAGTCACTGGGTGGATCGTCAGACTTTTTAACATTTATCGATAACTTCTCAAAGAAACTTTAGGTATATCCCATGAAGACCAATGATCAAGTTTTGATCAACTTTAAAGTCTTTCATTCTAAAGTAGAGTGTGAGACTAAGAGAAAGTTGAAGTGCATTTGGACGAGCAACGGAGGTAAATACCTTGGTCTGTTTAATGGAAAGGTTCAGGTGCTTACTTTCACATGCAAAGCTTCCAAGATCATTCTGGATGGAAGCTCTACAAACGATATGTATCCTTCTCAACTTGTACCCATAAAATTCTCTAAATGGTGATGTGGCCAACGGAGTGTGTCTTGACAGGAATGTAAGCTACAACCTGTTTATAACTTATTGACATATATATGACCATTATATTTCATTTAATATTATGAATTAAAGAATCGAAAAATAATAATGCTCCTAAAGAAAAGGAAAAGAGAGTTATTCGTGGAAGGAGCAAAATAAAAGAGGGATTTAAAAAAGGAAAGAGAAATAGATTATAAACTTCGATTACCACACAAAAGATTCCATCTCTAAAGGATAACCAACATCTACAAGAACCACATTGACCATTACCTCGGTAGCTATCTAATTACAATTTAATGTCCTTCCAAGTATGTTGGTAGGGGTAAGGCCATTTACATGGTATCACCAAAGGTTATCAACAACATTTATAAGTAGGAATGGATGTCAACCACGAGTGTTTCCATACATATAAGTAAATATTATTTCATCTGGTATATTTTAATACTTTTGTTGAGTTATATAATTTTATGATCTCTTACATATATGAGTTATTAGTTATTGATAAATATTCACTATTATTGCCATCCATAGATTAGTAGCAAGACGTGTTACAGTAGAGGTAATGATGTCCTCCATTGTCTTTGTTTTTTCATACTACTTATTTAACTATACTATAATAAGTGAGGGTAGTAATATATATTGTTTAGAGGATCACATCTTAAGAGAGGGGCACAACAATAAGCTTTATCCTATACCTCATCTCACAGGTGAACATTCCATCCATTATGACTAAAATAAAGTATATATGTTTGATTCCCTTTGAAAATTTTTTGTTCCTTTTGTTGTGTCTCATTTTGAAGGGAAAGATTTAATTAACATGCTAGTATACTTATTACTTCATTAATCATAAACTTATAAGGGTATTTGGTTGTCAAATGTTTGTCCACATAACAAGGGATGAGAGGACAAAGTTAGATGAGAAGGCTTGTTAATGCGTGTTTATCAAATATAGTGAAGAAAAGTTCAACTACAAGCTACACAACCCAGTAGCCAAGAAAGTCATCTAAAATAGGGATATGTTTTTTTAAGACCAACACATCAAAGACTTCACTGAAGATGGAAGTTTGAAAGCCTACATCGATGATCTTGTAGAATCCAGAGATTATTCCAAAACAGAAGGATCAAAGGGAAATGCTTACTCAAGATAGGTAGTCGAGGCACTTTCTGACTAAAATAAGGAGATGTCAAGGCAGCAGGCCGAGGAAATGAAAAGCGAAGATCACGAGGTTAAGCAAATTCAACCCCAAGTGTCTAATAGCCTTAAATCCCCATAAGAATTGCGAAGATCCACTAGGAGACCGAGACCGACCAACAAGTACCCTGCAACAGATTATTTGTTACTCTTGAACGGTGGAGAGCCTTTATGATATAATGAGGCCCTCTACGATGCTCACAAGGATAATTGGATGGTTGTAGGAAGGAAGGGATGAATTCTTTTCAATATAACAATACTTAGAGGCTTGTAGAGAGGCCAAGGGGGACAAAGATCTTGAAGAACAAATGAGCATTCAAAATCAAGCATGAGGAGGGCAAAACCACGCTGAGGCACAAGGCAAGGTTAGCGATCAAGAGTTTGGCCAGCGACAAAGGGTTAACTATGATGAAATCTTCTCTCCGGTGGCAAAGATGGCATCCATCATGTAATTTTAGGATTGATTCACTCTAGATTTAGAAGTGGAGCAATTTGACATCAAGATAACCTTCCTACACAGTGACCTCAAAGAGAATGTGTACATGGTACAGCCGGAGGGGTTGAAGGTCAAGGGTGAAGATATAGTGTGTAAGTTAGTAAAGAGCTTATATGAATTGAAGCAGACACCAAGGCTGTGATACATGAAGTTTGAGTCATTCATGGCTCGATAAGGGTATAAGAAGGCGTCGGACCACTGCGTGTTCATGCAAAGATTTGGGCCAGGCAATTTCATCATTCTAATTCTATATGTGGACAACATGCTAATAGTATCCCAAGATCAGCAATGGATTTCAAAGCTTAAAGAGGATTTGACCAAGACTTTTGAAATGAAGGACTTGGGTCATACCAAGCAGATCCTAGGCATACACATCGAGGACAAAGCAAGCTATGGTTGTCTCAAGAAGAGTAGATAGAGGAAGTACTCAAGAGATTCAACATGGACAAGGAAAAGCTAGTTGATTGTCCACTTGCTTCTTCGTTTAGGCTAAGCAAAGCATTGTGTCCGACGAATGAGAATGGAAGGAAGGATATGAGCTATATCCCATATGCATTAGCCATTGGAAGTCTGATGTATACAATGGTGTGCACGAGGCCAAATATTACATTTGTCGTCGGCGTGGTCAGTCAGTTCATATTTAATCTTGACAAAGATTATTGGGATGCGGTGAAGTGTACATTAAGGTACTACGAGGGACGTCCAGGATGCAAAATTATTTTGGTAGGACTGAGCTAGTTGTGGTGGGCTATATTGACTCTGATATGGCAGGAGATGTAGATAAAAGGCAATCACATCAGGATTCTTATTTACCTTCAGTGGGGGAGCTATCTCATGACAGTTCCGGCTATAAAATTGTGTAGCTCTATCCACGATCAAGGCAAAGTACATAGCCATTACCAAGGGATGTAAGGATATGTTATGGATGAAGAGATCATTTAAGGAAACTGGCTTAAGGTAGGACAAGTATGTGGTTTCAGTGATTCTCAAAGCGCCATTCATATCGACAAGAATGCCAGCTTCCCCTCAAAATCCAAACATATCCAAGTCAAGTATCCTTGGATAAGAGATGTGCTCGAGGAGAAACAGCTCTATCTAGATAAGGTTTATACCGAGGAGAACAGGTCAGACATGCTTATAAAATCCTTACCCAAAGGAAGACATGATCTATGTTACACTAAGGTAAGATTAAGTAGGGTGTACAATTCCTCTTATAAGAAGGAAGAAATTCTCCTCATAATTTAGAAGGGGTAGAATTGTTAGGGATTCCTCTACAAAGGAGAAATGCTCAATCTTTAGGCCAAAGGAGACACGCGGCTAAGGGGATTAGCCAGGAGCCAGGGACGTTGACCAAGGGCACAAGCAAAGGGCGATTACCAGGGCTACAGTTAAGGGCATGTCCAACAACCATTAGGGAGCAAAGAATGGATGGCAAGGAGTGGTTAGAAAACCCTTTGTAATAAGGGACTTGTGCCCATTAGTATAGCTGTCAATCATTAAATTATAACTTGCACATGTCCTTTTTTCAGGTAGAAAAGTGTATAAGTCAAACAACTAATGATGGTTGCATGTCCTAGCCATGGATGTGGGGAAATATAAAAGGCCCTCTCCATAACCTCTTGTATAGAAGTGCATAAAATAGATAAGCAAGGAGTGTAAGCTCCTAATTTCCTCCAAATCTTCATACTCAATCAAAGTCTTCCCCTTCTCCCTTCCACAAACTCTCACTTCTCAGCATTTGCAATTTACTTTTGCATTCCTCGTAATCGTGTAATTGACCGAGAGGATTATAGTTAGGGATGGCAATCGAATGGGTTTTACCTGAAACCCAACGGATTTTATCCGTCGGATTTGTAAACAGATATAGATACAGGTATGGAGGAAGGGAAGAAATATCCGCCGGATTTGGGCATGGATATGGGTAAGGGATCCTTAAATTCCTACCCGTACCCGCATCCGTTTACCAGATATAAAATTACATTTTTACCTTCATTTATGTAACCTTAAGTATATTTTCTAAAGCTAAAAGTGAAGATATGATTAAATTTTAACAATCTAAGTATATAATTCTAATATTAAATGATTTTTACTTTATACTTAATGGGTTTTACCCGAAACTCGATGGGTTTTACCCGATGGATATTTAAACGGATATGGATATGGATATGGATGAGGGGAAAAATACCCGCCAGATTTGGATACGGATATGGGTATAGGTTTTCTTGTCGGGTTTGGGTAACGGATAGGAGATACCCGATCCGTTGCCATCCTAATTATAATCCATCTAGCAAAGAGGAATTACTTGTTCATTTCCCAACAGAGATCGCTACAGTTTAAGTTGAGGAAAGAGACAAGAAGCTCTAGATTCTTTGGGTGTGGCACCAAAATATGAAGAACCAAAGAACTAGGTTTACATATAACCCATTTTTTGATTTAGTGGAAAAGAGGCATTTTAAACAATGCAACAAAGTATGAAGCCGAAAATTTCAATGGGAATAATTTCTCACTGTGGAAAATGAGAATGAAACCAATTTTAGGAAAAGATAAGTACTTAGGAACAATGTAAAAAAATATTGAAGCTCTCTATGGAAATAAGACATGAGATCTAGTTTCACTACCACGAGGAAAGCAAGTCATTATGAACAAATGAATCTATAAAATCAATGAGATGGCAATGACCAATAATTTGCACCTAACATTAGCTAATTGAGTATTAAATGTGATAGAAACTTAGGATACTCTAATCGCATGGTACGAGGACAACCACCCAACATCATCACATCCTGTCTTTAACTAGACTTTTGGGACATACTTCAAATCTTCAATATTGTTTTGACATAATGGATATCTTTGAATTTGTATCATCCATTAATTATGCCGTTGTGACAATTTCTCTCCATGGAGAGAGTAACATTTTCCTCCATGTTTTAATTGGCTTCCAAAATGTTTCAATGTTATTTCCTAAAAGTATTGTCTTCACGAATTCATGCAGATCTTGATCTATTTTATTTTCTTTTGAATTACGTTGCATTCCTAAAGAAGAAATGAAAATTCATACATTTTATTTATGATTGGATAGAAAGTCTTCATATTTTAAGGTCCCCTAAAGGGCATTACATAAAGGTGTTTCCTCCTCACCCATCTAATGGATTTGTCATATTATGCACGGAGATGACACATCTAATTAAGGCTATAAAAAGGAAGCACTATGTTATGTTTGATTCTAATAAAGTTTTAAGAAAAGAAAATTAAAATCAAAATACTTTCTTTTAAATTTTCTTTAAAGAAAAACAAATAACTAACATTTAATAAATTTATTCTATTATTCTTTTTCTATCTCACTATCTTATGTAAACCAAACACAAAATATTATTTTCCTCTTCATTTTCTTTCTTTTCTTTAAAACTTTCCAAGAACCAAATGGAACATAGAGTCAAAACTTGATGAAAGAGACTGACTTGTCTAAAAATAAGGTTTAACTCAACTTTTTGTCACGGGTCTTTTCAATTTTTAAAGGAACACAAGATAAAAGAGATAAAGGAAGCAGACAAAAGAGGAGAAGCAAAAGAACAAAAATGCTCTATAAACCAAGCAAGTGTAAAACAGCACAAGGGAAGTGAATCGAAAAATGGGGCTGAGGTAGGGAAAATAATTTATAGGTGATTTTTAAATTTTGAAGTAATTTATACAATTTTTGATAAAATTGGAAATTAAGTTTCCAGTAAAAAAAATGCTGGGAATTTAAAACATTTGTAGGGAAACTTAATTAAAATTAATTTTAAACACATATATCACCTAACATAACAAAGAAAATTATATCCATTGAATAGAACAAATCAATAACATATAGTATAATATTTAGCTTTTAAATAATTTACTCAAATTATCATGCTACATGTGATAGGCATGCTGCTATTTGCAATCATTAAATACCAACAAAAAAAACTCCATCATCAGGAAAAACTGTTTATGTCAAACATGACAGGCTCAATTTTGATACTTGGTACAAATAATAAAGCATCATAAGTCATTTCAGGTAATGCAAGTCATACATGGTGCAATAACTCAAGCAGAATGCTACTTACGTTTGTAGAAGCCCTCTCAAGAAAGGAAACATTTTTTGCAGAAGGGGTAGATTTGCCAAACTTTGTGCAAGTGTGACAGGAACCAGAAAGAAAAATAAGAATGCTATAGTGAGCAGAAGGGTTGCCACCTGCGAACCCAAAACTGCCTATATGGTATACACAGATTTGACCAATATATATCACGTGGTTCTGGAGCTATGTCTGTGACCCACAACATTGGGTTTGGGCATTGAAGATCTTCTGCAACAGCAGCAGCTGCATAGCGAGTTTTGAAAAATACAAAAGCAGCTGCACATTCCTGTAATGAACATCAGATATGTTATGGTCTAATCAACAAAGCAAGTTCAGAGTACTGCAACAGTATACTGTTGTATGGAATGGAAGAGAAAAGAAATCAAAATGAATATTAAAGACTTCAAGGATAGCAACACAAGACTACTTTGCCCCTCCCATCAAGATGATTGTCAACAGTTCATATGCTTAACCATACAACCATCTGAAGGTAAACATTAGAATTGGCACCAAAACACATTTTGAGTATCAGTACTACAGAGAACAGCAGAGGATGATGATGGACATTTATAGAACCAAACCCACTATTGACCCTAAGAGATATTTTTAAAAGAGAATAATGCTAGGCAAATAACTAGAAAAATTCCTCGATGTTCATTCTATATGGAAATCGAGAAAGAGAATTCCATAAAAGAAACATAGATGATTTGTATCTAATCTTTATTTTGGCCTGGTCTAGATACCTCGCCTAGATGTGATAAAGAGCTCAAGAGACTCGGATTAGTTTAAAAAGAAATAAAAGTGCAAAAGACAGTAATTGCTTGTTATATCTTATTCATCCATTTAATGTAGCAAATCATCAAATACAAAAGAGATTCACTTTAGGGACTAATCCTTCAATAAACAACATGAATAAAAAAACAGGCACAAACTTTAGGGGATCTAGATGAATACTATCTTAACAAAAGAAGCTTCCTGCTGCAAATAAACTAACTTTATTCCCATGGTGACCCTCAGGGACATAATGCAACCTCAAGATAAGATTCTAGTAACTAGCTTTTACATATAATCCTTTTGCCACTCCCTTGAGGAGCCATCAAGGAAAGGAAAATTAATTCCTGGTAAAATTTGACAAGTTGCTTTTTCCTTTTTCCTTTATCTCATCCTATTACTTTAATTTATATAGTGCATTAAAAAAAATTTGAAGATGCTGGTTAAAATGCTGCCCAACTTTTCATGAAGTAAGCACACAATGCATGCAGTAGTAATCTAATCATATATTTTTAGGTATGCGAGTATAGCAGCCCTCCTTGGGCATACTTTTTGGCTAATTTTCATTATTTTTGGCCTCTAGATATCATTTGTATCTTTTTATTAATTATTTTGGGAGCAAGCTATTTTTATTCATATATTTTGGTAGGAGAATATCAGAGAATATTTATTTAGATCTTATTTCCTATTATCATTAGCTTAAGGGGATAGGCTCGTGAGGTTGTACTTAGTATAAATAGGTCTAATGACCTCATCAATGAGAACAAGTTGGCAATTAATCAAAAGATTTATTTCTCCAACCTCACTACTCTCCCTATAACTCTTGATCAGGCCCTCCCTCTCTCCCTTGACTGCCGTTTTACCCCACCGACCTTCAGCCACCAACAAAATCTCCCTAGAGGCCCCAATTCAATCCTAACTAATTGAATATCGGTTACAAATGCAAGATTCAACAAAGGAAACCAAAGAAGAATAAAAGAGCTAAGTTCTTTAATCCAGATATCCGTCCTAAGATGTCTATTAATCAAACTAAGCAGGACACCCCCTGGCACTGCTAGATTCAATTTTGATGATCCCAACATATATAAGAAGGATGGAAATAACAATTAGGCAGCTTCGCAACCCACACCTAGCATAAATGAGAGCAACATTTGATAGGACAAAGGAAAAATTGGTCAACAACACAGACCACAAAATAGAAACAATAACAAATCAATAACACAATTTACATGGAAAAACCCTTCCAATGCGAAAGAAAAACAACTACGGGACACTTCGGTCCACTTAGAAAACTTTCACTATAAGAAATATACAAAGTCTATTATTCAAGTGCTAACTAAATACTACAATCATTAACCCAAATTAGTACAACTAGATAACAATTACAACACCCAATGAGAAGTGTTTACAACCCTAAAACAGAGCTACTGTAAACACATTCAAAGATCAATCTACATGAAACAAAATAACTAGCCCTTTTACAATAATAAATAAAATAAATAAATAAATAAGATGTGAACAGCAACCTCACCAATTTTCAGCCAAAACCGAGCACAATAGATCACTCAATTAAAGTTAAAACCAAAAACTAATCTGAAAATGACCTAAGCAAAAGCGCCCACTGAAATATCAACAAAACCCTGATTTGGAGACCTCGAAATCAAATCTCCACCGATCATAATCAAGATTGGTGTCTTTTGTGTCAAAAAATCAAAAAGATCCAACGGTAAACAACTTCGGATCTTTGAATTGATCAAACCTGTGTTGAAGAGAATAATGACAGAATTTTTATATTTCTCTCTCTCATCTACAGGACAAAAATCTCAATTTTTCTCACAATTACTCAACTTCCCATCATACAATGAAATATCGGTACTGCAATTGTGTATCGGCTACAAATTTGCAATTTTTGGGTCAACCGCAACGCGAAATTCCCGAAATACGGCCATTTCAGAAAATCACATATGTATCGTCGCGATATCGACAAAACTTCGGATATCGGCCAATATGTTACCATTATTGGCCGATATTAGCCAATATTTTATCGCTATTAGCCAATATTTACTGATATTGGCCGATATTTGCCAATATTTGTTGTGAAAAAGAATTAAAAAATCACACCGCGACAATCGCGACATATAAAATATCGTTCGCGATACCCAGATACCGCAACACCGCAAACGCGACCATAGTTTTATTGCTTGCTTCCCATATCAACTGGTCAGCTGATGTTTAGCCTTCCCAAAGTTAGGTCATTAATAAAAATAATAAAAATAACCTTGGTTAAAAAATGGACTTTACTACATATATAGGAACCCAAATGCCCCAACAACATTCTTTGCAACTTGACAATCCAACTAACTTATCCCACATAGGGCCGCACACAAGCAGAGAAATCACTGAATAGCTTGAGCTTGACTCAATAATTGCTCAATCAAGTAATGAAAGAGTATACTAAGAACTTGAACTTAGGTTGCTTCATAAATGAGTCAAACTTGAGGAAGCTACGACTCATTTGACCACAAACAAGCTCAAACTAAGCTTGTTTATGTCTCTGCGAATCAGCTCATAAGAGAGGATCATCAACCAAAACATCACGAATCATGAATAGTTTAGATAGAATTTAGAACTTTAGTATATTTTTTTCTTACTTCTCTCACTCTTTTACATACGAATCAAGTTTAGCCATAATAAAGCTAAGATTCAAGCAACTAAGCAGGTTTGTCTGCACCCTGCTAAATTTAATTTGGCCAAACGAGCTGAGTCAAGTTTGCGCCTTACTTGAGTTGAGATATGCAAGCTCAATACGATATTGACCCACAATATTCTTGATCAGGCCAACTCAAGCTAGCAGTGCTTGATGATGGCTCAATGATGCTTTCTAAAATAGCACACAAGCCTAAACTAATGAACAAGTTACGCTTAGGTGGATTTCAATCAGCTTTGCTCATCTGTCGCCCTATTCCCATAGCAACCTTGCATAAATGCCAAACTAGCTCAAGAGTCAAGACTTGATGATAAGGCCAAATTTTAATCTCTTGCTATGTCTATATAATAAGTAAACATTAAGATACACACTAACTTGGCATCCTTCAACCACAGAAAGTGACTTTACACATAACAAAACCTGGAAATGTATGACAAGCTTAAACAAAGCAAATGAACAAGAATAGGTGCAAGGAAAAAAGATTTAATCCATAAACTTATTTATTAATTCTAACCTTTTCTCTTGCATGTACGCAGTAACTTCTATAATCAGGTTTCCCTTTTCCAGACTCCTCAACTTCACTAGGAAGAATGCTGAAAGTATTTGGCTCCAAACCACAAAAACCACAACGTGTACAGCCTAATTCTCTGCTGAGTTCTCTACTGTGATCAGAAAACACGTCATACATCTTGGCCGCCCTGTCCTGCATCCCAGAATATCAAATTTTATAGCAAGAACCAAATTCACCACTCAAAACCAGGAAGAAAAATGTAATATGCAATAGTGAAACAAGTTAAAATATGGGACAACAAATTAAGTTCACATTATTATAGTTACTTCAATATAGTAGCTAAATAAACATTACAAATCAAAGATCATAGACAACACTTTCAGCATAAACCCCTTTCCTTTTGATGAAGTCTTAGCAAACTCCAAATGTAGAACAAGGATTATTCTTTCTGGAATTTTTTAACTAATAACTTTTATCCGTAACCTATATATAACAATGATACAATATCAAGGGTCCCTTAAGCCTACTTCATAAAGTAATCCAAAAGATTACCCAAGGGATTGAGTAAATATCTTCGGTGGACAACATGAAGTGCACTTATCTTATCTTTCTATTGGATAGCTCAGGAGTGCACCGTTTCAACTCCTAAACCGGACCAAACCACAATTTTAGAATTTGAAAAAATTTCAAATCAAACCACACTTTTCTTTCAAATGCTCCAAACTAGAATTCTATGGTGCACTGTATGATTTATGCAGCCAAAGATTTAAGATACGTCTTAATACTTAGTTTATGGACAAAAAAACACGTGTTTACAGTCACATTTAAGTCTACAACATGTTCTTACAAATTATAATCAAACCTAAGTTCATACTATACAAGATCAACTTCTATCAATTTCATAACACCTAAAGAGAGAGAGAGAGAGAGAGGAAATATCTTTGGATTATGAGTCTGTGATGACAAAAGAAAGAAAAGATAGGATTACTTATTATATATACAAGAAGATGCTACTGTTTTATTTATAAATATACCTAGACGCTGCTGTTTTATTTGATAATACTTGAATAATACGATTTAGAAAGACCCTTCAATTTTGCTCCTTTTTTTTAACAAAAAAATTTTATCCGTGAAAGTGGGTAAGAAATACATATTGCAAAAGACAACCTTATTTGGGAAGGGTCTTTAAAAGGGGTGACCAAAGGCCGGTACAGTCAGGCATGGCAGATGCAGCCAAATAAATCACAATCGTGGTAGCAGAGTATTGTGGCTGTCGCAGCATGGATCATTACGTATCAGTCCAGTCCCATATTGGCAAGCTTAATATATGTTACCTATTAGTCAACATTTTATTCCATGGGAAGATGTCAAATACATATCCTTTCTGCACCCTACACTCACGTTTTTCTTTTCCTTTATTTTCCCCTTACGGCTTATGCCATAGTTATTTTCTAGAAAATAATGGATGTGAAATTTAAGTGTTTGTTTTGTCAAGTTATGATGAAGGAGACCAAAGTAGCCGATACAGTGTTATTTTGTTGATTTCAAAGTCCCGAGTGCAAGTCCCCTATTTATGTGATCATAGGGACTAGAGAGACTATGGGGATGAAGGGTGGGTGATGATTGCTGGATCATCCTCTCCTCTGATGTGTATGAGTGACTTAGGGTCCTCGAAAGGGACCAAAAAGAAGTTCTAAAATCAGCTTATTATCATAAATATGATGGTCAAAGAAATCATTCTTCCTTCATCTATATTGTTAATGACCTGATGGGTTCCTAGAAAGATCAATAAATAGCATACCATCAGCTTCCGCATATTACCGCACTGGTAGACCATCTGGTGTGACAGGTAGCTAGATCCATAGTGTTTGGTGAAAAACTTCTTTAAAGAATCACTATATGTCTCTTCTGAAGACCATGGGATACCACGAACAAGAACAGCAAAACGACTTACATTCTTAGAAGTTCCAGAAATATGTTCCAGCCTCACTTTAATGATGCTCTTATACTCCTAGGAGAGAAACAAGCATCTAGTCAGATATTGAATTGGAAGATATTAGCCAATCATAATGAAAATATGATACATTCTTCACCCTTACAAAGTAAAGAAGAAGGCAGGCCGAGCAGGAAATAAAATATATTGCAAGGCAGTGTGCCCAGAGCCTGAAAAGAAAAGAGGGACGAAGAATTAGAAAGAAAACGGAGGGGGCGCAGAAGAAAAGAAATAAAAATAAAATAAATAACATTATGCCACCAAAAGAAGAGCTAGAACAAAAGTGTTCTGAACCGCATTGAAAATAGACGCCTAACAAAAATGGGGAATTTAAGGCCACTTGAGTGTTTAAGGAAGTCACAAAAGGGCTAGTAATGTCTTCACCAGCATTATCTGTTCAAAACCAAAACAACATGATACTAAGACCATGTTTCTGTTCATCTCTTAGAGCAGAGAAAAAATACGCAATATACCTTCTATATCCAACCTACAACTGCAGTTAATCTAAGCATCCTTCATTTGCGATATTATTATTGAATAAGTATGAAGATAACATAAAATCAATGCATCTAAATCCCAAATCACCTTATGATACAACTGGACAAAAAGATCAGATCATGACAATTCTTAATTCAACTTTGACAGCTTCTTCCATGAGCAGTCACTCCAGGCGAAAAAAAAAATTCTGTGCATTGATATAATAACATAGTGTGCTCAAATGCTACTTAGCCATCTACAGAAGCCATTAACTCCCTTAGAGAATTACACAAGCTCCACACATGGGCAAGAGAAAAGCATACCATCTTGATCCTTCAGATATGTTTTGAATGGTAAATACTTCCAATGAAGCTGGTGAAAATTCGGTGTGCAGCTCATCCTTCCCAAAGTAATTCAAAGGAAGCACAAGGGACAAGGAGACAATACAAGCAATGGAGAATATCCGTATACTGCAAAGAAACAGCACCAATAAAATCTTATACACCATGTCACGTTAACTTCTGAGAAGATTAAATAAGAAACCGGGGGATCTTCTTCCTGCAAAAAAAAAAACTAGTCCAAGAGAAACAACGAGCACTTACATAAATAGCACCAATTCAGAATCACAAACTTTTTGCTAGAGGTATCAGGATTTTGTGGCGGCAAAAAAAGGTACCTGAAGACGAGTGTTCTGACAAAACAAATAGCATCCAAGCCACCAATATCCATTATCTCCTCATCGGTGGTTTCCCATGCCTTCAAAATCCAGCTAGGGCTAGGGACAAATCTATCATACCAGTGAGGATCGCGGCATTTCGATCGCATTTGTGCTGTAGTACGACCAAAGTACACGTTTCTCAGGCTTGGTTGTTTTCTTAGAATAGAATAGAGTGAGAAGAGCAGTACACAGACGCCTATATTGATCCCAGCTGAGGTCAAAAGACCAGATAATTCCATCTCAAATTATCAATCCAATAATCACAGAGCTTCGAGCATGATTACTAGAAATTCTAAAGAAGACACAACCTTCCCGCGCGTGAGCTTCGTTCAATAACCAAATTGAGCTTTACGCTATACGGTTCAATCTATGACGAACCTGAAGCTGAGACACCATTCCAAATACAATGAGGGAATTTGACGATGGTTTGTAAGAAAAAAAAAACAGAAAAGAGGAGATATTACTATTTACTATTCTTAAAATTTTTCTCGCAGACAGTATCGCAGCAGATATATTATGACATGACGTTCACAATTATGAAAAACAACTCCATGAGAAAGCAGACAGCAAAAGGACGGAAATGAATCAATACTCGAATCATACGTCCATTTTCACTGGCTAGTGCTCTTACTGCTTGTATCATTTCATAACCATAACAATTCATCAGCCACACGTGTGGCTTTCAAGAAGCTAGAAGACATTTTAAACAAAAGGACAAACAAGCAAACTAAATCACTAACGGAATGCATCATAATGAAGATCCATAAAATTAGTATAAAAAAAAACACAACAACAACAACAACAACAACAAACGCATCAAGAAACGAACAAGAAACAACGCATACCCTGAGCATCACATATTCAGCAAACTAATACAAGAAAAATAAAAACTCGATGCGAAATTCAAATGTGCTGCTTTGGAGGGACACGTGAACAGAAAATTTTGAAAAATCATCAAGATGAAAGAAAGTAACTTACATCATTACATGGCGAGACAATTACGAATTGTTCGTAATTCGGTGTCAGAAAATTCGCAATTTAACAACAAGCGAACATATCAAATGAAAATAATCATAAAAGAACCGCCAACGCTATTACTTTGACTCACAGAGAAAGAGAGAGTTGAGGAGACAGAAACCCTAATTGCAAAGCGAGGAGAACAGCAACAAATTCTCAACCGTGAAACGATGGCGACTACAATCGAATAATGCAGGGAAGGAAGCGATTAAGCGGGGGAAGACGGGGTTTGGTTTTTTAAGAGTTTGCATTTTGAGTAAAGAATAATTAATTGCAATTGAATTTAATTAATAACATCTTTCAAATCGAGTTATTTAATGCGTTGCCGCGTTGGGGTTAAAGACCCAACCGGTTCTCAAATCGAACCTGAGAAAGTGGAGCGTGCGGCTGAACCGTTAATAGATTTGTTTACGAAATTATCAGCGATAAATTGAAATCGTATGATATGAGCTGCACACCCACTATGTTTCGGGAAACAAGACTGCATTATATTAGCATTAAAAAATATTATATTATTGAATTTTTATATTAAAAAATTAAAATTTACTTCTAATTGTTTTTTATATTAAATAATTTATTATTTTTTAATAAAAAAATATGTATAATTTTAAAATTATTTTTACTAATTTTTAAAAAAGTGTTAAGATTTATTGAATAAATTTTTTTATCGGAAGTGTAATACTGCGTATTTTGAAATTCAATTTTTATCAAGCTTAAGTAGTTTATTAGTATAATTTGATGTAAACATTTAATTATTTTAATTTCGATTCGTTTTATAGATTTATCGACGATTTTGACATCATATTTGAATTTAATTAATTATTGTCATTGCGGATCATTCTAGATAAATTTGTTCACGATTATGATTTTATTATATTCATATAATTTCGATTTTTGGTTAAAAATCTGTATTTCCGTTCGTATAAAGTTTTAGACATTTCGTCGATTATTTCTCTTGTGTGCGTAAAACATATTTATTGCAATTCTTCCGATTCCTGTGTTTTCTCTCTTTTGATCCCTTTAAAATTTTTGAATCAATCTAAAAATATTATTGAGTTCATCCATCCATTCTATTTGTTCATGTTTTTCCCTTTCCTTCCGAATTGCTAAATTACGGAAAAATTCATTTACGCGATTAGACGATTTTAGCCGTTTTTTCTATTTTTAATTCGTTGGTCATCAAATAAGCTACGAGACCAAATATTTTTATATATTTGATTTTATAAAAATATTCCCCATCAATACGTGATAATTTGAGCCCCTATTATTCGTTTTGTGAATTTACGAAAAAACGTATTTCCGCAACTTACCCGTTTTTGTCGTTTTTGATCATTTTCCATCCGTCAAGGATCAAACCTACTCCGATACTTAATGTTTTTATATATTTGAGTTTCTAAGATTATTCCGAATATTTTCATAAATTTTTATAATTTTTAGAATTCAAGTGATATTTTTCCCAATGAGTGTCCATTATTAGGCTTTCTTGCAATTTAATTAATCAAAATAAATTGTAACCAATCATCTAACTAATATTCCAATCCTAACTAGTCTCCTAACCAAACCAAACTAGATTTTTAACTTGGTTACATTTCTCCTAACCAAAAGGTGCCACTAGTACCATATTCATGATTTTATGACATTTCTCTTACACGCTCAATCATAGCCTATCATCTCTCTTACACCCCTAATCCTAGCACTCAAGTGAGGCCAAGGTCAAACCAAAAACTCAATCCACACTCCACCATATCAGATCCTACTCTATATTTGTCAAATCGTGTGTTCCTATCTCAAAACGCACATAAAATCATAGATTGTAGCAGAGTGCAAAGTTGATTACTTTCCAACTTTGAGCAACTCCTTCTCTCTATCTGGTTATCATTTTCCTTTGGTTTTTGTTTCTTTCGAAAGTCTGCACTACATACTATGAATCCATATAATTTAAATCCCTAAAGTCGAAATCCCTCATGCTTATTCATAGCAAAACTTTTGCTTCCCGACCAGCTTTACAAAATCAGCAAAGTTGATTTTTTTGGTGACTTCGAGCATCTTTTATGCATCCACCTTGATTCCTCTACCCTATATTCTTGTTTGGTATTTTTCCTTGCATGTTATGCCTCATCTACAAACCCTTCTTACCAAGGAAATCGTTCCCCTGTCCTCTCCTTTTTCCTCTCCTATCTGCATTGCCGAGCAACATTGAAGTTTTTGCTGCAGTGGTTAAGTGGGTTGCAGCAAAGATTTTGTGTCTTTCATGATGCGGGAGCAGAGTAACAGAACATAACACCGAGGAAGACAGTTACGCTACTCAGAACAGGTGCATGAATAGGGAGTATGCATGGCTTCATGTAACATTTGTTAGCTAGCGTAACGTTTATTTTTAAGTACTAGTTATTGTTATTTACTTTTAGTTAACGTTTGTTAGCTAGTGTAACATTTATTTTTAAATACTAGTTATTGTTATTTAATTTTATTCAACGTTTGTTATCTAGCGTAACGTTTATGTTTAAGTACTAGTTATTGTTATTTACTTTTAGTCAGTTAGTAACTGACTATTAACTAGCTAGTCTTAAGGGAATTAATGCTTTTGGGAGGTAATATGCTTGTAATCTTTTGAGAAGATGCTTGGTTCCTTGGCTATATAAACCATAGGAAACCGAGTAGAAAGACACAACTTGAATAAGAAGAACAACCTTAAGCATTGCTTAAACCCGAATTCTGTGTGGATTCATCTCGAAACAAAACCGAATCTGTGTGAACGGTTTTGTTCTCGAAACCTTAATCTTTATTTCTATGTGGTTTAAAGATTAATTTACCCTTCTACCTCATGTTCCATCATCATCCACCCCTTCAAATCCCCATCATCAACCTTCATAATCCATACTCATCAAATACTCCATATAAACTCCATCTAAATCTAAAACTCTAATCGTGCACGCATCATTTCATGCCTTCTTTTCTCCTTGTGTTCCTTCCCTTTAACCCTCCAAAACCTTAATCCATCATTCCTTTGTGGTTAATGGTTGTTTTGTGGTGGTTTTCAAGCCTCCATATTCAAGAGTAATATTTTATATTTCACTTCTTCCATTCCAATTCCTTTCTTTCCCTCTTTTGTTATTTATTGAACTTGGTTTGTCTAACTCATTTACCTTATATTCTTGAAGGTGACAAAGTGGGTTTAGAGATGGAATTTCTAGATTCCTTATTTTAGCTTTGCTAAGGAGCTTAGGAGTTTTGGTAACAAAACTAACATTTAGAAATAGTATTTTGTGCTAGGTGTATTATATGTTCTCTTATGTGTGGATAGCTTTATTGTAATTATAAGCATGAAATAATATCTTGAAAATATTGTATGGCATGTGTATATTTCTACCTTATGTGCTTAAGCATGAATATCTAATGAGAAGATGGTTTGTGTGATTCTTTTTATATGTTTATACCTGCTGGAAAAGTGATGAATATTTAGTGAAGAGGTGATGAATTTTTAGTAGAGTCGTGATGAATTTACAGCATAGTCGTGATGAATATGCCTGGATCCGAGTAGTTTAGCTCTCGCCCTTGCTATTTTATGTGTGCTTTGGTTGTTTTAAATTTATCTAAGCATTCCCCTATATGTATAATAGTGTATAGAAGCTAGGTTATGAGGTTTGGATCATTTAGAGTTGAAATGAAATTTGTAGAAGGCTTGCACATATTCAACCATGGGTACATTGGGCAATAAAGATTGTTTTTCAAAGTTTTAAGTGCATCATTATCTTCATTGGGTCTTTTACATAAAATTTGGTATATGATATGTTAGGATTTGATGTTGTTTAGAGTAAGTTATGAATTTTAGAAGCTTAAGGAAATTTTTGGTAATTAAAGACATTTTGGCCATTATATGTAAAATTCCATAAATTTTGGAGACCTAATTGAATATTATGCTAATACAAGAATTTATAATTTATAATTCTAATACTTGGGTGACATTGACAAGTAGACTTAGAGACCTTAATTAAAATAATTCATTAAGTAGGAAAAAGAAAAAGAGAAAAAGACATTGTGGGTGTATTGAGGATTCTTAATATTTTATCTTATTGTCCTATTGATATTTCATCCTAAGAAAATAATTGGTTAAGTGTAATATCTTTTAACATGAAATACACCTCTCTTGAACTTAAGTTAAATTAGTTGACCTTATTGACATCTTAGTCATTTATTATGTCTTTAGACTAGTTAGTTAATTTAGTATTATAAGTGAACCCTTTTTTGACTGAAATATTAGCTATTGATCTTTGCCTCGAATAATTGGAATTAATGTACATTGAGAACTAATTATATTGGGCCTTTCATGGCATGGAACTTAGGCTTTAACGCCTTAACGATCTTCCTTAGGCTTTTATGCCTTAATGATATCCCTTGGGCTTTAATGCCTCATATATTCAGCTGGACTTTAATGGCATGATTATGGGCCTTTGTGCTCTAAATGGATTGAACCTTGATTCATCTATGGATTAAGTGCATAGGCAATATTGGAATTTGCTAAAATAATTGGTTTATGCTCAAAGAAGTGATTAAGTGATGTTTTGTGGCCTTTTTCTTTTTCAACCTAAATCTTTGATAAAATATTAATCACTTAAAGTGAAAGATTTTGAGACGAGACTTGTACTACTCGGGGTAGTTATCCGAGTTAGGTTTGGTATTCACTTGGTACCATTCCGGTGTTTTTTATTCTGTGATCTCGGGTGCCTTATGAGGTCTGGAGAGGCTCTTTTCTACTCTATATAGGTGTCTTGATATATTTCAGCCCTATTGGGAGTATGCATACTTAAGTGACTAGGTGTCCTATTATTTGATGGTCTAGTTACGTTTTTGGGCGGGTCAGCTAGGGCTAGTACCGTTTGAGTACTAGATTAGTTGTTTATGATTTCTTGAGTCTCTGTCCTCAAGTTAATATAATAAATTGGTTGTGATCACGATGATAAAATATAATAACCAATGGATTCCATCTACCCATATATCCATATTACATTATTTTATACTTGAAGGTTGAGTTTCGTGTTCTCCATTGACATATATATGTAAGCATGATATTATCTTGTTATTATATACTCTATTACTTTCTTCGCATGGACCTCGCACTCAATGCTATCTTTTTAGGATAGTTGTGTTGCTCAGTACATGATGCTTACTGATAGTACACATTTGTAGACGTTATGTCACAGATATATGATGATGATCCTGCGGACTTTGAAGAGGTTCCTTGTGCGGAGTGATGCGGGTTTATACCCCTAGGGTTAGGGTGTAGAGTTATTTCTATTCGAGGTCACACATGTTATGTGCCCCAGATTTTGGATATCTCTTTTAGACTCTTCAGTCTCTTTTAACCCCCTTATCTCTTTTGGATATTGTATTATATGGAGCATGTACTCCAAACTATTTTATTATGTCTAAATTATTCAAGTCTTTTGCTATTTATATCTATTTCCGTAAGCTTTGATTTATTTGATGTAAAGTTTTTGCCTTGCGTGTAGTACGATAAAGGTATGAACTAGACTCGTGCTATGTGTGGCGGTAACACCTATTATATTATGTTAATGCTTCCGCTTATAAAAAAAATTGTAGTAAATTTTGGAGTGTTACAGGAAGAGAGTAATATTTTATTTCGTTAATGGTCTATTTGTTTTGGAATTAATGGAGGTGAATTAATTATTTTAATCCATTTGGGGACTAATTTTATTAACTTCGACGATATGAATCGGAATTCAAGTTTAACTTCAGTTTATCTTGATTAATCTTATTTTTATTAACCTCCGACTCTAAGATAAAGAAAGTAAAGGTTAATATATAATTAATATTTTAATTTGATCGGACAAAAATTTCTTTAATTTATATCAATTGAATCACCATTTTCTTTTTGTCCATTCTCTTTTATTATATGTCTCATTCTTCATTATTTTATTTTTTTAAAATTTATTTATCTCAATCTAAATAAAAATTTTAAAATATTTATCTCAATTTATTTAAATTATATTAATACTATTTAAATAATATTTAAAAATATTTATTTTAATTTAATTTTATTTTTTATCTAAATTAATTTTTAATATTGGGTGCACCGTTAGGGAGAGAGGGTTGCATTTTTTTAACTAGCTGACTCTTGTGGAGATGCGCGGTTCACACGTGGCATGTCATCAAGGGTGATAGCGTGAAAGAAATAAATCTTGACTACTATCACTGTTCACATCGGTCGGTCCGACTAATAGGGAGGTAGACACTTCTTTTCTGTGATTCTTTATTGCTCATTTTGGTATTCGGTAACAGGGATAAAAAAATTATTTTTATATTTTATATATTTTATATATTTTATTTAAAATTAAATATTTATATTCTAATACATATATATTTTAGATCTTAATTTAATTTAAAATAAATATTTTATTAAAAATATATTTATTATTATTAAATACTTAATATAAAAGATGCAAAATATAAGAAAAAAAAATTTACATCTCCATTATCCCAATACCAAACAGACCCTTAGTGACTTGTGAGCGGATGAAATCACGAAGGCACGAAAAATGTTTATCTTTTTCATTTTTATGATTTTAAAAAAATATATATATCTCAATGCTCTTTATAAATTATTTTTTTTATAAAAAAAAACTTTTTTCTTGTCATCTTTTTCTCATTCCCATTTTTATAACCGTACGACATTGGATGCAATAGGATAGAAAATATATCATCTGACCTCCCTGCTATTACATATTTTTGAACCTGATATATATATACATATAAAGCATTATTTTGAGAAGAGCATTATTTTGTTTTGAGAGAAAATTAAAAAATTATCATATTCTAACTATTTCATACGAGACAATGAAAGTACATTGCCCCACACCAAGCCCTATCTTAGGAGCTTATTACTTCAATGGCTGGTTTGGACCTTTAAATAAATAGAATAAATATAGAATATGTGTATATTGTCTATAGAAAAACAAAGAGTGACTGCTTTACCTTTTAAATAACAAATAAATATTCAATGGTTGTGTTTTATTAATGGATATTTTTAATATTTTCTACTACCGAATAAACCTTATTGTTTTTAAAAGTGTAAGCAATCGTCCGGCATAGCTGCTTAAAACAACCTATGGTTGGTGCATGACAAAAACTTCTATTCATTTACGATAAATTCTTAATGTTTTAATCCTTGACTTTCAAATACTTAAGCTATTGATTTCTTTGCAAATATTATTAAAAAAACAGTCATTACTTTATTAGATAATCCTCGAGCATGTACTTTGTTGATGACATTTAATTTGATTAGAATGTGGGAGCAAGCTTTTATTTCAATGTTCTCATTTTCTGATTCTTTTATATTTTTTTCTTTTTGGCTTCTATGGATACACAAGAGCATAATGATATTACTAGTTTTGTTTTTTTAATCATAGGTTAATTATTTATTTACCAAGAAATTTCCTCTACTTCTTTATATTTTTAATTACATCTTTAAATTTTTTATTCTTTTTTTCAAATAACTATATATTCAAATTTAACTTATTATTCAAAGTATGATGTGTTGTTATCATTTTTCGTTATGGCAAAGTTGCAATATCTATTTTTAAAATAATCTTCTTAAAAAAAACATAGAATCCTACATGATAATTTCAACTTTAATCTTGTTTACATAACATTTATAATCCTTTAAAATTATCTATATATATTCCTTTAATATGTTCTAATAAGCATCATTATTTTCCTCCTTATACATTTCCATGTATGCCTATAAAAATACAGTTACATCCATGTAACATCTTATAATTAACTAGTGAAAATTTTCGTTTTGTGGAAATATAATATTGAGATAATTAGATGCTATCGCCATCCTCAACATGAATCCGACTTACTGTATCATTATCATATCAAATAGAAGGCAAAAAAATTACAATTTTAAATAAGATTAAATAACAGAATGAGGAATTTTTTCATAAATCTTAGAGAAAAATCTCCAAGTACAATATAACCAAAATGTAATAAAAGTGATACAACGGAACTAAGAATCCATGAGGTATCAAGATAAAATTGCTAACTACCGAATAACATAAACTCTATGTTCAAGTCCCAACAGATAAATCACTCATCCACATAAAATGCATCATAATAACCAAATTTATCAAGGCATTCTCTAAAGACTTGCACACCAACACCTAAGTCATCTACTCGTATAGCACCCGTAAAAAAAACTATTAATGCTTACATATTTAGTAAGGTAACAATACATGTCATAAGAATATAACATATATAACACATAAGGTTACATGGATAAATTAAACACGCATATTAATTATAATATGAGATGGATCAAGAGAGGAATTGAAACAGAGTTCTATATTAGAAAATGTATACATTCCATTTACTCAATTACATTGAGCTCCAATACCCCACAATTCTAGTTCAGGGGAACAAACATGTACGACTTAAAATATTCCCGGTTACTATTATCGTCGGATAAAACAAATTAGTACGACTCCCAGAGTTGATCCCTCCCAGCCACTATTTTGGCCTTGCGGAATGGACATATATGACTTCCAAGGAAGAAAGCTCTCGACCGCTATTTTTTTTCAGTGAAACGGATAAATACAACTCAGCCCTACTTCACTTGATCTCTTACTTTAACTGTTAATATCTTATTAGACTGTTTGGTTATCTCATTAATTAGCATGCATACTTTTCATAAATAAACAAGGCACATAAATCACAAGCAAGGGCAATCTAGATCATTCCCCCAAGGGAATGGCTATAACGCCTCTATAAAACCTTAATTTTACAAGACAAGCATAACTTCATCTATAAGACTCAACAAACTACCAAATTTAGCCCAAAATATCTAAAAATAAAGGTCGAACTTAAACATTTTGCACATGCAATAACGAGCATGTCCCTAAGGTTACTATTCTCAATTTAAATCTTTTTCATATTTTTTTTGACATGTGTCATTCATAATTAACCCAAGTATTTCACATAACATACTTAGCATATTTTTGCCTAATTATTTAAAAATGCTAAAATTATATGTTTAATTCAAACCGACCAAAATATTCCTATTATGCTTAAATGCCTGAAGACCTCTTATTACATAACTTATGTCATACTCAACATACACTCTGTCATGTAACATGTAAAATTAATTATAAAATCCTAAATGATTACCATGCCATATTTTTTCCAAAAACTACATAGAAAATCCCAAATGCCCTTAATATCTAGAAGTACCCAAATAGGTTACCAAAACCCCACAAGTCCCAATATTATAAATTTCCAATCCTTCAACATATTTCATGATGATAATTACTAACCATATTCACAACCCAATCTTATAGCTCAATTAAAAATAATGGATCATGCCAACATTCTAGGGTTGCCAGATAAGGCCTAACTAAGCAATATCACACAAGCTCATACTTTTGCATAATGATCATACTTTCATAATATGATATAACACAAACACGGTATAACATTAGCAACATTATTTCCACAAATATACTATACCAACATGATTTCAAGTAAGGAAGCATATTAAAATAGCATTACGTGTAATAAACGCATAGTATCAAAATCCCTTTATTTATGGTATGTATTCTTACAATAACACAATGTTAGTCTCAAAGCAAAATACTCCTAATCTTTGGGCTCCAAAACCACCATATGATCACCTAAAAGGAAACAAGAGAATGAAAGACGAGGAAACATAGCATAAGAAAAGTAAGGAAGGTAAGGCAAATGAGGGAAAAAGCAAGGAAGATAAACTGGATCATTACGTGAGGGTCATCCGTGCTTAGGGTTATTTACATAAGCAATTCAAATAGAAAAAAGGGACGAATAATAAGAGAAGCTCACATTGGAAATGGTAGAATGCATGTTTGGAAGCACACGATGCAAATTCAGTAGCACAAAGTTTACGAACTTGGCTAGCACACAGCGAGACTCAGCACACAAGGTGCACAAGCTTGGTTAAGGAAGAACAAGCTTGGAAATACACCTACATGCTCAATAAAGGACAACACAAGCTCAGTTAAGGCGACACAGGATTAGTAAGGGTAATGGATGCATGGGAGGCTCAATCGCATGAAGAACTCACATAAAAGGCTTAGGTGCATGAATGGTGGCCACAATTGAGGTGTGTTTGGATTCACAAACTAACCCAAAAAATGTTGGTGGTGTTGGAAGCAAAGAAAAATGACAAATTTAATGTAGAAGGTGGAGAAATTAACCAAAGGCCAAATAAAAATTTTTATAGCAAAAAGATAATGAAGGGATTTAATGGATTTGTAACAAGTGACTAGGAGGTGAGAGATAGATGATTTTATATGGCATGTTTGTGTGTAAAAAGAAAATTTTAGAGCAAAAGGAGAATGGGAGTTTGATGGCTTACAATAAGTGACCAAGAGGTGAGAGATATATGGTTTATGTGGTTGATTTGTGTGTAAAGGGATGGTTTTAGGGAGTTGGGGCGTGAGGTCAAATTGTAAGGTTGTGATGTAGAAAGCTGGGGAAGAAAATGGAGATGGGACTATGGCATGTAATAGTGCAACATGAAAGCAGGGGTGTTGGGTGTGGGTTTGGGGTAAGATTTGGTTATAATAGGCAAACTAAAGCAATTTTGGTCGAGGAAAGGGGAGGAGGATCTACAGGGGAGGAAAAAGGGCTATAAAGAAGAAAAGAGAAACAAAAGAGATATATAGGGAGAATGGGGGAAGGGAAAAGGAAGACAAGGGATTTAGCAGTGGAATAAAAAAACTTAGAATAAGGGTTAAAATACTAATCGCTCGGGATTATGGTTAGACTAAAACTTGGGGATATTACAATTTATTCCAATGTATGAACACTTTTTTAGCATTTTGGAAGATATTAATTACTAATTATAATATCAAAATCCATTATCATTTAATTATGGCCATCATAATCAATATGACAAAAGTCCAACTTCACTAATGTTGTGAAATTTTTAGTCATATCTGGCCATATGTGCTGTAACACCCCATTTTAACACTTGAAACTTTATTTTAAAAGAGTAATTATGGAGCTAAAATATTAACACACGGGGTGTTCCCGTCACTATTAGCATAATTCTAATATCCTCTACCTATATTATATCAAGTGTTAATGTCATACCTTAAAATCCTATTTTAGGAATTAAAAATATAATAAGGATTATTGGATAAGGTTTAATTATATATACCATTTCTAATAAAATAATAATAATAATATTAATATTATTATTATTATTATGGCTATAAAAGGAGAAAGATGATGTAGGATCTAATTAATGGGGGTTAGAATTATTTGCTAAACTAAAATAAATTATAAGTAAATCATAATAATAATTTATAATTAATAAAATAATTATTTTATTATTATTACTAATTTTTATTATTCCTAAAATTCAAGAAAAAATCCTAGACCACCTAACCACCTCATTTTCCTTTTTTATCCTTTTCCTTTGTATTCCTTTTCTTTCTCCTTTTCTTCCTTTTATGTTTTTTTTTCTTCCTTTCCCTTCCCACGGGAGACTGAGCCACACCCAGCACAGGCCCAGTTTCCCCCGTCCCCCTCCTCTCCTTTCCTTTCCCTTCCCTAACCCACTCTTTATTTCTTTCTTCTTCTCAACATGGCCCAGCATGGGCACCCATGCCCTTTAACATCCCCAAAATTTCACAATTGAAAATTTTTGTTTAATCAAAAACCATACACTAAGATAGGGGTGTTACCGTCGTGATCGACACAAGTCTAACCCCCGATCCATCTCGTATCAACCACAAGGCTAGAAAACTCACAAGACATTAATTCGATAAGGGCATAAAACCATAGGGATTTTAATAATTCATAATTAAAAAGAAAAGCAGAGTGCATGATACAAGAGTTAGTATAGAAATAGAAAACCAGTACGGTGTCAAAGCCCCTACGGGCAAAATAGTACAATTAATAAAAGATGGTAAAAACAGAAACAGGTGAGTCCAGAAAACACTCGCTCTTGGACCCCATGCCAGGTTCAACAGGCCATCACTCAGCCCCGCCCAATAAATCGAATGCATCAAAGTCATCAAATGTAGCATCGCCTACCTACATCAACTTAGAAGGGGCCACTGCTCGTGGGAATGAGCAACACCCATGAAATGGGTGATCAATACACTATATATTGAGCAAGGTAACCATATGGATATGACCATGCAAGTACAAATAGGCAAATAAAGCATAAAATACTTCATTTAGGTTTATATCATCATTCGAGACATATGCCATTATCTTCGTCTTACACATTTCCCATAATATTTCTGCATGAGTACGGGGACCCCCACTATTATAGCAGGTGAATTGAAAAATGCTCTAGGGAAAAAGGTGCCTGAACACAATTATAGCCGGTGGACTGGATAACACTCATGGGCAAGACGCACCTGACTATTATAGCAAGTGCACCGAAAATTATCCTCACTTGGCCCTGACTCACGTGGTGTTTCGCTGTAAGTAGTTAGTATCTTTTTCATGATTTATTTCCGTACAAGGTTTGGCTTATTGAACTCGAGACCCCCACTATTCTAGCCGATGGACTAGAAATCGCTCTCCTGGGCAAAACGCTCCTGACCACTATTATAGTCGGTGGATCAGAAAGTATCCTCACTTGGGCCCAACTCGATAATCTTTTACTTTAAGTATTTAGTATTTTACTCGTGTCTTGTTCCATATACAACCTCAACCAGGCATGCATGACCCACTGGAATTTTCATTCTCACTTTTTATCCCAGCTCTCCTAAAAAGTCTCGTCCTATATCTTGGGACCTTTATGCACCCTAGGACTCCAAGACTTCTTCCTCACCTTTCCCTCGCTCACCATGAAAAACCCAAACTCCTATGCATGTGGATAAATTCCCACTTCCTATATCTCCATTTCAACTCACCATTTCCCTCTAGGGTTTTTCCTTATAAATCCTATTATGGCCTATGTGGCTTTACGTCTCTTTATCCTACACAACCTATGCTCCCCTTTGCTTCCAATACCACCACTCCACTCAAGCCACACCCAACATCACAACCTCACTTCCCATCCTTCACATGTGACCATGAAAACCCTAGTTAGTCCCCCAAACCCTAGTACTTCTCATTTCTTTTATGTTATCCCCTTATCACCCACACACCATTTCCTTTTCCACTTGACTCACTTCCTCTTCCATGGGACACCCTTCCATTCTTATCCCACACTCTAACCACTTCCATTATCTCTCCCTTCCACGCACACTTCCCCCACTTAGGGTTTTCCTCAAAAACCCTAGCTAAGTCTCCCACGCACCCTTATACCAACCGACATACTATTTTTCACTTATGGACTCCAATCACCCAAGCTACTCTTCCCTCACCTTTCTTAACCCTTAAGTTACCTTTTCCTACGTAAAAGTACCCCCATGCAAAGACTAACCACCCCATGCAAGCCTCCCACTTCCCATACAAGATTATTCCATCCTCCTATTTTCTTCATATTATCCTTTTATATATCCATTCATAAGTCATGAGATACTTAGGTCTTTCTCACTTCTCTCTTACAACTCTACTTTCTTTACTTCCTTTATCTTCTCAGAACCTCATCATACTACTTAAAGACTCCTAGCATGCATGTCATATAGGGAAATAATACATAGGGTAAAAATACATAAGGCACAACACAGATACATGTCACATCACCATAGTACACATGTTATATCACATGTACAACTTACCTTAGCTCCACACATAGCAAGCTACACTACAAGCATATTATCCATAACCATATAAGGTATAAATATATAACTAAACACACATCAATGCATAACGCACTATTTAGCCTTAACCATATCCTTACCTAGAACGATACCGTGATTGGAGCACGACTCCTACGCCTCCTTAGGGGATGGATTTGGTTCACCTATAAGAGTGGAACACTAATGTTAACTTCCCTCTTAATCCTTTCATCATCCCCTAATTGATTTTTAGTAAGAAATTAATATTAGTAATGATAATAATAATAGTCTTGGTAGTATTAATAAGGTTAGTATTATTAAAGTGGCCAACAATAATATTAATGGTAGTATTAATCATAATAAGGTTAACAATAGTAATGATGATAATAATAGTAATAATGGCAGAATAGTAGTAGTAGTAGTAATACTAATACTAATAATAAAGATAATAATAATAAAGATAATAATAATAATAATAATAATAATAATAATAATAATGATGATGATGATGATGATGATGATGATGATGATGATAATAATGATGATGATGATGATGATGATGATGATGATGATAAGGCTAAAATAACAATCGTACAAAATAATCTATACTTAAGTGATAGTAAAGGTTAGGGTACAAGAAGTGGAGGTGGCAGTTAGGGTGGCAGCAGCGGCAATGACGCACGATGGTAATGGCAGCAGCGATGGTAGTAGAAGTGGTGGTTGTTTGGAAAAGTTAGGCTTTGGGTTGGAAGAGAGAAAGGGAGGTGGTGGTTATGAGGTGGTAGGTTCCCTAGACCAAGAGGGTTACAGTGGTGATGGTGGCGTAGTAGGGTGGCAGCGCAGGCGGCGGTGGCTGTGGTGGCTAAAAGTGGTGGAGAAGGAATGAGGAGGAAGGAGAGGGAGAAAGGGGAAAGGAAGGGTATGGGGAGGTAGAGGAAGATCTGTTAGATTGAAAGGGAGGTAGTGGGGGTGGTGGTTGTGGTGGAGGAGGCAGTGCAGGGTGGCGATGGGGTGCAAAGGGTAGCTCGAGCTGCCCACTTTACACAGGTAGGGCAAGCTGCGTACGAAGAGTTAGGGGCAGGGAGTGGTTTGGTTTAGTGGAGGGTAATGTAGGGAAGAGGCTTGGTGGTGGTTTGGACGGTGATGATGCACGACGGCGGCTGGGGCAATGTCTAAAGGTGTAGTGGTGGGGAGTTTCGGGAGGTTTATGGGCAAAGAAAAAGGAGAGGAAGAAGGGTGACGCTAGGATATTTATAGGAGTGGGGAGTAGAAGAAGACAAGGGAGGATGAGGAAAAGGGAGTAGGAGGGACACAAGCTCACCGATCGGCAGTGGCTGGCCTATACAAGCTTATAGGTTGTAAGGTTGTAGGGAGTAGGGGTGAGAAAGGGAAGGGGAAGGGGCGTGCGAGAGGGGTAGTGTAGGGGTAGGTTTGGCTTGAAATAGAAAGGAAAAGGACGAGGAAGAAAAAGGGAGAGCAGGATAAGGTTGTGCGGGTGTAGTGGAAGACGAGTAGTGGCAGGGAATGCGCGACTTGAAGCGTGAAGGAAGGAGAAGAGAAGGAAGAAGAAGGAGGAGGGCATGCCATTTAGGTGGGGAGAAAAGAAAATTGAGCCAGCCTGCACGCGCGGGAGAGAAAGAAGAAGGAAGGGGGTTGGGCTGCGCGGGGGAGAAAAGAAAGAGAGAAAGAGATGAAGGGACTGGGCCGCACCTACGAGGCCTAAATCGGCAGGAGGAGGGAAGAAGGAAAAGAAAAAGAAGAAAAGAGGGAAAAAAAGGAAAATGTGGTGGTTGGGGTATTTGGGGTCTTTTGTGTTTTTAAGTTTTTAAAAGTAATAAAATTAGTAAAAATAAATAATTAAATTCATTTGTATATTAATTTATAAATTTTGGTTAAATCTTCTTAAATTCCATTTTAGTTAACGAATTACTCTTATCTCCCATAATTTAATCCTATATTATTTCCCTTTTATCTTAATTACTCCCATTATTTTTATTAAAAATGTTATATTTAATTGATCTCATATATTAATCCCTATTTTATTATAAATTCCTAAATTAAGGTTTTATAATATTACACGTCTGTTCCCCTTCTTGTTCCTTTTTCTCCCTTTGTTTCTTTCCTTCTTACCCTTTTGGCTTTTGCCCTTATTTTCAACATCCCCCCTAGCGGAGTTGCTGGTCATGGCTGCTTCATAGCTCCGTCCTTCTCTCTCCCTTCCCCCTTTCCTCATCCAAACCTATAGGGTGTGTAGTTGGCACTACCCTATCCCCTCTCTTCTGTGACCCCCAACTCCTCCACCTAACCCCTACAACATCTTTGTCTGTCCCTATGTCATGCAGCTACGCCGGCTTGCACACCGGCCTATAGCCAACCACCCCTCCCTTTGTCTTATTCCCTCCTTTTTCCAATTCCCCCAACCATTTCCCTTATAAATACACCCATTGCACCCTCAATCCTCTCTTTTTTTCTGCTGATCAAACACCCCTAGCCTTACTCACATAGCCCCTTCAACCGTCGCCACCGTGGCATTGTGCTACCGTTGCCACACCCTCCCATCCTCTTCCCTTCATCACCCTCCACTCAACAAACCTCCTCCCTGCTTCTAACTCCCCTTCATTACCCTTTTGCACTGCTCACCACTGCTTGCGCTGCCCTATGCCCCCACCACCGTAGCAACCACCACCCTCACTACCTCCCTTCTTACCCAAACAACTCTCCCCTACCTTAACACACCGGCACTTCCCCTTCCTTCCCCCTCTTTCCTCCTCTTTATCTCTTCTTTCCTCTCATTCATCACCACTGTCTCTTCTTGCGCTGCCTTCGTGAGGTGCCACCACCACCACCACAACCCCCTCTAACCCAAAAACCCCACCACCTAAGAAACCCTAACTCCTCTCCTGTTTCCCAACCCCAAAACCCTTCCTTTTCAATCATTGCCACCGTTGTGCGCTACCACCACCCCCTTGCTTTTTGTCCCTTTTGGTTGTGCCTTTACCCCTTCTACTTTCTTAGTATATTTTATTTTAAATATTTTGTTATTATTAACATTATTATAATTATTATTACTATTACTACTACAAATATTTAATTAGGTAAATAAAGAAAAAGGGAAAAGGAGAAGGAAGAAGGTTAAATGACTAGTATGTTATTTTTATAGGTTGTGAGAAAAACCCTTCCTATGAGGAGGCATACAATTTGTGCTCCAAGCCCACTGTCCTATTAGGTAAGGATATAGTTAAGGCTTTGGGTTTGTTATGAATTATGTGATTATAAATGTAATAGTATATGATGTATACTTATATGTGAATGTGAACTAAATACATGTGCAGTTTAGCTTGACTTACAAGGAGCTAAGGTATGTTGAGTATGATTTATATTATATGTAAAATGTGTGATTTTGCTTGTTATGTATGACATGCTCTTATGTATGGTTGTTATGGTATGGCATGCATGCTTAGATGCCTTAGGTGGGTTTGAGTGGTTGTGGGGAAAACTAAAAGAAACAAAGAGAGTGGAGTGAGTAAGGAGGAGTGGAGAAAGGCCTAAGAGCATTATGAAATATAGGTGAGAAAATAAAGGAAGAAAGTAATAAAATGAAGAGTTAGGATAAAAATCTTGCATGGGAAGTGTGAGACTTCCATAGGGGAAAAGCTTATGTGGAAAAAGTTAGTTTGAGGGTTGAACATAGGGAGGAAAGAGTATTTTGGGTGAATGGAGTGCTTGGGGAAGAGATAGTACGTGGGTTGGTGGAAGTATGCGTGGGAGCCTAACTAGGGTTTTAGGGGGGAAATCTTAAGTGTAGGGGTATTATAAGAGAGGTTAAGGAGGTTGGTTGGATTTTGGATTGTGATTAGGAGCGTGTCACGTGGAGGGTGTAAGGAAAGTTAAATGGGGGTGGAGTTTGTGTATGAGGGGAAGGTGTAAAAGAAAAAAGGTGTATTAGGGTTTTTTGGGGGTGTCCAACTAGGGTTCTTTTATCACATGTGGAATTTGGAGAGTAGGGTTGTGATGTTTGGAGTGGGTTAAGTGGAATGATGGTGTAATCCCCCGAAATTTTAAAAAGCCTGTAATTTAATAAATAACTTTTAATTGAGATAAATTAGCTTGTAAATCTATTTAATTTAATTATTTTATGGATTTTTGAGTATATAAAATTAGATATAAATATTTAATAAATTAAAATAAATATTTTGTTATTTTATCATACTCTTATTATTTAAATAAATTTTTAAACCATTATTTTACTAAAATTATCCTTTTTTAAACCTATATATTTAATTATATTAAATTAAATTATTAAATAAATTTATTACCCATAAATATTGCATTTTATTATTTTATAAATTAAATTATTTTAAATATATCATTTTCCCTTTCCTTTTTTTCCTTTTCCTTCTCCTTTTTCTCCTTTCTTTCTTTTTTTCCTTTTTCTTCCCTTGGGTTGTCGGTACCCCGGCCTGCCTCTCCCCTCACCCTTGCTTTGATCCATATGGGGCAGACCCTCTTGGGAGGATAAGTGTAGATGTAGTTAGCCATACATGTCTAGGGTGAAATACTTTCGAATAAGATATGAATAAGATACTAATCACTTAAAGAGGAAGATTGTTGAGCCGGACCCAGACCGGTCCACCAGTGAATAATAGTGGCCAGGAGCATTTTGCCCTGCATGATCGATCCATCAGCTATAATAGTGGGGGATTTCGTGCTCAACAAACCAACCTTAATAAAAAGACATGAGAAATACACTAATTACTTATAGTGGAACACCATGTGAGTTGAGGCCAGACCGGTCCACCGACAAATAATAGTGGCCAAGAGTGTTTTTCCCTACATGACCGGTCCACCAGCTAATAATAGTGGCTAGGCGCATTTTTCCCTGCATGACTGGTCCACCGGCGAATAATAGTGGGGTTCCCGCACTCACATGGATCTTTATAATCCGAGATGATTGATTAATGATGGACTAATGGCCTTAAGGCCCCAAAAGTATCGATTGTTAATTATGGCCTATTAAAATTTGGTTGGTTTGTTAAGTATGCAATTGCACAAATGCACCATTAATATCCAATTGACTTGTCAAATATGTTAATGTATGTATCTGACTATTATGTTTACACATGTTGTTATGTATGGGTATAGTGGTACATCATGTGTTATATTGCGTGCCTACCTTTAAGTGCGTTTTGAAGGGTTACTTAGTACCGTAGTACTGAAGGGTTCCATTCGCAGGGCCTTTGCCTATTCAATGGACAGTGTCCCTTACAGGTCACCACTCCCCTCCGCTGATTAGATTTGACATGAATTAGATGGAGGGAGTGGGAGTGGGTATTACTTGAAAGTGCTCACAAAAAGATAAAAAAAAAGGGAGAGACATTGTAGGAGGATTGGTATATTGAGTGTGATTGGATTATGGCAAGGTTTTTGGTCAATTCTTAGCATCCAAATTTGAGATATGATTTTCCAACATATCAAAGGGACATTCCAACTAAAAGAGTGATAGAGTACGTATTTTACAATTTTTAGGATAATTACATTGGTAGAAAAGTTAGAGAATAGAGATTTATTAGGAAAATAGCAAATGAGTCCAAAAAAGTATAAAAAATTATGGGGAGCTGTAGAATGAATTTAGAAATCCAAACATATAAAAATATTGGATATCAGAATTGGGTTGGAGCTCAATAAATAGAAAACAAGCAAAAATGGCAAAACTTAATAATCCTAAAATCATGTTTTTTCCACAAATGAGCTAAACAACTATTATAGACTCCAAAAGGATATGGATAGATGAGGAATAATTTTGCAAAGTGAAATATATATAAATATTTGAATTTAAAATTTTTTCGAAGTTCAAACAAGTTTAAATAGAGAAATAGAAATTTCTATGACTTTGCATTTTAGAAGAAACATATGAACTTAAAAATGTCTGAGACAACCATCTAAGCTTAGAATAGTTTTAGAAGTAAGTAGAATTTTTGGAAGATCCAGAATAAGAGAGAAATAACTTTTTTTAAAATTACTTAAATTGTGATTCTTTTGCAAATGATTGAAATATTTCCACAAACAAATAATTAATTAGTGGAAGTCTTGAAAATGATGTGGAAAGCATCAATGAAAGAATATGCTTAGAAATATTTTTAGGAATAAATTATAAGTTAGAATGTATCAAAATACATGAAAATGACACAATCAAAGACTTCATAGAGAAGTGTAAATTTATGCAAATGAATGGAATAAGTGTTGAAAAGCTCAAATTTAGTATAAATGGCTTGGAAACGATGATAGAAATTTTTGATTTTCATTACAAGCCTAATTATATAGTAATTATGGTTATAAATTTTTTTGTGTATTATCGTACGTCTCTGGTTGACTCCCTAAATAATTGAGTACACTTTAACTTGAATAAGGATACCCTTTCTACCAACTCTGGAAGTATAAAATCTTCCTTTTTTTAGACCTGTAAAATTTGTTGATAAGAATAATATAGAATTTAAAACAAGAAATGGGGAGTATTGCCACCATACCTAATACAAGATAGATGTTCATCATTTATCTCATACGGGATGAATGGCTAAAACATTTTCACACGACTCAAACCAAAACATCACTGATAAAGACGACGAAAACTTGAGAGACAACAAAGCAATGGGTAGATGAAATTTGATTACAATATCATTAAAATTTCGATACAATGTTTAAAAATTTACATAATCAAAGATAATTAGGAAATCCTTGTGTGAAATAACATTGGTTAGCCTAACTATCTCAAAACCCAAGTCTTTAACCTAAAAATGTGACGTTTAATATCAAACCTGCATGAGAGATTTGCTCCCCACCATCAATAGACCGACATAGAATCCATTCAACTATATTAGTATTAGTACGAGTCAAGCACTGTATAAGTCAAAGCTACCTAACACATAGAGGATATACGATGCACATAGAATTATAGTAAGCATCAACATATGACAACCATACTTAGGCATATATAGGAAAAACACTACTCTATATGCATATAATATCATCTAAGGCATAAGCATACAATGTTAATCTTCATACTTAAATACACATATAAGGCCACATAATACATCTTTATGAAACAACCACTAATACACCCATACATGTATCACTTATCATACATAATCGTCCAGCCAATGGTACAAAGACACAAGGGTTACTTGACCACTGCACATGGATAAAAGACATGGTAGCTCAACAATGGAGATCTTATTAACTCACCAAATAACCAACTCAACAAGGATTTGATCATAGTACCTTTATGGCTAAAAAACATTAGTGCATTGTTATCATAGCTAGAAAATTCAATTCACAATCATCATTTCTAGGAAATTAAACACATGACTATCACATCCAAGAAACTCAATGCATGGTAATCAAGGTTAGGAAAATCATAGTGTGACCATCATAGCTAGGAAACTCAATATATGATCATTATGACTAGGAAACTCAATGTATGACCATTATGGCTGATAAAATCAATGTACAACCATTATAGGTAAAAAAAACTCAACACATGACCATTGCAAATAGGAAATGCAATGCATGACCTTCACAACTAAGGGTGTGCAAAAGTCCAAACTTAGGCTAGACCAAACCTAGTTAAGGACTAGAATTTTTTTAAGTCGGGATCAAATATTAGACCAAAATAATCAGTCTTAGATTGGTTAGGATTAGAACCTAAAATAACCTGTCTATCTGGTCTAAATTTATAGTCCGAACCGAATATTGAACACCCCTAATCATAGTAAGGAAAATCAATGAATGACCATCATAATTAGAAAACTTAATGCACAATCATCACAATAAGGAAACTTAACACACGATCATCACAACAAGGAACCTATATTGCTAGAATATAAATATATATAAAAAAGCATACATGATGCTTTTACCTCAATGGCTTAAAGTATAATAGGGTCGCCCACATAAAAAGTAAGCATTGGTGATACTTCCCAACAAAACATCTAGAACATCCCAATATCAAAAAGTGAATTTCTCCTATTTTCCCTTAGCTCTAAGATCGATGGTTAGAGTTTTTTTTTACCCATTCTCCCTAATGACTGCTGCCCAACGTCAACTAAGGACTTAGGGACCTCCCCATCATCTGAAATCAATGGCATGGAGGTTGTGGATATAGGATTATTATGTAACCTTATCCTTGGTATTCTATCCAATCTACGAGGAGTCAGATTTACAAAGGCATAATGTTTTCGGTTTTATGTGTAAAGACCTAGTTCATGATGTTATTCCATGCACCACAAAAACCCCAAATTTTATTGGCTAAAGGGCCTCATTGGGAAGGAAAGGGAATGACAATAAGGGATAATTTTAAATACATTGCATATATATGATGCACTAATGATAGGCCACCCTCGAGAATGGTAGTAATGATTATATCCATCTACACAAGTTAATATGGTAAATCCCCCTTTTGGGGAGATATGGCCACCATTAATGTCAAAAACATGATCGTTTATCTAACCTTTGTTAGTCAGCACTATCAAATTGCCCTTATACATGCACTAATCTAAGCCCCCTATTTTGAAGTCATGCGCTAATACAAATGATTCACTTAAAAAAATTCAAAATGTTAGGTAGCTAGCTTAGTCACTAATTATGCCCATTTCATGTCCATACGCCTTATATGCATAACAAGCCAATGGAATAAGAAACCTCTTAAACAACCAAGATTAGTGAGCATGCACTCGACATTATATTCACTCAACACTATGTAAACCAACCTCCACCCAAAAATTAGGGGAGAAGAGTATCCACAAAAAATGTCACATCTAGCTACCTCCTTCTAAAGAGAAAAATGAACTAAAGTTCCTATAATTATAAAACACCACACACTACACCTAGTTATTTACGTTTCCCATTTTCAAAGGAAAGTAGATGATTATTGAATTCATTTTCAACCTCCTTCCCTAATTTTTAAATTAAGTAGATGATCGGTCTTTCTACTTTCAAATACTTATTTGAAATATTTTCAACCTCATTCCTCAAATATTGAATGAAAGTATAGGGATACTCTCTTCACTTCCAAATACTATTTTGAAACATCTCCAACCTTCTTTCTTAATCTTTGAAGGAAAATGGAAGAATACTCTCACAAAACTTTTAAATATCAATCTAAAACATTTTCAACCTCATTTCTTGATATTTGAAATAAAGTAACAGACTACTCTCACTTGAATTTCAAGTACCAATTTGAAAAACCTCTAACCTCCTCATCAAAATTTTAAAGGGAAGTAGAGGATTACTCTCACATGATTTTCAAACACCAATTTGAAGCATTCCACGCATTAGGATCTAGCTAGTAACAAAACCCTTGAATATTAAGTGATCATCATCTTTTAATACACAATTACTCAAGCACAAACAAGTAGTATATATATAAAGCATTAAAGGAATTTGTGTTTAAAAATACCAATGTCACATTACAATTAGGCCATTCCTAGACATTAATAAAACCTACACTCCATTGGTATCATCACCTGCCATTTCTCACTAAGATAAGGTCCCTCTACCGCCCTACCATGAAGGACTATGAGTAGCATGAATGTCATCCTCAAGGCCTATCCCTTGGTTTTACCAAAATGTGTCCCAATTTCATTGGATCCCCATCTTCTCCCATTATTTGCCAAGACTAGCCTCCTACTTTGAGATCATATCTATCTTGGTCATCATGGAGATGGAGGCCCATTTCATCTAGTAGCAATGAACCTTTTTTGATAGGGATCAATGTGTAAGTTGTAATCTCTAAGCTCCCACTCCAACTTGGCCTCCCATGCAACTTATAGATGCCCAATCCTCCCCATCTTTGGAAGAGGAGGTTAGAACCAAAGTGTGAAAGGGAACCCATAAGCAAAAAATTCCACATCTACCAATGATGCTAGATATACAATCCCCTCTGCTTCTAAAATCCTCGCACTATAGTTCTCCACCGCTTCCTCTGATGAGGCCAGGCATCTGACCCCATTTTCATCCATTATAAGCCCATAATTAACTACCACAATACCCTCTATGATTATCTAAACCATATTTGGTGTTAACACTACCTCTCTCATCCCTTAGACAACGTCCTTCATTGGAGGAGCATTTGTCAAGTTTGTCACCTCAAGATTACCTAAAGGCATAACATAATCTTTGTGAGTTAAATTGATTTCCCTTTCTAATGTCGTAATAGTCATTTCATACCACTAGTTGAGCCTTTTCCACATGATAAAAATAGTAAAACAAAGAATGATATGGTTGGGAAACTCACAAAAAAATAATGGCTGATGAATCTCCAAATCTCTATGAACTAAGCAAGGTGAAGGAAAGTATTCAAAGTACCATTTCCTATATTATTATCTTAAAAAGAAGGGGAAATGTTAACAAAATATTTAGGGAACATTCATAGCCCATAAAAACAATTATGCATATCTAAGCCTACTAGGTAGGCCATTATTTATCTCATAAAAGGTCTAACTAGACCTTCAACAATCCTACTTTCTTGTATCATCACATTGCCATCCATTCCCCTAGTTAAGGCCCTTAACTTAAAGAGTAGGGAAAGGACTTTTTAAGAGCAAAACTAGCCCTTCTATATAGTTGTAAGAGTACAAAAAAATAGCAGGATTTACTACTATACTTAGCATAAGTTTTTTCTCATTAACTTTCTTATGTCAAGCGTTAAGGCTAAAACAACTCAACAAATCAATAAAAGGAGGGAAATAAATATACAAGAATATAAATAAAGACTTACAAATAATACAAATTCCGTGCAAAAACACTAATAAAAATATAATCAAGGACAAATGAGTTCAAAGAAAAATTGGAACCAAAGAACACAAAATTGGAACCAAAGAACACCTAATGGCATAACACCAATTTATACTAACTGTAATACCATCGTTCTAACTAGCCATGACTATGTGTAATAATATTACAGTGTTTAATTTTATGTGTAATTAATTACAAAAATTATTATAGGATATTTTATAGCTTCAAGACTGTTTTAGATGATTCTGTAGTAATTGTGATTTTGTGTCTAGGCATACTTTGCTTATAAAATACTATTTATATATGTTAACTTTTAAGTTACACATTAAAAAAATATTCTTATAAAATTTTACTTAGGCCTTAAATGGGTTGAAATGTATATCTATAAATTTCGGTTTACTTTTATTTGTGCTTGCTATTCCTTTTAAATTTTATATGTAAAATATGTAACTAAGATATGTTAACTAAAAATCAAATAAAAAGTGCATAAAAAATTATAAAAAATTATATATAAGTTGGAATAGTTTTGGTATTTATATTTGTAATTACCTTGTAAACATGTTAGTTCATCATCACATCAATATTTTATATATCAAACCTTATTTTAAATTCATGAAATTTTTTAGATGTGTTAATAATATTAATTTAAGGGTTTCCATAATTTTTTGTAATTTTATGAGGTTATTGTCTATTTTTCTCTATCGTATCCTCTTTATTGAGTTTTCTGCCACTAAAATTAATCTATGAATCCTAAAATTATTTTTCACCTACAAAATTCCTTCCTTATACTTCCATGGTTACATTTTGTATTAATTTAACCATTTCCTTATTCATTAAATCAAAATTTGAGCCAGAGTCACTTTCTTACACTTTATACATATGTCAGTTGTGTTCATTTTTCTTTTCTTGTGCCCAAACTTCTTCACTTGCCTTTCCCATGCTTGAACCTGACCTTGTACCTGAAAAATATCATGCCATCCCTTGGTTTATTTATTGTTTTTCATAAATTTATTCAACCTAAATACACTCTACCACCTTACATACTCAATTACCTTTTACTTTGTCATTTAAGTATGTAACAAGCTACATTCCCCCTCTCTTGGTATATTTTTGGTTACTCCCTCCCCTATTTATATCCCATGTGTATTTCTTTGTTTTCATTTAACATTTCTTTGATTTTCTCCTTATTGTTAAAGTTTTCATTTTTTGCTTCCTCCTCTTGTGCCTCCATTTTTACAAAGGTGTTGAAGCTCTTTTGGAATATTTTTGTAATATTTTTATATTTGTTATTGGAAAGAGGTAACACATATATTCATAATAAATATGTAAAAATCATGTGATAACATGTTCGAGGTTTCCTATATTATGGTTAAGTGTAATTCATGCTTTCTTACAATCTCATAAAACAATATGCATGTACCATGTATTGTTATTGTTTCTATAGGTATATGACCATGCGTTTTTATTTAAGGGTATGTTAAATTTATGTATTTTAATATATGTATACTATCATGCTAAAATATGGTTGTTTGGGGCAAAATAATTATGCAAGATTATAATTTTATGTGGTAGATGGGCTTAATTGTGTTTTAGGAGAAAATGGTAATTTTGTCACTTTTGAAATTTTCCATAACTATAGTTTCATACTAATATACCCATTTTAATGTTATTTAGTCATGCCAAGAATTTTGCTTAATTCTGATAACGATTGGTAGTAAAGTAGAAAATTATTATGTAAATAACATATAAGGGTATTTTTGTCATTTATGGCTAATTATGCCTAAAAGTGTGAATAATAATACTATTATAGCCTTAGTGAATATCTAGTTTGACCTTGACATTGACTTTAAATTTAGTTTGAATTGTTGAACGTGTGGTTGACTTAATAATTGAAATAAAGGAAAATTTGTTAAGTATAGAATTATAATCATTATGCATTATGTGATATTTTATTATCATCTTAAGAAGAAATAAATATTTAAAGTAAAATACCTCAAGATTTTAGAATAGTTACTCCTTAGGGTTAGCTACCCTAGAGATAAGGTACGAGCCCTCAATTTAGTTTGGTGGTTTTCGTTGGATGCCTTGATATTTTGCTAAAGGCCTAATCTACTCTATCGGTGACCTACAAGCCCTATAGAAAATATTAATAATTAAGGATTATGTTTCATAGGATGGGAGGACATTGTATTGCTTTTTTATGCTATTATGATAGGAGTACTTGTATGTCTCTAGGTTGTAAGTTGGGAGTATATTATATTATCTTAGTGTGTTAATACGACCAATGTACTTTATATGTCTATGGATTATTATTGTATTCCCTAAAGTAATTAAAAATAGAAATAATTGATGTATAAGTATTTAAATAGATTGTCGTGGTTTGTTGGTTTGGTAGTTACCTTCACATAATACTTGGTTTTGGCATGTTGGTTTGATAGTTGCATCCATGCATTGCTTGAATTTCATATATTAGCTGATAATTATATCAGTGTTTTCTATCATGTTATAAGTGGTATGGAGATGGTTATTGGAAAATGCCTTATTTATGGTTTGTTTTTTTCCCTTTTTTGGGACATCCTTGGTATAATTATATTATTAAAATAGTAATAATATGGCTAAATGTGATGTGATAAGCATATGATATATGGTATGATATGATTTATGGTATAAATGCGACATTTAGCTATGGTATGTACTATTTTACGTATTATGTCATGATACTTTGTGTTATCTTCGATGTGCTCCATGTAATATTTGTATACTTAATATTTTTTTTGTGGTTTCCTTAGTATTACTGTACTAATGGGTTCTATTTTATAGTTCCTTGCCTATTTAATAGATAATTTTTACCTTGTAGGAGTATTTTAAGGGCATAACTTGATATATTTTGGTAGGAGTTGAGAGTGCGGACTATCCAATGTCCATTTTGGGATCTTTTGATCTTGATATTTCTTGAACTTTTATATCCCATTATGTATTTCTTTCTCTTATCAATGGTAACTCTTTTGTCCAATTTTTTGTTAATAGAAAATATTAATATTATAATGAAATCTTTATCTTTTTCTTATCAATTTTTGTTCTTAACTTAAGTGGATAGATATTTTATCCTCAGCACTTAGTGTAAGAAAGATAAATAAACCTGATTTACACTAAGTGTGGAGGTAATATCCTATATTTTTAATGATTTAGCTTATGCAATTAATTATTTTTTAAGAAATTTTAAAATGCTACAAATGAGGGTGTTACACTAACTCTCTTCCCTAAAGGTCCCAACCACAAGTTTCACTCAAGACACCATTCTTCAAAGTCCTTCAACCACTACATGGTGCACACGTACCATATGAAAAACAATAGTATCAATATGACTTTTCAACTGAGTAAATCACAACACTTCTAATTAGGGACCATACTCATATTGTAATCAACCATACAATAACCAAATCATGCATAGTTCATATAATAGCATGTGGTAACAACAATTAAGGATAAACATGATCTCACATCTTAAGATACGATAACAACCGACCATACCCTAAAAATGGTCAAATCACAACAAGATTTTAGTATAAATTAACAACTACCAAGGCAAGCCCTAATTTAGATTATTTAGGAGGGAACTCGATGATTTATCTAATTCAATTTCAAACCAATCTAAATATTAATTCTTGAGAGCAATATAATCCCATAATCTAAATCAAAGATCACTATGGATGAATCGATAAATCATGACAAATAAGTCACACAACATAAAATTGTGTATACAAATTAAACCATTAACATCCTGATATCACATTAAATAAGTCACAAGACCTAATCTATATATACACAACCTCAATACTAAAGTATTTAAGTATGCATACCCCTATAGGATCTGTGAATCCCTATAAGAAGAAATGAGTCATTTGACCCAAAGGTCCAACTATAAACTTAGTAGCCAAACAAGGCACGAGATCCCTTACCCAAACTCAAGTTTTTTACTTTAAGTGATTAATATCTTATTATATGTTGGTATTATAATTTCTTAAAGGATACTAATGTTCAACATAAACATCCAATCAACCAAAACTAAACCTCGTTAGACACTAAGGGCCATCAACAAACCAACCACTCAATCAAATCAAGGACCTCAAGGGTCATTACAACTCAAAGTCATGTAGACCTAGGGTTAGGCATCGTGCTATAACCCAAACACTAAACCAAATTAACTCAATTTAATCTTTTATAATTATTTAGGGGCCAACACTAAGTCAAATATCAAGTTAAAACAAAGTTCCAACTAATTTTAACAAAAATGCTGATAGAGAAAGATAACATAAATGATAAAAAAATAAGTCAAGGTTAAACCTTAGTCAATCTATAGAGTTAATGTAACACCCCAAAATTTACTACTAAAAATTTTCATTTTTAAGATGAAGTATTAAAATAATATAACAGGTGTTACTGCACACATAACACGAGTCTAGTCTATACCTTTCTCATATTATGTGCATGGCTAAAACTTTACATTAAATAAATTGAAACTTACAGAAATAGATATAAATAGCAAAAGACTTTAATAATTTAAATATAATAATAGAGTATGGAGTACATGCTCCAGATGATACAATATATAAAAAGATATAAGGGGATTAAAAGAGATAAATAATCCAAAAGAGATATCTAGAATCTAAGATACATAGCATGTGTGACCTTGGATAGAAATAACTCTACGCTCTAACCTCGTGGTATAAATCTGCATACTCCGCCTAAGGAAACTCCTCAAAGTCAGTAGGATCATTATCATATAGCTATGATATAGTGTCTAAAAATGTGTAATATTAGTACGTAACTTGTACTAAGTAACACGACTATCCTAAAGATATAGCATTGTGTAAGAGGTCCATGCAAAGAAAGTAATAGAGCATATAATAACAAGATGATATCATGCTTACATATATATGTTAATTGAGAAACTCAACCATCAAGTATAAAATAATATAATATTAATGTATGGATAGATGGGTTCCATTGGTTATTATTTTTTATTATTATGATCACAACCAATTTATTATATTAACTTGAGGATGGAGACTCAAAGAAACCATAACAACTAATCTAGTACTTGAACGGTACTAGCCCTAGCTAGCCCACTCAGAAATGTAACCATACCACTGAATAATAGGATACCTAATCACTTAAGTATGCATACCTCCTATAGGGTAAAATATATTGAGACACCTATAGAGTAGAAAAGGGCCTCTCCGGATCTCATAAGGGACCCGAGATCACAGAATAAAAAATACTAGAATAGTACAAAGTGAATACCAACCCTAACTCGGATAGATACACTGAGTGGTACAAATCCCGACTCAAGATTTTTCACTTTAAGTGATTAATGTTTTATCAAAAATTTAGGTTAAACAAGAACAAGGCCACATAATATCACTTGATCACTTCTTTGAACATAAAACAATTAGTTTATCAAATTTCGATATTATCTACGCACTTAATCCATAGAGGAATTAAGGTTCAAACCATTTAGAGCACAAATTCCCATTAACATTCCATCAAACCCAATTGAATATATGAGGTATTAAATCTCAAGCGATATTATTAAGGAATAAAAGCCCAATGAAGAATATTAAGACATTAAAGCTAAAGTTTCTTGCCATGAAAGGCCCAATATAATTAGTTCTCAATGTACATTAACTCTGATTATTTGAGACAAGGATCAATATCCAATATTTAAGTTAATCAAGGGTTCACTTATAAGGCTAAATTAAATAACTAGTCTAAAGACATATAAAATGACTAAAATGTCAATGAGGTCAACTAATTTAACTTAATATCAAGATACACATTTCATGCTAAAATTATTATACTTAACCCATTGTTTGTGAGGATGAAATATAAATAGGACACCAAGATAAAATATTAAGATTTATCAATGCACCTAAAATGTCACTTTCTCTTTTTATTTTTCTTGCTTAATTAATTATTTTGGTTAAGGTCTCTAAGTCTACTCATCAATGTCACCCAAGTGTTAAACTTATACATTTTAACTTCTTTTATTAGCATACTATTCACTTACATCTCAATATTTTTAGAATATTATATCTAATGGCCAAAATTCCCTTCTTCATAAAAAATTACCTTAAACTTCTAAATTTCATAACTTACTTTAAATAACATCAAACCCCAACATATCATATACCAAATTTTATTTAAAAGACCCAAAGAAGACAATGGTGCACTTAAAACTTTCAAAAAAAATCTATATTATCCAATATACCCATGGTCAAATATGTCTAACCCTTAAATTTTTTTATTTAAACTCTAAATGATCCAAAACTCATAACCTAGCTTCTATACACTACTATACATACAACAGAATACTTAGATAAATTTATAACAACCAAAAATCATATAAAATAATAAGAATGAGAGCTAAACTACTTGGATCTAGGCATATTCATCACGACTATGCTATAAATTCAGCACGCCTCTACTGAACATTCATCATTACCTCACTACATATTCATCACCTTTCCAGCAGATATAAAAACATGTAAGAATCACACAAATCATCTTCTCATTAGATTTTCATGCTTATACACATAAGATAGAATCATACACATGTCATACAATATTTTTCAAGATATAATTTCATGCTTATAATTAAAATAAATCTAGTAATGCATAAACGAACATATAATACACCTAGCACAACATCTTACTTTCATAGGTTAGTTTAGTAACTAAAATTCCTCAGCTCCTTAGCAAAGCTAAAATAAGAAATCTAGCAATTACTTCTATAGTTTCACTTGGTAACCTTAAAAAATATAAGATAAAATATTTAGATAAACCAAGATAAATAAATAAAAAAATGGAAAGAAAGGAATTGAAATGGAAGAGATTATTATTGAATAGAGAGACTTGAAAACCAACATAAAACAACCAATAACCACCAAGGAATGATAGATTAAGGTTTTAGAGAGTTAATTGGGAGGAAACCAAAGAGAAATTAAGGGAGAAAAGGCACAAAATCTTTACTGCAACACACTCAACAACTGCAACAAAAACTCCAAGGTTTCTTGGTAAGGCAGATAAGAGAAGAAAAAGAAGAGGGTAGGGGAATGATTTCCTTGTTAAGAACGGTCCCTACATGCAGTATAACATGCAAGGAAGAACATAAAACAAGAATATATGGTAAATGAAGCAAGGTGAAGGCGTGGTAGCTGCTAGAAGTCACAAAAAATTAGCTTTGATGATTTTATAAAGTTGGCTGGGAAGCAAAAGTTTGGTTATGAATCAGCTCGAAGGTTCTCGACTTTAGGGATGTAAATTATATGGATCGTAGTATGCAATGAAATATTTCCAAAGAAACAAAAACCAAAGGAATAGGAGAGCCAAAGAGAGAGAATGTGCTACTACAAGTTGGAAAGTAATCAACTTTGCACTTTGCTGAAATTCATGATTTTATGTATGTTTTGAAGTTGGAACGCGAGATTTGGAACAAAAAATAGAGTGAGATTTGATATGGAGGAGTTTGGATTGCGTTTTTTTTTTACTTTAGTGCTAGGATTAGGGGTGTATGAGAGATTTTAGGCTATGGTTGAGTGTGTAAGATAAATGTTATAAAATCATAATTATGATACTAGTTGTACTTTTTAGGTGGAAGAAAAGTAACTAATTTACACATATGATTTGGTTTGGTTAGGAGACTATTTATGATTAAAATATTAGTTAGAGGATTAGTTACAATTTATTTTTATTTATTAAATTGCAAAAAAGTCCAATAATTGGAAATTATTGGAAAAAATATCAATTAAGTTCCAAAAATTATAACAATTTATGGAAAGGTCCAAAAAAATTTTATAAACTCAAATATATACAAATATTAGGTATCAGAGTAGGTTTGAAACTCGATAGATGGAAAATGACCAAAAATGACAAAAATAGATAAGTCACGGAAATACGTTTTTCTGCAAGTGCACAAAACGAATAACTGGAGGTTTAAATTGTCATGGATTGATGCGGAATATTTTTGGAAAACCAAATATATATAATAAAAATTGTCTCAGAACTCATGTGATGACCAATGGATTAAAAGTGGAAAAATGACTAAAATCGTCTAATCATGCTAACAATTCAGAAGGAATGGTGAAACATGAATGAATAGAATGGATGAATGAACTCAAAAATATTTTTGGATCAATTCACAGATTTTGAATGGGTTGAAAAGTGTGAAAATACAAGAATATGAAGAATTGTAATAAATTTTGTTTTCGCAAACGAGAGAAATAATCGATGAAATATATAAAAAATAACACAAACAAAATGAGACTTGATAATAGAATATTTGTATTTTTTTATGACGTCTTATTAGACCAATCACTTATAGTAATTAGGATTTGAGAAAATGGGATATTATAGTTAACCACAAGAAAATCAACATTTTTTTCTAAGAGACCTATTGATTTGGCCCAAAACCTAGTTGGCTAGTTTGGGAACATCGACAACAAAATATTGTGCAAAAAAACCTAAACCAATAAACTAACTTGAGAGGACCGATCGACCGGTGAACTAATTGTCTGATTCCTCCCCTAACTAGTTGATTGGTATAGGTTGAAGCCAACCTATACAAATTCCACTTAAACTGGTCAATTAGTGGCCCAAAACTAGTCAACTAATGAACTAATTAATTGGTTTTACCCATACTATTTTATTAGTTTACTTGGATAAAACATTTATTTAATATGTTATTTACACCAAGGTAAATCCTAACATATCCCCCAAAATCCTAGCATGCTCATAAACAATAAAAACTTCTATAATATTTATGCTAACATGTTGATTATATCAAATCATGCTTAGAATTCAAATCAAGCAGCATGCCTTAAGATTCACTAAAATGGCTAAATATGCTATAAAACCCTACGATATCACACGTAACACCAAATATCATCCTCAACTCATGCATTCAACCACAATTAACTAAATACATAGTAATTACACATGAAACATGCTCTCTTATAAATATAAGGCATAAGCGCTCATTCATACCCATTTTCATGCTCTTGAATATAGTCACACTAAACCACTATTTTACCTTAATTAAACATCTCGTGCTTACTAAGTTTATGACACTAACATGATCACACAAAGATTATACCATCTGAAAAATTGAGTTAGATTTACCTAGATCCAAAGCTAAGCAAAAATACACACAAATACTTTTCCAAGTTAACCTCAAGATCCTCTTAATCTACCTTAAAAAAAATGCATAGAATACAAAGGTAATAAGCATACCAAAAATAATAGATAATAATAAAATAAAAATTCTAAAGTGATCAAGAGGGGGAAAAGAAGGAATAACAAGACCAAACATTAAGAATTACCCACAAATCTAACATCCTCTACTTAATTAAAAATAAATAAAGGCTAAGAGGAATTATATAAGTGGAACAAAGAACAAAAGGAGAGAAAAAGGTGGAAGGCTTGATTTCAAAGCTAGAAAAATAATGAAGGAAGAGCAAAAGAAGAACATTGAGCTAATGCAACTACAAGAGGAGAGAGGTGAGAACAAACAAAGGGAAAACAAAAGAGGTTACAAGAATTGTGAAGAATCAAGCTAGTAAAGGCATAATAGTGAAGGTAGTGGTTTAAATCTATTGAACACAAAAAAGGAAAAAGGCTTGGGACAAAACACTTGATTATAGAAAGAAATAGGAGTGCTAGGTTCATGCTGAGGAGTTGAATTAGTTACACCAACCCTCAAGGAGAAAAGATAAGGGAAAAATCAAGGGGGCAATATCTCAAAAGCCATAATTTGTAGTCCAAGCTATATGAGATATGAGAGAGGGAGAAGAATGATAAAAGTTTGAAATGTAGCTATTGGGAGATTTTTATGAATAAATGAAAAAAGGATTCTATAAGCCAGAAAAATAATCATACAACCCAAAAATATAATTATCAATAATGTTACAACAAGATTAGAAGATTTGAAAATGATAGATACAGGTTTGAAGCAAAAACAAAATCATTAAAATAGAACCCAAATGAACTTGTCACTAGTTTATAAAGGCTAGACAATTGGTGGGCTAGTCACTATTACAGAATAGTCAATTAATAACGGTACATACATGACTGTTTGTTTGAAACTATTGATAAATACGTGAAAATTTGGACACAGGAATGCATAACATCTTTAATAATGATTCTATAGAGAAATTGTTAATAAAAAAATGTCATCATGTTTGGATAATTATCTTTAATAAAACTGTTATCAAAATAAAAATATATATTGCACATCATTTTAATAAGGGTTAAATTTATAAATGTTATTAAAATTATTTTTATTAATAATTATAAATATAAACATAATTAAAATATTGACATTAAATTCATCGTTTTTTCCATATTCTCTCATTATGTCAGTTTAAATTTTTTTATTTTCTCTCTTGTTCTCACTCATTCTCCTCCTCCCTTCCCTATGGACGACAACTGTTGTCCTCCTTTTCTAGTCAACGACCACTATAGTCTTCCTCTTGACTGTTGATGATGACCTTGCTCCTCATGTCACTCGTTATCATCATCTCTCTCTTACTCTCAACCAAGGTTGAACGCCACCATTGGTGTGTGCTCCCTCTCTCCTCTCCATCTGTTACATTGTTTGTTTTTACTCCATCGCCACCATTAGTGTCCTATGCATGGAATTAGGTTCTTACTCTAGTTCTAATAGTCGTTCTTATAATATCCACTTTGTGCCATTTTTAAATTTAGCTACGCAGACTTTTTTTCTTCCATCTTTCATTATAAATATATTAATGCATGGTATTTAGCTTGGTATTACATGAATTATTATTTGTATGATATGGGTTCCTCTCTGTTGCTATGTTGTTATGCTTTTTAGTTGTAGGTTAGGTCTTTTTCTCTCTCTATATATATTCATGCATGGCTTTAGGTTGATGCCTTTGAATTATATAAAAAAATAAAATAAATATATGTGTGCGTGTTTGTATAATTTGTTGTTAAAAAGTATTACATAATTTATTTAATTTCTTAATAATAAAATTCTACTGCTTGTATCGTGTGGATGCGCTTATGATAAAATATTGTTGATAAAAGTTAATTTCATGGCCGATATTTTATATATTCATGAGGGTATGTTGTTAGTCTAACATAATTTGTTAAGATATGATATAATATATTTATGATTGATTTGGCTATAGAATTTAAATATTTTACAATTTAGAAGAGTTAGACAACAAACTTAATGACATAATTTAGTGGTTGTTCTCTTTTATAGGTAGTGAAATGTCGCACTTACCTATTATTTACACAACTCCACCATATTTGTACATGGAACCTAATATGAATCTTTGGGTTCATATAATATGGTTATATGACGAGCTAGGTCACTTTTTGTGAGTGGGTCATACTTTAATCCATTTTATTTCAAATCTTATCGCTTATTGTTGACCCTCCTCAAATGGAGCTATGGTCATGGGATTTAGCTAGTTATTTGTAGTGGTTTGTACACAATTTATTGAGGGTAAGGTGTTTGTGAGGAATTATGATCAGATAGCTAGAGATTTGATGGTGATAGATTATGAGTTGAGGTTTCATCATGGCTTACCGACAAGTATCCACCCTAGTTACTCTAAAGTATTAACAATTGGAATCCACATTGATGAAATGAGGGAGTAGATGACATATCAAGATTAATGGACTTTGAGAGTGATGATTGCTAATTTGCCTAGGCAAGGCTACTGACGGATTTCATAGGATGGTTAGAGGTTGTTTGAGTTGTAGCAACCTTTTGATGTATTTATTGCTAATATTGTCTTAAGGCTCCTCTTAGTTTTGGGGTATTGTTTTAAGCACGTAGTGATTGTGGCTACCATATTTGTAGAATAATGGATATCATGCTCAAGAACAAATATGTGAACATAGATCCAAACCATATATGTTTGTTTTTTCAAAATTTTTCATTAATTAATCTATGATATATTAATAACTAATAGAATGATTGAATTGTATCAATTTATAGTTTTTTTGGCAATAGATATGCACAAGGCCAGAAATATGTAGATGATGAAATTAAAGAAGTTAGAGATGAAAGGTCAAGTTTGTGCGCTCACACACCCAATATTAGGGATGTAGATGCATGTTCTGGTTTATATCTTATATGTCTTATGTTCTTCTATGCAATTGGAGATGAACATGCATACATTAAAGTGTTTATTAGTTGTTGATATATATTTAGGGTTTACGATGTATTATCTTTAACTTTGGAGTATAAAGCTACTAACTTGTGGTACACTTACTAATTCTTAGGAGGATGATATGCATATGAATTGTTGTCATTTTTCACATTAGACATTTATAATATATTCAAATATATAATTGTGTATATGGGCTAGAACAAAATTCTATAATTTATTTAAAAAAACAGTTATGTTTTAATAGCTGTTCTTTTTTAAACTGTTATTAGAACCATAATGTATTATATATTTTTGGAGTTTTTGATAAAAAATTTTTAAAAAATCATTATTAAAACTAGGTTTTAATGGAAGTTATCGAAAGAACAAACCATTGACGAATAGTGAATTAAATGGTCATTAAATAATAAATAGGTTTAATTATTGTGCAATTGCATATTTGATTTTAACATGTATGTTTTAATAACTATTTTTCCAAAATCACTGCTAAAGCATGCATTAAATGTTGATTATTAATTATTTAGGATTTTAATTAAATACTTTATTGGAATTTAGTTAAGGTTTTTTAGGGTTTATGGTTATTAAAACATTTATTTTAAAAACGGTTTCTGGGTGAACAGTAATTAAAACTTGAATTTTTGCCTAAATTCTGTGGATTTTTTAGATTTTTTATGAATATTTTTGAATCATTATTAAAACTTCAACAATAATCGACTCAATAACGGTTCATAACCAGTATTAAAACTCTTTCTAAACTGTTATCAAAAAATCATTTCTGGATTGGTGTAGTGGACTCGTTTTGATAAATCACTTGATTGGTCTCATCATAGACCTAAAAATGAAAATCAATAGTGACCAATTAACTGGTGACTCAAAACCAGTTAACTAGTGTTCCTACAACTATGATACCAAAACATACAAGGGGACTAGGTCATCTATCCAAACCATAAACAAACAAACATAAAAGTAGGATTAATTCCTCTTATAGAAATATAATCAACTAATAACTATTCTAGAATTTGGGGTACTACATCGGTCCAACAAAATGAAAACCAGGAGCTTAATGTGCCTTGGGCACCCTAAGACTTCGCAAGAGTTTTTCCTTCAACCCAATCTACTTGGCCTACACAACGACAAAATGAACGAATATTACAACCTCAACATCTAGTACAACTTATTAAAAACTTGGTCATTCTCAACCTTGTTTGAATGTAACCCAACTTCCTTCGATTTTCCAACACCGACCACTTCTAATGACAACATCATCCTACCTCATACGGGGGCACATGCGAGCCATGATCTCTATATATAGTGAAGTTGCAAGGCCCTAAAGAAAGGAATCAATATTCTAATCGAAGCAGTCTACCAAGCAATCACAGTTTACCATTTGTACTAAGTAATCTCTAATTAACTCTTTTAGCTCTCGGTTTTTTCCATTCATTATGAACTAAATAACACTCCTACACACACCTTTGACTAAGGACCCTAAACCCTTCACCGTTGGCAACTACAGCCTCATGACCCAATAATTAAGTCACTCTAACCCTTATATTATTTCCTTTTTTGTGTTACTTGCATCCTATGCCGCTCACTTAAGTGTTGGAGTTATGGGTATTCACGAATTGGAGATCTAGTGTTTTGAATATTAGATAGAAGGCTTTAGATATTTAGAATATCACATATTTGAAAAAAAAAACTTCAGATATCTGACATTTTGGATATTTAAAATTTTAGATCGAATAAAAAATAATCCATTAAATATTCAAAAATTTCAAAGAGGCCCCAAATGAAAAATATATGATAAAAATTGTTCGATTGAAAGATAATAAACTGATATTATCAAATGATTTGATTTGAAAGTTAAATTACTTTACATTCAATTCGTAATAATATTTAATTATTTAATAAAAATAATAACAAAAAATTATAACACCCCCATTTTTAGTACTTGAACATTTATTTAAAAAGAGTTGATTGTGGAAGCTACACCATTTAAAATGTAGGGTATTACTATCGCACTTAGGATTAATCCAATTCCTTTACCTTTCTTAAGCTAAGTGTTAAGATTAAAATATTTATTCGCTTAAATTAAGAAAAACAATTGATAAGAAGCAGAGAAATATTTCATTAAAATATTAAACTATTTCGATAACAAAAGATAAGGCAAAAGAGTTACAATTAACAGGGGAAAGAAATATAAAATGGGACATAAGAGTTCAGGGGATATCCAGATTAAAAGATGCCAGAATGGAAACCGGATAGTTCTAACTCTCAACCCCTAAAAAAGCTATCATGATGTACCCTCAAAGTACTCCTACAAGATGAAGATTGTCCATTGAATAGGTAGAGGGCCATAAAACTAAACACATCAGTACAACGGTACCGAATAAACTAATACACAAAGCTAAGCATACAAATATTATATGGAGCACATAGAAGGTAATACAAAGTATCATGATATAATAAGTGAAATAGTACATACCATAACTAAGTGCCGCATTCATACCACAACTCATATCATATCATATCATATATCACATGTTCATCACATCAAACTTGACCATATTACAACTATTTCATTAATCCAATTATACCAAGGGTGTCCCACGAAGGGAAATACCAAACCATAATTGACGCATCTTACAATAACCACTTCTATACCAATTATAACATGATAAAGAAAGCACTAAGATAATTACCAAAAAAATACACCAAATCCAAATAGTACACAGATGCAACCATCAAACCAACATACCAAAATTAAGTAGTGTGCAAAGGTAACTACCAAACCAATAAACCACAACAATCCATTTAAATCCTTATAAAATAATTATTTTCATTTTTAATTACTTGAGGGGATATATTAATAAATTGAATACATATAAAGTACACCGGTCATACTAACGCACTAAAACCACATAATATCTTCCCAACTTGTAACCTAGAGATATTCAACTACTCGGATCATACTTGTGTAACAAGGAAACACGATATCCTCCCATCCTAGGACACCTAATCATTAATAATCGATACCTCATATAAGTATTGTATATTAGCTGTAGAGTCTACTAAGGCCTTAGTCAAAATGTCGAGGCATCTGACAAACCACCAAACCTTATCGAGGGCTCCTACCTCATCTCTAGGGTAGCTAACCATAAAGAGCAACCATTTTCAAATCTCAAGGTCTTCCACTTTAAATATTAATGTCTTAATAAGGTGTTCATAAGGTATCACATAATGAATAATGATTCCAATTACAATTATTTAAGCTGATCATAAGGTCAACGATCAAAACTAAAATCAAAGCTAACACTAAAGTCAACCTAGGAATCCATTAAGGTCATCCTAGTCCCATTATTCATACTTTTAGGCATAAAAAGTCATAAATGATCAAAATGCCTTTATATGTTATTTATTTAATAATTTCTCATTCCAACACCAATTCTTATCAGAATTAAGTAAAATTCATGATATGAATAAATAACATTAAAATAGGTACATTAATATACAATTTCAATTCTTAGAAATTTCAAAAGTGACAAAATTACTATTTTGCCCCTAAAACACAAGTAAGCCCATTTAGCACATAAAACCTTAATCATGCATAAGTATTTTACTACAAAAAAAACTTATTCTAGCATGGTATCATACATATATTAAAATAAATAAAGTTAAATTCTCCTACATAAAAAAAATACAGGTCACATGCTTAGAAAAGTTAATAACAATACATGGTGCATGCACATTTTTCATGAGGTTATAAGGAAGCATACGTTACATTCTATCATAACATAGAAAACCCCAAACATGCTATCACATAGTATTTGCATATTTAGTAGGATCATATGTATTGCCTCTTTCTAAGAACAAATAGAAAAATAAAATAAAGAATCGGCAAAAGAACTTTAATGCCTTCTGGAGACATACGAGGAGGAGACAAAAGATATCAACTTCATAATTTAACAAAAAATCTAACCATTTTTACTTACTTGTAAATTAATTAAGGCTAGATATAAGGAAATAAAGAAGTGAAAACAAGATACTAAGGAGAAAGAGAGGAGGATGGGTCTCAGTCATAAGCTCAACATAGCTTAATAACATTTAGTGAAATACCAAAAATGAAGAGAGAGGTAGGAGCAACCAAGATGAGCAAATGAGAGAAATAGTAAATGAAAACAAAGCAACAAAAATAAGGTGTAAAGAGAGGATGGAGGAACCAAAAATCAGTAGCCACAAGATTGAGGGGGAGAGGTAGCTTGTTAAACACTTGAATGATAAAGGATAAAGTGGTTGAGTATATAAGGTAGTGTAGTATATTTAGATTGAATGAAGATATGAAAGCCATGCAATCAATCAAGGTATGGTGGAGGTGATGGTTTGTAGGTCAAAGGTCAGATTTAAGTATGGGAAATGTAAGCGAAGGAAGTTGGGTACAATAAAAGCCAAAAGGACACAACTAACATAGGTAGAAAGTATAAGAAAGTGACTTTGGCTCAAAATTTGGTTGAATAAATAAGAAAATGGTCAACTTGATATAAAATATGATCATGGAGTTACAAAGTAATTTTGTGTATAAGCAGTAATTTTAGGATTTATAGATTTTTTTAGTGGTAGAAAGATCAATAAAAAGGATAAAATTAATAAAAATAGAAAAAAAGCTCATAAAATTATAAAAAATTATTATAACCCTAAAAAATATATTTTAAACTCACATGTAAAATTTCATGAACTTAAAACGATTATTGATAAATAAAATATTGACGTGATGGTAAATTAACAAGCTTACAAGGTAATTACAAAAATAAATATCAAAACTTTTCCTAAAATCACAAAATTTTTTATATCCTCCTATTTATTCATTTATAACCTAAATATAAATTTTTAGAATTTTAACCATAAAATTAATATGGATTTCAATTGGCATACCTTAATTATATATTTTTTGTATTAAATTTAAAAGGAATAGCAAACACAAATAAAATTAAACCAAACTTTTTAGATTTAAATTTTATCCTATTTAGGACCCAAATAAAATTTTATAAGAATATTCTTCAATGTGTGACTCAAAATTTTACAGATATAAATAGTATTTTATAAGCAAAGTGTATTTAGCCGTAAAAGTGCAATTATTAATGAATCACCAAAAAAATCTTAAAGTCATAAAATATTCTACAGACATTTATCTAATTGATTACACATAATTAGAAGGAGTTAAAAATAAGATATTATAAAAAGTATAAAATTTACTAGCAATAACACCCTTTTTAATGTTACAAATATTTATGATTATATATAATAAAATGTTATAAAGAATAATATGCTTTTAGAATATATGTGTGTATAATTTATTAGATCACATATTTAATTCATTTAATTTTTTAATGATTGAATGTGTTATTTAATTTTTTAAAAATATTAGAATGAATCGATTCGAATATAGAATCACTTCATCAAATATTAAATAACGTAAATATTCTTAGTTGGAGTATCATTAGCCCAAAACTATATTGACGTTCATGTTAGCTTAAAAGTTTCTTTTTTTTAATAGAAGAATTAATAATATACTATCTGATTATAGTCTTTATATCTATCGTAAATTGCAAGGACCTATAAATACGTACCTTTTTATTTAGTGAATGAAAAGCAAGGGTAATGAAGACAATTATATGCGTGGATATTCAATTAAATAATTTCTTAAAATAGTTGTTGTCAGCTTAAAGATAAAGAAACAACATAAATATTATTAAAACTGTAATATTTTCTTGCGCGATGCATGCATAGAGTTTTACATATTGTGATAATAAATTTTAAAATAATAAGTACAGGAAATACTATAAGAAGTAATAAACTTATAAAAAGACAATATGATTAATATAAAGAATAAAATATTAGGAGAAAGATAAAATAACAAAGTAATATACTATATATATAAATGACAAATATAGAATATATGTAGTAAATAACTGAAGAATGAAATACGTAATATAGTTGGATATTTTGGAACACTCAACATTTGTTGTAGATGTACTTTCTTTTCTATCGTTGTTGCATATCAATATTTTAAGTCTATTATGATATGTAACTTTTGACACTACAACGTACAATTGGCTGTGTCATTTATTATATTCAAAAAGGGAGATGGATAACCATGAAGTAGCTCATTGGATGCTGATTGTGTGAGTACTTATAATGCATTTATCATATTAACAAAGGAATATGAAAAAGTGAACGCTTATAAAGGGAGGATGAGAATGTTGTAATCGTTTGAATTTTTTGTGTTACTCAATTAATATGCATTTATCGCTTATAAAAGGGAGTACTTATAATGCAGGTATTATGAGAAATTTCTATTTATCATATCAATGTCGTTTAGTGTTCCGTTCAGTATTATAATATTATTCAATTAATATGCATTTGTCATGTTAAGAAAGGGTGATGAAGAAATGCAAATTGATAAAAAGATGAGAAAAACAAAGTAGTCGTTTGACGGTTTCTATTTTACTTAATTAATATACATTTATTATATTAACAATTGAAGATAATTATTAATGCAGTTTGGCTGCGTTATTAATTAATTATAATTTATTTTTCTTTTTTGTTAATACATAATATCTGCTAATTGTAAAGGTTATTAATAAATTAAATAAGAAGTCGTCGTAATCGAAATAATAAATAGAATATGAAGTAATCGACCAATGAGTTGATGGTAATAATTAACAATAATAAGTGATGATAATAATTAACAGTTAGTAATAATATATATATAATTTATGTAAAAAAAATTATTTGTATATTATTTGATATAATTTTTTTAATTATAGATAAACTTGTTATTTAAAATAGCCCAGAAGAACAGTAGGACTTGTATGATTGAAACCATATGTCCAATCTCGACCAAGTACGTAATTACTATTTCTATTTCCCTACCGTTAATCATTGCCGATGCACGTTGATGCTTAGAAGTGTAAACCTCCTGTCCTTGCCATTCCGGAGAATAGAGCTCTAGGTCTCTAGCTACTAGGCTCTATTCGGTAGGAGAGGAATCATGAGCAATTAGCGGACGAAACATACGATAAGTCATAAGTGTGACTTAGGCCCGCTGTTAATTCTATCTACATCGGAGTTAAATTGCGAAAAATATATTACAATTAATACGACGGATCTAAATTAACAAAAATATTTTATAAACAATACGGTATAAGTAAATTGTTAAAAATATTTTATAAATATAAGAAATATGTATTTATAAATTTAGTTCTCCATAATGAACCGACTCTTTAATTAAAAATAAATAGAAATTAAAATTTTATACTACGCGTGTTCGAATTAGTGCAATCATATATTTTCAAAAATTCTACATATCCTTCAACCGCTAGCTTGAAATATATTCTAGGAATAGATGATGGAAATCGAATCCTAATCTATAGATAATGAACAAACCAGTCATGCCACTATACCAAGACTTTCTTCCCACTACCCCTAGTTTTATAGAAATGTGGTATTAAATTTTGACGTAAAAATTAAGAAAAATATTCAAATGACTAAAATATATCTATGAAAATGTTATTAAAAATAATGATTGTTGTTATTGTTCAGCGAAAAATATTAATAATTAATTATAAAAGATATATATATGTAAAAAATTATGAAGCGCCCGATTAATAATGAAAGGTAAAGTATAAAAAAAAAATTATTCAAAATTTACTTTATAAATATAAAATGATGCTTATAAAATATTTCTTTTACACATTTGGATGATAAGAACATTTACATTAGGGTTCTGGGGATTTTTTTTAGAACTACAAGGATCAAGGATGCATGAATATTAGGGTTTTTTTTTTTATAGAAAAAATCAGATGCTCTTAATTCTCTGTGGAGAACATATTCTAAACGAAGCTGCTGCAAAATAACAATATTTTTTATTTTTTATTCTAAAATATGGAAGGTATAAATTTAAAGAGTATAAAATCCTGAAGGCATGCTGATACAAAATTAGGGTTCTTCACTTGGTTCCATAATATATTTCCTTGTATCAAACCGTGAACGTTTATAATAACGGGACCAGTGCTCCAATTTTATGTACATATAACCGAACGATATCTACTACCAATCCGACTGAATATGTAATAGAATCAAATAGTAAACAGTAATGCATAGCACAATATTTAATCATATGCTGGTCGTTAATTAAAGTCTAATTATTAAAAATAATTATTCACGTATCCTTTAAAATAATTAATTATTGTAAATTATATTCATAATAAGTAGCACAGAAAATACGCGTGATCTACAAAGGACGAGAAAAAAAGAAGCGATGAAACACGACATATGCATATATATATATATATATATATATATATATATATATATATATGGTTTACACGATCGATCATATGGTGGCGGTGGTGCTTAATTGCTAATGATCAACGACGTGATAAAGTTAGTCGTCGCTCGATCCAGAACCTTTTTGAATCCACAAAAGCCTTGACCCTCAACATAGCAAGATTCAAATCCTGCATAGAAATATTAGCGAAACAGATCCTAAACCATCCGGGTTCGGAGCAATGACAAGAAGAACCAGGAGAAACATTCAAACCAACTTCATAGATCATCTTCTTCCACAGAGATTCCTCTGCTTCAAAGCTATTCTCGGTCAACAAATCCCTCATATCAGCCCAGCAAAACAACCCAGCATTACTCCTCAAACACCCGATCCCTGCCTTCTCAAGCCCCATAACGAGCATCGTCTTCCTCTCCCTTATCCTCCTCCGGTTTTCCTCTATATAGTTTCCCGTGAAGCTGGGATCGGATAGGATGTTTGAAATCAAGTGCTGGGTCTGGGAAGATATAAGACCAAAGCTAGACATTTTTGTTGCTGCTTCGGTGATTCTTCTGTTGTTTGAGTATATCAAGCCCACGCGGAATCCAGGAAGGCCTAAGTCCTTAGACAGGCTATAAACTACATGGACGAAATTGGAAATATCTTCATCACGTTCACGATGATGGGTGTGATCTTCTTCTTCTTGATGATGATCGATATCGTCGTCCGTTGGCGCCGGTGGTTTCCTCTTCCTGTCCTCGAGATGAAGCTCCAGTGCTTCTACTATGCTTGTGAAGCTTGGAGGGTTGAAGACGGTCCCCGAGTAGATTTCGTCGCTAATTATGTGGAGATTATTCTTGGCTGCAAAGCTGATGAGGAGATGGAGTTCTTGGAGTGTCATGGTTGTGCCTAATGGGTTTGAAGGGTTTGTGATCAGTACCCCTTTAACTTTTAGACCAAGTTTTCGTTCGGCACGCTGATATGCGTCTTCTAAAGCTGGTTCGGTGATCCTGAAATCGTTCCAACTTGAGCACTGGATTGGGACGATTTCTACCCCTGTTCTCCATTTAAGGTCTCTATTGAACCTGCTGCCAAGGAAATCAGTTTAGAGCATGCAGACTATATAGTCGGTTTAGAGCATGCAGAATAATTGGGCATATCAAACATGCACATGTCTTGCGCACGCACATGAACATGAAGGGTAAAAAAAAAAAAAAGGTTGAAGCAACTTTAGTTATACAAACTTATTGTAACTTTGCAACAGATGGATCGGGAGATTAATTAATTATATAATAGAAATTAAGAGATGTATATGCGTACGTACCCTGGGTAATAGGGGGTAGGGACAAGAAAAGCTTCACCAGGTCCAGCAATACAAAACGTGAGAATCTCATTTGCTGAAGTTGCACCGGCAGTGAGAACAATCTTGTCTGGGTCAAATCTGGCTCTGTTACCCCTTATTTCACCCATGAAGTCTGCCAATGCCTGCACCAATGTCAAAAAATACTCATGAATAGTGAAAGATGATGATGATACATGCATGCTTCCGGCCAGCCGAGCCAGAGACGTAGCTGCTGTAATATCCATGGTACGTACGTACCGTCTCGAACTCCACATCTATCTTCTACAAATCGATGAAGGACAAGTCCCATGATACAGAGAGCGAGTGTCATTCATTAAATCAAGGGTTTGTTTGATTAGCCACCCTTAATATATATATATTAAGAGAGAGAGAGAGATCAACTTCTAGCTACTTATTAAACCTCTAGCTAGCTATGCACATATATATAGCCTCACATAGCTGGAGTACGTACGACCTATATTATTACTGGTTTGTAATAGTTTATCTAGTATCTATGCATGGTGTTTTGTGCGTGCATTTATTATACATAAAGATTATTAAATAAATGTCATATATATATATATATATATATATATATATATACCCTTTTGAGAGAAGGAAGGCCATGGTAGTCTTGAAATAGAGCCAGTTCTCTGAATATGGATCTCCCATGTTCCGTAAATCCATAAGCATCCGGGTTGCTGCACAACCATGATTCAAGTAGATCAAAGGATAGCTGCAAATGCATCGGTACCAATCATATCAATTACAATGAAAATATCTGAATTTATTCTATTCAAATGCCAAAAAATAAAAAAAAAGGCGATGAAAACATATATATACATGTACATGGGAATATAACAAAAGGCAATATTCACTATGGGAACATAACAAAAGGCAATATTCACTCGTGTGGCTCATAATTTGGTTTGCATTTGCTCTATAGTAGCTAATAATTTTAGGCCAACAAAAACGAAAAAAAAGGAATTATATTGCCTCCTCTTATAAAGTTCACCTGATTTTCGGCAAGTCCCATTTGGATGATACCAGATGGATTGAGTACTTGATGGTATGGGTTTTTTTCGTATTCTTGCCATCCTAGGAAGTAAGAGGAGTCTTCTCCATGTCTGTCACACCTTCCTTTGGTGGATAACGTTTTCATAATTTGGTACCGGTTATATACAATAATAACAGTTATATATTTCCTTCTGATGAAGATATTTCAGAGGTCGACACAAGACAAAGTAACTATATATGAGGCTTTTGGATGTCTTTGCAATTCAGAGGTAAGGGAGCAAGCGTGGATTGGCCGGGCAGGACTGAAGGCACCATTGCTTGGTGCATGGCCTTTTATAGGTGGTTATTGACCGGCTACTTGCAAGTACAAAGATAGGAGCCTCTCTGTTTGGATCCACTTGAATTTAGGTAAGGTTAAATATCAAGTAAGCTAACTTAAGCCGGATAAAATTCGATAAATATTTTAAATTATTATTTAAGTATTTATTAGTATAATTTAGATGGATAAGGTATAATTTTATTGGGATTGAAGTAGAGATGAATAATCAAACATTATTAAGATAGTAATTTTAATATTTTTTAGCTATCAATTTAGAAGTTAATAATTTTTATATAAATTAAGGTTAAACATAATTAATATTTAATCTAAAATAACCTAGATTAGATTCCAAAAAAATATTGCCATGCAAAGTTAATATTAACCTCAGCTAATGTCGGTCCAAAGGTATGCCGAGCTACGGGAAACTTTCACAATATAAGTGCTATATTACAACATACCATGTGTTACATAAGGAAAAGGAAAAAAGAAAAAGAAAAGCAAAGCAAAGGCAGCACCCATTAGGGATACGGTCTTTGACATGATTTGAGTTGATTGGTCAAGTAGCACACACACTTAATTACCCTTATTCACTTGTAAACTAGACCGAGGTACGAAAGTACCTATCAAGAATACGAAGAGATCTTTTATTTTATTTTTCATTTTTCACTTTTTGAGAAGGATTATAAGGAGATATTCAAATATGAGGCATAAATTGACGTATCCAAACCACTTCGTTTTATAACAACTACACTCATATCTTCTTCTTCTTCTTTTTTCATTTTTTTTTGAGCCGATACACTAATACCTCTTTGAGCTTACTTTGATAAAATAACATTTCCTCCCATGTTAACAATAACACGGAGTTCCTTTTATGTTTCTCTTCTCCCAATAGATGTTGCTATTGTGCAACAATATTAATTCCAATAATCACCCTAGTTTTGATAATTCTCTCAAAATTAGCCCAACTAATTAACTATCTCGTGGGAATACCACCACTTAATTTGTGACAACATGATAGGGGGTTACACTTAGGCACTACAATAGTCTTGGCTATTCATTCACAAACAACTCATTACACCCCTTTCTCCGGCTATTTAAACTTTATGGTTGATTCTAAAATAACATCAACATGATGAATTTTAGACTGCTAGTAAAACGAACTGCTGGGTCAATGCCCTCTTTGAACTACCATGCCTGATTCTAAACAAGTGACATTTTAAAATTTTATATACTTATTAAGAAATTAAGCAACTTATCAATTATGTCTTTGTCAATATACCTTATTAGATACTCCCACCATATATAAAACAAATTCATCCTATTAACTTCTACACTTTTTAAAAAAGTAATAAAAGTAGTCATAAAATTACACTTGCACCATTCATTGAAAAATAACAATCATTTAATGTATATATAATTAAAACAATGAAAAGTAAGATTTAACTTTTCTAAAATGATTTTTTTATAAAAAAAATATAATGATAGAATGACTTTCTTTTTGATATAGGGGAAGTAATATTTATAGTATAAAACATTTAATGAGTAGAGGTAACTTGAAAAAATTGCTCACTTTTTACATTTAAAATCTAAAGTGACACATTTTTTAAATAATAAGTCATTTGATAAAATCACACATAATAGAAATATAAGATAGTACTTACTAGTATGCACCTCCTTGTTTGAAACTACTTAAAAAAGTACCTAAATGTAACACCTTGAAACCATACTTACTACCATAGAGCAATGACTTGATACGGTTATTAAAGGGTTTTGATAATAGTTCCAATAGGTTATCAAATCGTGTGGCATTAAAGATTTAATAACGGTCTAGAGCCATCATTGAAAGTCCTAAATTTTTTTTGAAACATGTGAAGGATAAGTTTTTATATTGGTTTTAGTGAAAAACCATTATCAAAACTTACTTTTAATAACAATTCCATAAATTAAAAAATCGATGTCAAAACAAGTTTTGATAATAGTTTTTAATCAGAACAATTGTCAAAACAAATAATATTTTTCCCAATTGTAACACACTAAGTCAAGTACACTTAACTGTAAAATTCTTTGAGGATAAATTTTTCTAAAAGAAGATATACCTTATTGATATAGGTATTCTTATTAATCTTTTTAAGTCTTTATTATCCACCATTAATATGGGAGTATTACATATACCCTCACTCAAGAGTGCAATGACCTCATTGACCCTCGACCAATTAATTGTCTCATTATAATCTATCCCAAAAATTATCGCGCTAGGCAAGTGATTGGTTCATTCAAGTTCAGCTCGCAAACACGGTTTTGCTCTAATAGCATTTTGTAACACCAAATCACACCAGCCATGGGTAGTTACTCAAAATTCTTGCCTATATAAACAGTGTATATAATTTTAGAAACTTATCCTTAAAGAGATTCATAATTAAGCATGTTGAACTTTAAATAATTTAAAGATGAGTAACCTCTTGAAAATTTTTCCAGGATATGTGTGAGTTTATAAAAAAACATACTAAAAAAATACTTGTGTTGAATTGTGGATTCATTCAATGATCTCAAAAGCACTCTAGAGAAAATACCTACAACCCTTGATAGGTTTGGGTGTTATGCCAACACTAATTCAACCATTGTGTTTAGATACCAATTTGAACCATCAATTTTAATTTGTAAGGTTGAAGAAGAGTAAGAAACTTGAACTGGTAATAGCTAGATACTCTGCAGATTTGACTAGCAAATCATTAACAACAAGCACGCATTAAGGGAATCCAAATTATCGTCACAAAAACTTGAGAATATCATACTCAAACTCATTTAACAATTGAGCTAAATTAGTAATTAGTAATAATAAGGATAACATAAAGGAATTGAACATAATATAAATGCATGATTGAAATAAAATAATTAAGAACAAAGCAAAACTAAGAAAATCAATAACAAAAACTAACAACTCAAACCTCAAACTTGAAAAATATGAAAGAAACAACACAAAAATTGACAAGGAAATATAATATCAAACTAGAATAATTATTATAAAAAGAGAAACAATAATGAACAAATTAGAGAAGATATGGACAAACGAAAGTTAGATATGAGTTTAACCTCAAGAGAAAAAAAGATCTAAACCTCTAGAAGTGATGAAGCTTCAATCAAAATAAGTTTGGGACAAACAAACCCTTTTTGAAACTCAAACTCAGACCCAATCTTGAGAGAGCCATTTAAAAGAGTTGAAACTAAGAAATGACTAGCCAAAAACTAAAATAACCTAAGATTAAACTTGAAGAGACCAAGAAAAAAACCTTAGTGTTGTGGTTTGACACCAATTGAACAACTAGGACCACATATACAACTATCATCCAATTACAAAGAAATTGATTAAAAGCATGTGAGAATTTACTGACATGAAAAACTCAACAACATGAAGAAAGGAGGAATTGGTCAATAATTTGATAATTTGAGCAATATAAATTGATTTCATCGACAATCAAAGTTTTAGAACAAGCAATAGTCGTGAGGTATTGCTTATCATTTTTGTGTTGAGAATATGAAGTAAAGGATATCATGAGCAATAACTAACGAGAATAGAGAAGGAGCGTGATAATGATAGAATGACTTATTTGGAGTCACTTGAGAAAAAAATATCAGGTTGAAGGAATGTGAGTCACAATAATTAAGAAGGGTACAAAGGCTAACAAGAGAAGAAACAAGTGGGAGTGGTAAGGAGGGAAGACATAAAGGCTTTAGGGCGTGTTCTTTTATTTTAGTAGACCTTTGATAACGATTGTTGGTGCTAACCATTGTTAGACGTTGTATGATTGATGTTTTTATAAGTATTTTATTAAATAATGTTTATCAAAACTCTTCCACCTAAAATTTCATGATTTTATTATCAATTTCAATATAACCAATATCTAAATGGCTTTATTAAAATCAATAGCTATAGTAGTGTCAGGTCACAGGTAGTCACTTGGAGCACTCTTGGGATTAATATATGGTATCATATATCATTGCAAGTTTTTTCCATCATATTTTGTCCTCACTTACATTCTTTGTGAGAAAATTCTTAAGAGGTCACCCATCATTTGACTACTCCAAGCTAAACATATTTAACTATGGAGTCTCTAATGATAGATTACCAAAATGGAAGGTAAACCTTGTCAATATGCATAGTCATATCAATCATTTTAAACTTCCATCATCCACCACTAATTTATGTTATTACATACACCCCCATTCAAAGAAGGCAACATCATTTTTGTGCTCAAAAATTGACTATCTCAATATAGTTAATCTTAATAATGTGTCGTAAGGTGATTGACTAGATTATCTAAGTTTAGCTTGTATTGTGGTTCTACTCTGATACCATTTGTAATACTTTGAGACCACACTAGTCATGGGTAGTTGCCTATAGAACTTTCATAATAGATAAATAGCTCCATAGGTCAACACAAACCCTTTTTATTAGAATTTGTCCTTACTCACATGCTTTTCGAAAAAAAAAATAGGATGTCACCCATCATTGGACTTCTCTAAGATAATAACACTTAATTATGAAGTCTCCAATGATGGATTATAAAAAATTAAGGCGCACCTTGTTGATATAAGCAATCATATCAATCATTTTAAGCATCTATTTTCCACCACTAATTTGAGGTATTACACCAAGTTATAATAACTTTATTTTTTTAAAATAAAAGGTTTAAATATAAAAAATATTTTATTTAATTATTTTGTTTTAGTAGTTTGTATAACTATCATTTGATAGATTTCATCATAGTGTATCAGTTGGTAAATTAATATCTGATCTAAAATGGTGTATATTGATATTTTGGTAATACCCTACTTTTTGAAATCTCTTGTTGTTTCTCTTTGAAAATATTTTACAACAATTTTGTATTTTTTTTATCATTAGATGACGATACTCTGTTAAATGAAATACATTAAAAGTACTTTTTTGCTTCAAAAGGGCCTCTCTTATTTCTTTCTTTCCTTTCCTGTCATCCCTTTTTCTTTTTCTATTATGTGTGAAAGTCAACAAGCCAATGAGAAAGGGAGAAAATCTCTATTCTAAGAGCCTCCACCTCTTCTCCTCCATTCTTCTTCACTATTTGACTCCCTTGTTTCTTTCATCCTCGTCACCCCTAACAACAACCATGACAACCAACAACACGGAACCATGATTTTCTCATTAGCTTATCCTCTTATCTTATTTCATGTCTAAAGCAAACAAAAACAAAATCTAATGAACGATAAGGAGGCACATAACGTGACAACCGAAGAAACACCAAAAACAAAACACCAACACTAAATTCAATGTAATAGGCAACGCACAACAAAAATAGATGAGCAAGGTAGCAACTTGTAATACCCTATTTTCGAAAATCTTAATCATAAACCGGTAAATTATGTGTATTAGTTGTAATAATTATTCTAGGATTTTTTGTATTAAATTTATTGTTAATATGTGTATTATTATAATTATTATGCAATATTAGATATAAAATTTAATTAAATGTGCATTTTAAAATTTTAATCCAAAGTTAGATCTTAAACGGTACTTGTTGTGTTGAGTAAATCCTATTCCAATAACGAGATATTTTCTACTCAGTTATTCACCTAAATAATTACCTTAGCTTGTTAGATATTCTTGAATTTCCTCATTTCCCTTCTAGCACACTTTTCTCCTCTTGCAAACTGCCCTACACGATACCCACACCATGCCTCCCTCTCCCCCATGTTTCCCTCTCCTTGTTTTGCTCCTCCATTTCCCCCACACCATCTTCTTCTTAAGCCTTCTCCCTCTCATTCTCCTTCTCCTTTGTGTCATGCCTTCTTCCCCTAGCAGCCTACACTTTCTTCCCTTCCACTCAAGTTCCTTCATGTAAACAAAGCCTCCCCATTTCTCCTTTCCCGTTTCTTTTCCACAATTTCTCTCTTTTAAATGCACTCCACTACCCTTCCCTTTCCTCTAGCAACAGCCATTTCTATCGGTCCCTCACCCTATACCAGAAACTCCTGCCAAAACCACCCTAACACCAACACACAACCTCACAAAAATCACCCCAACTACCTCATCCAAGCTCACCGCATCCACCCTCTCCACTTTTTTCCAAATCTCACCAGTGACACTATAATACCCCATATTTTTTAAATTTATTTTTATTTAACTTAATTATTTTATTAGCTTAATTTGATGAAAATATCTAATTATTTTAATTTAGAATTATTTTGAGGATTTATCAACAATTTTGACATCATCTTAGAATTTAATTAATCATTGTCGTTACGGATCATTCTAGATACGTTCGTTCATGACCGTAATTTTATTATGTTCATATGATTTAGATTTTCAATTATATTTTTTTCCTTCCTGTATTTTGATTTTTAAAATTTTAGTTTCATTTTCAATTATAACTCGTTCGTGTGATTACAACTTTATTTTATAGTTTTATTTCGTTAATGAAAGACATTGTTTAAATTATACAAATTTCCATTAAAATAGTATAATTATTTTAATAATTCTATTCGTAGAAAATATGTCTGACCTTGAATTTATTATTTTTTAAGGTCGTTAAGATCTTTAGAAAGTTTTAAATTAAAAATATTTTTATAACTTATTTATATATTTTTTTTCTAAAATTAATTTTCTTCAATTTTTCCTCTTTTGGTTTGTGAATGACCATTTTAGAAATTAATTAAATTAATCACAACCTCTTAGAATTTGATTCAAATATTTTCTTATATAGTTTTAAATAGTTTTTGAGATCTTATTATGTATTTTTGTACACAATACGAAATCTTTCAATCGTTGGTATTTTCATATAAATATTTTTTGACATTCTTTAAATATCCATTAATATTTTTAAATATTCAATATTCTCATTTGTGTATTTGTATTTGTAAAAAAAAATTGAAACCCCGACCAATCCCCTTTTTTCTTTATCTTTTCTCTCCCTCTTTTCTTTCTCTCTTCTCTCTTTCTTCTTGTCGTGTTTTTTTATTAGTCAAAATCAAACCCAATGCCTCAACCCAACCTTCCTCCCTCTAGCTCACTTTGACCTATATCCAATGCGACAAGCCACCACTGTAACTCCACTACATTTCTCCCTCGATCTTCATTATCTTTAACCTCTAGTGCAATAGTTTCTCAAAGCAACAACTATGGCAGCGAGTAGTAGGTAGCACGGGAGCTGAGACATCGGCCAACTTGAGCTCAACAATGCTAGACAATGGCTTGCGAGCCATGGCAAACACCATACAAAACTTCCCTGCCATGGAGAAGCTCCATTCAGCTTGTAACTTCATATTTCGTTTGGTATATTTTAATCCAAACCTTAACTTTGAATTCAATTGGTTTTGTATTAATTAGCTTATGATAAGATAAATTGGTTGTTCAATTATGTGTGTGTGTGTTGTATGGTTGATTTAGAGTGGTTAATTTTAGTGTATGTGGTTGATTTGTGATAATAAAAATTTTGACCCGATTATGTTTGAATTTTTTTATTCATCTTATTAAGCTATTTTTGATAAATTGATTATATAATATGTTGTAAAATATATGTAAGTTCATATTAGAATTGTCAATTTGACAAATTTATGCATAATTAGTCATAATTTGAGTTTGGGTCAAAATTTATGTGTAACAAAATCAAATTGCATAATTGAGTGGTTTCATTCAATTAATTTTACAATATACTTTGAAATTTATTTAATTTTATATTGGAAGTGTCAACTTGAGAAAATTATGTGAAATTAATCATAATTAGATTTTTAAGTCAAAAATCTTGGGGATCTAAATTAGATTATATAATCGAGTTATTTTATTCAATTGCTTATATAATTTATATTAGAATATATTTCATTGCAACTTTGAACCGTCACTTTAAATATTTTAATGAGAATTTACTAGATTAGCACCCAGGATTCAAAAACACTAATTGTATTAAATTAGGTATTTATTTTATTATTTTTGGTCAATTGGATATATAATATGTTATAAAATATGTTTAATTGCATTTCTAAATATTTAATTTAATTTAATTAATAAAATTCAATCAAATTGAATTTTTGGGCCTAAAACCCTAGGTTTCAAATGAAATTATAAAATTGGTTATTTTTACAGTTGTTTTTCTAAAATTAAATTTATAGAAATAGTTGAAATAATCTTAATTACATTCTAACACCTTTAATTTTGATTAATTAATTTGAATTGTTTGAGTTTGTGTCTTGGGCTTTAAAACCCTAATTTTAGGAAATGATTATCTTAAATTGGCTACTCGTAAGATTATTTTATTAAAATTAATTATCTAGATTTATATAAAATTAGTTTTATTGTATTTTTAAGCTATCAATTTGAGATAATCAAAGTTAATTGGTTGGTTTGTAGGTCAGGTTTAGAAACCCTAATTTTTTGAGATAGTTTTATGAAAATAATTTGCTTGTGCTTATTTCACCTAGTGGAGTACTTGATTTGATTTAAAACCATTTGAATTGTGGATTAGTTATTTAAAATTGTTGGCTTGCCTCTTTAGTCATAAAACCTAATTAGTAAGTCATTTTAGATAAATTTATCTTATACTCTATTATCCTCTCTCTGATTTTCCAAATCAATTTGAAATGCCTTAAGTTATATGTGTTGAATCCAATTTGGTTAATATTTAATTTTAAATTTTAATAGAACTACGCTCACAATTCTTATGTTTTGGACACGTTTTTCAAGAAGGATTGTCAGTGTCTTTCTTTGTTGATTAAATTATAATATTTGAATTGTTGATCAGTAAGGCAGTGTCTAACCTAGTCTTATGATTTCTATCGGTGATCTAGGAAAATATTATCATGGTTTGTCCAGCTCTCAATATCTCGCTCTCTTTCTCAATTTGCTTAGCTAACTTCAAATTTAGGTAAGTCATTACTTACCTTTGCTCATGGCAGAATCTGGAATGTATGTCTTTTTTAAGTGTAAGGTGATGAGTATGTCAAGCGTATATTATGCTTTTGTGTGGTAATTCTATGTATTTATGAGTTTATAACTTTAATGCGAACTCATGTTAGTATGCCTCTTGAATATTGTATGTATTTGAGTATGTCAAGGGTTGAGCATAGTTATGTAGTTAACATATTCAGCTAATTATGAAATGTTTGGTGATTTTAGAGTATGTTCTAATATGTCTCAATTATAATCGATTTGGAAAACTGTATCATTGGTTGAGTATGTATTGAAATTGTATGATACATTATGCTGGATTTTTATGCCATAGAATTATCCAGCTCTAACACCATTTGAACTATTCATCTTTAATGCCACCGAAAATTGATCAACTTTAATACCACTTGAATTGGATCGGATTTAATGCCACTTGAAATTAATTAACTTTAATGCTACTAGGATTGATTCGATAATGCCACTTTAATTGGATCGGCTTTAATTCCACTTGAAATTGATCGACTTTAATGTCACTTAGATTGGTTTGGCCTTAATGCCACTCAAATTGAACCAACTTTAATGCCACTTGGAATGGATATAATAATAAAAATTCATCGTGTGGTTGAAAGTGATTTAAGTGCTATTATGTGGGCCTAATTTATGCCTGGTTAAATATTTAAATAAAACATTAATCACTTAAAGTGAAAGATCTTAAGTTGGGACTTGTACTACCTGGGGTAGGTATCGAAGTTAGGTTTGGTATTTACTTGGTATCATTCTGGTATTTTTCTCTTATGTAATCTCGGGTGCCATACGAGGTCCCAAGAAACCCTCTTCTACTCTATAGGTGTCTCGATATATTTTGGCCCTATTGAGGGTATGCATACTTAAGTGATTAGGTGTCCTATTTATTGATGGTTTGGTTATATTTCTGGGCAGGCCAACTAGGGATAGTACTGTTTGAGTACTAGATTAGTTGTTATAATTTATTTGAGTCTCCATCATTAATATAATATAATCAAATGGTTGTTATCACGATAATGAAATATAATAATTGATTGCTCTCGTTCATTCATGGACCTTTTATTCTATTATCCTAAGCATGCCACTCATTTTTCTTTTACAAATCATGCTACCATGTGACACTTATCCTTACCTTGTTATTACATAATTTATTATTTAAATCGCATGTGGGCCTTATGTGCAGAATGCTATCTTCTAGGGCAATTGTGTTACTCAGCATGCATTCATGATTCCTTGTACACTTGTACCCTATGTGTTGACATGTTTAGTCATGTATTTATAATCATGAATCCATGACCACATGTTTTATCTTATGTATTACATGCATAATTGAGCATAAGTGGAATTGTGTATGTATCACATGTATAATTAAGCATGAGTATTGTAAGTTAAAGATTATCATATCTTATGTGTATCATATATCCTCCCATGAATTAGGTAGTCGTGATTTACTCAGTACCGAACCCCCACTGATACTGCATTAGTTAAATGGGTCCTGTGATAATCCACTAATAGTGGGGAGCATACCTCTTGTACAGGCTTGAGATCGATTGTTATTAATGAGTTGAAGACTTGGGCTTTGAGAACCTAGAGTTTTATCCCTTAGGGATTTGTCTTTATTTATATGTATTTATGTTTGGAAATTTTCAAGTGTTGTATTAAATTTTTAACGGTGTTGTAATCAAATTTAATTTCCCATTGCTTTACTAAGATTTTAAATCCAGGGTTATTTCATAGGTTTTCCATTGATTTAATCGGCAATGATTTTGTTTAGTGAAATCATTCACATGTCATCTTCTATTAGATATCTCCTTGTAGAATTTTATCCTCAAGGTATAGATGTTGTTTGAATTTTAGTTGGACATGTTTTAGCCTTGCATCTAGCATAAGATAGATGGTGGACATTTATCTTGTGTTAGGTGTGGTACTAATATTCTTCATTTTATATTTTAGCTTCTGCATTATTCCTTTAAACAAAAATTTCCAAGAGTGAATTTTAGGGGTGTTACAGACACCCTAAATTTTTCTATTGAAAAATAAATTTATTACAAAAGCTTATAATCAAAATATCGCCGTCGTAATCGATGTAAGTGTGGATTACCATACCATCCTCACATCAATCTCAAGGCAAAAACTATTAAAATATGAAGCAAGATAAGTATAAAACAAGAGAAACTTTATAAATACAAATACGAGTTTGGAGGTTTACTTTGAGTACAATAATAAATACAAAAAAAAGGATACCATGGATCTAAGAGTCTAAAAAGGCATTCGGGTAAACCATCATTTGGATAACATTACTCTTCACCCAAACCCTTAGTACCGAAATAATCACTCGACCCCATACAATGCATCATAGGCAACAAAAATATCCAACCGGTCCTCCATAACCTAAACAAAATTATTGGGGTCATCTGCTCGTGAGAATGAGTATTACCTATGAAAAGGATTGTCAATACGCTAAATATTGAGTAAGGTGACAATACTGTCGAGTCAGGGATATAGTTAAATATATGCATTCATGGTAGAGAATAAGTACACATGCAAACATATAAAATATCTCAAATTAATTATTGACTAGAGCCTCTTTATTAGATATAACCATTTCATTATTTTATTTATGTTTATTTTAGGGACCCCAGTATTCTTAAACCAGTGGAATGGTCTAAAACACCTATCAAGGACAACACACCTAATCCATTATTATCTGCTGGTGGAACAGACCCATAAAATATTATAAATAGAAGACCGAGAATGGAACTTGTTAGTGCTACGGTATTAAGTGAACCATTACACAACATTGGTGGATTAGATGTACTAGATGTGGAGGGTACTGTGTTTCCTTGTGCACCAGTATGACCATGGTGTTGTTATGTCTCTGGTTGGATGGTTGGGAGGGTACTGTGATGCCTTATATACCGATATGACCAATGTAATTTTATGTCTCTGGATTATTGTTGTACCCTCCTTAAGTAATTAAAAATGGAAGTAAATATTATGTAAGATTGTAAATTTTTTGATCTGGGTATTGTTTCGGTTGCTGCCATTGTACACTACCTAAGTTTGGTATGTGGTATAGGAGTAACCTTAGTGCACTACCTCGGTAATTGGAAAATATATGGATATGTTGATTTGGTAATTGCCTCAATACCCTACCATTAGTATTTGGAATTGATTTGATTATTTCGGTGTTGGTCATTTCAGTGTCGTATAATATCCTTAGTGTATCCCTGCCATATTATTATCTATGTGTTTCACGTGGCTTTCCATGTTAGTGTTGTATAATGGTTCACTTAATACCATAGTATTGATGAGTTCTGTTCTCAGTCCTCTACTTATTAAATGGGTAGTGTTTACCTTATAAGAATACTTTGAGGGTTCGGTTTGATGGCTTAAATTAAGCACCACCCTAGAAGAGGCGGAATAGGAATGTGTGCTTAGAGACCAGAGTCATTTTTGTAAGGATATTTGTCATAGTCTAGGATTTTTGTTGCTAAGTGTTATGTATGTTTTTTGTGTTACACCATGTTATTGTTATAATGTAATTTAATGTATGATTGTTAATGGTATGATACGCGGTTGATATTATATGATAGAAAATAAGAAAGTGGAGATTATGCGCCATTGTTATTATATGTGGAAAACCCTCAGTGTGATATATGGTCGTAACATGGGTTTATTAATATATGATTAATGTGAAATATGTATAATAAGGTATATGGAGATAAATGGATGATTTGAAAATGATGTTATCAAACATATAAGATTTGTATGAAATTAGGGTTTTGTTATCAGTAAAGGTATTTTGGTCAATATGGGTTTAATATGAGAATCATGGTGTTTTAAGGTATTATATCATTTAAAATATGCTAAGGAATTTCTATGAAATGTTTAGAGTAGTTGTCAATATCCTAAGTTTAATAAAGAATGTAAATGGTTTGATTTGGGAATAGTAACCCTAAAACGAGAAGGCTATTATCACATGCGTGAAATGACAGAGTTAGACCACAAAATTAAATTATGTTTTTAATATTAGTGTTCTAAAAATTTATATTGAATCTAGTGATTGTTTGAGCCTTACATAAAAAATTATGATGGATTTGTAAAATTAGGGTTTAGCTGTGGGAATAGTAATTTTTGAGATAGGGTTATTATCGCATGTGTAAGACCTTAGAGTTTAAAAGTTAGTACCGCCAAACTTAGTACCTCTTCCTCAAATTTCACATATCCATTATAAATTTTTTTGTAGGGCCCATATAATTACCAAATTCAATATACACCGAAAAAATGCTAATATTAACAACACATTTGAATTCCTTGGTGTAACCCTACCTTTTTAAACATATGATAATAACCTTCTCGTTTTAGAATTACTATTCCCAAATTAGGCTATTTTCATACTTTATTAAACTTAGGCCATTCATGACTACTATAACCACTTCCTATAAACTCCTTAGCATGTTTTAAATGATATAACACATTAAAATACCATGATTTCTACATTAAACCTATATTAACCAACATGCCCTTACTGATAACATATTCCCTTATTTCATACAAATCTTATATATATTGGTAACATTATTTTCAAATCTACCATTTATCACCACATACCGTATAATACTCATTTCCCCAATTATCATACTTTATTAACCCATATTACAACTATATATCACACCGAAGGCTTTTCACAAAGGATAATGATATCCTATAGTCTCCACTTACTTATTTTCTATCATATAATATAAAATATCATATCATAGCATTGAAAATCATACATTTAATCACATGATAAAAATAACATGGTATAACACAAAATCCTTCATAACACTTAGCAACCAAAAATCCTAGACTACGATAAGTATCCTTAAGAAAAAAAAGACTCCAATTTTTAAGTATGTAAATCCTATCCCGCCTCTTTTGGAACCTCGAGAATGTCACTCAAGAAACCACAATAAAACACCATTAGGATTATAATTAAGGAAATGTTAAGGGAATGGAAGGATGAAATAATATAGGAAAACCAAAACAAACCAAATAAGTGCTACAAAAGAAGTTACATAACCAAGAGAGGAGGAACAACAACAAGTTTCAAGCCAAGGGATGTGGAAAAAACATAAACTACCATTTCTAAGTGGTGAAGAATGACCAAAGGGGGCCATAGGATGGAGGGGTGCAATGGTGGGAATGGCCAAAAGAAGATAAAGGTTTTGGTGGTTTGTGGCTGAAGATGGAGAGTGGGTTTCAATTGGTTTGGTCGAAGCTTAGGACAAGTAGTAGTGAGTTTGACTAGTGGATGGGGGTGGGGAATGATTTTTTTGTCTAGTGCCAAGGGATGGGATGCTATGGAGGTTTCCAAAAAGGGATGGTTTGGTGTGGTGGTTGTGGCTAAAACCAAGGGAAGAAAAGGAAAAGAGGGTTGTGGTTGCTCATGCAGAATGGAAGGGGTGAGGTGTGGTTGGTTTGGTTGGTGATTGTCAAGGAGTTTTGGTGAAGTCCACTGGTGGTGAGGGTGGGGTTTCGATGCAAGCCACCACATGTGGTGAAGGTGCTTTAGTGGGGGCTGTCAATGGTGGTTTTGGGGGCTATTTTAGTGATGGCAAGGAGGAGAAGAAGACAAAATAAGTTGCTTCATTGGTGGTCGTGTTTTTGATAAAAAAGATGGAAGATGGAAAAAGGGTGGCTCGGTCGATTTAATGTGCCATATATATACACATACAAGTTGCATGCATGAAGAGAGGGAGAAGGGAAGGTGAGATGATTGGGCATGTTTTTCAATGCAAACGATCACACAGAAAATGAGAGTTGATGGGTGATGGTGAGGGTAATGCAGGTCATGGGATGGAAGCATGGGAGGAAGATTTGGTCAGAGAAAAAATGAATGAGTACATGTAAGCCTAGGGAGAATAAGGAAAAGGAAGTTGAGCAGGTGGGGAAGAAAAATGAAAAGAAAAAGGAGAAGGGAAACAAGGAAAAAGAAAAGGGAAAGAAATTTGGTTTGGGTTTAAAATTAAAATTAGGTTAAAATAGTTTAGATTAGGGTAGTAGGATAATTTAATTATCAACTATTCGGGGTTAAATTTAGGTTAAAATAATAATAATAATAACCCAGAATAAATTTTAGGGTTAGGCTACTAAGATTTTGGATTAGGGTGTTAGGATAAAATAGAAACAATATTTTTTTAATATCATAATTTGGCTAAGGTATTAATTATTTGGGATTAGGTTTTTGCTAAAATTTAGGGTATTGCACTAAGTACGATTATTGTATGTCAATCCTTGTCATAATTTCATATGCATTATATATCCTCTCTTTGTTAAATAGTTTTGATTGACTCAATACTTTACCATACTAATTCCACCTTGTTATAGTCATTTTTCACCCGATTTGTGTTGGGTAAGCAACTGATGACTTGCAAGTTTTACCTCAACCTTAATGTGGACCTATAGCTGGCTAGGCTTGGATAGATTTTTTGGAATGAGAGTTAGGTTGACCAATGTTGTGATTTTTCCCCTCTAAGGAGGAATCTTTGCATCTTTCAATTATTAAATTGTTAGTCTCTCCACTAGTTCTAGAGCTAGGTCTTGTTTGTAAAATTTAACAGCGTTGTTACATACCTCTCATTTGTTTTCTTGTCTATTCTTGTGTATTGTTTCCAAAACATTTTAGGTTTGCACCTACTATGGGATTAGATGAACAGTCATACATATCTTTGTTCTCGATATAGCAATAACATCTATTATTTTAATTTTATCTTTTGTAAACATCAATTTTATAGGAAATTTTTTTAGAATTGAAAATTAGGGGTATAATATTTTTAAATATATAGTCTTTGATATGAAATAATATATTTTAGTTATTTTTATAGTAATTTATGATAAAAGTGTGTGTGTGTGTGTGCGTATATATATATATATATATATATATAAAGTAAGGTATTATATTATCTGAACTTAATAAATAGTATCATCACCTGAGAGTTTTGTAAAAAAGTTTAATAATAAAAGTCAGTGAAAAAGCTAAGTAGTTCCGGCAATTTTTCATTTACATCAGAGATTGAAGTAAACATGTTATTGAATAGTTATCTTTGAGCCTTAGAACATAACTAGAATAAAAGGAGCTTTGTAAATAGTTGCCCTTAAAGCCAATTCCGTACTTGATTTAGATGTCTTCATGTCATGTCTACATTTTCCTGTTTGGGAAATGTCCTTGAGCTTGGAGATAAGGGTTGTTGTTGTAAGCTAGGAACTAGCTCTCTAGCTAGGCTAGCTAGCCAAGTGCAAACTAGGTAACTAGTGAATCAATACGTGCACAAATGAATTAAATAGGAAAACGATGTCCTAGCTTTGATGTGTTTGATAACTTCTATTAGTCATCGACTTCAAATGGTGTAATATATTATTTTTAAATAAAAAATAAAGAAAAATAATATTAAAGTATGTATATAAAAGTATGAATGTAAATTACTTTAAATTAATTTTTTATTGAATATGAATTTACCAAACATATCCTTAATTAAAAGTTTATGTGCTCACACATTTAAGAATATAATTGGAATAAAAATAATATGGATAACCATTTGATTCACATGCCTATTCAAAAGATGCATTTTGATCTATGTTTTATTTTTTGACTTGGTTCTATGGCTTTAAAAACAACTTCTTCTCGATCAAGTCAATTTGCATGGATTTAGAAGACCAACATAATCTACCCAATTAAATAATCAAGGTATGTTCTTGTAATACCCTCAAATTAAGTATAATGTCATAAAGATTGACATTACTATTTATATCAACATTGTATACTATTTCTTTAGTGATTTTGTACTAAGAACTTTATAGTTAAATATGTTTGTCGTAGAGCAATAGTTAGGATGGGTGACCTTCCTAAAAAGTTTTTAAAATATTTAATTTTTTTTAGGATAAGAAATTTTTAGGATTGGCGATTCTCTTGGAAAGTTTAAAAAATCTTATGAAAATTTCTCAAGAAGTGTGCGAGTGAGAACAAAATGTGCTAAAAAAATTGTGTTCATCGGTAGGGTCAGCCGATCAATTTAAAAGTGCTAAAGGGAATCCTCGCAAACCTTTTGGGTTCATATGGCTACCAAGTGCTCTGTGCATAGTTGTATTGACTCAGGGTATAACAAATAATATCATAGAGAAAATCGCAACCGCGAGCGGAACTTGAATGAGCCAGTCAACTGTTTAGTTGGACAATTTTTGGGATAAACTGTATTGAGATAGTTAATGGTCAAGAAGAAATGAGAACATTGCATTCTTTGAGCGAGGGTGAATTTAATACCCCCAAATTAAGAGAAAATTTTATAAGTATTGATATGACTACTTAGATCATCATGTTATACTATCTTTTTGGTAATTCTGTCCTAAGAACTTCATAGTTAAGCGTGTTTGTCATGGAACAATTTTTAGAATGGGATAAGTTTTGATATTTTGTGAAAATATCTCAAGAAGTAGGTGAGTGAGGAAAAAAAGAGCTAAAAGGACTCTTGTTAATATGTGAGGACAACCGATCAATCCAAAAGTGTTTCAGGATAGCCCCGTAACCCTTGTAGGTCCAGGTGGCTACCAAGTGGCATGATTATGGTTGTATTGACTTGGGATGTTATAGTTCTTTTTAACTTACTTTTTCTAATTCAGTTATGATTTGATTAAAAAGCTACTAAATCATCATCATCATATTTAATCTACTGTTGTTACTATAACTATTACTATGTTTATGAAATAATAATAATAATAATAATAATAATAATAATAATAATAATAATAATAATAATAATAATAATAATAAGGTGAGAATTACCCTTTATATTTGTGTGGAAAAATCATGTATCACTTCACACTGGGATTTTTTAATGGATATTAGATATGGAGAAAGTACTCACAAAAAAATAGCAGAAAAAGATGTGATAAAAGCTACTACTATTGCTTGTAATTATTGTAGTGTGGTTGATTAAGTTTGTTTGCACTTGTTCATCCATTGTATAAAAGGTCTAGAAACTGATGGAGCATATGGTTCCAACTTTAAGGCTATAATTGGGCCTTCCAAAAGTCTACAACCGATCTCCTCCTTCAATAGGGGTACCCCTTAGATTTTGACTTCCCACACAAGCTTTCGTATATATTTTATTCTTTTATTTTTTTCCCTCCCTTACATTATTTTCAATATTTGGTTCATATGGAAGGAGTGAAACAACTATATTTTCAAACATAATGTGCCTAGTTTGGTTGCATTGATATACGAATGCTTACTCGATTGTGTGATGGCTTACATCTTCATCTCCAGAATTTCATATACAATTTCCACATGGAGCGGATGAATTAGCAAGACATATCAAATTTCTGTTGGAATTTTGGATTAGAATCAAAAAAATTCACTCATTCTTCAAGTACTCTTAGTCAAATACACTTGAATATAAAGTTCTTTAAGAATAAGTTTCCTAAAAAAAGGTATACCTTATTGATATAGGTAGTCTTATCAATCATTTTAAGCTTCCACTATCCACCACTAATTTTATGAGGGGTATTACACACACCCCCACTCAAAAGCACAACATACTCGTTACACCTTGATTATTGGTTGTCTTATTATAGTTTATCCCAATAAATTGTATAGATATATGATTGAATGGCTTAACCAATTTTAGTTCACAATATCGGTTTTGCTCTGATACTATTTGTAACAACCCTTCACACCTATCATAGGTAGTTACTTGGAACGCTTTTAGGATTGATGAATGATCCTATAAATCAACATGGGTATTTTTGAGCGTATTTTTAATAAACTCACTCGCATTCCAAAAAACTTCTAAGTAGGTCACCTTTTTTGAAATTGCTTCAAGTCAAACATGCTTAATTGTGAAGTTCTATAAAGATAAGTTTTTTGAAAAAAATATATACCTGATTGATATAAGTAGTATTATCCATCCTTTTAAGCATCCACTATCCACGACTAATTTGAGGCGGTATTACCATATTACACCCATACTCGACCCGATCACTGATCTATTCCCTATTATCGATTCATTATTAGATCTTGAAATCCGACCTCATCCCCAACACCTAAACCTTTTTTTTCACAATATATTTTTAATTTATATTCTATATAAAAAGGTATAATATATATATATATATATATATATATATATAATATTCAGAGTGGGTTAGTGTAATACCTCATTTTTAGGAACCCTAATTAAAACTAATAATTACGTGTGATTAATTATAATTATTATTTTAGAAGGTTTAGTATTAAATGTATTGTTGTTATTATTATTATTATTATTTCGACGGTAGATATAAAAATAATCAGGTTAAAAAGTTGATAGAAATCGAACTATTCATTTTAATCCTAGCTTATACCCTTAAATCTTAGCCTAATTATTTCATTAATAATCTCGACCCGATTATGTTATATTATTCCGTTCTATTAAACCTATCCCAATCCCGATTATTTTTTTTCAAATTATCTTTCGATCTGGTACCCTAATCTATCCAAAATAAATCTAAAATAAAAATAAAAAACTATTTTTCTACTCTACCATCTAAATTCCCTGTCTCCCTCATTCCTTTTTTTACTCAACCTATCACTTCACCTCCACTCTATACATTTATACATACATATACACGCTACACTCCAACCTCACACCACCCACGCACACCCCAACCTCGCAGCTAACTCGTCAACCAAACAAGTCCCTGCCTAATACATACACCCGCATACACTATTAACCAAACAACCCCCCAATTCCCATCCTTATCCCCACTCTCTTTTTGTTTAGTTTTCCTTCCAACAAAACACTGCCTGACCACCCAGCAACACCTCACCACTAGCTCTGCCAACCACACCATTACCACACTCTCCTTCCTCCTGCCTCGCCCGACTAACCCTCTCGCCCAGTTAGTAGCCCGAGCCCCCTTTATTTCGTGCATGACTCACGTTGCATGGAGCGTTAGTTGTGCTGTATTTTTTAAGAAATTTGGTAACAATATTAAATGTATGGGTATTTTGGTAATTTTATATTTAATAATTTTTAGTGGATATTGCTAATTTTATATTTTTGTTGGAATTCAGGTAACTGTTATACCCTACTAAAATGATAAATACTGCATGATATTCCATTAGTACATATGTTAAGCATGATTTATTTTGATATAATTATGTGTTAATTATTATTATCATGAAAAATGATAAAGCGAGTATGTTATCTGATGTAAAATATTCCAGGTACAAAATTATGATTAAAATGATTCTAATGATGGAAAAATATTTTGTATGATAATTATGTATAAAATAATAGATTGAGCATGCTTAGATATAATTGTGGAATAATTATTATGTATATGTGCCCTACGGGCAATTTAGTCATTTTTTTTATTATGATATTTATCCAGAAAATTATGTCTAATATGTATTATTTGTTGTTGATTATGCGATCATGTGTTTTATATGTTTTACAAGTATATAATAGGGTTTTGTATGCAGAAACCTATGTAAGGGTAAAATGGTCTTTTGGCATAGCTGGTAGTTTAAAATTCATAATAAATAATTAGATTATTTTATTTTAGCCTTTTCACGACAAATTAATAAACAAAATAGATTCACTATTTAAATGGATGATAACCTAATAATTATTGGTCTTAGGGGCATTTTGGTCATTTCAACCAAATGTGCCTAAAAGTGAATAATTGGACATAGGATGGCCTTAGAATTTTATTAGGTTGACCTTAGTATTGACTTTGACCTTAGGGTTGACTTGGATAATTGGAAATAAAGGAAAAAAGTATAGAAATGGGAATAATTGTGCAATATGTGTTATCTGTGATCACTTTATAAAAATACTAATATGTAAAGTAGAAGACCTCAAGTTTGGGAATAGTTTCTCTCTAGGGTTAGCTACCTTAGAGATAAGGTAGGAGTCCTCTATTAGTTTAGTTTTCTAGTGTGTCGGTTGTGCCCCAGCAAGGCCCTAATCTACTCTATAGGTGACCTACGGACCCTATAGGGGGTACTGATACTGAAGGATTAGGTGTCCAAGGTTTGGAGGGTACTATGTGCCTTGTGCATTAGTATGACCAGAGTGTTGTTATGCCTCTAGGTTGGACGGTTGGATGGTTGGAGGGTACCGTGATGCCTTGTGCACTGGTATGACCAATGTACTTTTATGTTTCGAGTTATTATTGTATCTCCATTGAGTAAATAAAAATAAAAATGATCAGATCAGATTGGAATGATTATTATTGGATATTGGATTGGTTTCGATAGTAGTTTTCATGCCTACTTGTGTTGGTATTATGTCTATAAGTATACCTATGACGTTATGAATTTTATTATACAGTACCTATAAGTAAACCTGTGATGTTATGTATTTTATTATGCTATACCTATAAGTATACATGTAAAGTTATGGATTTCATCATACTATATCTATGAGGTTACGGATTTTATTATCTTGTGTTTGTAAGTACACATGTGATGTTATGTATTTTACTATATTGTACCCGTAAGTATACATATAATGTTGTGGATTTTGTTATAGCTTACCTATGAACATACCTGTGATGTTATAAATTTATTTGGATTTATGCTAAGATATGAGTCATGCTGTGAATTTTATAATTGTTATGCTGGAGTTTGGGTTCTAATTATTACTTCTGAGAGCATCTCTGGCATGTTCGTTTGGTAAGCTTTCAGTTGTTTTAGACAAATGAAAATGAGTAGTATGTGACCTTGATGGAATTTGACTGTCCAAATGATTACTGTATTTCAATCCTTGTACAAATACTTAAATGTCTTGTACATGTTAGTTGCATGCCTTGCATTTGTTCCATGCTAGTTTTTTATATTAATTTGGTATAAAGGGTTATTTAGTACCATAGTATTGTCGGGTTCCGTTTTATGGTCCCCTACCTATTCAATGGGTAGTCTTTACCTTGTAGGACCACATTGAGGATAAGGTTTGACGACTTCAAATATAGGGTTGAGAGTTAGAACTATTTGGTGTTTGACCCGACTTCTTTTGATCCGAATATTTCGTGGACTCTTAAGTACCCCGCTATTTTCCTTTGTTATATTGCAACTCTTTGCCTGATCTTTTGTATTTATTAGGATAATGTAATTTGTAATGAAATTTCTATCCTACATTCGTTATAATGTTATTTAAGTAAATTAATTTTTTAGCCTTAGCACTTAGTATAAAAATGGTAGAGGATGCCAGACTTATACTGAATATGGTGGTAACACCCATTAATTTTATAATTAATGCTTCCGCAAAACAAAAAATTTTAGTAGTAAAAATGGGGGTGTTACAGTTAGGGTATGGGGACCCTAAACCCAAACATGATCTCCAAAATCTCCTCCCAAACGCGAACCAGAATAGGGAATCCTTGAATTCCATGTAAACCTATGGGAAGAATTTTCATCCTTATTTGTCAAGCATGCAGTATGCCTTATATGATACTTTATAATATTCATGAGTTTATTGCATTGAAATAGAAGCATGAAAATATGGCTTTTAAGTATGATGTTTGAGTAATCGGTACTTTAACGCATTATTGACCATGCTAGGGTATGATAGTGTCATTTTGACTTGTTTTTAGAGAAGATGAATACGAAAGATGTACACACACACACACAAAATATTTTCCCTTCAAGCATGATTAAGTAAAAAAGCACGTTAAGCTTATTTTACCTTGAAGCATGGTTATGTTAAACTTACAATGTATATGTTAGCCAAGTGATTGTAAAATATGGGTCATTATATTAAAGTTGTTTTCTTAAATGATGTATGAATATGGAGTAGGTTAATCATCAAATTATGAGTTTGGAATTTTAAGGGACGTATCGTCAATTTTCCTATTTCTAATCATGTTTGAATTTTCATGGGCATTTTAGACCCTAAAATCATTTTACAATATTTGGTTTGCCTTTGAAATGATTTTCATAAGTAAAATCCTTAGTATTGGAAACTTTAAGCTGTTTTAAGGGTTTTATGGATTCTATGGCATTTTGGTCATTCTCATGACTAAATAGGCAAATAATATGTTAGGTTGAACTTTAGGAACTTTTGTTGATAATAAAGTTAACTAACCATAGTTTGATAGTTGACTTTTAAGTTGTCTCTTTAGGATATATCTTATATGATTGGATTTTTTTTTATTAAAGTGGCTTTGAATTTTGGATTTTGGGGGAGATTTGGACATGGTAAGATGTATGGTACTCTCTCATGTTAAGAAGTGTTCCTTGGAGCTTTTAACCCATTTTCTTTTAATGCGTTTTAAGTTGTCCATAAACAACCATGTTATATTATGGCATGTTATGTTGTGTTGAGTTTGGGGTTATTGATAAACACCTAGTTGGAATAGTCTGATGTTATTTTGAAATTATTTGGTGTAAATAATACACACCCACTCATATTGTTTGGTGTAAACAATAAACACGTATATGGATGAGGCATTAAACCAATTAAGTTGAGTGTGGTGCCCCCTTGAAAGCCTTTTAGATCTAATGACCTTTATTGATATGGAATTAAATCAAGTAATGTGGATGTAGTAGCCCCTTGAAATTCTCATGGCTCTGATGTCCATTAATGCATGTGATGTGATCGCTTAAACACCCATTTGGAATGCATTAAACTAAGTAAGATGGGTGTGGTATCCCCTTTAAAGCCTCTTGGCCTTAATGAACTTTGTTAGCATGACATTAAACTAAGTAAGATGGGTGTGGTTCCCTTTGAAAGCCTCTTAACTTTGATGACTAGTGATGCATTTGGTGTAATCACCTAAACACTCATTTGGAAGACATGGATGTTTTGGATATGTTTGGTGTAACCACTGTAAAACACCCAGTTAGATGCTTCCATGAATTTTTTTATAAGATATAAATTATATGGTCATGTAATGAGTTGAAAATAATAGAGATTGATCTTGCTTAACATCTATGAGGGGTTCGTTTGTTTTAAGAGATGCGTTCATGATTCACGACTCTTCTTAATTGTGACCGTTAGCATGATGTTGACATGTGCCATGATTCATGTGATGTCTTATATGTCTCACATGAGTTATAATGTATATAATGTGAAAGTATGATATTGTATAAATGCAATACACCTGGATTTTATATGCATATGATTTTGCACTTCATATTTACCTTATGAGTTAAGAGGGTATGATTTACTCAGTATTAGACATGTAATAATACTACCTTGGCTTATTGTGTCTTAGGATGAACCATTGATGATGGGAGCATACTATTTATACAAGTTCAATATTTAATGTCTTATCATCGGGTTGAAAACTTGGGATTAGTGGATCAATACGGTGAGTAAAGCTTTGCCCCACTACTGAAATTTTTCTTTGATATTTTTAGAAAGAGCTTGTACTTCAATTGTATTTATTCCGTTTGCAAACTATTAATTTTAGAGGTTATAATATAGCTTCATTGGCGATTTATTTGAACTTTATTTCCTTCTATTTTACCAAGTTTTTGAATAAAGAGACTTGTATCACATGTTTTCCAATGTCTTCATCAGCAATTATTTAGTTCAATTCATTTTTTTACCTATATTTGGATAACTTCTTATAGGAATTGTTTAATATTTTGTTGGATATATTTTATCCTTACATATATGATTCTGTTAGAGTTTTTGTATTTTTTTCTTTAAATTTTTTTAGATATAAAAGATGAATATATTGTAATTTAATATATTATAAATTTAAACAAGGATAAATGGTATTTTATGTTAAAACTCAAAAATATCCGATGCATTGTCTCAAAAGTTTTATTAGTTGTATAAAGATATTACCTACCACAAAGGAGGCCAATTCTGTTGCAAACATTTTAGTCAAATAAAATCTCTCTAGACTTATTTTATTTATAGCTTGGCTATGATCGTCTCTCATGTACCTAGGCAAATGATAGAGCAACCTTTATAGCCTTTCTAGAGGGTAGGCAACATGCTTTCTTTTTATAGCCTGAGAGCATCCTACCTTTTATTATTATTATTATTATTATTATTATTATTATTATTATTATTATTTATGGTTCTTCATGCGTTGTAGAACTTATAGGAATGAGATACATATATACAAAGTTTTCCAATATATATATATATATTTTTCTCAGATCAAATTGTGAAGCAGGTGCCTTAATACTTGCAAGCTGTAACATTGAACGGCGTTGGGGAAACTTAGGATCCATATTTTTTCATAATTAAATTTCATAAGCTATAAGTAACTAAAGTAAATGAAACTAAGGAAGTATTCATTTTTTTGGTCTTTTTTTTTTCTCTTTTGATTCATAACGAAGAATTTCCGTGCTAGTAATTTCTGGCAAGTTAAGGGCATAAATTTTTAAATTTCAAAGGTGCTAAGTCCGTATTAATCAACAACATCGTTTGTTTTCTTGGTGAAGATAATTGTGTTGTGTATAGGTTCCCTCAAACTTTTACGGGTGTCGTGACTAGGGGTATGTATGATATAATATTAAATAAATTAAATTGAATTAAACTATAATTTATAACGTAGTTTATGATTTTTTAAAAAAAGTATAATTTGAATTAATATTTATAAAAATAGTTTTCTTATGATTTTAAAAATTAAATTATGCTTTGGAAACCGCACTATTTCTATACATAATTTTAAATAAGAAATGTTTTTTATAGAGTAATTTGTAACTTTAAAGTTAGTAAATTATGACTTATATTTTTATTTTATTTTATTTTATTTTTCTTGTATTATTATATACATTCACTATCTTTTTTTTTTGTAATGTAATGAGATATAAAACTATTTAATATTATTAGCAAGTGGGACATTATGATTTAAATTTTAGATTAATTGTAGATTTATAAGAATATGCTGTAAAACTAATGTGAAATAATTTTTTAATAAAATAAGAATTAAAATAAACATAAAATTTTAATGGAAAAAAATTATAAACCAAACCCTACAAAAAATTAATAATATTTTAATTTTTAAGGTTATTTTAAAAACAATTAAAATTAATTTAGAATAAAAATCAAACCGTACATTTATAATTTTCTAATTTAGTTTGGACTTAAATCAAACTAAATTAAATCATACCTGTAACTGTAAGTAGAGCTGCTCATATTATTCGATATCTAATGATTGATCCAATATCCGAATCGATTCGATTCGAAATATCAAATAACTAATTTTTTTTTAAAAAAAATAAAATATCTGATCCGATAAATAAAAGATCAAATAATTCGCATATCCGATCCGATAAATACAAATAATATCTGATCCGATAAATTATAAACACATACACTCTAAATACTATTTATTTTTCATAAAATTTTATTTTATATAATCATATATGTGTGTATAATTTGAAATGAGTGTTTATTGTAAGTAAATTATATACTTTTAATTATTATTTTGATTAAATATCTAATTATTATCTAAAATTGAAAAGTACTAATTACATATAATATAATTTAATAATTAAATTAAATCACTAAATCATATTTATTTAAATTGAATTAGTTTTTTATCAAATATTTTTTAATTATATCCCATTTAAAAGTTTTAATTATTCAATAAATTATTTATTATTCGATCTAAAACTTTATATACATAAGGTATTGTATATTCCAAAAGTTTTTTTAGACGTTGAATGTTTTAAATATTTAATTTTTTATTATAAAATATCTAAAATACCAAATATTCAATCTATCAACATCCATATGTAAGCCGTGACTGCGTATCAAATATGTGGTTGGTCTACGGCCACGCGTCCCGTTGTCCGGTCACATAGTGGTCCATGACTCACTAGTCCCAATTGCTTTGCTCATTGAGAAAAGAGAACAGAACTACCACCTGGGTCGCTGCCAATTGGATTGTTTTCTGACTTGTGTAGTGTCGCTAGTCACTACCAGGAATCAAATAACATGACCGTGGTCCATGGGCGGTGGCCTTCGCTTGCAGCTCCAATTAGGGATGGGAACGGAGCCATTAAGACTTTATCTCTATTTTTAAATTTTATAAAAAAGAGTAATCTATAAATTTATTTTAATTTTTATATTTTTCTATCTTAATTCTATTTATGCGGAAATCAAATCTTTATATCTAACCTGATTTTTAATTTATTTTTTATTTTTAATTAATCTTTAAATTTTAAAATTCAACTCTATTTTTAAAGTTCAATTATATCTTCAATTTTTTTATAATATATTTTTAATTTATATTTTATAAAAAATTATGTATATAAATTATCCATACCCATCCTATCCTTAAAAAGATATTCTGTCAAAATCTCCAAAATTTCCTTCCAAATTCAAATTTGAGTAAAAAAAATTCCGACCAACCCTCAAATCCACCTTTTTTTTTTATCAAAATTTTTTTACCTCCAATTCAATAATACCCCATCCACCCATTTGTATAGAACTCAACTTGTAGCGGTACTTGTACTGCCGCTACTAGCATATTCCAGACTGTCAGACGTCACTTCCTGTAACAAGAATGATGGGAACAATGATAAAGAACTATCAACGATTTTCTAATGCTCAGCAGTGATGCATCGAGACCGGCGCAGAAAAATAGGCAAAAATGTTAATTTAAAAAAAAAATAAAATGATAAAAAATATAAAAAAGTTCTTAGCTTTAGAAACACTCTCCTCCCACATTTAGTAAATAAATCTAATATCTCTTGAGGAAAGTATAAAATCCAAACTATGTATGACCACTTCCAACCTAGAGTTAAAAAGAAACCTTAGGTTGTATTTATATAGTAGCATATAGGGGTGTTCAAATGGGTGTCCATGGTTTAACCCAACCCATATTATTTTAACCCATATAATTTATATAACCCATGGTCTAACCCACGATGGGTTGTAGAAAATAATTAATAATTTTTAATTCAACCCATCATAACCCATGGGTTATACGGGTTAACCATGGGTTAGCGTGGGTTAATATATATACAAACAAGCCTATATTGACCTTTAGGTCCTTTACTATCACCGACTCAACCACCATTGGCGCCATCCCTTCTATCACCATTAATAGCACCGCTTCCACCACCACCACTACCACAATTACTACAATTATTTTCCTTCCTCTTTTTTTTTCCTTTTCTTCAATTCACAACCACTGCCTCCAATATAATAAAATAATTATGTCAAGTGTCAAACATATTATAAAAAAATGATGATCACAATTATTTAGTATATTTGTCTTTTTTATAAAAACTTCTAATACAACACTATCTTAATTAAGAAGAGGAATTTTAAATAGTATTTTATTTTCTTCTTTAAAAAAGATGAATTTTTTCCGTAATATTTTTTTAGAGGAATTTCAAATGCTTTTAGTACATAATTTAATTAAAATAAATTCATAAACGTAAGCAGGTAATCTGTCATTTTATCTAAAAAAATATATATTGTGTTTTGTTATATATACATAACATTTTTTATTTTTATTAAATTTTTGGGTCATGGAGTTATAGGTGGCAATCGGATCGGGTGGGTCGGGTCGGGTCATTAACGGGTCGGGTCGGTTCCGGGTCGGGTCATTTCGGTTGCGGGTCATTCCGGGTCAATTTTTTTGGTCGAGTCGATTGCGGGTCGGGTCATTTCGATTGCGGGTCATTCCGGATCAATTTATCGGGTCAGGTCGGTTTCGGGTCGGGTCATTTCGGTTGCGGGTTATTCCGGATCAATTTATCGGGTCAGGTCGGTTCCGGGTCGGGTCATTTCGGTTGCGGGTCATTTCGGGTCAATTTGTCTAGTCGGGTCGGTTTCAGGTCGGGTCATTTCGGCTGTGGGCCATTTCGGGTCAATTTATCGGGTCGGTTTCGGGTCGGGTTATTTCTGTTGCGGGTCATTCCGGGTCAATTTATAGGGTCGGTTTTGGTTGGGGGTCATTTCGGGTCAATTTGTCGGGTCGGTTTCGGGTCGGGTCATTCAATTTGTCGGATCGGTTGCGGATCTGGTGGGGTCATTAACGGGTCAGGTCATTTTGGGTCAATTTATCGGGTCAGGTCGGTTCCGGGTCGGGTCATTTCGGGTCAATTTATCGGGTCGGGTTGGTTTCGATTGCGGGTCATTCTTGGTCAATTTATCGGGTCGGGTCGATTTCGGGTCTGGTCATTTCGGTTGCGGGTCATTTCGAGTCAATTTGTCGGGTCAGGTAGGTTTCGGGTCGGGTCATTTCGGTTGCGGGTCGTTCCGGGTCAATTTATCTGGTCGGGTCGGGTCGGGTCATTTCGGTTGCGGGTCATTCCGGGTCAATTTATCGGGTCGGTTTTGGGTCGGGTCATTTCTGTTGCGGGTCATTCCGGGTCAATTGTCGGGTCGGGTCGGTTCCGAGTCGGGTCATTTCTGTTGCGGGTCATTTCAGGTCAATTTATCGGGTCGGTTTTGGGTCGGGTCATTTCTGTTGCGGGTCATTCCGGGTCAATTTGTCGGGTCGGGTCGGTTTTGGGTTGGGTCATTTCGGTTGCTGGTCATTCCGGGTCAATTTGTCGGGTCGGGTTGATTTCGGGTTGGGTCATTTCAGTTGCGGATCATTCCGGGTCAATTTATCGGGTCGGGTCAGGTCATTTCGGTTGTGGGTCATTCCGGGTCAATTTGTCGGGTCGGGTCGGTTCCGGGTCGGATCATTTATGTTGCGGGTCATTTCGGATCAATTTGTCAGGTCGGGTTAATTTGTCGGGTCGTGTCAAGTCCGGCCGTTCGGTTTAAGAAAACTCGGATTCGGATAATTTTGGGTTAATTTGACTGGTAGGGTCGGGTTGGTTTCGGGTCATTTTCTATTTCATATGAGTAGGTGACTTCGGCCCGTTCAGGTCATTTCATGTAATATGGCAGGTTAGTTATGTCCGAATTATTTCGAATTAAGTTGATGGGTGGGGTCATTTCATACAATTTGACGGGTTAGATTCAATTAGTTACGAATTAACTTAATGGGTCGGGTCGAGTTTTGACGGGTTTACTCATATTCGAGTCCAAGTAATTATCATTTCATAAATTATAAATAATTTATTATTATTATTATTATTATTATTATTATTATTATTATTATTATATTTTTATATCTGATCAGGTTAATGTTGAGTCAGATAGGATGATTGTCGGGTCAGGTTGGCTTCGAGTCAGGTCGAAGCGGGTCGGGTCACTATCGGGTCGAGTTAATGACGGGTCAGATCGGCAACGGGTTGGGTCAAACCGGTTTCTTAAATGCACTTACGCCTCTAAATACTCCGGTGTTAGAGTCCTCAAAGCCGGAAATATCGGATTCACCGACGAAAAATTCGAGCGGAATTTTGAAATCGGAGGCAAAAAAAGCTTTCAAAATTTTTAAGTTTATGCTGCTAGATATTCTCAGTTTATGGGTTACCATGGCAACCCATGACAAATTATACTTAAGCCCATACTAACCCATGTTTAAATAATATGTATATGGGTTCAACCCATAATAACCCATTTAAAATAATTACCCAACCCACTTATATTATAACTTAAGTTTATGGGTTGGGTTATAACTTACCATGGCAAACCCAACCCATTGAACACCCCTAGTAGCATAATGGGGAATTTAGACATAAAATAAGCATGATGGAAAATTTAAACATAATCAACTAAATGACATGCGATCAAGCTCTAGCGAATAAAAATAGACTTGCGAAGTGGAGAATTATTAAAGATTCCATTTGTTTGATTTGTGGATGAGATCATTTATTATTTCAACGCCATCCGACTCAATGTTGCTGGTTTAAGCTAAGGAATTAGTTGTACCTTACTTCCTCCCCAAGTAATTATACTCAATGTAAGATATGGCTTTGTGAGGCAATTAGAAGAAGGGGAGAGGAGTGTGTGGTGTAATGAGAGCTGTTGTGGCTTCATTACTCAATAGAATTTGGATATAAAAAAAATACAATTGTGTTTGAAAGTAATATTATGCATCCTAAGACGATTATATCTAAGATGATAAAATTCATTTACATTAGTCTTAATACTATTGCTAGAGCTAACTTGTATTGTCCAATATTGAAGAAAGTAGATTACGATGTATATAGTACAATTGTTTGTACTTAAATGCACTTTTTGGTTTATAATGAACAGTTTATTAATTACCAAAATAATAATATTACAAACGCAATAAATTATGAATATATATATAGTATTAACTATATTAGAGTTCCTAACTGTATTTAAAAATAGTTTATTCTATAATTGGGTCACATTTAATAAACATCTTGTTCAATAGTCGACCTAATACCATCAAACTTAAAAAATCCTAACTATCTTAATTCCTTGCTTCATTTCGTCCCTAAATTCTTTCCTGTGCCTCGCTCTCTATTCCATCCCTCCATCTCCATCTCTTCTTCTTTCATCCCTCTTGATTGTTCATCCTTCTCCATCCATCTCTATTATCTTATCTAAAACTCAAAATTATTGTGATATGATCCCACATCGAAAACCGAGGAGATATTTGAATAATTTATAATTGGAGGGGGAGAACCCTCTACTATTAAACTTGCTTTTGGATGGAGATAGGGCTCTTTCTGGGGGGTTACCCCTAGATCCTCCTGGACGATTACGTCTTTGATATCTATATTAGTTGGTATCGGACGATTAAACCTTGGGGTTTTGGGTAGGATTCGTTTGGTGTGATGTTATCTAATCGTTAGGCAGGGTCTATATCACATTGTAGCTAATCAATCGATGGAGAATCTTGACTCCAACCTTGATGGTGGAGTAATTGTGACCTTTGATCTGCCCAAAGTAAAAGCTACGGTGATGGTGGGGATCGGTGGCTATGGTTAATGATCATTCATGGCCTTATAAATCCATGTGAAAGACTCTGTCTATTGATCTCCGGCTTGAATGATCTTTTTTATTTTCCCAACATTACCGTATGATATTTTTTAGTGGCGTTTCACGGTTGCCGGCAACGTTTTGTGCAACACTGATGCTGAGAGCCTGATGTCATACCTGTAGATATCTAATACTTTATTGCTGTACATTGGCCTCGTTATATATGAATAAGAGCCTATTCTTTTTGGTCTGATTTGTATAGATCTAATATCATTTAAAAAAAATTAATATGTTACTATCATTATTATTTATTAATTTTGATATAATTACTATTTATATTAGAATTATTATTTCTATGATTACTATTATCATTAATTTTATATTCTTAAAATTTTACTAACATGATCTAATTTAAAAATAAGGTGAAAAAAACATACTCTAACTTATTATGTACAAAATCAATTTGCTTCATTAACTATTAAGACCCCCCCCCTTGCTAGTAAATTTAATATACTACAAGACCATTGGAATGTAAAGAATTATGTTGTGAACACATTTTTGCTAATATGCTGCAGTTTTCTCAAATTTCATACATTTTTTTTAACTAATTGCGACTGTCCAAACGAAGTTAAGTGTTTGTTAATTTGTATGATATTTCACCGGCGAATGTTTACTTTAATTGACCTAAAAGATATCATTTGAGCAAATTTAGATGTGCATGTATAAAAAAAAGAAAAAAAGGAAAAAAAAAGGGCTTTAAATGTGCCAAACATATTCTGAGCAGTAAGGTTGAATGATCACGAACGTGTAAGAGGCGCATTTTTTGAACAACAAGTACAAAAAAAAAAGGAAGAAAAAAAAAAGAGTCAATAACAAACTTATCCTGAGTTCTATTAATTTGCTCCACTCAGTATAGGGTGTTCCCTTGCCATGAAACCGCATTCTATTATATAGGGGATACTGATAAAAGAGTCGGCATGAGCAGACACGATCATGAAAGAGTCAGACCATTGCATCGTACCCCCGTAAGGACCCAACTCAGAAAAGTCTTCGCTAACATAATTCTTGATTATCCCCTCCCCCACCCCACCCCCCGGTTCTTTCTAGTTCGGGTCCTTCATCTTATTGCGTTTGCATGACTTCATTGAAAAAGCTACATATTCCAATCGGTGACAGTCTTATATTCTAGTAAAAGTTTAATGGAATTTTAAAATCTATTATGAGCCTCGTGTAACTAATCAAATATGCAAATTCCTTGTTGAATTTTGGACCTTCGATCAGGTTGCTACAATTGTTTAAAAAATAGACTCAATCATTTCTAAGTTTCTTCGTCAATCTTAGTACGTCAAAAAGCTAGATAATGATTAAAACAATAAAAGGTTGTTATTACGGGGATATATATCTATATTCTTTTGTTTCATGTCAAAATATTAACATACCAAATGAAGCCTAACAACGTTGCAGCACCAAATGATATATAAAACAAGAGGTAGGAGGAAAAACCATCCTCCAAGTCAACATGAACGTACCAGTACATTGTACATATTTGTAGTTAAGAATAGTACTAGAGTTCTTGATTATGCTCCGGTTCTCTCCATGTGTGTTCCAATTAGGATTATCGACGGATCAAATCAAATCAAAACTCCCTCGGTTCCTTTACCTTTTTCTAAGGATTAAGCTTGTCTTCAAAATGAGCCCGAATTGAGCTCGATTCAATAGTATTTGGCTCGCTTATTAGGTAATTAACGCTGTACAAACAAGCCAATCTTATAAATATGTTAACGATCAAGCCATCTCATAAGCTAATAAGTCAAATACGTTATGTTCATATTCAACTCATTTTATAAATAATTCTAAAAATAAGATTTGATGTTTATTTATTTACTTAAATAAATGAGCCAAGCCAAATCGGTCGTGAGCTAGCTCCAATTGACAATTATTATAGTTTTGATGAATGTATGACAACAAAGCAATAATACATATTTCTTACATGTACACTCCTTCAAACCCTTGAGTTTGAATACTTTTGAGATCGATGACGTACTGCTACACGTGTCATGTTGAATGTGATCGTCAAGCGCAAACTGTAGCCGGATAAACTCCTGATGAGTCTCCAGGAAGTATGATACGCTCTGCTTACTCCACTTGCTAAAGAACTAAAGCAAATACGTTCCAAATAGTTTGGTCGACGAAGGATATTTGTTATATGTGTATCAATTGATCTTTACCATTTCCAAAAAATTAAAATAAAAAAAATGTTCGAGATGTTAGGTTTCTTTGAAGAAGGTTCGCATGACGACATGAGAACAATTATTGAATAACATGGTCTCTTCACGTGGCGTGGACGGGTGGAAATTGGAAACATTTTTGCAACCTGTCCCGCATCTCAGAAGGCATAGGACAAAGCATTACTAGATAGATGCACACACCAAATGAAATGCATAATCAAAAAAGAACGTGCCTTGTTTTTCTTTTAGAATAATTTATAATTCCACGAGGCTTTACACTCCGACTAGTCTTTAGACTCGTATATCCATAGTCCCAAACGTAAAAAAAAAAAAAGGAAAAAAGAAGGATGGAGCATGACCTTAATTAAAGTTGTTTGGTGAAGCTTGATAAACTAAGATTCATGTAAAGAAGCGCAAGAGGCAGAATATAACTGTGTTAAGGAGCACATGTTAGATCATATTAATAATTTATGCATATGAACCATGTACAATTCATGATTAATTTTACAAAACCTTAACTTACAATACAATCACTCAATATGCAGAATTAGACCATATAATGTTTGCTTAAAATCATTAGATATGTACCTACTACCATGGATGGAATCAACCTTAACTGTAATTTATCACCCTTAACTATGGGAGCCACACTTGGTGTATAATCTACCATCCTATATATTTCTAACACCTTATTGATATATGCTTTGTAAGATAGTCCTAATATCCTTTAGGATCTATCTCGATGAATCTTAATTCTAATGACATAAGTTGCATTACCCACATCCTTCATATCACATTTATTAGAAATAAATTATTTCATCACATATAGCATCCTTTTATTATTGCATGCAAGTAGAACATCTTCTACATATAAAATCAAAAAGTAAACCTTACTCCCACTGAACTTGATGTATGTAAATTGATCTATGGCATTCTATTCAAATACAAATGAATAAATGATACCATGAAACTTTAGACACCTTTGTTGGAAATCTTGTTTCAATCAATATATGGCATTTTTAAGTTTGCACACAAGTTTGTTACCTTCATGAGAGGAGAACTCTTTAGGTTATTTTATGTACATATCCTCCTCCATATTAGCATTTAAAAAAATTATTTTCACATTTATCTGTTGTAGCTCAAAATCCAAATGAGCTATTAATGGCATAATTATGCATAGGAAATCCTTAGTGGACGCAATAAAGAATTCTCCTTGTAGTCCTCTCTCTATCCTCGAATGAACCCCTTATCAACTAGTCTAACCATGTACTTTTCAACGTTTCCAAATGAGTCTCTCTCGGTCTTAAAGACCCACTTACAATCAATAGGCTTAGCTCTATTAAGTAACGCTAAAAGGTTCCAAACTTCATTGACCTTCATACAATGCATCATTTCCTTTATAAAATCATAACATAACTCAGATTTTCAACTACTCATAGCATGTGAAATTATTTCAGGATCATCAATAATATAAATGTCACAGTCAGATTCCTGTAAGTACACATAATAATGACTAGGCATAGCTAACATTCTTTCCCTAATAAATCTTCTTAAAGCTAGACCAACATCCTCTAGAAGATCTTTTTCAATGGTTGGTTGTTTAACAAACTTTGGAATTTCTTGAGCAACCTGATCCACTAGATTTATGTCAGCATCATATGGAGCCTCATTGACTTGTTGTTCAACCATGAATAGAACTATAAGTGCACGTAGAATAAAAGTCACTTTATCATATGAAGTGGAAGCCTCTTTTATTGAATGAGTAGGTTTAGAAATTATATCCCCAATTTGATCACTCCTACTAATTAATATATGTTCAAGAAATTTAATGTTTCTTGACTCCACAACTCTTGTGTTATGTGATGGACAATAGTTACTATAATCCATAGACCTTTTAGCATATCCAATGAAATACCCACTAATGGTCCTGGGGTCAAGCTTTCTTTCTTATAGGTTATAAATTCTTACTTCATATGAACATTCCTAAATTCGCATATATTTTAAAAATGGCTTCCAACCATTGAAAAGATCAAATAGTATCTTATACACCACTTTGGTTGGAACTCTATTTGAAAATTATACTGCCATCTTAAGCACTTCATTCCACTCAAATCTAGGAAGATTAGAAGTATAACAATATTCCGCACCATATCTAACAAATGTTGGTGTTTTTCTTTTAGCTACATCATTTTGTTTCCGTGAACAAGAGATCGTATATTGGGTAAATATCCCATTCTCTTGAAGAAACTTTGTAAATGGATCAGGTGCTTGTCCATCCGTAGTGTATCTCTCATAGTACTCTCCACCTCTATCATACCTCACGACTTTAATTTACTTATTACATTATTTCTCTACCTCACCTTTAAACACTTTAAAAACAACTATCGCTTCATGCTTGTTGTTAAGGAAGTAGAGATACATGTATTATAAGTATTCATCAATGAATGGGATGAAGTATTTCTGACTGTGTGAGTCCATATCAGGACTACATATGTCGGTATGTATGATGTCAAGTAGTTGATAACTCCTATTGGTACCTTTATTAGGCTTGCTTGTTTGTTTCCCTTTATACAATTTATACAAGTGTTAAAATCAGTAAAATCTAAAGTACCAAGCACTTCATCATTTACCAATATCCTTATTCTCTCAATGGAGATATGATGTAATCTTTTGTGCTAAAGCATTGATTATTCTTCATTCATAACATGTCATTTTGAACTAATATTCAAATTTATTGAAACATTCAACTTAATCATGCATAAAATCAATAGATTAAAGACCTTTATGATGTGTATTATACCTAAAATGTTTTGCTTCATAAAATAAAGTAATTGAATTATCTTTGAAAATAAATGAGCATCCAAATAGTATATGTCTTGAAATAGAAATCAAGTTTGTACTAAAACTTGGAACATAACATGTCTTTTATAAGATTAACACATGACCACTAGAAAGAACTAGCGTACATAAGTCTATTTCATGGACAACTGAATGCATCTTACTACCAATAAATATATTTTGTTCATTGCCCACTGGTTCCCTAATCCTTGCCATAACTTGCAAGGAATTACAAACATGGATTGTAGATCATGAATCAATCCACTAAGTGTTATGACTTATATATACTATATGAGATTAAAAACATACCAAAGAAGTTACCGTACATCTCTTAACAAGCTAAGCTAGTTTTCTTACTTAGCACAATTCTTCTTCATACGTCCATTCCTTTTTACATATGAAACACATGGATTGCTTCTTTAACTCACGCTGGGGTGGTACTTTGCCTTATACTTTTGGCTTTTTTTCTTCTTCCTTTTCTTATCCTTTGCTATCATAATCATAGTTTTCCCATGATCCATTAAAAGTCTTTCCACTTCTTGCACATATATGGTCATTATTTTATCGATTAACCATTTCTCCCTTTGTGTGGTAGGTAACTTTGAATGACTTGTATTCCTTTAGAAGTGTATTCAAGATGAAGTGAACCAGAAAGATATCTGACATGTCAAACTCTAAAAACTTGAGTTATGGTGTTAAGTCCCGCATTTTCATACTGTACTCATGTACACCCTTTATAGTAGTGAGCTTCAAGGATGAAAACTTCATTATCAAGGTACTAGCTAAGTGTAATACCCCTAAAATTCACTACTGAAAAATTTTATTTTTAAAAGTTTATGCGGAAGCAAATATAGTAAACTCTGGTGTGTTACCGCCACACTTAATACTAGAACGGTTTTCTTCCACCGATTCACTATTAAGTGTTAAGGCTAAAAAACATACTTCAATTAAATTCCAAGAATCATTTTACAAATTAGAACAGTGCAATAGTTAGGAAGGTGACTCTCCTTCCAAGGAAAAACCCACTAATCATGGTTTAATTAAAACCCACTCTCCTTCCAAGAAAACATACTTTAATTAAATTTAAAGAATCATTTTACAAATCAGAGTAGCGCAATCGTTAGAAAGGTGAACTCTCTTTCTAACAAAAAAACTCACTAATCGTGGTTATAAAGAAACTATTAATAGAAAATAAATACAAAACATTTCATAAAAGACACATAAATACTTCCTAGTTTGAAACACGGGTTAACGGCCCTGGATAACCCTACGCTCTCAATCCTGAAGATAAATCCCAAAGGTATCAAAAGGTCTAATTTACAAGGACCCTACTCATTTAATAGGTAGGGACCCAAGAAAGGAATCCCTTCAGTACTATGATACCGAGTAACCCTTTACACAAGACTAACATGCAAGGCTCCTATACAACACATCAAATGCAATACATCAAACACGTAATCATAAGAGTGCACATACATCATCTGAAATACCATAATCACTCGAATAGATACAGACATTCGTAAGACATATTAGTTCACTCATTGTTGTTATAATCAAGCCATGAGTGTCTTAATTAGCCATTAGCTCTATCTTCATACAATCATCAAATTATATCCACGTGAGTACTGAAACTCCACTATTATAGTCGGTGGATTGAAAATACTATTCCAGGGCAAAACACACCTGACCATTATTATGGCCGATGAACCAAAAATGCTACTCTAGGACACAACGCACCTGGCCACTATTATAGCTAGTGGACCGAAAAATACTACTCTAGGGCAGAACACACCTAGCCACTATTATAGTTGGTAGACTAGAAATCATCCTAACCTGGCCCCGATTCACGTGGTGTTCCACTGTAAGTAGTTAGTATCTTTTTCATGATTTTTTACCATATAAGGTTTGGTTTATCAAGCTTGGAGCCCCCACTATTATAGCAGGTTGACTGAAAATACTACCCTAGGGTAGAACGTGCCCGGTGGACCAGAATACACTCTACAACAAGAAGGCTCCTGGTCATTATTATAGTTGGTGGATCGGAAAATATTCTAACCTGAGCTCGGCTCAATAATTTTTTAGTTAAGTAATTGGTATTTTATTTGTGTCTTGTTCCACAAGTAAACCTCAACTAGACACGCATGCCCCCAATGGATTCCCGACTCATCACCCTAGACTTCTTAAATAACCCGGTCCCATATCTTGGGACCTCTACACCCCCCAAGACTCCAAAACCTCTTGTTCAACTTCCACCCTACTCATCATGAATCCAAAAGCCCCCATGCATATGGGTAAAGGCACACTTTCTTATTTCTTTACCTAAAATCACCATCACGTACTAGGGTTTCCCCTTAAAAACCCAAATCTGGCATATGTGGCCATAACCTCTATTTTTCATATATGACCTATACTCCTCTTTGATTCGAACACTATCACTCCACTCAACCCACTCTAAACATCAAAACCCTACTCTCCATCTTCCACATGTGATATTGGTCACCCCAAAACCCTAATACTTCTCTTTTCTTTTACACCATCCCTTCACACACAACTCAACCCTCCTTTTCAATTAACTCTCACACTTCATATGCCACACTCCTAATCTCAACCCAAATTCCAACCAACCTCTATAAATTCTCTTATAACACTCCACACTTAGGGTTTCCCCCCCAAAAACCCTAGTTAGACTCCCATGCACACTTTTACCAACCCATGTATTATCTTTTCCCCAAAGACTCTAGTCACTCAAAATACTCTTCCTCATCATGTTTAAACCTTAACCCAACTTATCTCATGTAAATTTTCCCCCATACAAATGCTGACTACCCCATGTAAGCCTTACACTTCTCATACAAGATTTACTCAAAACCCTTCATTTTATTATTATTCTTACTTTATTTTATCACCCATTGGTCAGAATATACTTAGGCTTTTTCCCCACTTCTTCTTACTCACTCCAACCTCTTTATTTATTTTAAATCCTCACAACCTCTTAAAATTCCCAAGCCTCAAAGCATGCATGTCATACCATAACAACCACACATAAGAGCATGTCATAAACAACAAATCATGTCACCCATATTTCATATATCATAAGTTATACACAACTTACCTTAGCTCTATACGAGCAAGGTGCACTACACACATTTATATACCACAGTCACATATAAATACACAACACATATCATCACACCCATAAGCACATAATCATAGTAAACCCAAGCTTTAACCATATCGTTACTTTCCCACATAGTCACCCTTTACCACTTAGCATTTACATTTATTAGTATAATAGCCCTTACACCTCTAAAATTACCAAAGTACCCCTATTCCATATAATACCACTATTTATACCCAAATATGAAATACTAGCACTGCCAAACCTTATCTCCGCACATAATCACCCTTTAACACTTAAGCATGCACATTTATTAGTACATTCACCCTTACACTTTCAAAATTACCAAAATACCCCTATTTCATATATTTCACCATTTATACCCCAAACACGTATTGTTAACACCTCAACACCCCCATTTCCATAAATATCACCCCTCTACCTTTTATCATGTATGCTTATTAAGTTGACCTCTACTGCATATGACAAATTACTAAAATACCTTTAGGCCATAAAATACTAATATTCATACCCAACCTTGTACTACCAACATCACAAAACCCTTATTATTATTATTATTATTATTATGATTATGATTATTATTATTATTATTATTATTATTATTATTATTATTATTATTATTATTATTATTATTTCTTCCTAGTACCACTTATTCTTTAACCGTCACATTTATTGTAATTATTTCCATTATACCATAAAATTTACCAAATTATCCCTAGACCTTAAAATATTAATATTTCCACTATTACATACATTTATAATCCACCAATCCCCTATCTCCACTCTTAACAACAACCCTAACATATTAGACACCACACTTAGGTTTAAAATCCCAAAGGTGTCTAAAAGACCAAATTGCCCCTAGGGCTCCTATTAGTTCTATTTCACTACAAGCATCCATGCTCTCTTAGCTTGGTATGGATATGCACCTAACACTCATCATTGGCATCAACCCCATTTTCTTAGTCACCCCTTTCACACAAATCACACAATATATAAGGCAATATAATAATCATGGAATCGGTAAGTAACACCACATTTTACATAAATCATGTACCAAAAATTCAAATGTGTTAGTATACAATAATCCACGCATTGCAGTGAGTATAACAGTTACCTTATTTTCAACAAAACCAACATTAACCGGTATCCCTAGTTTAAAATGCTTAAGCTCCATTTAGCAGAAATTGTACCTAAAAATAAAGTCACACGTAACATATTAATACTATATAAATAAAAGAATGATTTTTATTAAAATATTTATTAAATGTAAAATTAATAAATGGTCTTATACCTTAATATGGGTTAGGTATATACCAAAAATACATGGCATAACTCACACTGCCATGTTGCGTGAGCCATGCATTTTAGACAAGGAGAGAGATAAGGAGAGAGGGGAGGTTGGGGTAAAGGGGTTGGGGGAGTTGGTGGAGAGGTATGGGTGGTGATTGTTGGGTGTAGGGATGAGGGAGGAGGTGGCTGGGTGTTGGGTGTATGGTGTAGGCAACTCGTAGGTGGCGGTAGTGGGTGCATGGGTTGTATGAAGGGAGATATCGAGTAGGGGGAGGAAGAAAGGATAAGAAAAGGAAGAGAAAGGGGCTAGTGTAGGATTGTGTGTGGTGGTCGTAGGTGTGAGGCAGGGTGTATGGGGTGGTTTTAGGTCAGAGTATGGTGGCTCAGAGACAGTAAAGACGGTGGTGACAACTATAGGAAGAGGGTGCATCAAAAGGAAGGAGAAGAGGAAGGAAGGGGAAAGAAGAAGATAAGGGAATGGGAGAGGGGCATGTGGCTCCGGTTAGGGGAGGGGAGGATGTTGGGGTGGTGTTTGGTAGTTGAGGGGAGGCCGAAGTGGAGGCATAAGGGAGGAGGAGGAGAGGGGGATAAGGTGGCGGTGTAGGGGGTCAAATGGGGTAAATAGGAAAAAGGGTAGGGTAGGCCACTGGGTGGTTGGTGTAGATGACTCAGGGCGGTGTAGGGGGCGTAGGGTGTAGAAAGAGGGTGGAGTGGTGGATGGTTGGGCGGTGGAGTCGGCAACGGGGTGTTGTGGGATTGCCGAAGGACAAATAGGGGAAAAGAAGGGAAGAAAGGAAGAGAGGGTCAGTTGGGAGAGGGAGGCTCGAAGGGGAAGTGAGGCAGAGAGGAGGGGAAGAAGATGATGAAAAATAAGAGAAGAGAGGGAGGGGGAGAAGGAGCGGGGTCGGTGGTGCTAGAGGGGGCAGTTATTGTCACCTGCCAGGCATGGTAGGGTGATAGGGGAGAAATAAAGGGGTAGGTTTACGGAGGAAGAGGGGATTAGGATGTTGTGTCAGAAATGGAAAGAAGGACGGCAGGGGGAGAAGGTAGTGTAGGTGTGGTCGGAGGTGGCACAAGGAGGGTGTAGGGAACAGGGGAAAGGCATGCAAGGGGGGTAAATGGGGTGTTTGGTTTAGAGGTAATGGCATGGGAAGAGGAACAGGGGAAAAGAAGGGAAGAAAGGGGGAGAGTGGGCCAACTTGAGCGGGACAAAGAAAGGAGGGAGAGAAAGGAGGTAGGCTGGCCCAAGACGGGAGAGGGGGAGAAAGAAATGAGAAGGAAGGGGAAAGGAGAAAGGGATGGGCTAGGTTTGCCCAAGGGAGAAAGGAGGGAGGAAAAGGAGGAAGGAAAATAATAAAGAGAAAATGAAGAAAAAGAAAAAGAAAAGGAAAAAGAGAAAAGGGAAAAAAAGAAAAAAAATATTTTTAGAATTAGAATTAGGGATTGCGATAAAATTAGTTTTTTTTAATATTAAATTAATTTATCTCAAATTTAGGTATTTATTTAAGATAATACTTTTAGTAAAAATTATGGGTTTGATATTTATTTAAATAAAAGAGTAAGGTAAAATGATAAAATAATCATATTTAATTTATTAAATAATTCCATCTACTTTGTAAATCTAGAGTCCCAAAATAAATAAATAAATAAAATTAATATTAAATTATCTTAATTAAGGGTTAACTTATTAAACTTTGGTTTTAAAAATTTAAGGTATTACACTAAGGCCTTGTCTAAACGGATAAATTATTCATTGATGGCCTTTAGAAGGTCACTGACATCTTTTTGATGATCAACTAAGCCACTGATGAAAGAAGATATCTTTATCTTTATGTATGTGCAACTTATGTGATTGGCTTTCACCCGTTTCTCAAGTGCAACATTTCATTTAATAGTGCTTTCTTTGGTTATCACAAACTTTGAATACTCAATAGCCCTATCCATATTGCAATAGCTAAACTATAGTATATTTCTCTAATTCCAAACTTTATAGCCGTCCCCTTTCAAATATGGAACTTCAACATTAATATCAAACATTGAATATAAACCTTGATTATATGTTGCAAAAATTAAACACATATACGTGCTCATGATCAATTTACGCCAAAACACTTATATCCATGCTCTGCCTATATATAACATGTCAAAACACAATTATCATGAATAAAAATACATTAATACCACCTATGGGATAATTATTTAATTCAAACAGACTTATGCAACTTAATATTAAAACAATTAAGTCATCCCATAATCCTTAATCCTTGTGAATAAATTGAGAATAAAAACTTAATATTCTAATCCAATGTATTTTGCATGTTCTAATCAGTGGCCCTGTTATATATATGTGTAATACATCACAACTAGTATCATATAATATAGATGTAATCAAGGAAACAAATAAATGCATGATTATCCACGATTAAGATTGTTGTGGCTAAGTCCTAATTACTTTAATCATATTAATCACACAAGGTATATACTTTATATAATCAAAACTTCTATAAACATGACCTTAATATGCATGGAACATAACCACAAGATTAATAATAATAATCAAATGGAAAACCCATCAATGCAACTATATTGAGGAAACACGAGGCACCGGTGTTAACAAAACATGCTTGTATTTTCTAAATTCCAAGGATTGCCAAGAGTTTGAGAACAAAATATGAACCCCATATTTATAAACACATACCATGTTTCTTCATTAGATAACAAATTTAAGACCATGAAATAAAACACGGCCCTCCTATGTTAACAAACACATACCATGTTTCATCTTAGTGAAGAACAATTACAATATTTTAAGAATCATGACTGGACAAAACCTACATATATTAAAAATAATGATTACCATTGATCAATTCTGTTAAAACACTATAGGATTAAGGGTTAATATCAAAGATTTATATCATCATTATTAACAACATGTTCGCTGGTAATAAATATTACGGACGATAATTTGTTGGTATTAAATTATCAGTACAAGTGGGTCGGTAATAAGCTTATTACCAACAATAATTTTATCATCAGTATTAAGGCATAATACCGATGATATGTTTGTTAGAGCTAGACATAATACTAACTATTAAATATAACTCAAAAAAAATTATAACCTTTAATACTGATGATATAAAATTTAAATTTGAAAAAAAATTTGAATTTGAAAAACCTTATTACCAATTATTTGTCTTAACACCAACAAATTTTATTACTTAATATCGATGATAATAAATGATTTATTTGAGCTCTATTTACTATTAAAATACTTATTACTAACAATTTATCATAAATATTTCCCTTTTAAAAATATTAAAGAAAATAAAAAACCTAAAAATATTTGACTTGTCAATAATATTTACTAAATAATTGATTTTAAAGACAAATATTCTTTTATAAACATAATTTACAAAACAAACATATTTTGTTTACATTTGACGTGTCAATAGTAACACAAAACCTAAAAATTATCTTCATCTTGATTAGATGGCGGAGGTGGATGACCTTGAGACCATGCAGCTATAAAAGCCCTTATTTTTCTTAAGGCTTCCTCTTGAAGCTTGAATGTTGCTTTTTGGCAGCCTATAATTGCACTCATTTCTTTTTGATTTTGCTCTATCTAGGATTTTTCTTATTGTTCTTGAACAAAATCAGCATACATCTAACTCGTGCGAGAAGTATCACGACTTGAGCCCTCCCATGTAAGCCTTCATCCTACACCTTTTCTATGCCCTAAATGATTTCCTAAGGCATTTTCAAGTATTAGTTCTTCAACAATTTCAAGCGGTGTAGGATTATCAAAGCTATAAGAAGCCATTTGGGACAAGGTCTCCTCTCACCTTCGTAACATATTGTTCTGCACATATAAGTGAAAGTTATATATATTATAAGAAATGATGTCAATATATATTAATTAATTACATATAATGAACTTACAAAATTCTCTTTAGCTTAAGGAGTGACCCATTTATTATTTTTGAAATGCACTTCTCTGTATATCTTTGTTTGTCTCTAGATTAGGCTATACATAAGAGAAAATTTAATACATTACACAACATTACATGATAAAAAAAATAAAGAATGAAAAAATTAGAAGTACCTTCTTGTAGCAATATTACGAGAGCGGTTGTGTACTACGACAACAAGGAATGGTTTGTTTTACCCTATTAGCAACATTTTTTTTCTTGCTAAAGCCTTCACGAAAAAAATAGTAATTTTAGTCATGTTCTTTATATGTTATTTTATTCATTTTGTATACTAAAAATTAATATTACCTTTACCTCATCCGAAGTCCATAAGTCAATACACCTTTGCCACACATTTGGTTCAAAAAAAAAGAAGGCATGTAGTTGTTGTCTTCCTGCCAATCATTCTTATGATCGCATTTTTGATCTTTGTATTGATCAACCATTATTCGATCAAGACCTAATTCAATTCTAGGCCATAAAGGATTTTCCCTCCATGGAGCTAAATCAAAATAATTCTACATATATACACAACCATAAGTTAGAAATTATATAATTTTTATTTTGTAATTTAATTAAAAAAGACAAAAAATAAACTTTACCTCAACTTCTAGGAGGATCTTTGCCTTATCCTTTGGATGGTCTTGTGACCACCTCTTATAATGCAGTGTTATCTTTGTTCCAATCTTTTTTCCAGCACATCTGATAAACCATTTACTGTATGGATCTATCACATTTAGCATGTTTGTAGAAAAATCAAAGTCCACCTCAAATTTTTTCTGACCTCTTCTCTCAGACTCCTCCAACATCATCTTATCCCTATTCCTTTCTCTAGCCCTCCTCCTAGGACTTGAAACATGCATAAACAATTTTATCATTGAAATAATCAAATTCTTAAGGTAATAGTTATGAAATCAAACATAATGGACAAAATTTTATACCTTCTAAGTTCTGACATCCAGAGTGTAATCTACGAAGATGCAATGGATCACATCCATCGCTATTGCCACCATGACCTCGAGCGACAACATCAACCATATAGAAACTATATAAAATATCAAATATTTTGATATATAGAAAATATACATTATGATGATACATATAAAAAATAAAGTGCATAACATTGAACAAAATCATAAATTTTAGTACAAAAAGTCAATTTATTAAATAATTACTAATCTGAATCATAAATTTTATCGCTATTAATAAATTTCCCTTCACTATCTCCATCCAAAAATTATTGTTCCACGTTGCCATATTCAACAATGAAGTCTTTCATGTCACCTTCATCAGGTTGTTGTATAAATCATCCATGTACCAACCTTGATTTACCTATGTTCTAAAAATATTTTGGTTGTCCTTATACCACTCAACCATAGTATACAAACTTGTAATATGGTTCGTGCGCACAATTATCTTCTTTCTCAGATCAATATCAAACCACTTGCATTTAAATAAAACTACATAACACTTGGATAAGTAAGATAATTCTATGATCTCAATTAATTTTCCATAGAACTTATCAACGCTCTCGCCTAATACACATACACCACTATTTTGTGTTTTTCTCTTTTGATCTATATCATGTGTTGAGAATTTAACTCCATTAATTACGCAAGTTAAATAAGATAACACCATATCAAATGCTTCAAATGTCAAGGAAAATAACTCAATAGTGTATTCAGGTGCTCTCATTTCGCATAGCTCGTACATCTATAATTGTTATGTGTTTTAAATAATTAATGATATAATGAACCTAATAAAGAATTATCGTAAGGTTTCAATTGTTATCACTAAAAATAATTACCTTTGAATAGAATTGAGATGGAAATTATTTTCTTTGTACTTCTTTCAAATTGGCACCGCCCCCACGTTGTTGAATATCATCCATTTGTTCACTATAAAAATAATGCATTTTTACTATGTGATTATATATAGTACTATGATAAATATAGAGAATATTATAACACACTTACTCCAAATATTTTTGTATTTTTGGAAAATTGTTCAAAACATACCACCGAGCGTCTTTCTTAACTTTATTTGTTATACTCACATGCATCTTCTTACCAATAAAGCGAGCCAGAGATTGGAAAACCGATAGCCGATGTTTCTTCACAACTTCATCTACATTTTTATCTGGCCTATTGAAATTAGTCTAAACACCTTTTAGGTACATAGAACAAAAACTCAATGCTTCATCGGCTACAAAACCTTCCACAATAGAATCTTCTGGTCGAGCATGATTCTGTATATACACCTTCGAGTCCTTTAACTTCCTCTCAATGGGATACATCCATCTCCTATGAACTGGTCCACCGAGTTTTGCTTCTTCAGGTAAGTGGATTAATAAGTGAACCATGGTACTAAAAAAGGATGGAATAAATATGCATTCCATCGTACATGATAAAAATGATATGCTCTTCTACTTTCTCCAAATCTGCCATGTGAAGCTTCCTTGCACATATCTAAATAAAGAATTTACTTAGCTTGATAATGGTGTAGCTTATTTACTTGTTTAAAAAAGAATGCACACCCATTGGTAACACATGTTGCATTATGATATGATGTTCATGTGACTTCATCCCTCTCAGTCTAGTATCGAGAACATTCTTCCTCAAATTACTAGCAAAACCATTAGAAAATTTCACATCCCTCAAAAAGTTAAGGAATGTTACTTTATCATGTGATGAAAGTGTATATTTATTAGTAGGTTTCAGAAACTCATTCCCATTATAATAAAGAATTTGCTCGTTCCTAATGTTCATATCTACTAAGTCGCGTCTCCCATTATTAGTATCCTTTGAATCAACATTACCAGGTAAAGTCTTGATCAAATTAGAAGAAACATTCTTCTTGATATACATGACATCTAAATTATATTTTAGCATAAGCGTAGACCAATATAGCACCTCATAGAATATACTTTTCTTCTTCCAATTCAATTCATCAATGTTTCTCTTTCTCTTGCCAGAATATTTTTCAAATGGGTGATATTGTATGTGACTTAACTACATCAAGATATCACCAGGAAACAACTTTTGAGGAGGACTTCTTTTCTCAACCTTACCATTAAATAATTTACTTTTCTACATCGGATGATTGTTTGGAAGAAATCATATGTGTCTAATATATCCTATTTTACCTCTGAATCTAGCAGATGAAGTGTTTTACCGAACTAAGGCACATAAGATATCTTTGCCCAGTCCATCTTGAGAGACATGATCGAGGAGGAAAATCTTTAATTGTCCATAGCAATATTGCACGCATTTTAAACACTTGTTTCTCATGAACATCGTGTGTATCTACTCCTACTACCCACAAATCTTTCAATTAATCAATCAACGGTCTAAGAGACACATAAATATCCATGGAAGGTCCATGACGATTAGGGATTAACAAAGTCAACATAAAAAATGGGTCTTTAATGCATCGCCATAGGACAAGTTATAAGTAGTCATAGTTACTAGCCACATGCTATAATTTATTCCCATGCCAAATGGATTAAACTCATAAGATGCTAACCCCAAACGAAAATTTTGAGGATCTGTGGCAAAATCTGAATGCTTCAAATCAGAATACTTCTATGCTTATCCATTAATAGGATGTCATAGCACCTTTGACTCCCTAGAACTCCTAGCCAAATGCCATCTCATGTCTTTAGCAGTGTGTGTGTAAGCATATAACCTCTTCAATCTCGGTGTCAGAGAAAAGTACCGTAATACTTCATGAGATATTTTTTTTCCCTTCATACCTTCATCAACCCAACGAGAGGTCGCACATACCGAACAATTATTTCTTTCCAAAAAATGACACAATCAAACTTGCACACGTCAATCAATTCATACTCTAAACCTAACTGACTCATCATCTTCTTAGCATCATAATGCGATTTGGGAAACTTATTTCCCTCTAGAAGAGCTTCTTTCAACACCCTATGATGCATCAACTTCACTAAAAAGTTGAGAGAAGAGAAATTTTTGCATTCGGGATATACTTTTGTCTCCATCTCCTCAAATAATTCTTCATAATATTGATCCCTATCACTCCACACATCACCACATAAAGTCTTGGTAACATCTGCACTAATAAAATTGCCACTACCTAAAGGTTCATTATCGTTGATGTCATCTGCATGAGGCTCATAAGTGCCACCTAACAAATCACTCAAAAATTTGTGTCATCTCATCTCCTATCTCCTCCTCAACTAATATTGATACTGTTTCACCATGTTATACCCATTTATCATACATTAGCATAAACCCAAAGTATAGTATGTGACTTTCCATTACACTAGGAGGGTGCCAAATATAATTGCTATAATTCTTACAAGGATAACAAACAGACACATCCGAATTTAGACAATTTTTTTTGCCATTTCAATAAACACTTGCAGCCCATTCCAAAACTTATCAGACCTATGATTTTGTAACCTCGTCCAACTCTTATCGATTGTCATCTTATCTATTCATTTTTTTCAAGCAAATAACTTTCACTTATCTTATCAATAATAAAATTTAGTGCCTATAAAAATGGCATGAAATCAAAATAAACCTTAGACCCTTATTTGAAGTTAAAATTGCCTTTATTTCTTTTATTTTGATATCATATGGTTTCAACTATATAAAATTTAAAAAAAGTATCAAATATTTAAGGTTTTTTTTTATATCATTAATTAATTTATTTTCATCAAAGGTCAATAATGTTTTTTTATTTTCATTTAAAATTATTAGAGATTATTAATTGTTAATTATCATCTAAGGTCATGAATTTTTTTTATTTTCATATTTGTTTGAAGTAGTTATCTCTAAAATATAATTTTTTTTATTAATTATTAATTTTTTTCATAACTAGGTTGAAGCTTACCATTAATTATTATTATCATTCAATATAAAAATTATTTTTACTAACTATTTATCTCTAATATTATTTTGAGTAACAAATATTAATTAAATCTAACAAGTTCACCAAAAACATAAAAATTATGTATCACCAATTTAAGTGTCTACTAAAATTTTGCTTCTAAAAACATATACACATACTAAGATACTAAAGTATACATTAATTACTGGCCATCAACTAAAATATACTAATATTTTTCTAATATGACATGCATAATAACAACTATATACAATATATAATATAATTCTACACATAATCTAATACCCCAATTATACAAAATCTAGTGAATCAATTCTATAAAACAAAAATACAATAATCTAATAAACCAATCAAACCCTAACTACATTAATATAATTTAAAAAATATTTCCATTTAATTAATATGCCAAATATTACCATAAAACAAAACAAACAATTAATAAATATGCCAAATTAATACTGTAGGGTTGCTCGGTAGGAAACAGCGGCGACATGGAGGCGGTGAGGGTTTGGTGTAGTGGTGCTCCGATGGTGGGGGCGGTGCTGCAAATACATATAACAAACCATTGTTAGCCAATTTAAAACCAAATAATACTTAAGGATAATATATTAGAAGCATACAAACCTTCAAACTTACAAAAAATGATGAAGATTGAAAGGAAAAATGGCGAAACATGTGTGTTTCTACAAAGAAAGGAAGAAGAACGCGAAAGAAGACAACGACAAATGAAGAACTAGGACTCACATTTGTTTTGTATATGATGCTTAATACCGACGATTTTAATTGTCAGTATTAAGTGATTTATCATCGGTATTAAGGTTGAATTAAATAGAAGACAACTTTTCCCTCAGCCAAAAAAATTGATCATCTTAATACCTATGATAAATTGTCGGTATTAGAAATAAGAAAATTAAACGATGTTGTTGTTTTAGGACAGGGGAAATTTTTAACCCTTAATACTGGTGATTTATCGTCGGTACTTAATATTTTATTATTACTCATTCCTTGATGGTATATTTTCTTCATATTTTAGCTGACTACTTTTTCTTATTATCAACGATAAATTATCGATATTAAGAATAATATCGTCGGCAATAAGAATTTCACTCTAATAAATTTTTTTGGGGAGGAATTTTCCCTCCAAGAAATTTCAATGAAACATATTTCTTATTACCGATGACAAGTATCGTTGGTATTAAGAAATAAATCATCGATTTTATTTTAGTAAATTTTTTTGGGGGATTTTTGTTGCCACTAAACACCAATGATATGTATTGTCAGTATTAAGAATTTTTTAGCCTTTTTGTTTCGGTTAAAATTTTTTTCATCACCTATTCTAATATTGACGATCTATCATTCCTATTAAGTTGTAACACCGACGATTAGTCTTCATTGGTATTAAGATTGTCGGTGTTAGGCCTTTTTCTTGTAACGAAACAGAGACCATTAAGGATCTGATACCAAATGTCAGACAAAAATTAATGGCATGACTCATAATTAATAATTTAAGCATACAATTCATGCACAATCCATTATTAATTGTGTAAAACCCTAACGCAAAATACAATCACTCAATGTGTGGAATTGGATCGTATAATGTCTATTTAGGATAGCTAGAGATATATCTCTGGCCATTGACTGAAGTAATTACACTGAAAGTGCAAGTTATAATAATTGGAATACAATTTTACGGTTCTATTACCTCATTCCTTGACCCGATGGTGAGTGTCTCTATCGCAGGATCCGAAAGATGAACCTTCTTTAAACTTCTTGAAATTTGCTTGATTTCATTAGGAGAATTAATTATTGATTATCTCTTCAAAATTTAATGTCTATGGATATTGAGAGGGAGAATATAAGAAGGAAGAAGATGTGTGAAAACAAAAAACGAAAGCCATGCTTATTTTGAACGGTAATGTAGTTTATTAAAACTTGATAATGGACTCGACCCAATAAGCACATCTATATACACTCAAATTAATATATTTTTATTCTTCCCTTATATATATATGCCATACAAATATTTCTACCATAAAAAAATAGTAAAAGAGATAATTAGACTAATATACTAACTTGAGACACATATTAAATAATTTGTGTGGTCAAATTTTATATCTAATTTTAATATGGACCATCCTTAAGGGTTAATATACACATTAAATATAAAATATAACTAATTTTATAAAGCATTATATATACTAACAGCACGGGTATGTTGTGAAGGTGTGTTGTGGGCGTGGAAACAAGGGACTTATCTAGCCAGGGTGTGTTTTGGGTGATTTAGCATGCAACACGACCCTAGAACACGGGTTTATCCTAAAAAGTATGGCATGCTCTGCACCCGTAGGTTCCCATGGCTATGCTCAACGTACTTGATATCCCTAGTACATTATTCTCACAGGTCTATGCTTAATGCACTACTTGTTTAGGTTTGGATTGGGCTTTCTTATTTCTTATTTAATCGAGATAGATTTATTAGGTGTAGCGTAAGAACACGCACATGAAAGAGAGACAAAATTCTAGATGCAAGCTGTGGACATATACATAGTGATGAAGCTCGTTCATCTATTGTCATTTCTTGTTTGCATGCTTTGGGTTTCAAGACGATCTCAAATTTTTTTTTTTATTTGATTATTAGTATAAACCATCCAAGAAAAAAGATATACAAAGCAGAAAAGTTTGGATAATTCCATAATAGATATCATATATGTGATGCTCCAAGCCTCCAACTTCGTAGAAAGATCGATCAAGAGTGACTACTGATTTAAATACAATACTTATTTTATTTATATTTGAAAATAAATCCAAATACAAATAAGTGGCAATAATTGGATACTTGTGTGTGTGTGTGTTTTTTTTTTCTTTTATTGTTTGATTGGATTGACAGATATTTTATCATATTGACAGAGAAACTTTGGAAGTTTACACAGCATAAATTCAAGTGTCCGTGGATAGCATAACGTAACGAGATACCAGCCGTTCATGTGAACATACAGGGATCATATATATAAATTCAAAAGCATGATATGCTTGTCCATGCATGAAAAAGCATTTATGTTACTGCATCCTTTTAACGCATGCAGAGATGCACTTCCTATATATGAGCAAGCATAACAATGTGGATAGGATAATATTTTACCTCATGCGGAATAAGGCCAAGCATGTTATGCGAACAGGGTAAGGCTTCATCTTATCGTATTTAAGGATAACATTTGTGCCAGTTTTGAGATGAGTCAATGCAAACTGAAAATGACAACGACCACAGCCATCATAAGGTTTCCCAATTTCTTTTCAGCACTTATAGCATCCTTGACTTGCCAGAGTCTCATCTTTGACACCTAACCGCTTGTTTGTTAATTTATTCATTTGAAATTTCATCTTATTTAAATTAACAATATGTTTTAAAGTAATAATAATGTTTTTTAAACACATCATATTTCTATTTGAATTAACAATGATGTTTATTACTGTATCTAATCTAACATTAATTGATAAAAATTGACAAATTTGTACTATTTTTATTTTTATTTTTAAAAAATATTCTTATGATATTTATTTATTTGTTTTTTTGTATATTTAATTTACAAGCGCTAATCTTCTTGATCTAGTAGCTCTTGGTTAGTTTTTTTTTTTTCTTGGTAACATTTTACGAAGGCTTTAAGCATCAGCCGAAATACTATAATAATAAATAATGGATACAATGTTACAATTTACTGGGCTAGCTAATCGGACCGTTTTGTCCTAAAACTCGGTATCCACTATGTGAAGCCCAACTCGACTTTTTGTTCTTTGGTTTACTTTACATCGAAGCTGTTGAGAGAAGCGGAAGCCGGCAAGTGAGGGTCGAGGTCGGGCCGTGTTGGAAGGAGCTAAGGCCTGGACCGCCAGAGCACAAGTAAGCCTCCCCAAATCGACTTCATAATAATTCAACCCCGTTCCTATCATGACGTCCAACTTGCGAGATCCGGTTAGTACAAGATCGACTGGATTGGCACCCAATAACTATGAATGAATTACATAATATCAAAGAAAAAGAAAAAGAAAAAAAAGGAGTGGGGAATAAACAGTGCGTGAGCGATCGAGAGGGAGGCTGAATCTTCGTCTCCGACCTCAATTTTCATTTTAACCACTCGATACGCGGCACCAGAATTTCTATCTTCAAAATTCCTGAGGCGGTGGATTTAGGAAAAAACGCGGATATCAAAATCATGCTTTTGGTAGTAGGGTTTTCAATTCGAATACGATCATCATCAGCAGTGACTTGAACGGAGTCATTGAATTTTTATTTTTATTTTTATTTTTGTAACAGCTAAGATGAAGGACGACGACATTCGTGCTGGAATTGATCGGAGTAAGGATAAAAATACATGGAAGTCGCCGTATGGTCATCATGAGAAAGAAGAAGGAACGAACCTATGGGGTATTTTCCTCTTTGGATTGATTGGAGCTACCGTCACTACTTTTGCTGTGAGTCTTTAAAATTCATTCTCTCTTTGTTTTACATATTCTGTAAAAAATTATTCATTTATATAGTTTCGTCTGTAGATTAGAGAAGGAGTTCCATTAGTTTTAATAGCCAATATAGTATGTCTGCCAGAATTGAAGCTGCAAAGCTGTCGTTATTGACGAACGGATTAGCTCATAAATGTTGTGCAACTTTAGTTTTTTTTTAGGCAAAGTCTGCTTCGAGGAATTGTCACTTACGTGCTGTACTTGAATAATTGATCTTACTGGTTCGATATACTGTAGTGCGATATCTAGTGTTGTGTTCAATTGCTGGCTGTCTTTAGTAATTAGTTACAGCTGTTGTGCTATCTGAATGTATTTGATGAGTGTTGAATGTGAGCAGAAAGAGCCCTAAGTCGAGGGTTGAAACCAATGTTTGTCTAGGTTGCCTTAATATACTTCTTGAGTATTGGCTATGGCATTGATCGATTGCTATGGGTATTGGAGAATGATTTGGTTGAGGCTAACTGGCTGATTGACTTAGATAGGTGGAAAATAGGGATCTTTTTATTGTCTTCATTCTCTGGATGAGTTTTGGAATCGTTTCCATGAGATGGTGACATGGAGTTGCATCCTTCATTTTTGATGGATGTTATGTACTAGCCTTTCACGTTGCTGCTGTTGGGTATATAGATTTTGTACAGCCTCATCCTTGTGGTGCGTGGAGATTGTCTTGTACTTTGAATCTTTGACATTTGAAGGCATACTTTTGGTCTTGTCATATGTGTTATTAAATCAAATATTGAAGATCCCTAAGTTACTTTCACATTGAATTGTCCAAGTTAAGTGACAAATCATTGAAGTACAAGGTTAGCAAGGCATGCTGAGAAATGTTGCCAAATGGTTTGTCCAGTGTTATACACGCTCTCTTTTCTCCGGATATATAGAAAAACATGGAAAAGAATTGGGACAAGCTTGTTTGACAGTCAGATGCTTCACATCTTCATCAGCCAACATAGCTTAGCATTGAAAAATGTTACCATTCCCCATTGGCAAGACCATGTGGAAAGTTGCTCCATTCATTGTAGCATAACATACCTGCCATGAAAGACTCCTCACTCCGTATTTTCCCCTACTGCTTCTAATTCTCTTCATCACCAACAAAAGAAGGCATCGTATTTCGTTTGTAATGGTTATTAGGCATCTGACCAAACCTGCTACATCAGGTCATGTTGTGCCCTTATATATGCACTTCAATGACCAAGAATTTCTAGATTCAAGCTCTTGAGCAGAAAATTGAATCCAAGAGAAAGAAGATAATCAATGACAACTAGTGGTGATGGTTGATGGACAAATACAATCAGGGTCCTGCCATGAAGAGTCCTAATCAGGGTCATCTTATCCATTTATTCTTTGCTCTGCATGATTAAGTGAGAGAGAATTAAGAAAAAGGCAATTGATGTCCAGCAATGTAAATGATTTCAAAAATAGGCCCTAGCGCCTTAGGGAGATTGATCTCGCCACAGAGATGATGGGTTCCATCATTCCTAGCCACTGATTAAGATGAATTTGAGATGCTGGTGAGACTTGGGAAGGAGATTAGGATTAGGGAGATACTATGGAAACATTTTAAATAAGATGAGCCCCACTCCCCTCTCCACCCCCTCAAAAATGGGAAAAAAGGAAGGAAAAGTTTTATGTTTTGTATGTACTTTTAGACTCTCCATCTGATGATGAAATCTACATGACAGGTTGGGCAGTTGCGGCGAACTGCTGACTGGTTCTATCAACAGGTAAGAGTCTACTCTTACCTTATCATCTGTACGTGCATAAGTACACTTTTATCAAGGTCAGAGTAAGCTTAATAGAATTCTCAAATGTTGAAATAGGCAATTGTCTATCTCCAATTTTTTTCTGTGATACAACTAGTTGTAGTAGGGGTGGGAGTATTGACCAATTGGCTAGCTCTCTCTAATCATGCATGTTGTTTCCCTTAAAAAGTTTAGCAGGAGCCAGTCAGCAGGGAGGGCAGGATCTGGTAAATCCTTTCGATCAGCATTTCAAGAGGAAGCATGGAAGAGATATCAACGTAGAATGCAGGAAGAGTATGAAGAAGAAATGGAAAGAGTGGTAAGATTTTCTTACATATTTGTTCAGCCGTGTGTGGGCAGTATATGTACCAAGTCCTATTTGACTTGCATGTTTGTTCAGTCCTTCCAGCTAGCATCTACATAGAATATCATAATACTTGTAAAGTTGTAACCAGCTAAAACAAATATCTGTAAGCATTTGCATTTATGATCCTTCTAAAATTTGTTTTATTAAATCTACCAAGAGATTGGAGAGTTATTCTATTTTCAAATTTGTGAGTGTTAACATTTATTTGCAAAAGAGGATGCTTTATCATGAAGAATTGAAGTTCATCTTGGAAATCCTACTTTTTGCCACTTTGTTCTCCTTCTCTGCGGAGTTGAATGAAGGATCATGTGATAGTTGAGATTTAAAGTTCTTCATTGGGAATGGCCTTATTTGACCCTCAACTGTTGCATTTTTATTTTGGTTTGCACCAACTCCCTTTACATTACTCCCTTTGCATCGCCATTTCTTGGTTTGTATCTTACATTTGGATTATTTGTGATGTTTTATCAGGAACGTATTAGACGCATGCAAAGTGTATTCAACAGGGAGAGGAATAAATACAGAAGAGGCTATGAACACTGGAGGGAAAATGATGCACATAATACGTATCAATATCATCAAAATTTCCAGCGGGAAGATTGGTACTGGAAAGCAGATGCATCATCCAGAGATCATTACTCCAATTATAGACAAGCTCCTCGACATTCTGTGGGTTATCATTTATCACATCATTATGCAGTTCTGGGTCTTGACAGGTATAAGCAGCCTTTCAAAATCTTGCCTATTAAGGCTTTGCTAGTGATCTGTTTTGTTTGCGAACTTGTACTGGTCCGTTGTCTGGACAGCAGACCAGCAAGGAATCAGATCTCAAAAAGCTAGTTTCTGATCTATAAACATGTAAATATTTTTATTTATATATTTGATGGAAAAGCTCATACAATTTCAAATTTTGGTGATTTTTTTTTCTGTTAATTAATGACTATCTTTATTAATACCAAGCGCATATATGCATAAAAAAAATTGCCCATCACAAGTTAAAATGACACTCTATCCAATGAATCTAAATAACCCTTATACTTCCTATGATATGCACTATCCTGTAAGCAAACAAAATTTTCATTTGCCATCTCATGCACAATAACTCGGGGAAGTAAAGTCTTGGCCTGAAAAATAGTTGCATTTATGTTTTCCAGACTTTGTAGATCAGTCCAGCCTCACCCATTTGCAAAATGCCTCCTTGTCCTCTCTGTCTTCTTGCACACCCAATTAGCCATGCCAACAGGGAACTCCATGTTACAGGTCTTTACACAATATGCATTCAATTTAGCAGCATATCCCTGCATCTCTGCACCACTATACAGTGTGCCACTATATGGTCAGCTATCTCCAAATTGCTCAACTGGTTCAACTTTTCTTTAGTCTGAATTGCTTCATGACAGAACAGCTACATTATCATTTTGTGCTTGATTGGTCCAGCATGACTCCATGCTAAATTAAATGTCTCCATTTTTTTCATCTCAACTCTTGATCGAATGGTTTCATAGGCTAGCTGGTTAAGGCACTTTCCCATTTTGCTCACACTTGCAAGATAAGATCTAAGGCAACAGTACAGGTCTCAAACTCATGACAGCTCCGAAAGTCCAAGAATGATGAACTTTAGGAACATAGTCATGTATTGTAGTTGAGTGGAGATATACACCATGGACCCACCGTATCCACAAACTTTCCTTGTGGTAAATAAGCTGCCATAGATAACGGGCCACTGCTGCTTGATTCCACCTATAAATATCATGAAGTCCCAAGCCCCATTCACTCTTTGAAACACAATTTCGGTGGTTTTGTATCTGCCTTCCTGTTGTGTTTTTCCCCTTGAAGTCGTCGTCACTTTTGTCAGCAATATCGTTTCTGAACTTGTATTAAATGCCATATTTGTCTGCAGTTTCTAATTCAACTCTCTATTCTGTGCTGCCTGAAAATATTTGATTTTCAACTTTTGATGTATTTGGGGAATCACACATTGCAGATTCGACTGTAGATCAAGCATAGATATGATACTGATCCAGTTGTGTGGCTTATCTAGTTTCAGATGAAATTAATGCTTTGTATATATTCCTGTCATCAAGCACCCTATATGTATTTTGAATTATCCCCCCTCTCTTCCCCCATTGCTTCTGGTTCATTCAAACCTGATGTTTTCATGCATGTTTATTTACCAGGTCGAGAACAGACCCATATACAGAAGCTGAAATTAAGGTGCACCTTCATCTCATTATCTTTTTGTTCATCATTAAATTATCTTCCTTGTTTCATTTTAATCTCTTTTTTATTTTTCACACCATTTTTTAATTAATGGTGCCTCCAGTGGGGTAATCCCAAGAGGCCTCATATGGTATCATTTCAATTTGGAAAATAATTGTCAAATATAGTCACCCTTGGGGCAATCCTAAGGGACCTATTATATTTTTGGGAACCTAGGAGATGTGTGTACGTACAGAATGATATACTTGTGAAGAGCTTTATCTTTAAATGCATTGGAACAGGCCAGATGTACTGAAAATTTGTATATGATTTTGGGGCATTTAATGGTTACAATGCCTTTTGTATGTTATCCTTCAATAGACTGTTTGTATCCACTGAATGTGTTCCTCCCTCCATTTTACAGTAAAAGGCCTATAGTCTTTTTAGTGTCTCGTTTGGTATGCATGTTGTGTCTTACTGAAGGAGTAAAACTTTCCAAGAATGAATTTACTAGGAAGTATGTGATTGAGGATGTTATATATCTGTGTTTGGTTTATTGAAGTAGGAGAAGTTAAAATAATTTAAATTTTGATGTTCTTCATGTAAGGAGATAATTAATCTAGGAGAGGAAGTACAAATTACTGAACCTCAGTAAGTAGTTCTTTCGTAGAAATATAAATGTTGGAAGTCAAAAGAAATTTCTTCTTATATTACTTTTATACCAAACAATCTTCTAAGTGGCACTTCCTAGGAAGACATACTTTTCATCCTACCTCCCTTGTACCAAACAAAGGCTAAATTTGTTTCACAATACAAATCCTTTTACGAACAATATAGAACATTAAATATTTTATTATCTATTGTTTTATAGTAATTACAAATGAAGTTAATTAGCAGAGCACAATTAATGTAAGGATATATTAGTAAATTTAGGTGTTGAATTATTACTTCTTAGTATGTGTGTTGAGATACTATAGGAGCAACACATTTCTTCCAAGATCAAAAAAGAGAGGAAAAAAGGGGCAGTGCTTAGCTGCGAAAATTGACCCACGATTGTTTATTAGAGGCTCACTTCAGCACCAATGTTGATACACTTTTTTTCATTTAGTGAGGTGTGCTTGAACAAAAACATTATTGGCCAGTGGTAATGTTCACTTGCTACAAGTTATGAAATCTAGTGAGCCAAAGCAGATAAGCTCTTGTTAGTAATTTCCTATGTGCTCAGTCAAGTTTGGCATGTTAGGGACTTCCTATCAGCCTGGCTGCTATTATCGAGATCATTATGGATGCTTTTTGGTCAACTATAAGCTGTGAAGCTTTCCTAATGAATGCTCTAGGTTTGGTGTCAAGGCCCCGTTAGTTCTCAACTTTTGGAGTAATATGATGAACTGGTCTTATTACCTTAGACTTTAGTGTCAGAAGACAAAATATACCCGTTTATTTGAGGTGAGTCCCTATCATGCTCTGCTGAAGTCATGATGTCTATCATTCTAGGTCATGATTCTGGTGCCTTTGGCCTCACCACTGCTATTATGTTGAGAACTTACTATGGCCAAGACGTTGACTGATGCATGGCGTACCATACAATGAGATAAGGGCTTTTGCATTGCTTTTTAGTATAGCACATCTGTATACAGCAGTCATGCTCTCTGCTATCTTATAAATAATCCTTTGTGGTGGATTTCTTTTGCAGTACTCCCACATATTGCTCTATTTGATTCATTATATAATATGCAGAAGACTACTTTATACTCTCTCTGAGTCAAAATAAAAGATATTTTGGAGTTATGCATTCTAATTAAAAGGAAAATACTAAATGTATCCGTAATGAATATTATCTATCTTAATTAATGGCAATTTTATTATTTAGTCTTCAATTTAATATCATTATTATCATTAGGAAAACAAAATAAAATTTTACCTCAAAATTGTAGAACATCACTTATATTGAAACAAATATAAACCTCCAAGACATCTTTTATTTGGAATTAATTGGAGTGATTATAAATCATTTGTAGTTGTTGCTTTATGCTTAATCCGTGGGAGATTGTTTGATGAGTGACCTTGCGTTCTCATGCTGGAAACCAGGACTCAATCTTGTTCCGTGCCATTACTCTATATTGTTAGTAAATACTTGATTGGTCATCTCGTCGATTGGGTTGGCATAGCCACGCACTGCTGCAATCGTATCAATTGCATACCCTTATATATGCACTTATCACTTACGTGTCTTTGTTTTCACCTTGCAGTCGGCCTTCAGGGCAAAGGCATTGGAGTTTCATCCTGATCAAAACCAGGATAACAAAGGTAAAATGGGCTTGGGGTGCCATTTGCGACATTCCCTTGGTGATGCTGAATGCATTTGTTTTGTTGCAGCGCTTGCCGAGGCAAAGTTCAAGGAAGTTTTGACGTCTTATGAGGCTATACAAACTGAAAGGAAGAAAATGAAGACTTGACCGTTTGCAATGCGAAGGAGATTCTGGGGACTCCAGTTTGGCTGCTTGCCGCCTGGACATCATTCTTCCTACGAGCAGATTAGATTTTATAACGATGACGGATTTTCCAGTTCCAGGGACCATATTGGGTCGAGGGGCCTTCAGAAAGTGAGGCCTAGAGTGCTGTAACATTATGGATTTATTTTTACATGAACTTTTCGTTCATAGAAACAGAAGTGACCGCCGCTGAATGTATTTCTGTCAGAGGCCATCACGCAATTGAGCCATTTTCTAGAGCGGTTAGGTGACGTTTTAACCTGTATACATATATGGCCGCTAATTAAAGATCATTTCTTTTGTCTTTATGACCGCCCTTCATGTTATCGCCCGACGTTAAATGCAAGCAAGGACTTCGGCAATATGAAGGACAAGTCCTCACCGCCAGCGCGTAAGCCTCAAGACCAACTGGCATCTTGGTGAAAAGCATGTTCCGCAAATAACATAGCGTGCGCCAGCTGGGCCTATGCTTGTTTATCGGATGAGGTTCAATACTAACAGGAAGCTTTCTTGATCGTATTTTATGAGAGTTATCATCGTATCTTCGAGAGCAATAAGTACTCAGCTGACAGCTCATATGACCTGAATATCTTGTTAAGAAGTCATTTGACCCCATGGGATTTTCAGTATAATATCTATATATAATATTAGTCCTAGTAGTGATTAAAAAAAAAAACATAAAAGGAGGCATAGCAGACCGGCAGTTCATATCCTAGGATTTGTACAATGGCATGATACGACTCCCATAGAAAGACTTACGATGAGATTTTATGAAGTTTCAAAATAATTTAGAATGTTTTAGTATGGTTTTGATAAGTATAGAAAGATGTATAATATTATATAATTTTCTAAATAGTTCTAGAAGAGGATGTCTTTAAACCTTTCTATACTTGTATAGATAAATGTGGAACATTCTAGAAATACTAAATGAGTACTTTAGAAACCCTAATGGGCTATTGTAGAAATTTTAGAAGGCCTATTGGGCCATTCTATAGGGATTTATTAGCCCCGTCTTTAGAATCTTCTTGGAAGGGAGAGGGGATGGAGGTTTGCTTATAAATAGAGGGGGTAGACGCATTTGAAAAATCATCCAACAAGAGTTGTTTTAAAAGCATATCTCTCTATAATACATACTTCTTTCTCTCTCTAAAATTTTTCTCTTGAGTTCTCTTGTGAAGTATTTGGAGTTGTATTTTCAAATGTATCTTTTGCCTAAGTGTCAAATACACTTGAAGGAGGAAGGCTGACTTAATCTGTTAAGGAGTAAAAAAAGAATAAGGTCGCACATATCTAGGCTCAGTGAAAAAGTCAATGCATGATAAGTGGTATCAGAGCTTGGTTCACGATGACCTAAAATTCTAAAGCATCACAGATCACTCAAAGAGGTAATGTTGATAAGAGGAAGAGATCAAAGTCTACCTCCCTCCTATTCTCATATCCCGAGTTTGGAGAAAGTTCTCGAAAGGATGGATAACTCCATGGCCATGTGCCAGGAGGATGTTGCCACCTTAGAGGGAAAGGTGGATGGGTTGGAGAAGGATGTGGAAGCCTTGGTCAACCAAGAAGAGGTGCATGAGTTAGTAAATGCCTTAGCTACCCAACTTCGTCAAGAGATGACAAAGACACACCAAAAGCTCATGGCAGGTGTGATGGCTAGAATGGACTAGTTGATGGTATAGAACATTGTGCTCAAGGATAGACTTGCCAACATTGTGTCCAATTTTGATCGATGCAAGGAAGCGATATCACTTAAAGGGGTCCCATATTGATGTCAAATACACCCCAAATGCATAAAGTTAAGGGAGTTCGGAATGCAAAAGAGATTGACAGCTTCCTATATGGGATGGAGAGGTATTTTACATCCACTCATTTACTTGATTATAATATTCATATTACACAAGCCATGTTAGATCTTGAGGAAGATGCGATGTTATGGTGCCATTCTTGTCAATAGGAGATCTAACAAGGGACTTGTATAATAAACACATGGGAAGATTTTAAGGCAGAATTGAAGAGACAATTCTACCCTGCAAATACCAAATTAGATGCAATGAGGCACCTGAGGAATCTAAAGCATACTGGAAATGTGAAGGAGTATATTAAGGCATATAGTTCCCTTATGTTTGAGATGTACGATATGTATGAGAAGGAGAGATTGGTGTACTTCCTTGGTGGGCTATAGTCTTGAGCTAAACAAGAACTCTGAAGGTGGAATGTCCAAGACCTTTCTCATAGCATATCAAGAAGTCTGATCGAGTATAGGTAGGGATGGCAACGAATTGGATACCCCCTATCCGTTATCCAAACCCGATAAGAAAACCTATACCATATCTGTATCCAAACTCGGCGGGTATCCTTTTTTCCTCATCCATATCCGTTTACATATCCATCAGGTAAAACCCATTAAGTATAAAGTAAAACTCATTTAATGTTAGAATTATATATTTAGATTGTTAAAATTTAATCATATCTTCACCTATAGCCTTAGAAAATATACTTAATGTTACATAAATGAAGGTAAAAATTTAATTTTATATTGGGTAAATGGATGCGAGTACGGGTACTGATTTGAGGATCCCCTACCCATATGCATACCCAAACCCGACTGATATTTATCCCCTTCCTTCATACCCGTATCCATATCCATTTATACATCAAACGGATAAAATCCATCGGGTTTCAGGTAAAACTCGTCCAATTTCCATCCCTAATATAGGTCTGAAAAGAAGGACAAGGGTCGGAAGGATAGCCCCAAAAAAGGTAAGGGAGGAAAGTCCTAGAAGTCTAGTCAAAGGCACTATGAAGGTAAGATGAAAGAGAAAGAGCATGGTGACAAAGATTTCTTGAAGTTCAAGTGGGAATTCTTCATGTGTGGAGGCAATCATTTCCTTTAAGATTGTTCCTAGAAGAAGGCTTTGAGTGCTATAATGGCAGGCCGAGCTAAGAAGGAAGGCATGAATGAGGAACAAATGTGGTCCCTAACTTTGCTAAACTCCATCAATTCTAAGCCCAAGGAGCAAGCTACAAGCTTGATGTATGCTGAGGTCCAAGTCAAGGACATTACTAGCAAGGCATTAGTGGACATTTGTGCTTCTCATAATTTTATCAGCCCTAAGGAATAATAGAGGATGGAGTTGAAAGTCACTAAAGAGGCAGGAAGAATGAAAGTGGTCAACTCCAATGCTAGGTCCATCCTCGAGTTAGCATATGGAGCCCCAATCACCCTTAGATCATGGGAATGAAGGATGAACTTTATAGTGATTGAAATGGATGACTATGACATGGTGCTCGGTATAGAATTCATGTATGTGGTGGCTCCATTCACCTTTTTGGTAGATATCACCATGCATTTGGGGAAGGAAAAACAGTGTCATGTTGTTCCTTTGGCACAATCAAAGGTGGAGTCCTATTCACTTTCAGCAATGCAATTCTTAAAGGGATTCAAGAAGGGTGAAGTCTTCTACTCGATTTCAGTTGTTGAGAAGGAGTCCCCACAACCCATGGAGGTGCCTTAGGAGATACAACAGATCCTTCATGAGTTCAAAGATATGATACCCGTAGAGCTACCCAAGAAGATTCCACCTAGAAGGGAGGTGGATCATGCTATTGAGTTAGAGTCAGGAGCCAAGCCACCCACAAAGAGTCCTTATTGAATAAGCCCACCAAAGTTGGAGGAATTGAGGAAGGAGTTAAAGGATTTACTTGATGGTAGGTTCGTTCATCCCTCAAAAGCTCCTTATGGTACCCCCGTGTTATTCCAAAAGAAGCAAGATGGCTCTATTCAAATGTGTGTGGACTACCAGGCACTTAACAAGATCACGGTGATGAAAAAGTATCCACCACCCTTGATACATGACTTGTTTGATTGGCTCGAGAAGGAGAGATATTTCATCAAGATGGATCTTCAATTAGAGTATTGGTGAATGAGAATTGTTGAAGAGCATGGACCTAAGACTACTATTGTAATAAGGTACGGGTCCTATAAATTCCTTGTTATGCCTTTCGGTCTTACTAATGCCCCCAAAAATTTTTTTACTCTAATGAATAAGATATTCCATCCTTTCTTGGATAAGCTAGTGGTGGACTATCTAGACAATACAGTGGTCTATACTAATACCTTGTGAAACTATGTTGAGAACTTGATGAAGATCTTTCAACTCCTAAGGGAGAATGAGCTTTACGTGAAGAAGGAAAAGTGCTCCTTTTCTAGGTCACTATATCAAGGATGGAAAGATTGAGATAGATACGTCTAAGATTCGAGCTATTAAAGAATGTGAAGCTCCAAAGAATGTGTTTGAACTTTGAAGTTTCCTTAGCCTGGTAAATTACTATAGGAGATTCATTCAAGGGCACTTAGAAAGGGCCACACCTCTTACACCTAGTAAATTTAGGATGAGGAGTGTGTTAAGGCATTTGAAGATTTGAAGAAGAATGAGATGGAAGACCCAGCTCTATGCTTACTTAGATACTTAAAAGAGTTTGAAGTTCACATGGATGTCTCCGATTATGCCATTGGAGGAGTACTTATGCAAGAGAGGCATCCCATTTCCTATAAGATCCGTAAGTTGAATGATACCGAAAGGCACCATTTGATGCATGATAAGGAGATGACCTCCATAATTCATTGATTGCTAGTATGGAGGCATTACCGTCTTGGAAGTAGGTTTGTAATCAAGACAGATAATGTGGCAACAAGATACTTCCAAAACCAAAAGAAGCTGAGTCCCAAGCAAGCCCGTTGGCAAAACTTCCTAGTAGAGTTTGACTATAACATGGAGTATAAACCTGGGAGCGCTATTGTAGTGGCTGATGCACTAAGACGTAAGGCAATGCCTGCTAGTATGAGCGATTCTATGGGAGATGTCATAGAAAGAGTCAAGGAAGGGATGGTTCATGACACCTTTGCTAAGAGCTTGATGGACATGGCAAAGGAAGGGAAGACTAGAAGATCCTGGAGACAAGAGAGAGTACTTTACACCGTAGGGAACCATCTTTACATACCCATATGGGGGAACTTACAAAGGAACCTAATGGAGGAGTGCCATGATTCCAAATGGGCTAGACACCCCGGTATGAGACATACCCTTGCTCTTATTCAAGATGCTTACTATTGGCCACATACGTGGGATGATGTTAAAGGATATGTAAGGACTTATCTTGTATGAAAACAATACAAGAATGAGCATAATAGTCCTACAGGTTTACAGGAACCTTTGTCAATTCCTAAAAGATCTTGGGAGAGTGTCTCTATGGAATTTATCTTAGCACTCCTAATGTATGAGGGAAAAGGATCAATTATGGTGGTGGTGGATAGGCTGAGCAAGTATGGGATGTTCATCCATGTCCCAAGATAGTGTACAATGGATCAGTATGCTCAATTATTTTTTAAGAATGTAGTGAATTATTGGGGATTACTGAAGAGCATCGTTAGTGACAAAGATCCCCGCTTCGCTGTGAAATTTTGGTGGTAGTTATTCAAGCTAATGGGGTCTAAGCTGCACCTCTACCAGCTTTCACCTACAGACAGATGGACAGACAAAGAGGGTGAATGCCTTAGTAGAGATGTGTTGGAGGTACTTTGTGAGTGTAAATAAGAGAGACTGAGAAAAGTTGATGGAAGTGGTTCAATTCTCATACAACTTGCAGCAAAAAAAGGTACGGGACATAGTGCTTTTGAGCTTGTCATGGGCAACAACCCCTATAATTAGAGCTGGCAATCGGGCGGGTCGGGTCACTATCGAATCGAGTTATATGATAATTAGATCATATGAGTTTTGGATAATCTACGATCATTTTGTTGGGTCGGGCTGGGTTGGGTTTGATTCGGATCAACTCAATATTGGATAATCTCGGATCATTCTAAGCTCTCGGATCGGGTCTGATTAAGATAGGATGGACTCGGATTCGGGTAAATTTGGATTGTTCTAATTTTAGTTTGGGTTCGGATCGGGTTTGGATGAGTTTGAATTATCATATTTTTAGACCGAATATGGATTGGATTTAGGTGATTTCATATTTGAGTCATGATTGTGTCATTTTCTTTCATTTTTTAATCTAAGATGTTATTAAAAGCTAATTATTTTGAGATCATTTATTTTAATTTATCTTATTCAATTAAAAGCGAATTATTATATTAATTTTTTTTGGGGCCTTAGAATTTTTTGTCATTATCTCATCTTTGGAGTTGTATTTTACATTTTAAATTAAAAAATTTTCAAATTATATCACTTTTCTTTTTATGTTAAGGTATAGCTTATAATTCAACTCCATTATTAGCTTGGTAATATTGAGTTCGAGTATTGTTTTAAGTTTATATTATATTTATATCTTGTACACTCCTTACATAATATTAACTTACAATAATCATTGATAATTGATAACAAATGAAGGCTTCTAAGGTTATGCTTCTCATATTATTTTTATAAGAAATTGATCACATCATATCAATATAATTTTAATAATAATAATAATAATAATAATAATAATACAAAAATAATGACAACAATAATAATAGTAATTAAGGAATATCAATTATGGAAAAAATAATAATAACAACACATTAGTTTTCTTATATATTCTTAGATTAGATCATTTCAAGCTAAATAAGATAAAAATTAGATAAAATAAGTAATAATGACTATTATTGACAAAAAAAACAACTAATATTGACTTCTTACTATTTAACATCATTGATATAATAAAAAATATTAATCTTTAATTTTCATAATAAATAACTATTATTCTCAATCTAGATTTTTCCTACTTTCCTATGATGTTGTAGATGCTATATTGTAAGGTATGACCATATAGATACTAACATATAGTGTTCAAGGCTGCAATGTTATTATTTTATGGTACTAGATAGAATCATGGAATTGAACTAATATTTAGATGGCACAGTAGAGTTTTTCCTTTTTCTCTACTTTTATTTCTATACTTTAATATTGGTATCAATGGATATTGTATTTTTATACAAATAAGTGATATAAATTTTAAGAAGTATATTGTTTATAGATTTTGATGTAAGTGCTCGTATGGATTAGCTATACATCTATATTATTTCATGTTTTATAAAGTTTTGGAAATTTTGAGTTATGGGTTAATGTTAATTTTCGGGTAGTACCGAGTTGAATATTTATAGATTTATAATATTTCGGATAATATCAGATTTCGGATAAATAATAGATCAGGTCCGGTCATTTTGGATTTATAGTTTTTTGGATTATATCGAGTTTCAAGTGAGTAGAGGGTGGGGTCGGGTTTATTTTAGGCTTATGATTTCTCAGGTTATATTGAATATCAAATATGTATCGAATCGGGTTAGATAGGTTTCGGACTTTTAAATATTCAGATAAAATCGGATCAGATTTCGGACGGATCAAGTCGGCATTCGTTGGATTTTTCGGGTCGGGTCAACTTTTGCTAGCTCTACCTGTAATACCCCAAACTTTTTTTTAGGAATAAAGGATAAAATAATAAAATAATAAAAATAATAATTATGACAATAAAAATGACACAAAAAATTATTATTTAGAAGCTATTTTAATTAACTAACCTAAAAAAATTATAAAAAAATTATGGAATTTTCAAAATTAATGGAAATTATTTTAATTATTTCATAATTATTATTTATTATCCATAAATCCCTAAAAACCCAAAACACCTACCATCTCTCTTTTCCTTTTTCTTTTTTTTCCTTCCTCATTTTCTTTTCCTTTTTCTCTCTTTTCCTTCTTTCTTTTACTTCTTTTATTTTTGTCCTTCTTTCTTTCTCGGCCAACTAGGCGGAGCCCAGCAGGCCCAGCGGCGTGAGCCCACTTCCCTCTCCCCCTCCTTTCCTTCTCTTCCTTTCTTTCCCCTAGCTGGCCCAACTTCTTCTTATTTTTTTCTTTCCCCAGTTGGCAGCCCAAATGCGCGCCAAACTCCCATTCTTCCCTTTCTCTCCCTCACTTTTTCCTTCCTTTCCTTTTCTACCCTCACCCCAACCTCTTGCATGCTTACAAATCTCCTCCCCTTCTGCTATTTTTGCAGCCTCCCTCACTTGATCCCCTTCTCCTTTTCCTCTTTTGACCATGCAGGGTGTGTAGCTGGCACGTCCCCTACATGATCTGCCCCACATGTACTTCTCCCCTAACCTACCCCTACACCCTACAACATCTCCCCCCTGTGTAAACTGTATTGCCCTATCACCGCTAACCGACAACCACCTACCCCTCCCCTCCTTTTCCTCTTCCTTCCTTTGTCTTCACCCTACCCCCCTGCACCTGTATAAGCCCTCCTATGCCCTCATTTCTATTTCTTTTCTTTGCTTGATCTCCCATGCATTCCCCTCTCCCTTTTCATCTTTAGATGTTGTCGTCACTATCACCACTAGGCCATGCCTGTAACATCCCTAAAATCACAGTTGAAAATTCTTGTTTAATTAAAATAGATACAAGCATAGGGGTGCTATTGATGTGATCAATATAAGCTCGGCCCCCGGCTAGTCTCGTACTAACCACAAGGCTAAAGAAAAGTTTCAACAACCAATATCAAGCTTAAAATAATTCATAGATAAAAATAAAATTTTCATAATACAAAAATCAGAGTGCACATAAAAAGTTATTACAATCCAAATGAATGCATAATTAGAATTCCCAAAGAGATAAAAGATACAGTACAGTAAAACAAAACCAAACTAAAATGGTACATAAATGGAAAGAGGGAATTTGGCTAATATCACTCTTGGTCCCCAAGACAAGCCTAAGCTCAACTCTCAGCCCCGTCCGATGCCTCATAAGTCTTATGGGCTTCAAAGATAGCATCTCCTATCTGCACAAACTCAACAGGGCCCTGTGCTCGTGGGAATGAGTAGCACCCAAGACACGGGTGGTCAGTACGCTACGTACTGAGAAAAATAACCATGTATCTAAGGCCAAACATAGAAAGGCATATAACATAAGTAGGATCATATAGATAACATACCAGCAATACAAATAATAAAGGTCACACTATAGTCCGGTTAAACTCAATTATTAGATCTCTGGTCAAAATGCTCTTTTCACACCTTGCTCTTTATAAGTCCATGTGAGTACAATAACCCCACTATTATAGCTGGTGGATCAAAAACGTACAGAAAAAAATGCATCTGACCATTATTATATGCCAGTGGATTGGTCTCCAGGGTAAGACGCTCCTGGCCACTATAATGCCGATGGATCGTTCTGGCCCCAACTCTCATGGTGTTTCACTATAAGTACTTAGTGTCTTTTCCATATCTTACTATAACTTAGAGTTTGGGTTATTGAGCTCGGGATCCCCCACTATTATAGCCGGTGGATCGAAAGCGTACAAGGTAGAACACTCCTGGCCACTATTATATGTCGGTGGATCGATCTCCAGGGCACCTGGCTACTATTATGCTGGTGGATCGGTCTGGACCTGGCTTAATAATATTTTACGTTAAATGATTAGTGTCTTATTCAGTAAGTTTTTACCCTAGACATGTATGTTCTTTGGGCTACACCATCCATCTACTCCTATTCTCCCAAAAAGGTTTGTCCCATATCTTAGGACTCTTGCACCTCTTAACACATCCCGATGTCTTTTCCCTCTTCTACTTACTTATCATGAATACCCAACTCCTAAGTGTGTGGGTCAAGGCCCACCACCTTATGCCATCTAAGCCCACTCACTATCATCCTCTAGGGTTTTCCCCTGAAATCCTAATTGGGCCTATATGGTCCATCCTTCCTCTATCTCACACAACTAAAGCTCCTTTACTATCCAACACATCGTCTCACTTAAGTTTAACCCTAATCATTTCACTTTACTTCCCAATTGCACATGTGACCATGAAACCCTAGTGTCCACCCCAAACCCTATCACCTTTATTTCCCTATATATCACCTCTCCATTACTCACCTGCCATCCTTTCTTTCCCATGACACCCATACTCACCCTCCATATGATATTCTTCCACTCTTGTCCCATACTCCACTCATCCATAGTTATTTTTACTTTCACAACCTCCTCTAATTAGGGTTTTCCTCCCAAACCCTAGCTAGGTTTCCTATGCACCCTTATACCAACCTACATACTATTTTCACCCAAGGACTCCAATCACCCCCCAAAACTCTTCCCTTTCCTTACTTACACCCCAAGTTAACTTTTCCCATGTAAGGATCATTCCCATGAAAATTCCATCCATGCCATCCAAACCCTAGAATTCCCTATGCAATATTCACTCCACTCTTTTATTTTGTCCATATTCTCCTTTTATTTGTCCCCTCATGGATCATAAGATAATTAGGTCAATCGTATATCTCTTTATTCCACTCACTTTCCCTTTTTTTCCCTTTTCATCCTTTCACCCCATATCACATTATTAAAACCTCTTAGCATACATGTCCTAGAGGGTCATATCATACAACACCACAAGCACAACATGCATATCATTATACACATGCCATAAGGAAGTCGCATAAGCATACCTCAACTCCAAGCTACGGTATAAGTAAATAGTCATAATAATCATAAAGTACACAACATAATATAGAACATGGCATACAAGGCACATAACACACACATAGTTGGTCTTAGCTACATCCTTACCTAATACGACACTAGTCTTGGAGCACGCTCCTACGCCTCTTTAACGTTTTGACTTGATTCACCTATAAGAGAAAAATACTAAGGATTAACTTGCCTCTTACCAAAATTACCATCATTCCTACCTTACCCTTATCATAGCCTAATATTAGGGTTACTAATATTAATAGTAGTTTTATAAGTAAAAGTAGGGTTATCATTCTTAGGTAGCTAATTATGTTACTACTTGTCAAAATATATCTTATTAGATATATTGGTTCATGTTAAAGTATTGATAGCAATATTTATATTATTAAAGATAATAACTTTAATATTATTATTAGTAGTAATAATAATAGTTTTAGTGATAATACCAATAACAACCCAAATCTTAGTAATAATAATAATGATATTAGTAATACTAAAGTAGTGACAATAATGATAATGATAATGATAATGATAATAATAATAATGCTAGTAGTGATAGTGATATTAGTGATATAGGTAATATTAACAATAATGATAAAGTGATAATAATAATAATAATAATAATAATAATAATAATAATAATAATAATAGTTCTAATCTTAAGAATAATAATAATAAGGGTCCTAATAATCATAATAATAGAAAAATTAGTGATAATAAGGTTAAGGTTAATATTAATGATGATGATGATGATAAAGGTTCGACCATTATTAATAATAATATTAGTAGTAATATTCCGAAGTTAGTAATAATAATAATAATAACATAATAATAATAGTAATAATAATGATGATGATGATGATGATGATGATGATGGTATTAATATTAATAAAATGATAACAATTGCATTAATAAAGTTTAAGGGTTGTGGAGGTTCGGGTACCACCTAGGGACGGTAGTGACCAGGCGGCATTAGCGGCGGCATACGGTGGAGGCAGCGACGACAGTGGAGGTGGAGGTGGAAGGAGAAGAGAAGGTGGAGAGGTGGGTTTATAGGCTAGGAGAGGGGGAATGAGAGGGTGGTTGTGGCGGTGGTGGATGCTCTAGGTTGAGAGGGTTGGAATAGTGGTGGTGGTGCAGCCAAAGGGGGGCGTAGGTAGTGGTGGGTGTGGTGGCCAAAGGTGGTGGAGGGGGAGGAAGGGAGAAGGATAGGGAGATATGGGAAAGGAAGGTAGGGGAGGTCCTGCTATTTGTTTTGGGGGGTAGGGGGACTGGTGGTTGCGGCAGAAATGGTGGTGCACAACGGCGCAAAGGATGACGATGGGTGATAGTTGGTTGATCGAGGGGCCAACTTTGCATGGCCAAGGCAGCTCGTGCAAGAAGAATCAAGGGTGGTGAGTGGTGTGGTTCGATGAGGGTGGTGCAGTGAGTGGTTTGGTAGGTGGTTCGGGCGGCGAAGCTAGGTGACAGTGGCGTTATGGTCGTCTGAATGGGCGGCGATGCAAAGGGGCAATTTTCTGAGCAGGAAAAAAGAAGGTTGAATGAGGGGCAATTATGGGTTATTTATAAGCCATTGAGGGGGGATGAGAGAGAGGGAAGAGGAGAAGAAAGGGGCATGCATGGTAGGTTGCTGGCAGATGCAGATCTGCCATGGCAGGAGGTGTGTTTGGTCGGGGGAGAAGAAAAGGAAAGGGGAAAAGCACGCGTGAAGAGACAGGAGGGCTGGTTGGGTTGAAAAGGGGAAGGAAAATGAAGGGGGAGAGAGGGGAGGTGGGAGTCTAGTGTGCAATGGTGGTTGTCGGCGTATGAGGTGTCGTAGGGCTGCAAGCCTGCATGGGAAATGAGCATGGAAGAAGAAGGGTCGGCCGGTTAAGGGGGAAAGAAAAAAAGAAAGAAAGAGAACTGACGGATGAGCGGTCCAAGGGAAAAAAAATAAGGATGCGGGCTTGGGCCACGTGGGAGGAAAGGAGAGGGGGTTTTGAGTTGTGAGGACTGGCCCAAGTCAGGGAAGAAGAGGAAAAAAAAGAAAAAGAAAAGGAGAAAGGAGGGAAATGAAGGAAAAGGAAAAAAGAGGAAAAAGTAAACGGAGAAATGGGTTGGTTGGGAGTACTTAGAATATTTTGGTATTTTTAAATATTTAAAATAATAATATTTTAATAAAATAATAAATAAATTCCTTTTTTAAATTAATTTAGGATATTTTGAATATTTTTCCTTAATTCTATTTTAATTAGGAAAACACCCTAATTTTTCTAATTAAATTATTTATTATTTTTCTCTTGATTTTGCCTTAAATATTTCCCCTTATTTTAATAAAATAGTTTATTTAATTAATTTCCTTAACAAATCTCTATTTTAATATAATTTCTTAAATTAGGGTTTTAGGGTATTTCAATGCTGCCGTCCAAGCTCCCTGCCACTCTCTTCCCTACATCTCCCCCACACACTAAAACCCTTCCCTTCCTTTCCTCTCCCCAACTGTGCAAAGTGGGCAACTCAAGCAGCCCTTTTGCACAATCGCGCATCATCAATACTGACCTACGCCACCATTATTGCCGTCGTACCTCCCTCCTCGCCTCCTTTCCTTGGTCGTACCTCCCTCCTTGCATCCCTTCCTATATAGGAGGACCCCCTAGCAAAATAAATCCTCCACCACCCCTTCTTCCACTTCCTTTCTTCCCTCTCTTCCTCCCTTCCTCTTGAGCACCATCGCGAGCACCACCGCGGTGAGACTACCACCTCCACCACTAGCCACCTATGCTAGCACCTACACTACCCTAAGAAAACCTACCTTATCTCCTCCTTCCCCCCCCCTCCAAATCCCTCCTTGCATCACTGCCTCCGCTGCCATCTCCCTCGCCTACTTGGTCTATTTTAGTCACATCTTCCCCCACTTAGTATGAGCATTTTATTTTAATATCCATTATTATTAACATTATTATTATTATTATGGTTAAAAAAATTAGGAAAAAAATAAAAAGGGTGGGAAAGAAGTAAAATAGCTAAGTTAGTGTCCTTATTATAGGTACCAAACTGGTAATCCCCCTGTGAGAAGGCGTAAGATCTCTTTGCTTCAAGACCAGAGCCAGCTAGGTAAGGATATGGTTATGTTAGAGTATGCTTATGTGTCTTGGTTGTGGAATGAGTGTATTTGTGTGATATTTCTGTACATGTATACGTGAATGAAGTGTATGTTGTGTAGCTTGACTTAGAAAGATCTAAGGTAATGATATATGTAACTCACATTGCTTTCTTATGCATGTGTTGCTAAGCCTTATCATGGGGTAATGTGAGTCTTGTGTATCGTTGAAAATAATGTATTTATGATAATGGGATCTTAGGTGGGACTTGAGTGGCTAAGGTAAATGAAAAAAAAACAATGAGGCGTAGAGTAAGTAAAGTGTTATGTAGGAAGTGTCCTAACTATCCCTTGAAATAATATGGAGTAATACAAAGGGGAAGTGACAATAAGAGGGGTTAGGATAAAAAAATTGTATGGGGAGTGTGAGCTTTGCATGGGGAAAAGATTAACATAGTGGGGCCTTATTTGGAGGTTGACCATGGAGAGGAGATTGTTTTATAGGAGTTGGTGGACTTGGGGGAGTTTTGGTACGTAGAAAGATGGAAAAGTACACGGGGGCACAAATTAGGGTTTAAGAGGTCAACCCTAAGGATAGGGTGTGTCATAGGGAAAAGTTGATGAAGTTGATTGTACATCGGGGTTGTGATGAGGGGTATACCACATAGAGGACGTAGGTCGAATCAAATAGAGGGTAGAGTTGTGTAAGAAAGGGGGGTACAAAAATAAAGGAGATATTAGGATTTTTAGAGGTGTCCATTTGAGAGGTCATTATTACGTCTGGGAGTTGGGCTATAAGATTTTAGAGTTGGAGTGAGTATGGTGATGGTACTTGAATTAGGGAAGCTTGGGGCTAAGTAAGAAGAGGAGAGGCTAAGGCCTCATAGTTTAGATTAGGGTTTCGAGGGGGAAACCCTAGTGAGTGGGGGTGAGCATAAATGTGGTAAGAGGAGAGTGGGCCATGAGTGTGAGGTTTCTATGGACACACTTAGGTTTTTCATGAGGTCGGGTTTGGTCAGGGTGGTAGTTGGTCAGGAGTGTTACCTGGGTTGTGCATGGATGGGTGTGTGATATCTGAAAAATAAGACATGAATAAGATACTAAACACTTAAATTGGAAGATCATTGAGTTGGGCCTAGATGTAGGTTTACCGATCTGCTGGTTATAATAATGGTCGAATGTGTTTTGCCTTGGAGTGTAGTATATTCTCGGTCTATCAGTTATAATAGTAGTTAGGTTCATCCGACCTTGGATTTTATAATCCTGGTCTTCCGGTTATAATAGTGGGGGTCTTGAGCTCAATAAATGAAACCCTTGGACGATAAAAATCTATGGAAAATACACTAATCACTTACAGTAGAACACCACGTTGGTTGGGACTTTATGCAGAATATTTACTGATCCATTGGTTATAATAGTGTTCAGGTGTATTCTACCTTGGAGTATAGTATATATTTATTAGTCCACCATTCATAATAGTGGTCATGAGCATTTTGCCCTGGATGATATAGTTACCAGTCCACTAGTTATAATATTGGGGTCCCCAAACCCACATAGGTATAATTCAAGAGATGTGTAAATACTATACTAATGGCCTTAAACTCCGATAGGGGTAAATGATCTAACATAATCTATTGTGTGCATTATATCTATATTCTATATTGCTATGCCCTAATTTAACTATATTGTTACTTTACTCAGTACGTAGTATACTGATTACCCTTGTTATGGGTGCTACTCATTCCCACGAGCAGTGACCCTTCTTGAATCTATTCAGGTAAATGATGAGGCCTTAGAAGGCTTTGTTGAGTATGATGGCCTGATTGGGGCAGAGTGATGCCTTGGTATTCTTGGTTAGGGCTGAAGAGAGTGTATATCAGACTATTTCTCATAGTACTTTATGTTTTTCCTAGTAGTGGGACCCTATTATGTATTTTAATTTCTTTTATGTATTGACGCTTGACTTTCACTTGATCTAGTATTTTCCATATTTCAATGTCAAACTCTTTCATGGTTTAATATATTTATGTTATGGTACTATATTTGTGTTGATCTTTTACCCATGTGGTTAGTATGAGACTAGCTAAGGGGCAGACTTCTATTGATCACTACGGTAGCACCCCTCCTTTTTGGTGCGTGATTTTGAAATAAACAAAAAAATTTAATTGTGATTTTTGGGGGTTTTATAACCCCTCACTCCACACATAATACAACAAGGATATAAAAGGGAGCAGTCCTGTGGCACATTCATTTGCTTAAGGATGGCAGGAGTAACATGACTTAGCCAAGGCACATCTACAAAAAGCTTCGAAGAAGATGAAGAAATGGGCAGATGCAAACCAAAGACCTTTGGAGTTCAACAAATGGGACTTGGTCATGGTTAAGTTGTCACCTCAAGTATTCAAGGCTAACTATTAAGTGCACAAAGGTTTGGTGAGAAGATATGAAGGGCCATACCCAATTTTAAAGTAAGTAGGGAAGGTGTCTTACCAAGTAAAGGTGCCATCAAAGTTAAAAATTCATCTGGTCTTTCATGTGAACTTGCTTAAGCCTTACTATGAAGACAAAGAAGATTTGACAAGAGGATAAAGCAAGCATGCACAACCTACAAATGCTATATCTTTCAATCATAAAGTTGAAGAGATTTTGGTTGATCAGGTAATCAAGATAAGGGGGACACTAAATTATAAATAGTGCCTTTTCAGGTAGAAGAGACTACCCGAGAGTTAGAACAATTGGGGAAAAACATAAGATTTGCGGAAATTCGAGGAGGTTATCCAGAGTTACTTGTCTTTTGTCATGGCTGAGGACAATGATGGTTTTGGTGGGGGAGCATGTCATGACCCAAGGTTCCACGAAGTCTCAGAATAATCTAGAATGTCCTAGTATGGTTTATATAAGTGTAGAGAGATGTATATAATTCTACACTATCCTAGACTGTTCTAAAGGGGGATGTCTTTAGATCCTTCTATACTTTTATAGATAAGTATGGAGCATTCTATAAACCTTAAAGGAGTACTTGAAAATTTTTAATAGACTTTTATAGATAATTGAAGGCTTATTGGGCCATCCTAGAGGAACCTATTAGGCTCGTATCTAGAATATTCGTGGGAGGGGAAGGGGAAGGAGCTTCACTTATAAATAGAAGGGGGCAGACGTATTTGGAAAATCATACAACAACAATTGTATTTGAAGCTTATCTCTCTATAATACATATTTTTTTCTCTCTAAAAGTTTTCTTGTAAAGTATTAGGAGTTGTGTTCTTGAATGCATATTTTGCGTAAGTGTTGGATACACTTAAAGGAGGAAGGTTGACTTAGTCTCTCAAGGAGTGAGAAAATACTAAGGATGCACATTTCTAGTCTTAGTGAAGAAGTCAATGCATGACAGGGGGTATAAGTCATGGGTATAAATCAGCACTCCAAATTTCTATAGAATTTTTTTTAGCTTTACATGCATGTAATGAAAAGATAATTTGATCATATTAAATTTGTGTACAGTGGAGGTTGAGAGTATGTGATTACTTGAGCATATCATGGGTATGTTGACACAAAAAAAAAAGAAAAAAAAGTAGATGTCATGTAGATGGTCAACTAAAAAAATAGGTAAACTCAATAAATATTTGTAAATACTTGGTATGTGCAAATTAAAATGATTTTTTTATTGCACTCATGTTTGGCTAAATTGGGCCAAATTTAGGATTTTTAGAATCAAAATTTTACCTAGGATCAATTTGGAGGCTTGAGATCAAATGGTAGAATTGAATCGTAGGATCATCAAATCCTACAAAAACCATAAAGATATGAAACTTATACATTTATATGTCATGAAATAACATATTTTAAATTAAAATAATACAATAATTACACTCTTAAGTTTTCATATAGCCATTGATCGAGTTGTAACAATTTACAAATAACATAAATTGTCGAAGCCATTTTATATATTAGGAACTATATTAAGTTAGCAACACCATAAATAAATTTTCCAATGAAATGTGAAAAATATAATAAAATTATGGGTAAATGTAACATACAATTTATTGTGTTCAAAATACAAAATATTTTTAGTATTAAGAAAAACACACGAAGAATGAAGAAAGTGAATGACAATGAACACAATAATAAGATGGAATTATTTTATATAATTTAAGATAATAATACCCAAAAAAATTATGTTACCTTTTGAAATTTTGATGAATTAAGATAAAATAAAAAAGTTAAGAAAAATGAGTTTTGGCTATATGCGCACACATTAACCTATTACATAAAACATGTGTAAAGTATAAAATAAAGCTCATTTATATTATAAAGATAACGTGACCATACATAATAGAAGAAAATATTAATTTTAAATTCAATAAAATTTATTAATTAATAATATTATAAAATTTAATATATATTCATTTTACCATTTAGATGAAAATCACATTCTTAATCAGCATTTTTCATTAACAATTAACTTTATTGTCTTAAGGAGCATTAGTCATATTTTCTTTACTTTAGTTCTTTTTCAAGATATGTTACAAAGAAATATAGGATTTAGAATCAAGGTAGTAAGAAAGGAATATATGTAGAATAAGAGGTAAAATAAGTTGACAGAAATTATAATATTTGGTAAGACCATGAGATTCTATTGTAGGATCATAAGAATGTATTGTAGGATTGTAAGACTCTATTATAGTATAGTAAGATTCTAATATAAAATTGTAATATTATATTATAGGATTGTAAGATTCTATAATTTAAATTTTTTTAAGATTATATCTAGGATTGTGTATTGTTATATATTTTTAGATCATAAGTTCTTAGAATCGTTAGATCGAATCAAAATTTTAATAACTATGGCCAAAACATTTAAGGTGAGCCTAGTATTAATTAAATATTGGTATAGCTTAATTCTACAACAAACTATAATCTAGAAAATTAAGTTAAAACAAATATAACAATATTGGAATCCACATTTTGCAAGGTAAGCCTACGATAAGTTGCCTTCATAGTACATTCATTATCTAACAAAAACAAAAAATTGGAACATTAGAGTTAAACAAATATAAAATTAGATATATTATAATTATTTAAACATCAAAGTTATAAAATTAAATAGTACCTTCATCCCTTATAGTAGCCCAAATTTAATCTCTACAATACATTAATGCTTCTAGAATCTGTAAGTGTAATCAATTGCGATGAAGACTTACAAATCTCCAAAAGACTAAGAAGCAACTATAAAAATAAGGATGATAAGTATGGCCCTAACCATTCCTTGAAAAATTGGATACTTGGTATCTTTATTCCACCATGATAACACATCAAAGTCATCTATATGTGGCATCACAAACTCTTGCAAATAATAATCTAACTCAGTAGTCTAAGACGCACCAGTCATGTCTTGGTTAGCCACTGATTATAATAAAGTTTAAGGGAGACTCTAGAACTGGAAGTCACATAACTAAAACTTGAACCATATATTTGACTACAAACACCAGAATCAGATGATATTGATGAACTTCTATCCCTAAGCTTATACTTCTCATACTCACAAAATAATTCATAACATATTTTATGAACATCATCTAACTCTTCACCATAGAATCTCCTATAAATGATAGAATAATAACACTTTACCAAATTTATACCTTGGATCCAAAATAGTTGTCACAACCATCATTTCATGAATCACACCCAAATATTTGTCAAAATTTTATAACATTTTTGTTACCATGCCACTAATAATTTGATCTTGATCAAGAGACTATTCAATTAAGGACATTCTAACCTCAAAAACCTTGGCAAAATATAAATTGGTAGTAGGATATCTATTTCCATAAAACATCAAAATGAAATCATAAAACAATGACAATCTCTCATTAATAGATCGAGCTAAATCCTATTCATTACTTGTAGGACAACAATTAAAATTAGACTCCAATTGTGCCAAACAAACAAACGCATCTTCATACATTAGAGCAAAATCAAGCATAAAAAAATGTAGAATTCATTCTTGTCCTATACCCATGTGTTAAGGCACTACTATATGGAATTTCTTTTTGATGGCAAACCTCCATAAACTTTTCAAACCTTTCTGGTGTGGCTTTCTAGTATATCACGCTCTCGCGTATGCTCTTAATAACTTTTTAAGTGATCTACATGCCTTAGCTAACAATAATATTAATCACATGAGTAGCACAATGCATATGAAAATATTTCCCACGCAATAAAAAAATACTTCGATTCAAATCTACTTTCCAAATCTCCAATCAAAGCATCATTGGTGGTACAATTATTGATAGTCAATGTAGTAAGTTTTGTATCAACATTCCATTCCATCAAACAAATGACCAAAACATCACATAGAACATCAAATGTATATGTGGACTTGGAACATAGACAAACCTTCAACAAAAAACAATGATACAATAAATAAACCAAATAACAACATATAATTACATAATATTAATATTTTAGAACTATAGATGAATATGAATTTAGTATACCTAATTATTCGACTTTTCAAGGTCCAATGATTATCAATCTAATGAGTTGTGATAGCCATAAAACCTTATTTTTTAAAAAAAATTCTAAGATGTCCACATATATGTTTTGATTGAAACTTGAATCTTGTTACTACTCAATAACGACATTATTTTGTTCTTTTCCATATTCAAACAATTTGAAAATATCACTTCGAAGAGTGTTCCTTGACATCATTTTAAAGGATGGTTGAAAAGATGCTGAATATCTTCTAAATTCTTTGTTTTCCACTATACAAAGTGGATACTCATACATAACTACCATATTACACAACTCACACCTTGAAACTTATTGACTAAATTCCAAAACTATAAGCTTTACTTTTCCTTCCCCCTTTTAATAAAAACTTAACTTAGTTTGGCTTAATGATGTGGGAGCATTCTCATTTGATGATCACAATATCATCATTAAATTTTCTAAGTTTGAGAGCCACAAAACTCTCATTACTTGGAAAAATTAATCATTCCTTAAAAAATATCCATGTAAGACATGAAAGCCTTGTTAACCTTTTTTTACCACCCCCAAAACAACCCTAAAAATAGGCTGCCTTTAGCTATGTTCTTTTTTTCTAATTTTGCCACTTTTTTTAACCCATTTTCCATTAATATTTTAACCCTAAAAATGCATCCCATACTATACTCATATGATCCACACAAAACAACCGCAAGTCCCTCTTAAGTTCTATGTTAAGCTCTTTTCAGCATTTGCGAAGAACAATGCATATTTTAGGAAAGATCAAAGAATGAGAGAAATAAATTCCTTACTCCTTTTTATCTCTTAAAATATTAAAATGATCTTTGTCTCTTTCCCTTGTGATTCATGTGGTTACTATATCGATCAGACATGTGATAGGGAGATCTTTATGTTTGAAATATGCACAAAACACCCTACCATGACCTAAACTCATGTCTTAGATATTAGGTAGATTTCTTCATTTGTTTTAGCTCAAATCACATGTATTAGTTAGCTAAGTTGTAACCTTTAATCCTGCACTTTATTTATAAGTGTTAAGGAGGGAATAAAAGAGAAATACACAACTTACCGGCTGCAACTTTTCTATCTAGCAAAAATCGAGACCCCCCCCCTCAATCTAACTCAAGTGTAAGATTTTGAAGTTTGTAAAAATGTTTCAAGATTTATCCTAAAAGTTTATACCTTAGGTGGTTCTTGTGAGTATTGATTCAAGGAGTTATTAATAATCAATTTTTTCCTTTCAAATCTCTCCCCATACTTCTTTTTATGTTTGGTTGTTCTAAGTTAAATTAGAACATCACCTCCTATCATGACCCACGTTGGATCTCATATCATCACTTACCCTTTGTATAGTCCTTAAACATACACATTTCTTCATGTGATCATGCAAATGAGAAGTGTTATTATTTCGGATCACCACTCAAACTATTATTACAACATTTACAAATTGCTTTTCTCAAACCATTAATTTATGCTGCCTTAAAGTGATCCCAAATAACTAAAGTTTGCTGTCTTTCTTCTTTCACTAAAGAAAATTGATGCACTTCTTCATTGGTCGATGGTTCATTGGGTGTAGGGTTACTAGCTGCATCAAAAGAATATGGTGGTAGGCTTTGTGAATTAGTATTAGGTTAGTTACTTGATGCCATTAAATTAATTAATAATCCCAAATGTTGCACAACAAGAAAACAAAATTATGGCTAATAAAATTATTATAATTTATGCACATAGTGTAACACCCTAGTTTTTAGGACTTGAAAATTTTATTTTAAAGAGTTCAAGGAAGATAAAATAATAAAAATAAAGGATGTTACTACCACACTTGGTACAAGTCTGACTTCCTCTACCATTCTCCTACCAAGTGTTAAAGCTAAAGTCATTGCTCCACTTATAATTAATAATATGATTACAAGAAGTAAAATATAGAAGATAAAAACTAAGTATTGTGCTAAATAAAAGCAACATTAATGATTACAAAACAAAAATGAGAGAAAGAACATGAGGACATAAGTGTTCAAATACAATCGAAACCATAATACCCAAAAAGACACCAGATAGCCCTAGGCTCACAATCCGATCTACCAGCTTTTGACTGAATTCGGAAGCTGACTTGCAAGGACCACTACCTATTGAATAGGTAGGGGGCCACAAAAGGACCCTTTTGATACAATGGTTGTTGGAAAGGAAGTGGTTGAGGCTTAAGATGCCAAAAGAATAGGAGGTGCAATGAAAAAAACTATCATTACCTAAGGGAAGGTTATGGGAGGAGGAGTCGTAGGTAGGGTCATAGATCAGAAAAAAATTACCTTAGGGAAGGAGTATAAAAAAATAGGGGCAACAGGGAAGAAAGAAGAAGAGGAGGTCGGCGATGATTGTGCCAGGTTGGTGGTGTATGTGATGCATGGAAAGATATAGTGGTGGTGGTTTTTGCAAAACCAAACGAAGCCCAGAAGGGCAGGGGAGAAATGAGAAGAAGGGAAAGACGAATAAGGTGCTTCGGTGATGGTGGAGGAAGGTTGTTGGGAGTGAAGCCAAACAAGGTCAAGGGACATGAATATGGAAGCTGGCTTGGTTGTGTGAGGGAATGTAGTGGAAGCCTACGTAGGGGATGGGTGCCAAAGGTAGTGAGGTGCGCAGAGATAGATGGTGGAGGTGTGTGTGTGGAGTTAGAGAGGAAGGAGGTTGGGTGACTTGGAAACCAAACGGGGTAGAGAAGGGGAGCAAGGGAGGGTAGTGTTTGGTTGTGTGTGGTGGTTGGGTTTGAACAAGGAGAGAGAGAGAGAGAGAGAGAGAGAGAGAGAGAGAGAGAGAGAGAGAGAGAGAGGTACACGGGTGGGTGTGGGTGTGTGCGTGTGTACACACACAATGCATAAGGGTTGTGAGGGGTATGGTTCAGGGGATGGTGTGATGGGTTGGGTTTTCAAACAAGAAAAGAGAGGGGAGGAGTGATGGTGAAGGTTTGACAAACAAGTAAGGTGAGGGGTATGGGTATGTTCTGTGATGTAAGGAGAAGGTATAAAGAGTAGTTAGGGCGGAAGGAAAAAAATAGGACACATAAAGGGGTAAAATAGGGGTACAAATGGTAAGTTAGGGTAGAAATATTTTATTTTAATTTTAGGTTTAATTTGAATAGGTTAGGATAATGTCTAGAAATTAAGTATACAAACTACAAATATATAGCAGAACAAACAACCGTTAAACCCTAATACATATTCCATAAAATGAACTTGGTAAATGCTATGCGCTAACCATAATATGATTCTCATACTACTTATAGTAAGTTACTTACAATGCAACAAATGAAAAATGAAAATGCAGATGACGAGATGGCAACGTCGGGAGATGATGACTAGATTTGAAATAGAGGAATCATCAAAGCAAATGGGCAATGTGAGGGAGCAACGTTGAAGACGGTGACGATATTTGGAGTAGTGGATCAGAGGAAGGCAACGACTATGAGATATGGAGTAGAGGAACGGCGGAAGGTGACGGCGATGATGACGAGATCTGGAGTTGAGGAAGTGGAATGGACGAAGGCGAGGCGAAGTCAGATGGAGAGATGAAACGAGGAAACGAAATAAGGATGAAATGAACAAATCAACAAAATGAAGAAACAAATTGTGAGAGATAGAGAGAGTCAAAGACTGTGAGGGATTACAGTAGGGAATGAAGGTCGAGTCGTCGAGGTCCCAAGAAGACGAGGCCTCGAGATCGAGGGACAGTTGGATAAAGAGTGAAAAAGACCAAAGCGTACCGAGTGCAAAATAAATTATAGATTGACAACGTATAATTAGTAAGTATAGTGTGAGTGTACCGAGTGCAAAATAAATTAAAGATTTCTGATTTTTTTTGTTTGGAAATAATCTAATCTAATTTAGATCTAATAGATTATAAGTATTTCAATGTAATTACACTTATGACTATAAGAAATATATTAATATGCTATATAAATGAAGAATAAAAATATAATTTTATATAATATAAATAAAAATAAATATGGATATAAATATAGACTTGAATACAAATAATATGCCTATTACTTATATCTATATCTGAATTCGATGAATTTTTTTTTCCTTCATCTCATATCACTTTATATATCCGTCTGATTTTAAATAAAACCAACTCTATTTAAATCCCTAGTTTTATTGCATTTGTAATACATCATTAGATATAAAATACTTCACTGAACCGGAGTAGGTCAAACACCAACGATGGAAAAACTAAAGGGCCCGTCATAAAAGCTTGATTACCGACGCAGCCAACAAACCGGACTGTTGCAACAATTCAATTCCTTGAAACAACATACCGTAATTGATATTTAATAAGAGTCAATTTACAGTTCCAAAATTCTACCCGATCAAGCAAATAAAAAGGAAATGTGCAACTTTGAACCCCTAAACTTAAAAAGGACACAACATCTGCGGCCCGACCACAAGTAATTGGAAGCTCTGTGACCGCTGCTGCACTTCAAGACAAACCTTCAAACGTCTCAAAAGCAAATATCCCCTAAGAAAAACGTATAGCCGATTGCCATATTAATAACATCGGAACGAGGATGAAAACCGAACTAGCATATGATTGAGTCTGAAGTTGGTCATAATGCTCGATTAAAAATCACGACTCAACACGAGGGGCTCTATAATACGCAGGAACTGTCGCTGGAAAGAACATCTTTCGAACTCCTTCGGCCTTTATGATCGGAAAGATGATTGCTGATGCACCCTGTAATAAAACTTACTGCATTATAAGCTCATACATAGTTGAGCAATACAAAAAGGGAGATCTTTTTGGACGAGGGAACAAGGCTGGGATAGAGTAAGATGGACATATTATTTTTTTTAAAAAAAAAAGGGGGTTGGGCATACATAAATCAATCTAGCTCCAATCCACATGCGTTTCGGTGAGGGATAAGGCAACAGTAAGCGGCCAACACCATATATTGCAACAGCAAAGAAATGCATAACCAAGGTCAATGGCCGTGGGTTCAATCCTGATAAAAGAGAGATTGGTCCTTCTGCGCAAATGCCTCCAAGGCTCAGGTAATCAAAGCAAGCCTCGCGCATCTCCTTCCTTGCTTGATCAGGTGAGGCACAAAAGACCTTGTATAAAGCCCCTGCTAATGTGTTTATTGTGGATGCTACTGGCTGCAGAAAAAGATTAGAACAAATGATTAGATGAGGTTTAGCAGGATCAGTTGACATGTACAGCACATCCATAGAAGAATTGTTTCCCCCCCGCCCCGGCGCACTCATATAGTGATGGATGAGGGAGAGGCGTCGAGGAATAAATATATCTCCAGCCCAAAAAAACATAAAAAGGGACTCCACGCAAATTCCTACCTTGCGCAACGTGTAAAAGGACTCAAGATATCTGCAAAGTGCAGGTGCATCATGTAGGTCCTTCAGAGGCCTAAGAAGATTTCGTAGCACAACAATGTCAGATAGTGCCACAGTCATACCGCCACCTGTTAAAGGATGACGCATGTTGAATGCATCACCCATCAACAGGGCTCCAGGGGTAGGTAGAGGAGCAGCTGGCATGCTTCTATTTGGCATTGATTTTATATTTCCTTTGTCCACAGCAGCTACAAAAGAATCATAGAGTTGGGGAGGGACCTGAAATGATATCACAACTCCTTTAATAATCAAAAGTTGAGCGTCTAAGCAGCAAACACAAAACAAGAACGTCTATCAAATTGAATGAGTTCGCATACTTGTGGAGCCACTACAGTCTTCAAATAGTTGGCCAATTCACCGTTAGAAACAGAAGGAACTTTTTGTCCAGGAACATCAACTAGACACCGGACTTCTGTGCTGCTGATTTGGTAAAACAAGATAGGGGATGGGTCTGCCAGAACCACATGCCCATGATTTGCATACGGAAGGTCACAGTTCTCCAGAACCAAACCAACAAAGCAAGAAGGCACATCTATCTGTAGAAGGAAAATCACCTTAATATACTGGCTAAAACTTGGAGTAGATAAAGGAAGAATCAATAGACCGGAATCGAACCAGAGCATTTTTTTTTCTTTTCACATCCGGGACCAAAAAATCTAGTTAATTGCAGCAGTTCTTACCTTTGGCTTGCAAAGCGAGCGGCGCAAGTTAGAGAAACAGCCATCACAAACAATGGTCAAAGGAGCACATGCACTTAATTCTTCTCCGGCTTTGTTCTTGTATCGTACACCTTTGATGACCCCGTTTTCTTCAAGAAGAGATGTTACCGATCCTTGTTCCAGTCGCACGCTGGAAAAATATGGTAAAGAAAAGGAAAATCAACATACGAGCAAGAGACAATCATTTAGAACCTCTACAGCGGACTCAAGCTGAGAGACATAATCTAAACTCCATGGTAATTATAACAAAAGGCATAGGCATGCCACTGACTGCTATTTTTATTCAATTTTTTTATCCCAGGATTGAAAAAAATGATCGAGGAATTATAACTTCCATTGAGGGGGGGAAAAATCTACGCCCCCCCCCCCTTCCAACAAAAAAAAAATCAACCAACTGCTTTTTGGGGGGCGTGGGGGAGAAACAGGGGGAAAAAACTAAAGACTTTCTAGATCAGCAGATAAACATAGGACATAAAATTCTTAACCAGATTTAGCAAACAAGAACTTAGTTTAGTTATCTAACATAAGAAACCTACTTGGGAAGAGATGCAGCTTTCTCCCTCAACCTCTGAATAAATCGTCCATTATGAAAGCCCCTCCCGGCCACCTCGGAATGAAATTTTTCCAGAGGATAAGAAAGTCTAGCATTCCTTCCATCCTTGAAGAGCGCATACCCATACACACATTGAGCATCAATTCCCTGCAAGGAATCTGTATCCAAAATTGAGAATACCACCTTAGCCATGCATCATCCTGAAGCAGTAATATAAAAGAGCAGGCTTTGAGTTTCACTTATTGATCATACCTTCAAGCCCCAACTCCATTAATTTGAGGTATCCTCCTGGTTGCAGAAGTTCACCAACAATACGATCGGGCTCCGTCATGTCCCTTTCGATAACATGCACCCGGCGACCATCCTGCAAGGTTAGGAATTAACTCAGCCTCAACACCAGAAATTTATACACAACCAAACACAGGGATTTAACAAAGACTCCACAAAAACTCTTCCGACATCCAGGTACATTCCACAAAGCGCAACAATATGCACCAAAAGTTAACTGATTCAGCAATTTCTGAGCATCATGTAGGACAGTCATACAAGATCGGTAGCCATCGGTAGCCATAAGTAAGCTATAGAGCAACCAATCAGATACCTTGGTACACTTGTAAATGGTGTTTCGTTGGTGTCATCAATAGAACTCCTAGTTTTCAATTTTCATTCACGTTAGATTCGTTTCCGCAATTAACTGTAACCACAGATTGTTAGAACGTTAAACTAAATATAGACGGCTTGGTATTGGATGAGGTTTAGCCTAGGTAAAAGCAAGTTATGGGATACCTCCTACTCCTAGCTTTGAATCCCTTCCCACTTGGTACTGTAACCTCTACGGACTACGGTACCAACACGTATACCGTACTTTGTAATTGACTCCACTTATAAGTTAGGGGGGAAAAAAGGGAAAAAAAAAAGTAGGCTTGGTTCCCAGATTAGAAATATTACAAGTTTCAACCGCCAAACTCCGTCGTCAATCAACATTCCCGTCCACCGCAAATCAATCTCGAGAATTTACAGAACGACACCACATCCAAGATTATAATTCTTTTCCCCTCTATGATGGACTCTTCCGTAATCACTTTGCCACATGCCCATAGCTAGAAAAAAATCATGTCATATCACGATATGAATATGTTGAAGAAAGAAAAATAAATAAATAATGTCACCTTTCCAAGTGTATGAGCGAGAGCAGCACCGGCGACGCCAGCCCCAACGATGATGACATCCGTGCCTTCACCACCGTTGGATCTACACTCTCCATTAACAACGGTCGTTTTATTCACCCTATCGTTACCAGCTTCCGAAGAGCCCTTCTCGCGTCGGCTTGCCGTCAATTTCCAGAGAAGCACAGCAGCCAGCAGCCAAGCGACGATCGACCCGTAAATGTACTGATCGAACATTTTCACTCTTCAAAATACTTGAAGCCGAAGGAAATGACCAAGCATAAACAGCACAAATCCGAATCACTCCTGTCACGGGCGACGACTACTCTCTGCGGATACACTCTTTATTATTCACCCCAACCTCGCTGTATTACTCTGTCAAGCCTGAGCCCCTGGCACGATTTTTTAATTTTCTTTTCTCTTTTTTTCTTTTTCTTTTTGGCTCCCCTCGTTTTATGTTTCTTTCTCAAGGTCGCTCGGAAGGGAGCGCGAGAATCATTTTGATACAAGGATGTGTCGTGGTATATATAGGGAAGGCCCTGCTCAACCGACAACTCAGCAAATTCTCGTCACGTAAGTTGGGATTTCTGAATTCGATCACCGAATCCATTTTTGCGTAGCCCGTGACTTGGTTGTGAATAATTAACGTGTTCATCTAGCTCCATCTAACAAGATACAATTACCAAAAACAAAAAATAATAATTATTCTAATGAAAAAACAATTATATATTATCTACAAAGTATTATTAATTATCTCATCCATTTAAATAAATATTATTATCAAAAAGTGATTATATATAAATCTTAGTGTTACCTATTTAGGTTTTTAAAATAATTACTATAGCCAAAAAGGGATATGTGTGATTAGCACATCCGCATAAATTTTTATATTTTTAGATTAAGTGATTATCTTGATTGATAAATAATTATAACCTTAATTTATAGAGCTTATTTTTATTGGTTTAATCAGATCCCATCAGTGCTAAAGAAAATAATAAATATATTTATAATTATTATTATAATCAATTTATTATTATTAATAATTATAATAATTATTATATTAATAATATTTATTGTTATAATCATTGTAATATTATTATTAGTAGTAGTATTAATATTACCAATTATAATAGTAATAATAAATTATAATTATTATTATTATGTCAATGATAATAATACTTATAATAAAAATATTAATAATTATGTTGATAGAAATTATAATAAAGATATTAATAATGACAATAATATCAATATTAGTATTAATATTGACCATCTAATTAATATTAAAAATTATTAGTCTTATAATAATAATGTTAATAATTAAAATAGTATTCAATTATGATAATAATATTTAAAATTATTATAATTACATTAATAATAATGATTATTATAATGATTGTATTAGTAAATAAAATAATATTATTCATATTAATAATATAAATAGTTATCATTATAATAATTATATTAATAAATATCATAACAATTAATTATCAAAATTATGTTATTAATTATAGTTATAATAACTTTTTAATTACTATTATTATTATTATTAGGTTACTAATTTCATTAATAACTATAAGAGTTGAACTAAAAATAAAAGCCATGATAATAACAATAATAATTAAAATTATACTAATAATTAGTATAATGATTCTAATAAATATATCAATAATTATAGTTAATATATTAATAACTATAAATATATTAGTCATATTATTGAAAATTATACTAATATTTAGCTAATTATCTTAATGATTATAATATTACTAATAATTTCATAATGCTATGAATATTCATAATATTAATAATTATAATTATAATTATAATGATTATTAATATTAATGATATTATTAATATTTATCATATTGTTAATGATATTATTAATATTTATAATAATATTACTTTTCATAATATTAACAATTGTACTAACAAGTATAATTATGATAACTATTTTAGCTTATAATGTGTAATCATCTGAAAGAATTTGGTGTTGCCTTTGATGTCAAATTATAGTTCTTTATTATTGGGCTATATAAGTAGGGTTTCATGATTCTTTTGGTTTTGTTGTATTATGCAATTAGGACCATTGTGTCTCTGAAATATATATTAAATTTCTCTACTTTTATTACCCTTTGTTACTATAATATAATAATGGACATGGTCTCAATGAATTTAATGTGTTGTGGATATAATGTATTGTTTGGTATTAGTTTATTCCATTGGAGCCACTTGGTCCCAATGGAACATTGTTTTGATATGATATTTTTATAATATGCCTTTAATATGTTGGTTGGTATTAATGTTGGTTTTTTCAAATAAGATACCTTATATTTTATTACTTTAATTTCTTTTTTTCTCCATACATATATGTGTCTATAGAAACTATAGAAGATATTTCTTAGTGGGAGAACTTTGTAGAGGAAGATAATATTGATTTTGATGATAATGGTTATGTTGGGGTTGCATGTGAAGGTAGAGGGCATGTGAATTTAGATGCATTTGGCGATGAATTCGATGTTGCTGGGGATATTGAGGATAGTGTTTTTAGTGATGATGGATATAAGATTGATGATGAGGAGGCTTTACAAGTAAAAGAAAATATAAGCAAAGTTGTAGAAAGTAAGAGAGAAATTATGAGTTTAGTTGCAAGAGGAAAACAAAAGATAGATGGAGATTACTTTAATGTTGACGAAGTATATTGAGATGAGATGGATCCACCTAGTCATTCCTCTTTTCTAGGGTATAGGGAGGGAATTGAAAAGAACATGTTTTCCCCCATATTTGACCCCAAATTGAAGGCAAAAGATGTATCAATAGAGGTTGGATGCAAATTTGGAGATAATAATAAGCTCAAGAGGGTTACTGAGAACTATGCCATTATGAATGGGTATGATATTAAGTACCCAATTTGGTAAAAGCATAGGGAACTTGTGTTTTTAATAGTGTGGTTATGAATGACATGCATATGCTTATTGATGTAAATAATAAAGAATTTTCAAATTATAAAAGTGAAGCCATAACATATATGTAAAAGGAATATTCATAAGAACCACATGATATCTTTGAATTGGTAGGGTAGGCATTACACAGGAAAGGGTTAAGTTGCCTCCAAGTTAGATGGTTAGAGAGTTTCAAAGTATGGTGTGGCATGATATAAGAGAACTACTCCATTTATGTTTTAAGGCTTTGAGTATCTTCCATCGAGAGATTGAAGGTGACTACAAAGAGTAATATAAGAAGCTTTGGGACTATGTTGTTGAAATCAAAAGGGTTGTTGCACAAAACACTATTTTCCTTAAGGTTAATGAAAGGATTTATGTGTTTGAAAAAACTTGTGTGTGTTTTGATGCTATTAAGAAAGGATGGAAGGATAGATGCAAGCCTTTACTTGGATTAAATGGTTGTTCTTACAGGCAATGAGAAACACTTTATTGGAGCTTTTTAAGTATAGATTTAATTATTATTTTTAGTTGAATTTTAATTGTTTATTTTACATTTTAAGGGTTCCATTGAAGGTCAAATAGTAGTAGTTGTAGGTATAGGTGGAAATAACCAGATGTTCCTATTTGCATGGGGTGTAGTGAAAAAGAAAAAAAATTGGAAATTGGATCTGGTTTTTATGTTAAGTTGTTGTTGACTTGGGTGTACAGGAAGGGCCAAGATTAGAAATTATTAGTGACCAATAAAAGGTATCCATATAACCCTTAATTCTTTTTCCTATGTCGGCAAATTTGTTACTGGGTTTAAGTACATGTTTTCTAAAATATAGCCTTTTACTATGAATGTCAAGTAATACAACTAGATTTTAGCTTGTTAATATGCATATTTTTTTAGGGATGTTGTTTAAGCAACCAAATTTTAGGATATTAGTTCTTGATTCCTCACAAGTTAATTCAAATTTTTTAAAGAATTGATATTTTTAAAATATGAAATATACTTATATAATCAGATAAGGGATCACTTGAAATCTTTTTTTTTTAAGAAAATAAATAAAATACACTAATAAAACCCAAAGTTCTAATACAACTTGCAACACCACAAAATTTACTATTGACATTATTTTTTATCAAAATCAAAATAAACAAATAGTGGTGCTACCTCTGTACTCGACATAAGTTTAGCTTACCATATCATCATTACATTATATATAAGACAAAACAGTTAAGCACTCGAAACATGATAAAATAGAGAATAAGATAAATTCATAAACATAGATAATAATTTGGAAGTTAACTCCAAATGCAATATTCAAATTACATAAAGGGAATACATTAGATGAAGAGTCCCAAACAGTATCCATGTCAAGCTAAGATCCGGATAACATGAATCTATGTCCCATACCCCAAAAATAACATACTCACTGCTCATCGAGTTGAACATCATATGCAGCAAATTCATCTAAGGAGTTCTCAATGGCCTCCACAAACTCAACTAGGCCCTTTGATCGTAGGAATGAGAATCACTTATTAAAATGATAATTAGTATGCTATATAGTGAATAAGATGACAATATACTCATAACAAGGTTATGATGAATACATAATTATCATAGAAGAATAAGCGAGTATAATAATATGATGTAACATAATACTGATTCTGGAAGCCCATTATTATATCATATTCTTGTGAGGAATATTAACCACTTACAATGAAAGAGTACATGAGTCAGTATCGAGGTGTTATGCCCATTCTACTGGACTATAATAGTGGCTCAGGAGCATTTTGCCTTGAGATGTGCTTATCTCAAGATCATATTCTTGTTCATGTTGAGTTTAGAAATATTACTATTCTTAAATTAGTGAAACGATATAAAACACTTCTCAAGATAAAACACACCCGAGCCATTATTATCGTTCAGTGAAATAGACACACAACACCTCATCATCGGATCAAGTGATTTTTTCACTTTAAGTGATCAGTGTCTAATCCAATGCAGTATATCTCAATATCATTATGTAGAAAAACATGGAGGTATATAATTCACATAATTCATCTTAACATAATTATTTGAAACACATAAACACAACTACATAATTATTGATACATTCCTTAAAATATTATTATTCACAACATATCCTAAAATTAAGATCTAACCTCCAATGTCTTACTCATGCAATAATAGCCTACATTTAATGTTATTATTCACATATCCCTGTGAAACCTTAATTTCACAAATCAAGAATAACTTTTTCCATAATATACATACGACCACCAAATTTAATACACGTTCCTAAAATCCAAATACTCATAACATATTATAAAATCAAGTTCTAACTCCAACATTTTATACATGCAATAGTGACCACGCCTCTAAGGCCCCAATTTAAGCCGTTTTCTCATTTTATTAGAAATGTCTTTTATAACCACTCCAAATATTTCACATAAAATATTTAACATATTTTAAACTAATTAAAAAATTAAAAAACCAAATATTTTATATTTAACTCATATTAACCAAATTTCCCTTAAGATACCCATATTTAAAAAAAAACAACAACAAGTCCCAATATGAATGATTTTTCAACCTCCCACACATAACCTTATGAAAATAAATAAAAAATTTATGTATTCCTCATTCCCCAATTCATATATAGATTCATTCCAATCTTCTTGGTTGCAAAACAGTTTTAGCCAACAATATGCACAAACGCGTGCTTTCACAATTTTCTCACTTTTTCATCATACACCACAACATATCATAATAAAAATACCCATATAAAAATACCAAACATGATATTACATACAAATGTACACATTACACATAAAAGCCCTAGCTACAACATGTATCCTTACCAAAAGCATCTCAGGTCTCTAAGCATGTATGACCTACGCCACCTCTTCCAATATAATAATAGAATCATCTAAAATTTAAAGGTATAATAAGATTATACTTAGGGAAAAAATATATAAAGAAAACTAAGACAAAGTGGAAGGAAGAAAATGGATATAACTGAACAAGTGGGAGAGCTCATACAAGGAGTGGGGTATAGTGGTGCTAAGTTGGACGGCATAATGGTATATGAGGTGATGACCAAGGTAGCACTAGCTGAGTAAGGATGTGCATGGTTAGAGGAGGGGCATGATTGTGCTAGGGGTGCACAGGTTGTGCACCTCACGACACCAAATAGGGTAAAAGGGGGAGGGGAAAAGACACTATTTTGGGAGCGGTGATGGTTGGTAGGTATGGTAATGGTGTGGTGGAGATCGAACTAGTGGCCAATGTGAGGAGGGTTGTGGATGGTGGTGCTATATGGTTGGTGGGAAACATAGGAAAAGGAAGTGGCTAGGGTTTAAGGGTAAGAAGAAGAAGGCAGTGGTGATGAGTAGTGTGGCATTGACCAGGCGTATAGGGGAGAGAGAAGAAGGTGAACAGAAAGAAGGGGCGGTCAACTGGTTTCTCGTCAAAAGAGTAAGTGAAATCGAGGAAAAGAGATTGAGGGTATAGATTATTGTGTATGCATGTATATACACAAGTACATAAGGTTGGTGAGGGAAAAGAAAGTCCACAATGAAGGGGCTTGGTTTGGTGTGGCTTGGGAAGGTGAGTGTAGGGGGGCTGATACAGGTATTAGGGTTGTGCAGGGCATGGTTGTGGGTAGGGCTGTACAGAAAAATCAGAATATGAAAAACCGATCCGGTATCCGAAAAAATCGATCCGAAATTTTGGATATCCGATCCGGTTTTTTAAAATCGGAGCGGATATCCAATCTGATTTTTTAGTGGATAATCTGATCCGTAAAAAATATCCAGTTTTAGGAATAAGCTAGTTATATTTAGGCATAATTTAATTTATAATCTGATTTTTTTTCTTTCAATCTTCGAGTTTGGATAATTTTTTTTACTATAGTACATAAGTCCAAAAATAATTTACTAAACTAAAGTCTAAAATAAACATTCACACTCTACAAACGGTCAAATAGGTCACGGCTTACACACATGCAAGCACCCAGATAAGAAAAGAAAAAAAACTCCTAAATTTTTTGAGCCTCTTAACTTAGGTCGTTCTACGGTTCTAGAGCGTCATTGTTCACAAATCTTGATCGCTAATGTTTGTGGATATGATTAATCATATATTTTATCTTTTTGTATGCAATATGAATAATTAAATAAATTTTTATGTAGAACTTTTTTTTAGTTATAGATTATATATGTAAATTTAATAATCGGATATTTTCTTTCAATAATCAGATATATCCAAAATCCAATCAGATATTTCGGATATCCGGTGTATTCAGATGCGAATTAGGATATGGGATATCGAATATCCGATCGGATCAGATATCCGAAAAAAATATCCGTTCGGATACAGATATTCGACAATGCACACCCCTAGTTGTGGGTGACATGTTGCGTGCATGAATGGGAAAGGGATATAGATAGGGTTGTGAGTGCATAAGGAGAAAGGCATATATGGCTCGAAGAGGAAATAATATGGAGGGTATAGGCTACAAAGGTTGGGAAGGAAGGAGAGGAGAAAGAAAAAAAGTAAAAGAAAGAAAAAAAGGGAAATAGAAGAAAAGGAAAAGGGAAAAGAGGAAAATAATTTTTTAGGTGTAAGATTAGAATTAGGCTTAAGTTTAAAAATTAAGAAATTAATCTATCAATTATCCAGAGTTAAAGTTAAGCTAAAAAAATATATATGACCCATAATTATAATTTGGGTTAGGTTAAAATATTAATTAATTAATATTAAGATTAGATAAAATTTTAGGAATATTACATCACAACCCTCTTAAAGAGAATTTGTCCCCAAAGTGAACAAGTTAAGGCTAGAGAGGAAAAGAAAAAAGATGTAAGGAAAAGTGATATCAGTAGTAAATTCCACAAGATTGATACTATGATACCGAGTATTACACCTCAAAACAAAGAGAACCCCAAAACCAAACACACTTGTGCTAAAGAGCTCAAGATGTGTTTCATGTATGCCCTTCTTTGTCTCCCAGGTTGCCTCCTCTACTCTATGATGACTTCATAGAATCATCGCAAGTGGATTTGAGCTCATTTGAGTCTTTCATACCTAGGTTTCAAGAATCTATAAAGACATCTCCTCATAAAATAATGAATCATCGAGCTCAATCTTCTTAAGTCTGAACACGTCGGAGATATCAGTAATGTATTTCCTTAGCTGCAAGATGTGGAAGATGTTACGAAATTGGGATAAATTTCTTGTAATGACTAATATACCTCGATCTCATATCCTTCCTACCAAATCTCTACACCCATTTGGCAGGCGATACCCTCAACAATACTCTATCCCATACCTTGAAAGCATCACTATGATACCTCTAATCCACATAACTCTTATATCATCTCTAAGATGCTTGCATCCTATCTTGAATCAACCAAATTTGTTGAGTTGTCTCCTTAATCATATCTGGTCTAAGTAGAATAGTCTTGCTAATGCCACTCTAATATAACATCTAATACTTTCTTCCATATAGACCCTAAAAGGGTTCCATCCTTATGCTATTGTGATAACTATTGTTGTACAAGAACTCCACCAAATGTAGATGATCCTCTCAAATATCTCAAAAATTCATCTAGAAAACATGTAGCATGTTCTCGAATGTCTAGATCATCCTCTCAGTCTATCCATCTATAGTTGGGTGAAAGGTGGTACTCATGATCAACTTTGTTCCCATAAAATCCTACAAGTTCTTCCAGAAGTAAGAAAGAAATCTTAAATCCCTATCAGAGGCTATGATAATAATCATACCATGCCTGCTCACCATAAACCTCATGTTAGCATCTGGCAACTAATCCCTGATCTAGGTATACTACATTGATACAAAGACTACTAATTTAGTCAACTTATCGACAATGAATCAAATCATATTATGCCTATTACGATTCCTCAATAGTCAACTAAAAAAAATCCATGGATACAGAGTCTCATTTCCATCCCATCACATTCAAAGGCTAGACCAACCTTGTAGGTTTATGGTGCTCTATTTTAATCTTCTGACAGATTAGACATCTCACCATCAACTCTACTACATCTCGCTTCATCCACGACCACCAATAAATCTTCTTAAGGTCCTTATATAGTTTATCTCCTCGTAAATGAAAATAATAGGGAGTACATTGACCTTCCTCTAAATTATGATGATTTAGATTGGTGCAATGCTAAGGTACAAGCCAATGACCCTTGTAGTGAATGCTACCATCCTCATAAATTTGAAAACCCTCGGCTTGACTACCCTATATCTTCTATAGAATCCTCTCGATTTTAAGATCTCTAGTTTTCCAACTTGAATCTTGTCTAAAACTACTAGTGTAATCGTCAAAGTACCCATCCAAACCTCCAAATCACCCTATTGAATCTGCTTTATCTCCAACTTACCAAGCTTTTAATCACGTGATTAGCCACCACACAACAACTTAAGGAGTATGGAGTCTTCCTACTTAAAGCATGTGTAACAATGTTAGCCTTACCCTTATAGTAAATTAACACAATATCATAGTCCTTTACAAACACTAGCCAACTCCTATGCCTCATAATCAATTCTTTCTAAATAAATATATACTTGAGGCTCTTATTGTAATACCCCATAATTTTAAACCTTTTAATTTTTTGGTAATTATTGTTTAAATGTTTATGATGATGCAATACCTTATATTTGGAATTGAAATTGAATTACATTTATTCTATTTTAAGCTATTATTTTAAAATGCTTTTGATAATCTAAAAGTTAGTACTTTTAGAAAATGGTTATTTTCATGTAATATTATTTTGAAACTATTTTAAATATTATTAGTTCAGTAGTTGTACTTTTGTTATAATTTTAAAAGTTATTTTAAACCTTTATTTTGCATAAAATGGTAAAAGAGAAAATTTGAAATTTTCTAAACAAATAATTTTTGAAAGAAAAAGAGAGTTAGTTATTAAAATAATAATATGGAGTGATTAAAATTTATTGATTTGGAAGTTCCTTTATATATTTATATAATTAAATCTTACATTATTTTCGTAGTTAGTTAAAATATTTTAGAGAGAGGTGTATTTTTTGTTATATATGATAAAATTTTAGCTTTTTATGTATTCCTTAGTGTCTTTAATTAGTATCTATTAATTATTTTAAATAATATTATATGACTTATCTTTCTTTATCTCATTTTGAATTAGAAAAATAACTTCAATATCTACAAATTTTTTCTGTTGAGGTTTTCCAATATTTAAATTTAACTCAATAAAAGTCATCAATCGACGTCGGTGATAATTTACTTATGTGATTTATTATATTTTTCTATTCTAAAAGCCCATACCAAACCCTAATAGCCAAACCTACGTTTTTATTTTTATTAATTTTTGTGGCTTATGTTCTACATCTCCCACTAGTTTTCTTCATATTTGTTGGCCTCATAGGTTAATAAAAATTTGTTAGGATGATAACAAACTTAAATATGAATTTAACTTATCATGTTAAGTGTGCATGTGTATCATAGAAAAAAAAAGTAAAGTATTCAATGCTTAACTAAGTTAAGGAGTGCTAAGGAGATCTAGTTTACAAATCATATCCCAAGCACAAGCTAAAGATCAACAAGGAGGAAAAAAAAGAATGTGGCTTCAAGTTTCAATTTCGGTTGTGTAATATACAAACCATGAAGGGATAAGTAAGTGTGCTCAATATACTAAGACTCAAGCTTTAAAGAGTATATTATAGTCTTAGTTTTTATGTGCATATGATTTACATAATGAGTACTTATATTTTTCAATGATTTGATATTTATAATCCTATTTAAAAATAATTTTAAAAGATCTTAAAGTGATTTCATGCATCAAAAATATTTTCAAGTATTTGTGTAAAGTATTGTCATAAATTGATTTTATTTTAAGTATATCTAACTTGTAAAATTCACCACAAGTTACATAGGCATGCTTTTTGGGTGAAAAATATTTCTTTGCAAATCTTATGATGTCTACTTTATATAAAAAAAAGATGGCATACAATTTTGATCTTTGTAGCTCAAGTTATATATATATATATATATATATATATTGTAAAGGTGTGTAGTGCTAAAAACTATTCTACCAATTAATTGGTTTGTCAAAACCAGCCGATTGCTCTGGACATTTATAAAATTTTCTTTCCAATGTAATTCAACCATTGAATTACTTTTTACACTCAACTGCTAGTGTCGATTTTTTTCATCTTTTAACACTATAAATAAGAGTTGTTAGACTTTAATAAACATCAATTAAGCTAGAAAAACTCTTCTAAAATCATCATTTTTATATTTTACAAAGAATCAAAAAGAGCTTTAATTTCACACTTTCAAATCCAAATCAAACTTCTCTAGTGCTCAATTTTTTTTATTTATATTTAGTTAGAGTGTTCACACACTTGTGATTATTATTTCTCTAGCTTGATAAAAATCTCACTAGTGATTATTTACTTTCATATTCTATCTAGTGAAGATTTTTATTATATTTATTCAAACTCTTCATCTCAAACACAAGTAAAGAGTGGTGTATTGTCTATCATTCCTAAGAAAAGTCAGTGATATTTTAGTCTCATAAACCTAGAGAGGATAACTAGGTAAAGTTTAAATCTTCTCCTAGAGGATCATTGAGATTGTAAGCTCATAAACCAAGAGAGGAGTGATCATCTTCAAATATCCATTGTAAATAAATATAGATTCAAATCTAAAATGCAAAACCTTTTGGTAGTGGATGTAGATAAATTTTGTATAGTTTCCTAAACCAATATTAATTGTGCGTTTATTATTTACTATCCTTGTACTTATTTATCACAAAATTTTAATTTAGCATTATTGTTACAAAATACTCTATCCACCTCCTCTATAGTATCTATACGAGATTTCAATATCTTCAACCAATTCATCAAGATCTTAGATTAATTCATCAAACTATTAAAGCATCTTCAATATTATAGATTCAAGATCCAATATTTTTATCTTCTTATTCTTCTTTTGAGTTCAAGGAATAATTATTCTTCAAGAGCATTATCTACTAGAGTTATATTAGCGTAATAACACCATTATTTATTCTTTAAGACCTTATATTTTATATATAAGGATTTTACATTATGTAACATTATTTTATTTAACTTATATACATATATTATGTATGTGTGGAATATGATGTCTATAAAGTATGAATTTTTATTCATTATATAAATTTACACCTTCTTATGGCTATATTTTATGCATCATGATATGTAATATGATTAGCCTAAGAATATATAATTTTATGTTAAATTCGTGGTAGATTTGATTTGGAAGAAAATTTGTACTATTTTACAAAAACCATAGAGAATTCAATAATGAGAGTTTACCCATCATATTGTATATCAAATTGAAGCCCTAGAATTCTAGTTTTTATAAAAATATCATTTATTCATTTTTGAGTTATGTATAATATAAATATGGGGTTATAGTAAGGTTGGTCGAATCTAGAAAATTATTATAACATACAAAACTAAATTTTTAGTGTGTTATGTTGGTTTTGACGAATCTTGAGTTTTGCTAGTTATGTTAACACTAAATATTAATGTTTTAACTATGTTAGCTTAGCCTTATCTTTTAATATACGTGTAATTTCAATATTTTGGTTAAAGATTTGAGTTGGATTTGGAAAATTTATTATTCTAGTTAGACTTATCTATTTTTTGGAAAGTTAGTTTTTTGTTTCCTATATGAAAATTTTTCCATGTTTGGATCGTGGATAATAAAATAAATATATTTAATGAATAATAGTTGCTTATGTATATTATGTGATCACCTTAATAAGGTATTAATACTTTAAGTGGAATAAATGGGGTTTTGGGTCCTTTAAGGTTGTTGGTCTCCTAAACTTGGGGATCGTCAATAGTCTTTCTCTTTTCTCTTGTGGAAATATATTTATTTGATAGCCATGTCTGGTTAAGACTTCTTGTATTCTCTAAGACCTTCGGTAGGCCCCATTAGGGGGTGTGCACACTTAAGTATAAGATGATAAAGGTGGTTAGTCTTCAAACTTTATTTATCCCCTTTAGATTATGTCCACTAGGATGGTCCGGGTGTGATTTTTTATCCTTATGTGGTTAGTGATAGGTCTTTGGACTTTGATTTTCTAGGTGACCCCTATTTGTTTTACCCATTCATATGATAATATGTATTGATCACCTAAAGTAAAGATGAATAATTGAATATTTTATTTATTCCCATTTGATTTTCCTATATAATTTGATGTATGTATACACACATCTATATTATATTCCATTGTACTAACATGTTACTTAGTTGTTTTCCTACCTAACTTGTTATGATCTTTAAATGGAACTACAATGTTCATGATGTACATGGTGAGTAGATTACATAGTATAGATAGAGTATGTACCTATTCAACATGCGGATGGAATGTATGGTGGAGGAAAATTAGAGTAGTGGTGATTTTCATAGTCCTATTTTACCTCTAATGACTAATTTCATAGATTTTGGTTTCATTTTACATTCAGTTATTTATTTATTTTTTTTACTTTATTAAACATTATTTTTTGTAGTTAGTAATAAATTTTGACTTAGTTCCTATTTTATTTAGCCTTAGTATCTAATATAAGCAGAATAGTGGTGTCTACTTACATTAGTTTGTGGAGATAATACCCTCATTATATTTAATTTCTACATATATGTTTCCTTATTTTTCTAGTTATTTGGTTTTGAAAATGGGGTTTTTACACTTATGGTTGGTGAAGAATCTTCACTAGGTCTCATACAAATAGGGTATGTAAATATTCAATGCAAAGCTAACTACAACCGACTCTAAATCATACATCAAGTAATTCTGCTCATACTACTTCAATTGTCGGGAAGCATAGGTGAATACCTTACCATGTTACATCAACAAACAACCTAATATGTGCTTTGAGGTATCACTATAGACTTCAAACTCATCTGATCTCGTTGGTAGATTTAAAATTAGTGTTGTAGTTGGATGTCAAAGCTCCTCTCATTACAACGGCAACAAGTGTCATTTCCTTCCTCCTTCCTTACGTGACTTTGTGTTGTTGTTCCTTACCTCATATAACTTTCGCTGCCGATTATTTTCTAACCCTATTTCCCAAGTTGATTTTAATTAGTTTAGTTATTGTTGTGTTGTATTAGATGCTAATAATTTGTGTTGGTTTTATTGATGAAGGAGTTCAAAGAGGTTGAGTAGAGACTAGTTGGGTGAATCTTGTTTTATTTCTTTTGCTTGGATAAGAGTTAATCATAACCTTCTCTAAGATGTGAAATCATGTGGTGACACATAAAGGTCATTATGTTACTTAGGGTATGATTTATACATGAGTTTGTAATGGTATATATTTATGCATTATACGATGAAAGGTTTACAATAGGTATGCAAATTTTATGAATAGGTGTGAACGTAAATGTATAATATTAAGTAATTAGCATGTATTTTACATATTATTTAATATGAGATATACACATGTGTATTTTATTGAATGGTTAACGTATGCATGTCTAGGGTTTTTTAGGGTTTATGATATTGTCAAAATTATAATATAAATTTCATGCTAAGTGTTCCATAATTGCCATAGCATAATAACTAGAGTTAATATAAATAGCATCAAAATATGCATGCATAATTAGGGTTAGAATACGATAATTGTTATCTGTATGATCTAGGGTTAGAAATGCTCCTTTATATATACTATGATGTAAATTACACTTTTTTAATGTTATAGCATTCTATAAATATGTATGCACAAGTTGCATGAAATATAAGACATGATAGAAATGCATTATTAGGGTTTGTACGCATAAGTTACTAAATGCATGTAAAATGGAAAATATAGTCAATTGCTAAATTGTAAATACTACCTTCATGCTAAAATATTGTAAACTATTATCTTTTATCCTTTTAATAACAAATTATCATAATAATTTTTGGTAAAAAAAATGGATAATAATGGTGAAACTAGGGTTTAGAGGGTATTTTGGTCATTTTTGACCTAATGCGCCTAATGTGAATAATTGGGCATAGGATGGCCATATATTTTTGTTAGGTTGACCTTAGTGATGGTTAAGGATGACAATGAGAATTATTATATGATATATGATCTTTATAATCACCCTATAAAATAATTATGAGCTTTGATTAGGTATTCGATGCACAACATAATATTATGTTGATTCGTGCAAGTGTTGAAGAAGTTTAATGTAAAATTGTGAATTATGTGATAAACAAGGGGGGTCATGTTTATTCAAAAAATGTGTTTATGTGAGTTATAGGTGAAAATTCTAGAGTAATAAAATAAAAACCCAAGTGAGGTGTTTTCCAAACACGAACCATGACATTTCTCACTTTTCAAAACACATTATTTTTTTCTATAGTTTTTTTTCTAGTATAAAAGAGATATGAGAATAACCTAGCCGTCAAGTTGTACGACCCATTTTCTTCTTATTCTCCATAGAATTCTCCATTGTTAGAGACTTGTATATTTATTTAAATGATTAGTCGATTGGTTTAATCATCTTATAAGTATACAAGAATAGGAATAAATATCTATATTTTCCCTCAGTTATTCTATTTTATGATTGATCTATCAAGTGTTCATCATCTTGTTAATTTCAATTTGATTTGGATCCATTCGATCTATATTTTTTCACAGTAATTTGGTATCAAACCCTTATTTTTGAAGATATTTATTAACGGGGATGGGTATAAGATTTAATATTGAGAATTTTAATTGATCCGTCAATTTCATATTATGAAAATAGAAGATACAGGTGATTTTGATTCAAAATGGGTTGGAAAAGGTGTCATCCAATCATTTGAATAAGTCAGATTTGATGACAGATGAAAGATTTGAATAGCTAGATCTAAGTTCCCTCTCTACCATACAACTATACTTGTCAAATTAGGTATTATAGGAATTGAAAAATGAATCAACAACAGCTTCCTTGTGGTCAAAACTTGAGTCATTATATATGACAAAATTAGTAGCAAGCCGGCTACCGTTGAAGAGTCGACTTTATAATCTAAATTAGGTGAGGGTAAATATTTAAAAGCTCATTTGGATGAATTTGAATTTATTATTATGGATTTGCATTACATAGAAGTCAAATTAGATGATGAAGATTTATTCATTATGCTATAATGTTATTTGCTTGCTAGTTTTAAGCATTTTTGAGAAAATATGTTGTATGAAAAGGATGGATTAGTCCTTGAGGATGTAAAATCTACTCTAATACAATGGGAGTTGATTGATAGTTAGTTAACTGGTAGCGGCACTTTTTAGGAATCACACAATGAGAGACTAGTAGCCAGGGAGATGACACATAAACAAGGGTCTGGTGATTGTAACAAGTCCATATCTAAGTTGAAGAGGTGTTCGAAGAATGTGGCATGCTATGGGTGTCAAAAAAAGGGTCATATTAGAAATTTTGTACTAATAAGAAGCCCAGTGATAAGTTTGGTTAGTCATTCACTACGAAGGATGTTCATGCTATAGCCCAAAGTGATAGTGATAGAGATGTATTTACTGCCACCAATAGATAGAACAAGATCAGTGATAGATGGATATTTGATTTTAGATTTTAGATTTTATTACCATATATTTCCTAATCGGAGTTGGTTTTAGACATTTGAGGCAACTCAGGGTTGATTTGTCTTAATGGGCAATGATGCTACTTGTAAAGTTGTTGGGATTAGAAAGGTCGAGCTGAGGATGCATGACTGTGTAATCAGGGCACTGTCTAATGTGAGGCATGTCCATTGAGATGATCAAGAACCTCATACCTTTGAGTTTCTTTAATTGTAATAGATACCGGTGTGTTGTTGAGGATGGTACCCTGAGAGTTATAAAGGGCTCTAGTGGTGATGAAGGGGAAGAGGGTCGGGCCACCGTATGAGTTTGTGGGTTTCATTATTGTGGGGATATTATTAGTGACATTGCTAAGATTGAAAAAATCAGATGTTACGAGACTTTGGCACATGAGTGTCATAAGACTTAATGAGCTCTCTAAGAGGGGGATACTAAATGAATAGAGTACATGTACTATACACTTCTATGAGCATTGCGTGTTTGGTAAGCAGAAGTAGGTTAGGTTTTTGATAACTAAGCATTGCATGAGAGCACCTCTAGAGTATATCCATTCAGATTTATGGGGTCCAGTGATAGTGGTTTCCAAAGGTGGTTCACTATACTTATCCACATTTATTGGTGAATTCTCTAGAACGGTATGGGATAATGATCTTGAGTTTTTTAAGAAGAGTTTCACTAATTTCTGCCAAGACCATGGGATAATGAGACACCTCACATGTGTTAGGAGACCACACTAAAATGGGGTTGCTAAGCGGATAAAAAACTATTGGATAAGGCTCACTTTATGTTATCATAGGGAGGGGTAGTTTTGAACTGAGGCGGTTTACATGGTAACATATCTGGTGAATCAATGACCAAATCAATCCATTAAGTTGAAGACACCTGAGGATTTGTGGTCTAGTAAGACGGATGATTAATCTGATTTATATATCTTTAGTCTCCCCACTTATGATTATGTAAATGATGATAAACTTGAGCCTAGAGATAAGAAGTGTATCTTTTGTAGATTTACATCTAGAGTAAAAGGGTATAGGTTATGGGACATAGCCATATCTAAGTTCTTAACCAGCAAGATTTTATCTTCAATGAGTATGTGTTCTTCTAGAACACTGAGTCTTGTGATGGTGTATCTAAGTAGGTGGTGTATGAAGGTGCTTTAGACCAAGTGGAGGTTGAGTTGGATAATGAAGACCCTTATAATAGACCCAATATTTCCTAAGTGGGTGGATCCAAGCAACAGCTGGAGTAAAGGGGTGTTGCTCTAGGAAAAGATGATTATTAAGCCTCTGGTCAGGTATGGCTTTGAAGAATTGGCTGGCTATACTTTATCTAGTATAGAGACTATTGTTGATGTGCATAATCCATCATCATTCTCGGAGGCTATTGAGAGTTTTGATTCTATTGAGTGGTGTGGTGCTGTGGAAGAGGAGATGAAGTCCTTATTAAAGAATCATACATGAGAACTTGTAAAGGCACCTAAGAAAAGAAAGATAGTTGATTGCAAGTGGGTGTATAAGTTTAAACATGGAGCTCCAGGGGTCAAGAGACCAAGGTATAATGCTTGTATAGTTGCACGTGGATTTAGTCAGATTCTAGGTATATAATATAATGAGATATGTTCTCTTGTGGTTAAACACAATTATAACCGTACTTTGCTTGAAAAAGCAGCTGGTTAAACCTACCCCCAAGGTGAGGTGACAGAGGCAACATATAATAAAACAAAGGCCATAGTTTTTGCTTAAATAAAACATGATAGAATCAAGTGTACAGATCATGGCACAAAAGTTGGTACACATTTGAAAGTCTCTAGCAATATTTGAGAAACTTCATCTCGCTCACAAGGGTGTATGTCTTCCTTAAGAGAACCAACATAAAAAACTTCAATCTCATCATTCCTAAGCATGTCTTTAAGCTAAAGGAGAAGTGAATTGATATCCTAGATAAAAATCTAACCCTTACCCTCAGGCCTTCTTTGAGCCCTAATTAGGAGCTACACTAAGGCTATAAAACTTAACAAACCCAATTGGCTATGGGAGTTTATTTTTTAGAAAGTCATGAAGCCTCCCCATCACAACATAGATGATAACTATCCTTACAACCTATTACAATTAATTATGAAACATAAATTACAATTAATAAAAGACTAACAAACACTAACAATGTTTAACTAAAAGAAGCAAGTAACATGTTGATTGATTAGCTACTAGATAGCTATTTTTGAGGTATAAAAAGAGGGTTAATTCTCCCTTAAATTAGCCATAATTTAATTTCTTGAAAATCCCATAAAATTCTTTCCATATCTTGTGCCATAATTTATAGGAAAAACAATGATATTTTTAGTACTATAGCTGTTGGTTGCGGTGGATCTTTTAAGCCATGAAAGGGTGGTGGGTTGATGACTTTTAACTTGGTGTTTCATGGCTTATATAACTTTAACAATATAACTCAATTATTAATCTAATTAAGAATAGCTTTGAATTATTCTAATTTAGGAAAACCAATGAGTAGATTATTATTATTATTATTTATAGGGAATGCTCCTACATCAAAATAATCCCTTAATATCCAATCATGAGAATTCAAAATTAGGGTTCTGAATATGCCAAGTGCAGCAAATCAATGGCTGGAATTATTAATAGAGGATGATGCCCATGTTCTATAATTTTACCTAGTAATACTCCATTGAAGGCAAATAAAGAATAAGAATAAGGAGACAACTTATGAAGAGAAGAATCTTCCAACAATGATTGGAGTTAGAAAATCAAGAAACAATATGAGGAAAATATGAAGAATAACAAGTGGTGAGGAACAAAATTAAAAAATTAAGAGAGGATTTTGAACCATTGAATAAAAAAATAGAGTAGTTGAAGATGTGAGAGGTTGAAGACGACTAGAGGTTGAAGACGACTAAAGGTTGAAGACAAAATGCTCTTTCTAGTCAAGCATAATTCCCATGCAACTGTGTTGTGTTTTTATTTTGATTTTAGTATCTATTGTTCTTTCTTCTTTTATTATATTACTTAAATTTGAAGATGTAAAGATAGATAATTACTCAAATATGTATAAGGATAGCACAAATATGTATGAGGATGTATAAAAAGAATAGTACAGATAGCAGTTTGGGTTTGTTGGGTTAATAATTTTACAAAAAAAATAATAAAATAAAAATATCAGCCAATTAAAATGATGAAAATGCCTTAAATTTAATTTTTTAATCCTTATTAGGAACAAAGGTAAAACATTGATTCTTTAATGAAAATTTTAAAAACATTTACGCCTTTAGGAAAACAAACATTACGTTGATTCCTTTATATGTAGTTATGTATACATCGAATGTACTGCATGATTTGCTACATTAGATAGCTCAACTTGAAATTAGAGTCTTATATCAATTGTTTCCCTCTTGCCTTCTTCTTGTGACACTTTTTAATGTTTAAGAGATGGAAGATGTCGACAAATTATATATCACTAGGAGATTGTTTTTTCCTTATTCTTTTCCATTCATCACTTAACTTGCATGATTCTTTTAGTATTTACTAAGTGAACCTTCTTCAATACTTAGACAAAACCAAGCGTAAAGAATGAGGGTAAGAACACTCACATAACTAAAGAGAGAGTAAGTGAGAGTTTTGTGTTAAGAGGGTCATGTTTAATTATATAAGTGGAGACTGCTTTATAATTCTTGGATGGTGGGAGCAAATGGGGTTCTCCTCTATTCATAGTTGAGTTCCCTAATCCATTTACACAAAATAAAAGATTCTAGATTTTTCGCAAATCCAACAATCACAAGAGAATTTTAAAAACTCTCTTTCTAGGTTCTTACCTTACTCTTCTAAACTTAGGAGATTTAAAAAAGTGTTTACATCATCTATAATATCTTTAGAATACTGCATATCATTCACATCATTCCACTAGAGTTTATACAACTCTAAAGTATTCTAGAAAATTTTGTGAAAAAAAAATACAACACGGTGACATATCGCTCCATCCACCTCCACATTAGTCTTTTTTAATGGACATATCCATATTAGTATAATTCATTTATATCATTACTTGTAAAATAAATATGTTAATTCTTATAATATGTTTTGTTGAAATCAGACTATATTTTAAATTCAAATCTTGTAATTAATCTAGTTTGATTGTCATTTATTAATGATATGGCATGAGAAATAAGTCTAACCATTCAAGTTTTAACTAGATTAAATTCAATTTCTTAAACTACATCCTTATCTTTACAAGACTGATGGAGTATTTACTATATCATTATATAATTAGTTTTATATATTTTTATTCTTTATTCATTTTCTACCCTTGTGCCATTAGCTTACAAGATTGCAAAAATCATCAAAACATAAAAAGTAATTTGTCTAACTGACATTACAAACATATATAATATCAGAAAAATATGAATTAAGGGGGGAAACATTTGAGCGTTTGTTTCAATTAAGATATAAATAATTTTTTTTATATTTTGCAATAAAGAACAAACGATTGAGTTTCATTTCAGCAAAGAAAATTTTTCATTAAAATAATATTATTTTCATATAAATATGGTGTTTAACATATTATAAATATGCACATATAATTACATCTACTTATACTTGCTTCATATAATAGTTAGCTACAAGTTAATTTAATAAACAATTATATTATTATTTATTTAATATTTTGAAAAAAAAAACTTTATCTTTTCTTAAATTCTATTTTTATTCTTAAAAAATATAAATAAAAATAAAAAAATAAAATTTAAGAATTAAAAAATTGAACTTTAAATAAAAATAACAAAAGTATGTTTTTAATTAATAGTTTTTATTTAAATTATATGTTTTATATTTGGAAATTGAATATTTTGATGTTGAGACTTAATCGTATTAAGTTATAGATTTTAAATTCCATAATTTTTTTATTTCTATAGTTTTAAAATTAAACACTACTAAAAACATATTTAAGCAACATTCTTTTTTAATTTTTAACTCTAGTTTCTTGTTTCATTTTTAGTTTTATTTTAAGTTTTGATTTCAATGTAAAAGATTAAATCTTAAATCTTAAAAAAAAATTATTTCTATTAATAGATGTTTTTGATTTTTTAATTTGAATTTTTTATTTAAGATTTAAAAAATTTTAACTTTTATATATTTTCAAATTTTGAAAACTTTAATTAAAAATAATTAAGAAAATATAGATTAATCAAGAATTAATTGATGTTATTGTATGTATATATTCATAATATGTAAAATATCATATTTATAAGAAAATAATATTATTTTACTAGGGCGCTTCTTTAATTGGAATAGAACCTAATATTTTTTTTTCCTTTATAATAATAATAATAATTCTTCCTTAATTGGAACAAATCTCACACATTTATTTTTTAATTCACTCAATATAATATTTAAGTGATCACTACATGAAAGAGTAACCTTTTTTTAATTAGGAAATCGGAAAAGGGCAACCTACCACATGATCTAAACAAGTTCAGTGGACTAATCACCCAATTAGCCCCTTTGAATGCATCATGAAATGTTCAAGAAATGGGATATGACACAATTAAGAGTCTAAAGAAAAGATAAAAATGACTATCAAAACTGTGTTGAAGTTATTGGTTAAGATTGATTAATTATTAAAGCAAACATAATTAGTGAGGAATATAGTATTATTCTTGTATTGATAATTATTAGTGATATTCTTACTACTATTGCCTTGCTACTAAAATTCAAACTTGGTACTCCGAAATCTCTAGTAAACATTGAAGGAGTTGACTTTGATTATCTATGGATAATTCTCTACTCAGTTACATAAGGTTATTTGTATATGTATTTTTCAATATATTAACAATAATTGTTTAAATAATATAATTAGAAATTAATAATAAATATGTTTCATTCAATGTTATTTAGTATTAGCTTTTTATTTTTAATATCTTACCGGCGAGCATATCCATTAACATTCTCCATTTTTCATTTTCCATATATATATATATATATAGCTAACCAATATCTGTTTCTGGTGGATATCTAGATCTGAGGTGGAAAAAACTAAGTCTGTGACCGGGTTTGAAAAAACAGGATGAGGGGGAAATCAATGTGCAAATACAAGTTGCTAATGATGCCTTTTGGTAAGTAAATAACGACAACTTGTTGCTATTACAAGCTAGCTAGGACCAACATATCTAGCTGTTTGTTTATACAGTGAGGCAATGACTGATAATATGATCCACTGAAGACGACCATGTTATCTTGTCTTTTTATAAAGGAGCAAAACGGACTATATTTCATTTACCTCTGTTCAATATCCGATCCCGAAGAAACGTTTCGTATAGTGACACGTTTAAGTGCCGAGAGGATTTACTTACTTACCAAAAAATAATTTACATACGGGATTAAAATTACAAGCACCATTAAGTAGCACAAGTACTTATGAAACTAGTGAGGTATAATAATCAAGTGGTTGATGATATAAACTTCGCACCATTTAAAGATTTTTAAAATTTTTGACGTGGGATTAAATAACTTCTATCCTTTTTAGATAGCATGTGTTCATGAGAAAATATCTCTTTAATTTTCCATGTAGTATCAAACTATTTTCACTCTTTTTAGACCGTATGATGTTATATAAAAGTTTTGATTTAGGTTGAGAGAGTTGATATAATATAATACACACCTCGTATAACGATTTATATTCTAACAATTTATACTCGTTATGCCAAATAACATCTACTTTACGATTTGTACTTATCACGTCAAGTTGATCCTACCTAAAAGTCCGAAGCATACTTACCCTAAATCGGTTCATATAGTATCCTAATAAATACTTATTCGAAAAAATGCCCCAACTTTACCAAAACATTATTACAAGAATAAACGATTGCCTCCCCCCCCCCCAAAAAATATTATATTATTCTGGATATCAAAAATCCTAAATTTAAATACCCATCTTCAAGCACTCATAGGCCTTTATGGTAATGATTGTATCCATCTGATGAATTATATTAGATGTTATGGGCTTTCATATAAATAAACAATAATTAATCTTTGTTTCTCCTTTAATGTATAGGAAGTTCATGAAGACGAACATAAAGTATTATATAAGATATTACAATTACCATAAAAATATTATAATATTGAGAGAGAAGAAAAAGGAAATTCAAACTTAAGACCACCAATATTTAGAAATTGATATTCATCTATCTTGCCAAACACTTAGCACATCTTCTATAAAATGGTGGAGTTTGAGTAAATATTGAGTGACTAGGAAGGTAGTGGGTTCCATTTACTTATAAAAGGTTTTATTATCCTATAAGCGCATTCTAGTAGTTTACAAAATCGTTTGAACTTTTCAAGTGATATTTAATTTAACAACAAAAGAAGAAATCAATCGCTCCTCTCTAACATGAACATGCCTTTTATGCTCTCTAACGTACGTAATCTAGCAAAAGATTTTACGTACGTAGTCGCAAGTTACAACATGAACGTAATTCTATCTTCTCTAACGCGGCGCAGATTTGGAACAAGTAATCATTTCGAATGATACGTGACTTGACTTTGGAATATCTTTTACAGAAACTGTATAACTTCTGTAGCTAAAAGTTGGGTTGTACAAATAGTTAATATTTACCTACTTGTTGCATAAATTTTAATATAATGGTAAAGACTTGGAAGTCTTTGGCACCATCACATGTTGTCATGTTATATAGTGTACTGAAATTCATTTCTGAATGGTATATTGATTATATACCACAAGTAGAATTTCTTCTGTCATTATACCCATTTTATAATACCGTTTGGCTTACATATCTATTGTATTTTATATTTTCATGCATCCGGCCTAATGAATAAAAGACGTTTCGGTACATGCTTGATTATTGATAATGAATTGGCACTGGCAATCAATCCCTTCAAGAGGAAGGGGAAAAAGGAGTCCTAAGCCGACAACATACACACGAGGCATTGTAATTCAAACTTAAACATAACACGCTTCCTCGTTTAATTAATCACCACGTTTGGGAGCAAACTAATAAAAATGGCTTAATTGAACATTTCAACTTTCATTTGGCGGGCTCCATGCATTGTGGTTCATGGAATGCACGAAGTTGGTAAGCCCTGTACCGTGGTTTTTTTTTTTTTTTGGGTAATACAACTCCTCAAAAAACTAGCGTAAACGTCGATTCAGGCTGTAGCTGCGAATGGGTGTGGATATATAATTATATACATAAATGAACAAAATCAAAGTCAAAGATATGACCGGAGTATTGATTAAGTATGATGTTAGAATTGCGGTATGGTAATAAATAATGAATTGATGATAAACGTGATAACGACTTCAATTAATTTTTTATGAAGATAGATATCTCAATCACTAAAATAAAATTCTGCGCGGCAAGAATCCAGAAAATAAAATCTAACAGATTTAAGGGCACATGATTGAAAGGTGAATTACGTAGCTTCCCTATCGCTGCAAATAACATGCAATATCTAACATGTAACCATAATTAATTTTCGTCTTTTATATAACTTGGGTAGGTGATAATAAGCATTGTTATAGACCTGATGGTTGTATCAGTCATAACTAATGGGCCATGTCTCGGGGCTTGGGATCGGACTGTAGGTGAAGACGATGCAAACACGAAAAGGCCCATTTCTTATGGGGTTTTACATCACGTGATATGAGCGTGCATGGGGATGTTTGCTGGTTAATTTGCTGGTTCGGTTAGGGTTCGAGTTGAGGTAGTTTAGGTTCTGGTCACTTTAGGTTAGCTTGTAGGATTAGGTTTGAGCCAAGCTATATTGTATTCATGTAATTTTAAATTGGGTTAATTTAACGGGTCAGGTTTGGTTTAACTTGATGGATCATGTCTTTTCAAGTTTTGATGGGACAGGTTAGGTTTAAATCGAACTAGTTTTGAATCAAACCAATTCAGGTTTGAGTCAAACTAGACATTGACCACCAAAATTAATCCAACTCATTAACATCATAAGCAAATATTAAGTTTGATTTTATGTAAATATGTGATTAAAAAGTATTATTAACTGCTACTTATTTATTATCATAACTTTCTAATGTTGTGTTTTTATGTAAAAAAATTAACAAAATTAGAATACCATTGATGAATAAATATGCCCATGTTAAAAGTAAAAATAAATAAACTTTATAAAATCATATATTTTTAAGATTTTTAAATAAATCATATAGTATTATCATAATTAGTTAATATTGAATTTAGCCTTGTTGAGTTAGGTAAATGTCAGGTCGGATTAATAGTTGATTGGGTTGATAGCTGACTGGGTTAATGATAGATCGGGTTGATCGCATGTTACGGATTAAATTCATGTCGGATTAGGTTAACTATTTTTGGGTTAGGTTAGGATTGAATCAGATTTATAATTTTTTTTAGTTATGTTAGGTTAGCTTTTATGTAAGTTGGTGGTATTAATTTTTGCTAGTTCCATGTGAGAGTCTTGAAGAAGAGATATGGGAACTTATAAATGATGCACTGGTTAGGATTGAATCCTTTTATGGAGACTCCTAATCAAGACTAATAAGTATTTCTCATACTTGGGTTAAGTTGCTCGATCAGTTAGCAGTATGCAACATTATATATAATAGTGAGTTTTCTTACCGAAAAGTTAGGGAGTTGGCCTATAATGCAACAAGGGTATATTTGTTCTTATGGACACCTCTAGCTAAGGCTATCACCACAAAAGAAACATTGAACAAGTGCATAGAATTGATGGATGCTAATTGTGTTGGGGTTAGTTGATAGGAAAAGTGTCTTAAAGATTAATGATGATACATAAGACAAAGTCCATCAATCAATCAGCTAAAGGACATCAGTCTATTAGCCAGAGTCCATCAATCAACCGACTAGAGTCATTTGGTCAATCAATAACACACTCAAATTTTATTACTAAAAAATTTGTTTTAAAAAGATTTACAACAGCTAAAACATAAAACATATGAGTGTTATGTCATATCTAACCTAGAAAAGATATTCCTTATATCTAATATATATCTGATGTAATATTACAAGTAACTTATATCAAAATCACATATAAGAAACACTTAACTTGGCGATATAAAATTACAAAAAGAGAAAGAGAGAATATTAAATAGAATGCACTATAAAGATATTTAGGAGGCAAACTTCCAAGACAAAAAAAAAAGAATATAATTGAATAGCACTCTATGACCGTACCCGATAACCATTCATAGTAGGAAAAGCGGCAAACAAAGAGAAAATATAATCAACAATTTGCATAACCTCACAGCCTGCTTCTCCAAAATCAATGGACTCAACACAACACTACAAACGACGTTAGTACATGACGTACTAGTAAACATAAACCCTTCACACACATAGCATGATTAAGGTAAGGTAAGTATGTATGATCATACATATACCATAATTAACATGAAAGCATAGTATATATCATACTTATGCCCAAATGCATATAACAAAAGATCTATTACAATCATGCAGTAACTAATCACAACAAAGGAAGGTAACATTAAATAAAAGCCAAATTAAGATATTTACTTAATGTCCACATAATCAAATCCTAGCCACAATGAGTACTTCAGAGATAATAATACATAAGCACATTCCTAGGACAAAACACTCCTAAGCTACTATTACAAATGATGGAATGGAGATTGGCATAACAACCCACCTCAAGGCAACACATACCTATACCACTAACTAACATATAATCCTTAAGTATGTATATCTCTTATAGGCCTATAGAATCGACAAGTATAGAGTATGTTAGGATCACCATAGGTCCACAGAACTAAGGCATGGGTATTGCAACAACTTGAAAGTAAATCTAAACTTATTGGTTATCACAACAACCAAGCCACTCAACTATTGCAACAAATCGGTGAATATCATGTAATTAGAAAAACTTTATCTTAACTAACATAATCTTCCAATTTATTTATTACTATATTATTCATTCATTAATCTCTACTTAGCACATGACACTAAATCACTTATCTTAGTTGCCATCATAGTACTTCCCTATTATCTTACAATTCTTATCACATGGACAACCATCTTATCATTTGTTATATGAAATGTTGAGGGCTCACAAAATGCATAAATTTATATCATTATTATAAATTTATCAATTACATGAATTTACTCCAACAATTGTGCTCTTAAAATGAAATTAGGATTACCCAAAGGCCGATTAAGGAAACTGCAAATAAAATAATAATTGAGGAATTCATATACACACTAAACTAAATTAATGATAACATAAATAAATAAGACAAGCCACTTAATTCAAACGGTTTCACCTAAGAAGGCCCTTAAGGTTATCTTAAAGCCAAACATGGCATAAAAAGATTATATTAAAGGTAAAAAGACCAAATTATCTTTGTTAACCCTAAATCTTTACTCAAGTTATTTAACCACAAACTAAACTCATTAATTTACCAAATTTTAGAATAAACCTAAACATCTCATATTAAATATGATTAAGCTAAAAATGGGAGTTAGAATCAAAATTAAGCACATAAAATTATAACTTCACTCTTAAAGTTTTTATGTTCATTTTAAGCCAATTTTTATCGTAATGAATTATTTTAGAATAACCAAGGTTGATCGCTCAACATTATAATGACCTTAATGTCATGACTCATGATACATATTAAAACACCCTTAAGGGAGAACATGTGTAAAGATGAAAACATCCTCCAATTTACTTGAAAGATCTAAAAATTTGATTTAATCATAACTCCACTTATACAACTCTAAATCATGACTTATAATGTATGAAATTATATGTAAAGACCTAATAAAAAATAAGGCTAACCTTTGTTTTTACATATGTTTAACATAATGACAAAAATATCCTTGGTAGTGGCTAAATTCAAATTTTACAAAAAAACTTCACTTCACCAATTTAACTCAAACGTGGCTATTTTTATAAAAAGATAAACATAGAAGATCACACATTTATGCAACATGTTACATAAAATTATAATCATATACTACCAAGCATACACATAGGCATAAATTTATAACATGCCTTTTACTCATGTATTTTCACATAAAATAACATTATAAAATAATAACATGCTAGCAAACATAAGATCATGTACTTAAATATAAGATCATGATAGAACATAAGATCTTATGTTCTATCATTGAAATGATATATATATATATATAACATAACACAACATGCTCATATATACTATAATTTTAAACAAATGACAACACATAATTTCTATATTCTTAAAGTAAGCAAAGATTACATAAAAGATAATTTTCTAGTAAGCAAAAATAATACTACTAACCATTTATCATGTTTCTACCCTTTAATCGCATACAAATACATAATAAGTTAGAAGATTAATAGAACTTATCAAGGAAATGATTAAAGGAATTAAATGTAAGGTTTACAAGGACAAAATGTAAGAAAAAAAGGGAGAAGTGGACAAAAATACAACAGCATCAACACATAATAGTGCTAGAAATTAGTAACAACAACACAAATTGGTACTACTCTAAGCTGCTTGGTAAGGGATTTTAGGGGGGGAAAGAAGGAAGAAGTCATAGATATAGAGAATTAATGGATGGAGAAAGAAAAGGAAGATGAAAGGAATAAAACCCATACAAAAATACAAAGATAAATTGAAGAGGAAGTTACCCAAATAGTGGCATGAAGTAGCAAAGTGATTAGTTTGGTAGTAGTAGTAGTGACGGTATAAAATAATATGGGAAGGGAAAGTCAAGAGGGGAAAAAGGTATCATTTTTTGAAAAAAAAAAGAAGAATTATTTTTAGGATTATGGATTAAAAGGAAAAATTCAATAAAAATGAGGGAAAATGAAGAGAAATGAATCTTTAAGAGGTGTTGGAAGTAGGCAACTCGATCAGCCACATCACTACTAGTACTTGTCAAAAACGCAAGTAAAAAAAAACCTTCAAAAGCAATAAAAAAATAGTTCCATAAAAATGGAGAGGGAAGTGAAATAGGTTTTTAGGGAAAGAAAATTAAAGTAAGAAGTTGAGAGAATGGTGCACAAGTAGTAGAAGAGGAAAATTGTAGTGAAGGAAGGGGAAAAAGATATTGCATGTGTTGTCTGTTACATGAAGGAAAAAGAACGTGAGGGTTTTATGGGACATAAAGGAGGAACATCAAGGGGTTTAGAAAGCAGGTAGACTAGCATGAAATAGGGGTGAAAGGGGTTGGTTAGAGCATGCTTAACACTAGATTGAAAGGTCAATTGTAGGTTTAACTTTGGGTGTCAAGATGATGATGATGGTGATGATGCACTTTAGGTGAGCATCGCCATCTCATTCTTCTCATATTGAAGGTCAATAGCTAGCATATTTGGATATGGTACTAATTATTCTTGAAAATCTTGAACAAATTTATAATAACCCTAATTGTATTTTATTCAATGGTTCTTGCAGGTATTACATATATTTATAATAAGAGGACTTCACCAATGATATCTAATATACAAGACAATGATAATGCAAATGTTACAAAATTGTATGGAAGACAAAGTTACAAGGCATGAAGCTTGATTATTTGATTATTCCATATATTATCATGATTAGATTTTATATAACTTTGATATTTTATGTAAGCTTTGTAATATCTTATCATTGTAATTGTAACTCATTATATATGTCATATGGACATGTGATGATTTAACTCTTATTCAATTAGGTCAATTGATTTGGGTAGAATTAATTAGAATTAGGCTCGGCCTCATAAGTCGTATGTGTGTATATATATGCCTTGTACATTCGGTGGTGGTGAATAACCATACAACCAACCACTTACTGAATAAAGAGAAAATTAGATTAAAAAAACTCTTTGTGAATATATCTTCCTATTTTCTCTTCAAGTAAGGATAAATCTTGAGTGAATTTTAGGAGTCATTCTATAGAGAAATTAGAAGTTTCTATTTAGAAATTATTTTGACCTTGGAGTAGATCAAAACCTTCCAATTGAAATTTGCATTTGAATCATCCAAACCATTAAGTTTCATCCTTCTTTGGTCGACTTTGTTGTTCAACAACCAAACTCAAATGTCCTGCATTTTGAAAGATGTTCATTTATTATCTCACACATCAATTTTGGTTAACCCAAAGTCAAATATGATGAAATCGGAATTATTAGGCTATTAATGGCTTGGATAAAATTCACCTAGATGGTTAGGAAGCTATTTAGATTAAGTTTAAAGATTTAAAGTGTAAAGAATGTCCACAATTAGGTGTTTACAAAAATAAAATGGCAAATGGGATTCAAAAAATATGAAAATGTATAAGAAGTTGATAAATAATTTTAGGAACCCAAATATATAAAATTATTTTGTATCAAAGTTGACTTGAAATTCGGAAGATAAAAAATAAGTAAAAAACAATAAAATCAGATAATTTGCAAAGTTGTATTTTTCTACTAACAAACGAAAGAAACGGTGAAGATTATGAAGAGTTAAATGTAGATGTAGAATACTTTTATAAATTCAAATATGTAATGAATTCAAAATTCATTCAAAGCTCAAACAAATTAAAACTAAGAAATTGACAATACTCATTTGTTGCCTAAAATATAATTTTCTTGAACTTTGTAATTTAGAAGGATCAAAAGAACCTATAAATGGCTGGGAATCTTTTTTAAGATTAGAATATTTTAAGAAGTAAGAAGAATTTTTATAAAAATCAAAAAAAGCAATAACCAACTTATAGTAGAAAATTACATAAATTACAAATTTTCTCAAACGACTAAAATCTTTCTGCAAGCAAATAAATAATTAGTGGAAGACTCATAAATAATGCAAAAGGTGTTAAAATGAAAGAATATGCTTGAGAAAAAAAAATTAGGAATGAGTTATAAGTTTCGAATGAATCAAAATAAATAAAAATAACTTGATCAGAGAATTTGTGTAAAAGTGCAATTTTCCATAAATAAATGAAATAAGTATAAGAGGACTCAAGTTTAATATAAATGGCTTGAAAAAATATGGCAGAAAATTTTTAAATAGATTACAAGTCTAATTACATAGTAATTATGGTTAGAAAAATTCAAGGTATTACATCATCGGTCGGTCGGCTAGAGGATGATGGTTAGTTGGCTAAGGTGGATTGATGAGACATATGTGTTGGCTAGGCAAGGATATCAACTAGGAAAAGACCAACTTATGGGATTTGTTGGAAAACTAAACTTGAGAAGAATTAGCCCAAGTCAAGGCTAAGGAAAACTTCTCATGTGGGTCAACTTAGCATGTTGGCCAAGGTCAAGGGAAAAGACATGGACAGGCCAATCAAAGATAAGAAGTATGAAAGCGGTTAGAAAATCTATTCATGCAAGGGATTTGGTAATCATCATCAGTCAAGACCGACTATTAATTGTACACTTCTTTTGACACTAATTGATATTAAATATAAACTTGTATTGAACTTATTAGCTAATGTGATAGTTTGTGTCGATCTAAGCTTGATAAGGCGGTACAAAAGGCCCTCATGTGGTCATTTGTAAGACATTTGCAAGATTTTTTTTCTTTTTATTTCTTCCTTCTGTAAGACTTTAATTTTTTTGTTTACAATTTACTTTTAGGTTTTCTTAAAAGTATATTATTGATCTAAAGTTTAAATTTTTTTAAAAACTCATGTTGTCTTCCGTACTCTACTAATGTGTCATCCTATTAGCTTGCCTAGAGACCAGGGTGGGTCATCCCAAACAAACTGCCCCTTCTATTGTTCTCAAGAAGAAACGTCAGCCATTAGTTTATTTGGTTTGTTAATGGTGCAAGTTTCAAGAAGAGTATGATTTGATTCACCACCAGGACAAGAAAACGCATTTCCTCCAGACACAGCTTTGGACACTCTTCAAAGATTGGTTCTTCAAATGCTCACACGAGGAAGTTATTACTTATAAGATGGGGGTGTGTTGTCTTAACATGGACGCATAAAAATAGGATGGTATTCGACAAAGGCTTGCAACTTAATACTGAAGCTATGGTGGTTGCAGCGTTTTACTATTTCAACTCGGTCAGTTTGACGGATATCCTTCTGGACACCGAGTATCGAAGCCGATCGAGACACCGCAATATCTCTCAAGTCAAGCGGATGAGAAATCCCCCTGACAGCGTTTTCAAATCCAATGCAAACGGCGGATGCACAGAGATACATATGTATTGGGTGGTTCCATTGTCGGCTGCTATACGAAACTTGAAGTAGTCCGGGACACTAATAGTAATACTCCCACTGATGGCAGAGGCAAGACCTATCCGATGAATTTCATGTTATGCCAAGATGCAGGCTCCCATAATGTTACATTGGAATCAGATTCCCATACAGTGGTGACTTCACTCAATCAACGCTACGGCATCAAATTGAAGCACACAGTCCAGCACTGTCATCATGCCCTTGTGGAGCACCGAGATACTTTGGCCCAGTTCACACCGCAGACCATCTAATACTCCTGCACATTCCCTATTGTCAATTTGCCATGTTGTAGGAGCCTGGACTAGCTCCTATCCAGACGGCATTTCAGATTATTGTATTCTATTCTTAAAAATGGCAATGCTGTGCTGCGACATTAACTATAATTTTCAACGTACACTCCCTATAATAGTAAGGTCTTTCGAGGAAACTACCAAGTTATGAAGCAAACAAGATTTACTTTACCCCCTCCCCCCCCCCAACAACAAACACCAAAAAGGAAAAACACACACAATAACCTCATGAATTTACATAAAAAGGTGAATTAACCATATAAGCTATACTTGGAATTACACAAGCAAAATGTCAAACTAAACTGGTTGATGACAGCACCGAGAACCATGTTCCCAGGAATATTTTCAATGTCGTAGAGTAAAACGCTCACTGCCTCGTATTCAACCAAACTACGTAAGTAAAACTTTAGTTATCAAGTCTGCTTGGTTGGTACTGCTGGTCCCCTGTAGTTTGTCACCAATCCCATGATAGCAAACCTGGCATCAAGAAATCAATCAGTCGAGTCCTCAACATTAATATAAAGAATTGATTGGCAGGACAGAATGAAACAACACAATCATGTAAAAAGTTTAAAGTAGCCACTTAAGATTTTGCCCAACAAGCTATTCCCTTGTGAAGAATGAAGTCCAATTTATTCTCATCGTTTGAAGAAAAATAGAGTGCATCAAATCAAGCCTTCCAATGATCAATATTGACTTCATTCTTCAGCTCCAGCCTAAATGTCATCCTTGAAGATCTATATCATCAACTACAGAATTATTCGGCTGCATTTTTGTTGATTTTTGGGAAAATAAAGAACTAAGAACAGTCAATGTGGAAACTTTCCATGCGAGAGAAAATGTACTGTCTGTGTTTTACTTCAACAGAATGCTGTCTGTCTTTATTTCATCAAAACATTTTATTTGGCCTTTTTCTTTTCATTTGATATAGTGCCACTCATAACAGTGGAAGCAATCAACGGAGAGTTGGATTAGAGGCCTTTCAGCTCTTGGAACAAGAATTGGAAAGGATAGTTTCCCAATGAATGTGTATGGATCAAATTATGTACAATACTGAGGCTCTATTTGGCAACTACATTATATTTATTCATTATTGTTTTGAGAGGGGGGGGGGACTTACCTTTTGCTACAAATAAACCATTTTTCACAAACATATACAAAGGATTAGGTACATGTACCAGAATGACAGTATACAGCATTCCTCAAAATACAGATCCTACATGTGAGAAAACGTTTTTGGAATTGCTTTAAAGTATTTCACTTGCTTCTGGATTTGCTTCTGGCCGAGGCTGTGTAGCTTTGATCCACACTATTTTATGCAACAAGTATTTCTTAATTATTGGAATATATCAAGTTGAGCTACAGAACTAGCATACCAGCCCTACTGATTGATCAGATAAGCATACAATAAGGAAATATTATGGCATTAATTGACTTCCTGATCCTATTTACTACATATTGTCAGCAACCTCTTGCTATACTATTGTAACTTTCAGTTGGTTTTGATCCCTTATATCATTGTCATATATTTATCCATTCTAATTCAGTCTACAGTAGCTCTTTTTTTTTTCTTTTTTTTCTTTTTAATCTATTTAGGTCACACTTCAAACAGAATCCCAAGAACCTAAGTTCACAGGCATGTACTCAGAAAACAAAGGTATTAATTTCTAAACTTTCTTTTATTTATATTAACATAGCCACCCACCATTGATGTCTTTACAGATATTCATAGCTTATATGAGGATTCCGAACCGCTCTCTACTTTGGACTATGATCTATAAACTGCTTGCATCAAGATCAGTCCTTTGAAAGTCCAATATAAATTGTCCTCATTTGAGTCAGTGGTATGATTTACTATCTTCTGGTTTGTGATTAATCTACTAGCTAGCTCTTGTATGATTAACTACTACTCACTACTCAGTCACTGTATTCCCTTCCGTAGCTGTTCTAGCTCCCTCATCCTGGTCTTGAACATAGTAATTCCAGACAAATATATGTTGTTATAGTTTTTTAAAGCTTGATCCATCAGTTCTCCACTATCCTCTTATTTTCATCTAGAGAATACTTTGCCTCCCACTGTCCTGGAATATTTCTGCATAACCTTCATACTTTGACTATTGTGCTATAATTCCTCCAATTTGAAGATGATGTTATATAATTTCGTTTCCAGAATTTCTTAGTAGTAGTAGTAAATCTAAGAAGCGAAACTTTGGCTAAGAAGAAATTCTGGTAGCCACCACGCATTGAGGCCTCAACTTGCCATCAAAAGATTGGTCTATAGAGTAGTCTAAGTTTCCGTCACCTGTCTGGCTTTGATTGTTACATATGGTTTGTGCCGTTAATTTAATACATTTGCATACAATCATATAGGAAATGGTCTGGTTACCCAAACATTGTCCATCTGTTAAGCAGGCTTAATGGGCATACTAGAGAGTCGGAGAGAACTTAATATCAGGATAATAGATGCTTCGATCGGAGATTTGAATTTAGAACCTTCAATTCGGTCCCAGTTAGGCATCTATCTTTGCCTCTGAAAACATATTTTAAGTTCCAATACTACAAAGATCACGAAAAATGTATTTTTAGATTATATTCTCTGTGCCAAAATTTTTATGTCATTTGCCACCGACTTTTGGGATGTTGTGCCCAGTTGTCTCTGTAATCTTTTGTGACTCATGAAACAACAGGTTGACATGGATAAAGAAGATGGTAATGTTAATGGAGAAACCTCTAAATTTGACGAGAAAGAAGTTGAGGGGATCCATGGATTTGTTAAGGACTTTCCAGTGGTATGATTCAACCTTGATTTTCTCCTTTGGCTGAAAAGTATTTTGTTTGACATGTTGTATGTTTTTCCTCTCCTCTTTTGGATCAGCATAGGGCCCTTTTTCCTGCTCTAATATTATTAGTGCCCAAAAATACTAGGAAAGTGATAATTAAATTTAGTTGGAGTGCTAATTTTATTGGTATTCTGATAATGCATAATAAGATAATAGCTTTCATTTATAGCTTGTCTGGTGATGCATACTGGAAGCACACAACACCAAAACAGGATAGTTGGGGAACAGTAACAAAGAAACCAGACCAAAATAGACGAAGAACGTGATGGAATTCTGTGATAAGGATTTGGGTTTTGTGTTAGGGTTTCAGTTTTGGGGCAGGGTTTTTAATGGTGGAGTTAATCATGATAATTAATGGTGGTTAATGATGGTGATGATAATCGTTGATGACGTTGAGGTAGGGCTTAGAGTTTTGGTGAATCAAGATTCGTATTTTATGTGGTTGAATATGGATGACTGTGTATGGTCTGAACGTGATGTGTATGGTCGTGTATGATGGGCAATTTGATGATATGAATATGCTATGAAATAACACAAACTCTCCCTAATTAATGGCTTGTTTGGAATTACTTATCAAAAGTAGTTATCTATGATAACTACTTATTTTAGAAATTTTTAAGCTAAAAATTTTTTTAAATAAGTAATTATCATGGATAACTAATTTTGATAAGTAACTCCAAACATAGGCTAAATTACACATAAATTAATTATAAAAATTTTGATTATGAATCACGTAGAATTCTGGTAGATCAGACCCTATCAACTAGGCTACCTATGCAATTATTAGCAGAGAAGAGTAGAGAATGATCAAAGAATTTTTGGATTACTGGTTTAATGATACTCCAGGAATTAGAGACCCTGGTGCCTCCCGATATCACCACACACCATACATACCCCCTCTTCACATACCAGTTCCTGCTATATAACCCCTACTGCACTGACCTCCTCTCGCCACATGACTCAGTAGCTAACAAACTCCCTAACCAAATTGGCAAACTGCCCAATAACAAAAAATGACAGCTACACTAAGGGAAATAACTAACAGAATGGGAAATAAATTGAGAAATATATGCGGTCCAGCCCAGCTCATTCCCCTTCTCTGGTGACTCTGCGTCTCACATAGGTCCTCTTAATCAATGGCCTATCAATACCCTCCCCTTGAACCTTCACCTTGTCCTCAAGGTGAAAAGCTGAAAACCTCTCGTTCAGTAACTCAAAATCCTCCCAAGAAGACTCAAAATCTGGCAGCTCCCTCCATTTGATAAGTACTTCCAATCGTCCTCTTCTATTATAGCACCGGTCAAGCACCTGTTCAGTAATCAGGCTCCACTTGTAGTTCCAGCTCTTCTGTCAGTGCTGTGGGAGAAGGCTGCACCTATTGATGATTTCCCACTGCTCATTTCAGCATTGAAACATGGAAAACGGGGTGGATTGACAATTTGACATCGAACCTGGGAGGTCTAAACGATAGGCTACCTACCCAACCTTAGCAGCTACACGATAAGGCCCAAAAAACCTGGGATCCAACTTCTCGTTCACCCATTTAGCCAAGGACTTATGGCGGTATGGCTTAAGTTTCACATAGATCCATTCCCCAATTGACAGTTGCAGGTCTCTTCTTTTGCAGTCAGCGGTGTCTTTCATCAACTTTCGGGAACGCTCCAGGTAATACTTCAGCTGTGCTATCATGAGGTCCCTGTCTCTCAACTCCTCATCCATGGCAGCCAGTGGAGTATTATCCTATGTATAACAGATCAACAGAGGAGGAGTCCTATTATAAAGAGCTTGGAAAGGTGTAGTGTGTATAGCTGAGTGATAAGAAGTATAATACCAGTATTCAGCCCATGCCAACCATTTGACCCACTGTTTAGGCTGGTCACAGCAGAAACAGCGCCAATAGGTTTCTATACTCCTGTTCACCACCTTTGTTTGACCATCGGTTTGAGAATGGTAAGCTGATCTATGCCACAAAACCGTTCCCTGCAGCTTGAACAACTCATGCCAAAAATGACTAACAAAAACCTTATCCCCGTCGGACACTATTGTGCAGGGAATGCCGTGTAATCAGACAATTTCTTTAAGGAAAACAGCAGCCAAAGACTGTGCAGTGAAAGGGTGTTTTAGAGGAGTGAAGTGGACATACTTGAACAGCCAGACAACTACCACCAAAACACAATTGTACCCATCCGAGCATGGCAACCCCTCTATGAAATCTATGGTTATGTCTTCTCAAACTTGCTCAAGGATTGGCAGAGGCTGCAATAATCAGGCAGGTGATAAAGTTTTTGTTTTATGCTGCTGACATATGGCACAGGCTGCTACAAATTTCCGCAGCTGTTGCTTCATTCCCGGCCAGTACACATCTAGAGAAAGTCCATGGCAGCTGCATAGGACCCCTAAGTTCCCCCCCTACATCACCATGATACTCCTGCAGTATTTGGGGAATGTAAACTGAATTAGCAGGAAGGACTAGCCGCCCTTTGAAGAGAAGACGTCCTGATGCAAGGAATAATCCGCCACCGATCCTGGATTCAGATGCAACTGTCATTTGACCTGCCCAAAGTGCAAATCAGCATCTATTTCGGCTTGTAAAGCCATCCAATCATGCACCCATGCGGCCGTGAGAGTCAACAAACTTGTTTCCCCATTTTCCCCCCTAGATAAGGCATCTGTTGCCTTATTTTTACATCCCAGCTTGTACTCAATGTCAATATTGTAGCTCAGCAGCTTGATAACCCATTTTTGGTGTTCCTCTGCCACTACCAGCTAGTCTAGTAGGTGATGAAGACTTTTCTGGTTGGTACGCACTATAAATTTTTGCCCCAAAAGGTAGGGTTGCCACCGTTAAACTGCCACTACCACTGCCATCAGCTCCCTTTCATAGATAGATCTTATATGAGCTCTCTTTCCAAGAGCTTGGCTAAAATAGGCAATTGGTGGCTGACCCTGCATAAGTACAGCTCCCGATGCATCAGTTTCTATAATGAAGGGCTGAGAAAAATCAGGCAATGCCAAAACAGGCACCTCAGTCATGGGTCTCTTAAGAGCTTCAAATGTGACCTGAGCTTCAGAGTTCCACCCAAAGCAGTCCTTTTTCAATTGAGCTGTGAGAGGGGCCGCTATTTGCCCATATTTGGCAACAAATTTTCTGCAGTAACCGGTCAAACCCAAAAAAGCCCTTGGTTCTCTTAAGTTTCGTGGTGTGGGCCACTCCAACATTGCCCTGATCTTTGTAGGGTCTGCTGACACTCCTTGGCCTGAAATGATGTGGCCTAAATATTCTAACTCCATCTTGCCAAATGAGCACTTCTTCTCATTTACAAATAACAAGTGTGAACGCAAGGTTTCTAAAGTCGGCTACAAAGAACACTTCTTCTCACTGCTAAAAATCAATTTCTTTTAAACAACGCCCATATTCACAATGGACTTGCAACAACTTATGTTATTACTAAAATAGCTTTGGCAGCAATCTTTACTTTTTGCAACGATTTTTAATGTTGTCAAAAATTGGATTTTTACTAGTGAATCTGCTCCATGGAGTCAATACATGGCATACTAAACTCTACGGTCTATTAGTGTCATCACTCTGTCAGATGTGATTTTCATTGATTAACCAAAGTTAAAAATGAAAGCGTTATGAGATGGTGCAGCATCAGGAAAAGTCATTCTACCAAAAATCAGTCATCCAACCCTTGACTTGCAAGTTGCAACCTCCACTAATGAAAAATCCAGGAATATTAAGGACGATGCCACAAAAGGGGAAAAAAGGGGGGGTCTCCATAGGACCTGGCGTATAGATGTCCTAAACTATACCTTGGAAGAATTGTGTTCACAATTCACAGTTGGCCAAGTATTACATCATTACCTATGGTGATGAATGTACTGCAGTTTACATCATAATGTACTATTAGTGTATGCTTCAAAGTAGTGACAATATGAAATATTACGGGATAAATCAGATATTTAAGTGAGGCGTCATAACTAGCGATCAATGCCCAAACAATATATTTCCAACAAAGGGGATAAGGAAAAAAAAAAAAAGAGCGGTCTGAAAAACTATTGCACTTACATCATTGCCATGGAGAATTGCTTAAGATCATTCTCCAAATTCCTCATATTAGCAAGCGATTGAGCACAAAAGATAATTGCAAGCCACGAACCCAGCTTATACTGCAATAGTCATGGTGCGTACGAGTGAAAAAATATCAACCAAACTAACAAAGAACTGGCCCTATAAAATCCAAAAAGGTAAACACAACTGAGAAGCGAAAAATCATGATTAGGAATATTCTGGTTCAAGTCATGAACATTGAATTGAACTGACAGACCAAATTGAAAACCACTATAAAAAATAGAACTTCTAAATTGAATCAGCAAGCCCGCAATCATGACCAAAAAAACGACCCTACGTCAGCTAAACCAGAATTGTATATCAATTTCAACAATATTACTACTAATTTGCTTCCATAATTAGGATTGAGTTCATCATAAGCAGCATTAAAACTTTGCAGTAACACGAAGACTAGAGAGGCTCGTTGTGTAATGAGCTGGAAGCTGACGTGTAATACCAATTAGCTTTGTTAGTTAATTGTAATCGGTTAGATTAATTGCTGTCATTAACAGATATATAGACAGGAGTCGTGAAAGAAATAATCATCGAAGAAATATATACACAGCATTTCCCGTCATCTACCTCTCTTCATTCTGTTTTCTTGAATATATGCAGTTATCGAATTCTATTCCCTCCATTAGAGTTCCTTATCTGTATATGCTAGTACTCTCCTACCAACTTGGGTGACTGAGTATAACACGTTGAGAAAGTTCCAAATCTAACTTCATTGAGTAATCGATTAGAAAATCAAGAAAGATCGCAATTCAAAGCAAACCGAGAAGATAGAGACGAAACGAACTCTGAACATGGCGCCAAGGACACCACATAAGACGGCGATAAAGCCTGAGTAATCAATCGGAAGATCTTGCGTCGATACCAGCGGTGCCTTGTACGGCTTCGCTGCCCCCGGCATCCGTGGGTCGATCCCTGATGACTTATCGTGCGATGACATTCTCTCGCCCTCTTGTTCGGTCGATCGCTAATGATTTGACGGATTCGCAAGAGGACCCAACTGCAAGCTGTAAGCGATGGAGCACTATAAAGCGAGAATATCTGGAAAATTCACATCTGAAAATTTCAGTGCACTAGCACGGCAATAACATCTGAAAAATTAGAAATGAGGACCTTAAGATACGGTAAAAAATTAAAAATTAAAACTAATGTATTAAATATGAGTATAGGTACAAATATTCCAAGAGAAAGTAAAATTATGTCAAAGTAGTAGAGTCATGAACATCCAAAAAAATTATAAATTTTTATCGTAACATGTATCTTTCCGGCTGTCTATTACTTTTTGATTGAATTTTTTTGTACTATTTTTATATCTTTCTCAAAAAATGATAGGTTTTTTCTATGACATATCCATCTCTTTCTACATTTTTCTTTTTTATTGTAGCAATTTGTACTTTCTCTATATCACTCTCAATTGGGTAAATAACATAATTTCATAAAGAGTATCCACAAAGTTATTGCAGTTTTTTTTTCCTTCTTTCTAACTAATGTCATTTTCTTATTAATTTAGTGTCTTCCTCTGCATGTTCTTTCTTGATATGTCCTCGGGACGAGAGACAACACAAGTTTTTCATCCCCATGCATCAATGATTGTAAGTAGTTATTTCACAGCTAGTTTCGATTGAGATGATTTTTCCTTCATCTTTACAGCGATGAGGAGGATAAATTGGAGATAAACCACTTGGGTCGACGATGGAATCAAACATGCACTTTTTATTTAACATTTTTTTAAGGTCTTGTTATACATGAAAATGTACGGTTACTTTTTAGAAAATATTGATGGATTGGCTAATTTATTCTTGTATGTCCATTTGTCCCTCCCACTTAGCATTTTTCTGCATAAGACCTTACCGCAATATGTCCTTCATGCATAAGAATCTTATATATCTAACCACGCACTACGTGATGTACTCCCACACTTAGTCATATGTTGTGTGAACCTCTCCCACAACTAGTCATGTGTTATGTGAGATACTTCCACAAATATATATTTGAACTACTCCTAGTTGATATTTCACTTGATAAATATACTTTTCTCCGCATACTTTTGACTTGATAAATATACTTTCCTAGTCATGTGTTCTAAATAGTTGTTCTGCTTACTTTGACTTGACAAATATACACTTACCTACATCCGATCTTCAATAACACAATCCTCCTTCGCTTCTCCTCCACTCCTTTCACACAATTCTTCCCTCTTCATTCTCTCTTTTCAACACCAACACCAATGCCAACAGCCAACCCCAACCCCAACCCTAATTTATGTGAAATATAATGGATAATTATGAAGAATAAGGGGTGGAGCTAAGACCGATGGTGATAGCTAGGTTGAGGATGAATGGGGACACAACAAATAAGGTGAGAGGAAGGAAAAGTTGGGTGTGTGCAGCGATAGAGATGGTTGGGTGGTGTCAAACGGTGCTACAAGAATGGGGTAGCATGAGCAACTCATGTTACAAGGGAGGGGAAGCATGAGGTTTCATCACAACGAGGTCGTGGAGTGAGGAATGTGAAGACTCTAGGAGATAGGGATTGTGGTGTGAGGTAGGGTGACATTGGGAGAGGTTGGTAGCGGTGGCTAGTGATGGTCAATAATTGAGAAGGCTAATAAGGTTGTGGTGGCTGGTGGAGGCAATGAATGGTGGTGCAAGGAGGGGGTAGCATGAGGAGGGCGGTCTAAGGAGGTGAAGATTGGGATGAAGGCACTTTTGTGTAGAGAAGGGACAGATGATTGGAGGGGTCATGCGAGAAATTGCAAGGGCATGCGATGGCTCACACGGTTATGCATGGCTGGTGCATGCTAGTGCGATGCACATAAAAATAGAATAAAGCCAAGAGGAAGATGAAAAAGGAAAAGATGTAGGTCATTGAGGAGGAGGAGGAGGAGAATAAGAGAGTAGGGTGGTGATGGCGGATGGTGAATAGTGGTGGTGTGGTGTGTTAAGGGGCACGGTTAGGTCAAGGAACTAATGCAAGGCAAAGGGAGAAGGAAGAAAAAAATGGAAGAAGAAGTTCATGGATTTTGCTGAGGAGAACTAAACAAAAACCATGGAGAAGGAGTAGGAGTATATAGCCGGTTGAGGGGGTGATGTTTGACATAAATAGGTGTGTTATTGTGGTGATGGGGTGTTTGGATAAGCATGGGAAAAGGAGGGAGATAAGGAGAGTGTTTTGGGAGGAAAAAATTGGCAAGGTAGAGGCTAGATTAGGCTATGAATAAAATAGTAGTTTAGAATTAATTTATTTTTGTTTTAGGTTTAGTTTGGTTAGGTTAGGATACTCGATTAGGAAAAATAAATAGGGAAATATTTAACTAATTTAGGGTAGGATTAATAAAAATGAGAATGATAAAAATTATTAGGGTAATTATTTATGAATTTATCTGGGTTATGAGCTAAAGGTTAATAATAAAATAATTATGCTAAGGTTTTAGTGTTAGGTTTCAAATAAAGTTAAATACCCAAAAGAAAATGTTATAAAGTTTTGGGGTGTTACAATAGACATAACTACTAAGGATTGGTATGGCATTGATCATGTTTTGTCTAGGAATCCCATGTGATTTGCCATTGATATCTTTAGACATATGGCGCACATAGCGAGCCACAGTCACGAGTTGTCCTAGGATAGGGATCTCTTGTCACAAAGATCCTCTAGGATTTTTAGATTACCATTCGATCATTTTCTTAATACAGAACTCCATCTTCAAAATGGGCTAGATATATTAGATGAGATGACACTTCAATGCATGGGGTATGACATGAGTAAGGGTGGTCAAACATTGGTTATCATAGAGAAGGCTTATGCTATATTGTTTTACACTGGTAGAATAACAATTTCACGCATACCACAACCTTAGTTAGGATATGGAGATGTCATCCTTCCTCCATCTGATGACTTAATGTCATTTGTTGATATCCCATCCATTGGTGTCGCTACTATATATGGTGATATCCAATCTTTCTCAATTATACCTCCTCTTACTGGCTCTTAGGGGAGAATGACAATTGTCAGAATTCAAGACTTGTTGTTATAGATGCAAATGATGTTGCATATCAGGTTGGAAACCATGGAGAGGTGCTAGGAGGCCTTGGAGACTAATATGTGCGATATGGAATCACAAATTCAACCAAACTTTGAGTTATATTATCAAGATCAACCACAAGATAATATAGGGATAATGCCATTTGTTGGAATTATTGATGATCAACTTAGGGCAGGTGATATAGAGGGTGTTGCTGCTACAAGTATAGGAATTGGTGTGCTACCTACTAATGATCATCTTTTATCATATCCTGTTATAGATGAGTCACTTGTCTAATCTACTCAAATTGGTTGGGATGTTGTTAAGATCGCTGACTCTAAGGACAGTAAGAGTGAGGACTTAAACAACATGTCACTACCACCTTTCAACAAATCCCTACTATTTGACCCACCTATGTATGTTCCACGCACCTCTGGTGTTGGTTAGGATTTTATATAGTTTATAGTCACATTAGTGTGTGGGCTACATTATTATTTTTGGTTGAGTCATACTTGTATTCATATATGAGCGCATTTGACTAGGTAATATGATGATATGTACCAAGATGTCTCTTAATTTGACATATGAAATTAATACTCTGTAGTCTCTCATTTCATATACTCTCTTTAAAATTCTAATTATATGTATTATGAGATGATTCATCTTCATAATCATCATTTATTATACTCATTTACTCTTTTTTTCTACTAACCCTCTCATATGAGTTGTGCATTCTTAGGGGAGATTGTCACGTACTTAACCTAACATATCCTTCTCTTAATATTTTCCATATGCACTTGATCAGGGGGAGAGTTTCTCCGTATGTGATATGCAAGTTCCCTACATAATTGGCATTCTCATTTTTTGTTGATGACAAAAGGGGGGGAGAGAAATTTAGTAATCAAATTTAGAGTTGCCAATAGTGAAGGATAGGTCTTATGTGGCTTCAATCATATCCATAACCTATCCATATTTTCATTTTGTGTTAGTCATCATAAGAAAAGGGGAGATTGTCAACAACCTCGGTTAATCAATGTCTTAAACCTTGTTTTGATGTTAACAAATGAGTTTAAAGGAGTCAATGTGTTTATTCAAGTGTGCATGAACTATATTGATCACAAAGATGTCAAAATGCTCTTATGCAAATCAGTTCTCTGGTACAAAATTTAAAATAACAATCAAATTTCAAAGCATAAGAGAAAACTAAATCAAGATACAGAGACTTAGACCCTCGAGGTATATATTCCAAGTCTTAGTTTATCTTGTAAAGTCATTTGAGCATAACATTTTTAGTTTTTATCTATTAGGATTTGTTAAAATTATCCTTATAACTTGTTTAATAATAATTATTTATTGGTTTTAAATCATGAATCCTCTTTAAAGTGTTTTAAACATGTTTGGTTCTAGTTAAAACTAGTCGACTAGTCTCGTAACTAATTGACTAGTTTGTGGTTCATAACTGAAAATTTAGACTTTCATTGGAAAAATATAAACTAGTCGACAATTTGGAGAATTGATCAACTAGTTAATGTAGACTTTTAATCCTAAGAAAAATTATTTTTCCCTGGTTGAGTACTTAGGCTGGTTTTATTAAACTGATCGACTAGTTTGACTAATTAAATAATGAGTTTTCATCCTTCTTTTTTTATCACTTTATATGGTTTGGCTAACCAATGATAGGTTTTTATCTTCAAAAAAAATACTAACAAGGGTTTGAATTATTGTTGTTTTTCATTTTATTATTTATAATTAACTTTTGAGTATTTTAAATGTAATTTAAATGAAATGAGATCCTCTATCTTCTTTATTTTTGTTGTTTGATATCAAATGAGATGTAATTGTTATCATATGTATTGAAATTATCATTCATTTGTATGACTTTATGTTAAGTCACATACTTAGTAAAACTTTTAACATTCTTCTTCAATATGATTATTTTATAATTAATGAAAGGGGAGGGGGTGTTAAGTGTAGGTTATGTTAAGTTAGTTGGAGTGTTATCACATGTTATTTAGAAGCTATTTGAGCATTAACTTCATTATATGACATAATTAACCCTCATTCAACTCCCTTATGTTTTGAATAGGATTTGTTCTAGTTGAAACTAATCAATTGGTCTCAATTGGTTTGTAGTTCAAAAGAAAACTAGAAACGGATCAACTAGTTAAAGAATTGATCGACTGGTTATTGAAGATTTTTAGATCCGGGAAAAAATTATTTTCCTCTAGTTGAGTACTTAGGATAGTTTTATTAAACCGATCGGCTGGTTTGACTAACCAAACGATGGGTTGTATTCTTACAAAAACCCTTTTTATCTTTTTTTATCACTGGCATGTTTAACTAACTAATGATGGGTTTTATCTTCAAACAAACACTAATAGGGGCTCGAATTGTTGTTGTTTTTCATTTTATTATTTGTATTTGAATTTTGAATATTTTAAATGTAATTTAAATAATATGAGATTCTCTATCTTCTTTATTTTTGTTGTCTAATCCCTTATCCGATTTTATTGTTATTATATGTGTTGAAATTATCATTAATTTGTATGACATTATGTTAAGTTACATACTTAGTAAAACTTTTAGCATTCTGCTTCAATTTATCTATTTTATACTTAATGAAAAGGAAGTGTTATGTGTAGGTTATGTTAAGTTAATTGGAGTGTTATCACACATTATATAGAAGTTCTCATCACATGTTATCTAAAAGGTGTTTGAGCATTAACTTCATTATGTGCCATAATTAATGCTCTTTTAACTCCCTTATGTTTAGTATACACCTGTAATGGGTTAATGTTTGAAAATGTGAGAAACAATGTGTAACACCCTCAAAATTAACTACTAAAAAATTTTGTTTTAATTAAGAATTAGTGAAAGCAAAAACCGTAAATTTTAGGAATGTTACTGCTACACTTAGTACCAGACCGATTTCCTCCTACCATTCCAGTACCAATTGCTAAAGCTAAAAAAATTAGAATACAATTTACTCAAATTCAACTTCCATTTAAATCAGAGTAGAGCGATAAAGACATTACAAAAGATAAAATTCCACTATTAGTGGTTACAAGAATAAAATCTTGAAACAATAGAATAGTAAGATTTAAAGAGAAACCCATAAAAAATTTGGATAATCCTTATGCTCATACCTGATACCAGCTTGAATAGCACCTGCAACTAACCTACAAGGGACACTACCCATTGAATATTAAAGGACCCACAATGGAACCCTTCGGTACTATAGTACCGAGTAACCCTTTATACCAAATTGAAAGGCAAGGCCCACATACAACATATCATACATAAATGATGTAAAAACGATACCATACGTGAGCATAGCGATAATCACAATCAGCATAAGAGCTAATACACAATGCAACACCACATACAATAGGAAATGCGTAACACAAAATCCATTTACTTAGCAATTCCATCACATACCAAGAGAGAGACAGACACCAAAGCCAAACTTATACTATATTAATAGATCATATAAGTGAAATAAATACTTTTGGTCTTAAGCCATTAATTAAATATTATTCAACATCATCTCCTGAATTATATCCATGTGAGTGTGGAAACCCCACTATTATAGCCAGTGGATCAGAAAACACTCTAGGACAAAATGCACCTGGCTACTATTATTCGTTGGTGGATTGGTCTCTAGGGCGAAATACTCTTAACCACTATTCTCGCCGGTGGATTGGTTTGGGCTCAACTCACATGGTGTTTCACTATAAATGATTAGTATCTTGCCATAATTCATTATCAGCCAAAGATTGGTTTATTGAGCTCTGATCCCCTACTATTATAGCCGGTGGACTAAAATACACTCCAGGGCAAAACGCACCTGGCCACTAATATAATCGATGGACCGGTACACACTCTAGGACAACACGCTCCTGGCCATTATTATAACTGGTAGACCGGTACACATATGTCTTCCAGAGCAAAGCGCTCCTGGACCACTATTATAATCAGTGGACTAGTACACATAATGTAATACATCTGGGCCCAACTCAATAATCTTTCACTTTATATTACTAGTGTTTTCCCTTTTAATTAGCACAGCAATTCCATTTATTTGACTTGAGGGGGAGATCAAGAACCCGGAGACATAAAGGTACACTAGTCATACTAGCACATACAAGCAACATAGTACCTTTCAACCATTAACCTAGGGTCGCAAAGGTACCCTGGTCGCACTAGTGCATAAGGACACACAGTACCTTACCGACAAGGACACCTAATCCATAAGTATGCATACCCCCTAAATAGGTCTGTAGAACTAGATAGAGTAAGATGTAGGACCTGGTTGGGGCACTAAGGCACACCAGCAAATACCAAAATAATCGTAGACTAAACTACGTCTTTAGGGTAGCGAACCCTAAAGACCTACCATTTCCGATTTCTAGGTCTTCCACTTTAATTATTAATGTCTTAATTAAGGTGACCGCGAAAAACACAACAACCGCATACTTATTCATTTCCATTTGTTTCTATCAATATAACATGTTCCTTATTCATATAGTTATCCATGTTAACCTAAAGAAACCACTAAGGCCATCCATATATCATCCAATTCCAATTCAGGATTCGTTTATGTTTATTCATATGCCATAAGGGTTATCATATCATAATCATAATATGGTCTTAGAGTTTGGTTAGTCCACATCGAAGAATCATGGAACACTTAACCCTGGCATGCCATTATATCACATCTAACACACATTGCCATGTACGATGAATGATTAAGACGCCTTTTTCATAAATATGAGACAACCACCATATCACACCTTTATATTATTATTTGATGTCACTTTGGTCTGGTTATGGAGACTTATTTAATCCATTGACATGCCATATGCAAGTTATCAGTTTATCCCACCATCCTTACAAAACTACGGAAATACCCCTTGTTTGTAAAATTACCAAGTCACCACTTTTTATTTACCAATTACTATATTACCCTTTATGTTTGTATAATTACCAAATTATCCGCCATACCTATTAAATCACCCCTTTACACCTCATACTTGTTATATTTATTAGATTGTCCTTTGGTTAGTTAAATTACCAAATTACCCCTTATACTTATTAAACTTACCAAGTTGCCTTTTTGATTGATTACATTACCAAATTATCCTTATTTATTAAAATTACTAAATTGTCCTTTTAGTTGGTTAACTTACCAAATTGCCCATTTGGTTAGTTAAATTACCAAATTACCCTTCTTCATTATTATAATTACCATTTTGCCCCTTTTACTTATAAAATTACCAAATTACCCTTCCTTTATAACAATTTACCAAATTGCCCTTTCTTTGAGCTAAATTACAAAAGTACCCTATTCCTTTTTATTAAATCACCATTTTACCCCTTTACTTTACAAAATTTCCAAACTACCCTTCCTTTATGCCAATTTAACAAAATACCCTTTCTTTAAGCCAAATTATAAAGATAACCTTCTCCTTTATTAAATCACCATTTTACCCTTTTAATTTACAAAATTACCTAAATACCCTTCCTTTATGCCAAACTAGTAAAATACTCTTCTTCTTTATGAAATTACCATTTTACCCCCTTTACTTTATAATATTACCAAAATACCCTTCTTTTTTATTAATTTACCAAAATACTTTCTTACTCACAAAAATTACCAAGTTATCCCCTTTTCTATGTAAATTTACTAAAATACCCTCCTTACTTATCCATTTATCATTTTAACCCCTTTACTCTTATAAATTATCTTTTTGCTCTTATTATAAAATTTTTACTAAAATATCCTCACTACATAAAATATTGATATACATTCTCCATACAAATCATCCAACACCACTAACTATTATTGTTTACCATTAATACTCATTAGCACCTACCACACACACTTATTTAGGCCACACCTTTTGCACAAGAAAATTTACCAAAATACCCCTAGGTCTCATATTAACATTATTTATGCAACAAATGGCCACATTAGCATATCATATCATACATAGGCATTTAACATTATCATTAATAACAAGGCTCCTTCCCTTAACCATTATTTCTACACATGGCACATAAATTATCATGCCTTTCTTTTCATCAACCAACCTATGCCACTAAATACATTATACTTAACAACATATATCATGCATATAAACATATTAAAAATCCTAATATGCTAGCATACGTATATCCACGCATTTTAGTAAGATATAATGGTTACCTTATTTTCAGCAAAAATTAAACCTTATCAGTACCCCAGTTAAAGGTTTAAGCTTTGATTAGTAAAAATTAATGCCTAAAAACAATATCAAAAATTAGCATAATAGAAGTAGAAAATCAAAAGAATAGTTTTTATCAAAAGCTTAATTAATACCTACTAATACTCACTATTTGTATACCTCAAAAAATCAACCAAAACTTGCTAACCACAAGCAGCAAGACTCGCGCTACTCGTGTAGGGTTAGCTACATGCAAATGAAAGGGGGAAGGGATCGAAGAGGGATAGATGGAAGAACGAGCAGGGCTAGTTTGAGTGAGGGTTTTGAGGCTCGGGTGAGGGCATGTGGAGGGGAGTTATAGGGGTGGCTGGGTGCGGGGATGGATTAAAGGTGTAGGTGGTGAGCAGGGGTGGATGATCGGTAGCTCAGGGTGGCAGAGATGGTGGTTGCAGAGCGGGAAAATTGGATGCAAGGGTGGCAGAGGAGACGAAGGAAGGGAATCAAAGAAGAGAAAGGGGATGAAGGGTGGTGGTAAAGGAGGTTCCAAAGAGTTGATAGGTGGTTGAGGAGGCGGTGAAAGAGGCGGAACAACGGTGAACTGTGGTGGTGCAGGGTGGAGGCTGAGAAGGAGAGGAAAGAAAAGGGAGAAAGGGAAGGGGGCTGCAAGGGCGATTAGGGGTGATGGGGTGGTGCAAGGAGATCAAAGGGGTGTCAAGAAGATGGCTTCAGTGGTTAGCTAGGTGGCAAAGGTAGTGGTTGAGGTTGGTGGAGCAAAAATAGAGGAGGAGGAGAAAAGGAATAAAGGAAAAGAGAGAGGGATCTGTAGGGGTGAGGGGGCTCGAGGCAAGTCAAAAATGAGAGAAGAAAAGGAAGAGGGAAAAGAGAGGAGGAAGGTAATAAGGAGAAGAAAAGGAAGAGGGAAAAGAGAGGAGGCAGGCATTGGCTAGGGGCTATGGTTACAGGTGGTAGGGTGGTAGGTTGTATGGAGAAGGAGAAGGAAAGGGAAGGCACGAGGGGGAGGGTTGTAGGATCGAGCTTGGTCTAAAATGGGAGGAAAGGGAAGGGGGAGAGAGGGAGAGTGAGAGTAGGGTTGCAGGGGTAGCGGTTGTAGGATGGAGTTGCAGGTGGCGTGTAGGTTCAACGGTCGAAGAAGAAGAAGAAAGGAAGAAGAAGGAGATAAAAAAGAGGAAGGCCGGCCGGTAGCGAAAGAAAGGAGGGGAAATGGGTCGGCCTGCACATGAGGGAGAGGGGGAAGGAAAAGAAGTTGGGATGGCCCAACTGGGGGGGAAAGGAAAAGAAAAAGGAGGGGGAAACGAGCTAGGGCAAGCTGGGCGCGAGAGGAAGGGAGAGGAAGAAAGGGAGTGGGTCGGTGGCCCAATGTGAAGGGGGGAAATGGAAGCAGACTGGGAGGCCCGAAGAGGAAAAAGAAGGAAAAGAAAAGGGAATAAAAAGGGGAAGGAAAAAAGAAAAAAAGGAAAAGGGGGTAAAATAAAATAAAAATCATTTTTATACTAATGGTATTTAATATTTTTGATAGATAAATTAGTTTAATAATTTAATTTATTAGGATTTAATATATTGGTTTAAAAGGGTAATTTTAGTAAAATATTGAGTTAGAAAATTATTTAAATAAAACGAGTATGATAAAATAACAAAATATTTCTTTTAATTTATTAAATATTCATATCCATTGTTACACACTCAAAAATTCACAAAATAATTAAATTAAATAATTTTAAATTTTAGATTATCCCAAACGAAGGTTATTTATTAAATTCTAGGTTTTAAATTTTTAGGATATTATAAATAATGTGTTAGCTACATCCACGGGTAGAAAGGAAAGTAGTTTGTTTTTATTAAGTGGAGTGATAAATACATAATACATCCAGAAAGAGTTTCGACAACACTTCCAAAAAACCTAACTAATTAGGTAATTGATATAGATATAAATAAAATCTAATATAGAAACTAATATACTAAAATACTTTTTAATGTCGATTATTCAACTATTAATACTTAGCTAATGTAACTTGTGTGACCGATAAACATTAAAAATACCATAAAAACCTAATTGACAGTCTTTAATGGTTTGACTACAATGGTAACCATAAGATCATATCAGAATAATTTAGCTGAATAGGTCTAAACAAATGTGACTAGATACATGTGTGAATCATCATGGAAGCATAGGGACGATAATTGACTGGCATTTTGTGTCATGCATACCTAGGACATCCTCAACACTTGAATGAGAGAATAAATGACCAAATGCCATGGAAACACCGAGCGTTCCCTAAATCTCCATCTCTAATAACAAAAAAAATCAAAGTTAATGCATCTACCACTACTCAAAGCCATTATACTATTAGCCACTCTTTCTTCTTCAGATTCATTCTTGTGTCTAGCTACCAAGGTCATCTTTGAAGGGTGAGGTTATGGAATTTGTTCATGAGGCTTAGAGAAAGAAGGGAGAAGACTAAAAAGATAAGTGAGGGGAACCGAGGGGGAGCATGGGGGAGGGGGAGAGGGAGACAATGTAAATGTGCTTCCTTTTCATTTTTTTGGTTTAGATGAAGTTGACTTAGATAACAACAGATAGTGAGCAACATTAGGGTTTTGAACCTAATTTAATTGGGATATGTATTGGGCTTTAACGTATCAATATTGAAATGCAAAATTTACTAAAAAAATTATAGAGTTATATTAAGTGTCCTACATTATATGTATTTTTTTTCCTAAAATATCTAATTTTTTAATAAATCCAACTTTAGATTTTATTTATATATATGTCATAGTATATAAAAATCATATAATTATATTTAATACACACACACACAAAGACACAGATAGTTTCATAGTGCCTCTATATCCTATTTTTTTAAGTTACAACTTCCTTATTCTTTTTGTCTCTGTGCAACTCTATGAATAATCTCTTAGATTATTGTGTTGAGGTAAACACAACAATCATGAACATGCGTTATTGCATACAAAGCCTAAACACATGTTGTTTCATGAACTTGTCGATTAAAGATTTCATCATATAAAGACTTTCTAATGGTTAAAACTTGCCGATTAAATATTTCATCATATAAATACTTTCTAATTTTAACCATTAATGAACGGCAATTTCCTCATTGATTACTTTTGTGATAACTTCATCAGATAGCATTATCATGATAGTTTAATGTGTCTTTTCGTCGAGAATAGTCATCTCAGCATTATTAGTTCCTTTTAATTGTTCCTTTGAATGAGGTACACTGGGGCTTGTTGTTCTGGCAAAGCTTGCATCTTGATATATAATTAACTTAAACAATTTTCCCATTGAATTTATCAAATTTCACATTTAGTTTGCCAAACATCTTTCTCACCGTATTCAAAATTTAGCTTTGATACTAATTTGTTTTAACATATGTGAGGAAAATAACATAATGGTAAGGATCGAAAACAAATATTTGCTTGATTCATTGACAATATATTAGCTACATCCACAAGTAGAAAGGAAAGTAATTTATTTTTATTAAATGGGGTGATAAATACATAATACATCAAGAAAGTGTTTCTACAACACTTCCAAAAAGCCTAACTATTAGGTAATTGATATAGGTGTAAATAAAATCCAATATAGAAACTAATATACTAAATTGCTTTTCAATGTTGATTATTCAAATATTAATTAACTTAACTAATGTAACTTGTGTGACCAATAAACATTAAAAGTACCATAAAAACCTAATTATTAGTCTTTAATGGTTTGACTACAATGGTGACCATAATACCATATTAGAATAAGTTACCTAAATAGGAAATGTGAGGCTTTATGTTCTTTTGCGTTAGAATTAATTGCATAATAAATTTGATTGACAAGGTTTAGTTATGCATAATATGATGTGATTATATAGTTTAATTGTGGTGCTATGATGTATGACAATGATAAAGTGAAACTTATTATGTTGTTCAGCCTACCTATGGGTAGTCCTTTGTTAATCAAGATCTATGGGTAGTCCTTTGTTAATCAAGATGAAAATTTGATTACACAAATTAAAATTTTGCTTACATAATTTATCTATTTAATTGCCTACGACGTATACATTTTGCATCAAATTTGGAAGGATTAACAACATGATTCATGGAAAGGGATTTCTTTCTCGTACCCCTTCATTCGGAAAGGTCGATTTCTTGTCGTACTAATCATAACTCATGGGCCATGACTCATCGCTTGGCGATAGCTCGTAGGTGACTGCAATGCAAATCAAGTGGCCTTAGCCCTTATGCATATTGGGCTTCATCATTATGTTAATGTGATCTGTTACATTTGAATAGTTCAGCATCTCGTTGGTCCTGACTCATATGGCCCATATTGCCGCTGATTCTAACAGTTATCATGGATCTCTTCAGTTCTTCCAGCCCATTACGACCATTTGCATCTTCTAACCGCTTTCCCGCTGACCTTCAGAATCTCTGGCGGCAAAATCTCACTACCGCCGCCGGCGCAGCAGCAGGCATGGAATTCAAATGTTCCGACATAAAAGTATGGAAAGAAGCATTATCCTCCTACCCGACGCAAATATCCTCTTTGAACAAACCCAACCTTCTCTCGCTTGACAACTTCTACTGTAATGAACTACCATCTCTTCTCCACAGCCGCCAACCAAACCCCTACGTCACTAAATCCGAACTGTCTTCCCTCATGCAATGGAAGCTCACCAGAGGCAAATTCAGGTAATCACAACCTCCTCTCAATCATTCTCCATAACGTTTATTTACGGTTTTAGCGTATTCAATCGATTGGTAATCGCAGGCCACGATTGTTAGATTATGTCAAATCGTTGGATGAAGACTCGGTGAAATCGGCTTCTGGAAAGGCATTTTTGTCTCTTCCTGACTTGCTTAAAGCGGTATCCAACCTTACTGTTCTCAAAGGAGTCGGTCCTGCGACTGCGTCTGCTCTGTTGGCTGCTTATGCTCCTGATGTTGCTCCCTTCATGTCCGATGAGGTTAGTTTACGATTACCTGGGTCGACAATTAGGGTTTTTGTAAGTTTGATTGCTGAGTTCGTTGGTGTTTGGCTGATGTAAGGCAGGTACTGCAGCCTGATTTTGGTTCTGATAGATTTGATTTGATTTAGGCTATGGAAGCTGCGCTCGGTAATTCGAAAGATTATACGTTGAAGCAGTATCTAGTCTTCGCCGATAAATTGCAGAATAAAGCCAAGGTTTTTGATTTATTGACCTAAACTTCTTTCCGCCAATTCTGTTTGGCTATTTGAATGGTATCATACGCATTAAATTAGAGATATATATAGATGTGATTAGAGTTACGCGGAGACAAATTTTCTGTATGTGCCAATGCACAATTACTGTTAGGTCTTATATAGACTATCCATGTTAATCTATGACACATAATTGATTTTGTTGTGACTCTTGTTCAAGCTCTATGTTTATTCGGAAATTTTGAAAGATGCCTTTAAAAGTGAATATCCCTTCAAAAGAAAGTAAAAATAAAAATAGATCAATAGTTCTACTTCATACTAATACAAATATCGCAGACATTTTCCTCAGTAATAAACTACTACTATTGATGCAAGAAATACCACAATGTGACATTGCCACGGACTAAACTCGCATCTTTTGGACCTGTTTGATGTGTTTTTTTTCGTTTGTTATAGAATCAAATATCATATCACTAATCATAAGGTATCCTTTTTTTATTCTTTACTTGGGAGATTCCAGTTGCTTTTGAATGTTGAAATCATTCAAGTTGATGTCGGTATCTGGTTCATTTGTGATAAGTTTTTGTGAGTGTTAACTCCTTGCTCGTGTCATATAGTATCTGAGATGCATCATATTATGATTCTTGTATCGCCTGCAACTTGAATCTTCTCTAGGATTCACTTTCATGCTTATGCAGTCACTTGATTGATATGCTTAGCGGACGTCTTTCAGGAGCTAAGTTCAGAAAATGAAGTATATACAGTATCAGATGTGGAGAGGTCACTCTGGAGTGCTGCTATTGCAGCTAAATTGCTCAAGTCACAATCAAATCCAAAACCCGATGCTAATGCAAAGAAGAATTCATCCAAGAGGAAAAGGAAATAATTAAGTTAGCCCCTCTACCGCTTGAAGGAAGCAGGTCATGTTACCTTCACAGCGCTGTATAATGTATGATCACTGTTGTCATGTTCTATTTTCTTGGCTTCTTTAGGTGTAACGGAACTCATTGTATAGGAGAGCTCACCATCTTAATGAAGTGATGAAAAAGCTTCTTTGGTGGCTGGATCCCCCCCCCCGGGCACTTCCTTTTCTTGTTTGTTTAGGTGAATGGAACTCCCTGTATCGAGCACTCGCGGTTTGAATGAAATGGTGTAAAGCTCATTTGGCTGCTTTACTGTTTTTGATTTCGCCAACTATCTTGTTCAGCTTTACGCCCTAGTTAATATCTTTTAAAAGGATTAAATGTTTGTTTAGTTTGGGGTTAACATAGCCATAGGTGGAAAGATTGATCATGTATTTTTCATCTTTTATATAGTTCATTTCTAATTTGAACTAAAATAAACATTTAATGAAAAACATGTTTATTATTTCAAAATATTTTATGTAGAATATACATTACAACTAGGGAGGCTTAAAATGGTGATATAGTTATTCTTATTCTCCGGTTATAAATGAATAGAGTCTCGCTAGTTTTTTGGACTCATCTCGTTAAGGATTTGGTTTGAATCTTTTATTTTGTTAAACGAACATAAAAATAAGATTAAAGCTCAACTGGTTTAATGAATGAGTCAAATCGAATTTGTTTACTATACAAAAGTTCGTAAGCTTAACTTATTTACTACAAAAGCTCGCGTTCGGCTCGATATATTTATAAATGAGCCAAACTTAAGTCTTATTTTTAGACTCGTTTATTAAATGAGTGAAGTCGAAACTTACTTCGATTCAGCTCATTTATAGATCTACCTCCGGCTTGTCATTGCTGGCCATAAGGTTCATACAACTTAATACTGAATTAATTTCGGACTTGCTATTGCTGCACTTATTATCCATCCACTGATCTTAACGACCTAGACACCGTCGAATTTTATTCCTGTGAAGAACACATGCATGCTGCACTATTCAACACACAATACACAACCCGAATCATCCCGAACTTAAAAATCCCCTTCTTCCCTTGATCGTCGAATCTCCCATAGCCACATTCTACCAACTGCCATTTTACTAGGTTCACCACCTCTTCCTCTCCGTCTTCCTTTGGGGTCCCCTCAGTCCACCAGATAGGACTGCCCCCTCCGGCCAATTAGAAAATGCCGAGCCCAGAAAGCAGTCCACTCGATCCTCACAAACATTCCCATGACCACAACACCCATGACGATGCTTTCCTTTTCTTCCCTTTATCATATGCCAACAAGAAATAGCTAGGTGTATTTTCCTGAGTACCAATTCGGTGCCCAGCATGCGTGATGCCTTCCGATTTACCGGTGCCACTGCAAGAGCATCTGTTGGATATTTAAGAGCCAAAGTTAAGTTTCTGGTCCAACGTGCGACAGAAGAAAACCCTGTTTTAAGAGCAATGAATTTTGTTCCATGGGGTTACTGACGGAAACTACTATATATACCGTACCCATATCTACCTGTTTCTCAATAATACTACTGGCACGACCTTATTCAATATTCATGAGCTGTGATTCGACTTTATTGAGATTAAATTTTGATATTGTTTACTTCACAGTCTGTACCATTAGTGAGGCCTTTCCATTGCTTTATTCACGCGTTTCATGTCCATGCATTTATCTACAAGTTCCTCTTTCAGTGGTTTATTGTGTATTCGTGTGTGCGCCGGAGAGAGAGAGAGAGAGAGACAGTATTATCATAAGCTTGCTTTTACTATTTTACCATATCATCATTGTCATAACTAATATTTTCCTTATTATTGTCATTAATATATATATATTAAAAAAATGATGATATGATTATTGATCCGTATTGAAAAAAAAATATATTATGTTATTAACTTTTTGTATCAGAATAAAAATTATTTTTAAAAAATTAAACGCTACTTCTTAATTTTTATTCTTACTTTTTTATTAATACAAAGTGCAATAATTATTTTCTTAAATTTTAATAAAGGATGTAAGTGTAATTTTAAAATTAAGTTTATTAATCTATTTTTAAAGTGTATAAATTAAAGGAAAAAAAAATTTAACAGAGAGATAATATAATTTAAACTATTTTCATAAGTTTTAAAAATAAGGATACGAGGAGAAAGAGACCGTAGTATGGAGAGCGAAAAGAATGAAAGCGTGGATAATATATACGCCAGTATATCTCCTTGAATCACAAAGTTGTACTGTAGCTGTCCGTATCTAATTCTTGTGATGTTGGTTAAACACTTGAACTACCTGACCTTTTCGGGACTTGATGTAATGTTTCCTTGTTTCCTGTATTTACTGAGACCTGTTATCGTTATGGGTGGTAGAGTATGTTTGATTGAGTGTTTGATGTTTTCTTAATATTTTAAAACTTATATTATTCTTTAAATACAGTAAAAACAGTTGATATCTCGCTTTCCGAGTGAAACCTGGTATTAGCGACTAATTTCTTGCAGCGAGTGGGGATCGCAGCGCCGGCAGCATCATCCCCGCAGATCCGGTGTCCTTTCAACTACCTTTGGAGCAAACAGTAAAACTGTTAACCGAATTTCATGTGATGTGCGCTGGCAAGAGTAATGGAATCGAATTTTACATCTAGCTGCTAACCGGATATGTTTCAGTCGGGCCACTAGGTTGTAGTTTGGTCGTGAGGTGAGAAGCCATCATTTAATGCAGTACAGTAGTAGTTTATTTTTTAATTTTTGTTTTTGATACAACAATCTGATTTTTTGGTCTGCTGCTACTGGTGCCCATGAACATGTGCGGCTCAGAAGCAGCATGTTGCTGCTGGCGTGATCGGCGTGCGTACTGGCTAAAATGACAGCATAGATATTGCTTCTTGATGGAATAGTATACCTAGCAATAGAAATGAGGAGTTAAAAATATCAAATCAATTAAATTTGTAAAAATATTTATCAAAAGTTTGTTATATCGTGAATAGAAATTACTGCAGTGAAGTAAACTACCGTCATATTTTTGGCATAATTTTATACCTCGATCTACCTCTAAAATGAACACAATTATTTTTTTTTTTAATCACATACACTCAATATTAAAGAATATAAAATTATAAAAATTTGTCTAGTTGGACTTAGAAAAATAGTAATTTTGAGATTGAAAGAGTACTCAATCATTTCAATGTCAGACTGATACAAAATTAAAAAAATATAAAGAACAAAATGGTACACAACCACAACTAGAGGTGTGCACCATTTCAAAATCAAACCAAATAGAAATTATCGATCCAAGGCCAACTAGGACCAAAATTAGTAAATTATATATTTTTATATTAAAAAATTTATTTTTTTAGATAAAATATTAAGAAAATTTCGAGTCAGACTGAAAGGCTAGACCGGATAGAACCAAAACCGGTTAAGGGCCTAAACTTGTTTACCTTGGAATCAAAACCTTGATTGAAGACAAGAGTACCGGTTTGGTATTGGACCAAAACCCAAATAAAAATGTCGATCCGATCCAAAAATTCGGTTCAGACTATTTTTTGGACACCCCTAACTACCTATTGATCCCTAGATAATTAATCCACCAACTGTGTGTGTTTGAACCACTCAAAATCCACTACAAGAGAAAAAACAACCCACAACTACTACAAAACCAACCAGCCAACCTGATGGCGACCGGTGCACACACGTGTGGTATTAGGTTCAGCCCATCACCACTAAAAATTAACCTCAAAAACTAAGATAGGTAGAAGGATATTCAAATTGAGAAAAATTGTTCCTTCCCACTAATATGGAATAAGAAAAAGCTCACTACAATAAGAAAATACAATATATTTTGCCATTATTCAACACTTCTTTCATTATATATGACTTCATCATACTTGTATTTTCTTTTATTCCACCAAGGACCATACCAATTTGTGAGGACCGGGAGCATCTAGTAATTTTTAAAGCAACTAGGGGTACTTCTCCCACATCAAATTGTTGTTTCTGTCTCTCTTTTGTTATTAGAACATTGAGCATCTGAGTAGTAGATTTGGACCAGAGACTGCAATACACTGTTAATGCTAGTTGTATCATGAATGGATAATTGAAAACGTCAAAAGAAAAGGCATCGGTCTATTACACCTTTATAAGAATGACACTAATGATTTATAGATCGAAATATAATATATCGAGTGTTTATTTGATATAGAAAAAATAGGAGCGGAAATTTTTTTCTTTAATATTATATCTTTTATATCAAATATTTAATGAAAAAAATAATGTCAATTAAATACTTATTCTAGATTAAATTAAGATTTAAAACAAGTATTTTATTGAAAAAATAATTTTATATAGATTATACAGCATGCATAAATTAATTTTTTTTATCCTACAATACAACACTTAGGCATATTTTTAAACCGTGTTAAATGTTGCTCGGTTTATTTGCTCTGTTTGATGGGAAATCTGTACTTGTAGACTGTAGTAGATGCAGGCTCACCTCCAGTTATGTACTACTTCCCTTGTAAAGTTGATCATTCTGAAGTCACGTAGCCTACCGACCAATTCACGTCGAATCCGTTATTCTCTATGAGCCGGAGCCCTTTGTTACCGCTTTAACTTTTAATTAAATTCGGGAAAACAAATAATACTAATCGATTGCCGATTGCGATCCAGAGATCCAAAGTGGTGCGATTTTTCTGTCGCTACCTTTGTGTTTCTGCTCCGCATGTTCCGTTAGATGGGTGGGCCTCCGAGTTCCGTTTGACGTAGATGGATGGCGATCCAATCAGCCTGCCGTGTGACTGGTCCGTGGTCGGACAGTGTGTATTTATTAATTAATATTTGTATATTTCAGTAAAATTATAATATATTTTGATATATATATATATTTATTTATAAAAATATATTATTTAAAATATATTATAATAGTACTTAATATATAATTGGTGTATTTAAAATTGGGTACTCTGTATGTATATTTAGTATAATTATAGTATATTTTTAGTATATTCTAATATATATTTACTACATTTATAAAAGTTTACTAAATCTATATCAAAATATATTAAAAATATACTATAAGTATATTAAATGTACAAATGATTCACCCAAATTAGATGCACCAGATTAATGCAACGGTCTCTTACCTACTATGTAACTAGTGCACAGGGTATTATAACAGTTAAATCTCATAAAAAATTACACTTTTTTTATTAATGTATTTTTAATTTATATTATTACAAAAGTAAAAAAATAAAATATTCATCATTTATTTTTTTATAAATAGACGTGTGTATTTATATATTTCTAAAGTTAAAAAAACTATATGCTTCTATTTCACCATATTTATAATAAATTTTTTAATTATTGAATTGATATTCATCGTGCAACATATTAATATAAAAATTAATTACAATAAAAGATATGTACAACAATAATAAAATTTCACTACAAGATTTGTTCAATATATATAGTGATGAGATATGTTGCCCATAATAGAGAAAGATAAGTATATTAATAGTAAAAACATAAGGCCTGTATAACGAGACTAATATGTATAAATATAAAGACAATAACAATAAAATATAAGTTCAACAATAGTAAAACACAAGGATGATGAACCACCTCATAAAAATAATAAAATGTTTGCACAAAAATGATGAAATTTTCAAATATGGTGAAATATAAGTCTAGTAATAGTTGAAATATAATATAATATAATATAATAATGGTGAAGCACAAGAAAGGGGTGAAATAGCAACACAAAAATAATACAATATAGCCATAATAGGAATAAAATATAAGTAATGTAATAGTAAAAATATATAGGAATAATAATAGTGTAACTCAAAGATGGTGAACATAGGCAAAAAATAGTAAAATATCAATATAAAAATGGTAAAACATGAACAATAATAGTTAGAGAAGACAATCTGGTCGGTTGCGTTAGGTGGATTGGATCCTGTCAGGTTATTTGCAGGACAACTATGGGTTCGTTTGAGTCATTTTATTATTTGTTTTTATTCTTTCTTGAAGTTAGGTCGAATCCAGTTTAACTTGACAGCTTGAGTCATGTTTGGGCTAAGCTAGCTAGTGTTTAGATAATTTTAGGTTTGAGTTAATTTGACGGGTCAAGTTTAAGTTGAGATAGCTCAGGTAAACTTGATTTATTGAGTCATTTTGGGCTTTCATAAGTCTTGTTAGGTTCAAGCTGAGCTAATATCATATTGGATCACTTTGAGTTTGGGTCAAACTAAACATTCATCAAAATTAGTCCAACTCACTAACCTTATGAGTAAACATTAAATTTGATTTCATATAAACATGTAATTAAAAATATATTGTTAATTACTACTTATTTATTATTATGATTTTTTAATATCATATTTTTGTATAGTAACATAAGTGAAATTATGATTTATTGGTGAATAAAGGTATTCTCTGTAAAAGTAAAAATAATTAAATAAAAATTATAAAATAATATATTTTTAAAATTTTTATAATTGATTGAGATTGAATTTAGTCTTATCTAATTGGGTTATTAACGAATCAGGTTGATGACAGGTTGAATTAATATCGGCTTAACGCCAAGTTTAGCATGATATCGGGTCAAGTTGTTATTAGATCAATTGATATCGGGTTTCGAGTGAACTCAATTCATGGGTTGAGTTAGGTTCAAGTTGATGAAATTTTGAATTTTGTTGGGTCAAATTGAGTCAACTTTTGTAAGGTCTGCTAAGAGCAATAAAACACAACACAATAATAATAGTGAAAAAAAATCACTTTGAATATTAATTCAATAATGATAAAATTTCGACACATAAATGATCACATGCACATAATTTTTTATTACATCAAAATTTTATCAATAAGAATATCTATTTATTAAAAAAAAATAACTTATATTATGGTATAAATTTTTTTATCTTCCATTTAAAAATAAAATAATTACAAATATTGAGATAACATAGGTTACATATAGAGATGGTAATACATCAGGATCGAGTAACCTCTATTCGTTATCCCAACCCAATAAAAAAATCTATATCCATATCAATATCTAAATTTAAAGAGTATTTTTTTTCCCTTATTCATATCCATTTCCATTTTGATTTATCCATATCAATTAGGTAAAATTCACTTGCTAAATCCATCAAATTTAGAAGAAAAATTGTATCATGTTAGAATTAAATACTTAAATTGTTAAGATTTAATTATATTTATAATTTTACTCTTACGAAATATATTAAAGATTATATTAATAAATGGTAAATAAGTAATTTTACATCGTATAAATAAATACATGTATAGATATAAAGATTGATATAAATTTAAGAATTACTTATCTATATCCATATTCATATTCAAAATAGACGAATATTTTTCCATATTATCTATATTTATATCCAAATTGATTTATTTATATTTATTTAAACATCCATCAAAATTCGAATAAAATTTGTTCAATTATCAATCATAGATTCTCATATTATACCCGGTCAATTGCCATGGCCATTGGATTTACTATTTTGCCTGCATCAACTCCCCCTACCCCCCTCCCAAAAAAAAACATGGGGCATATGTCGATCACCCTCAGCAAAGGAAAAATAATTCATTTCATAATAGAGAACGATCCTGATTTCGTTCATTCATAAAATTTGTGGAAAAGGAATAATATGATATCTTAATATTGTCCATTTTCAATATCTTTTTTATTTAAGGAAAAATAATTCATTCCATAATAGAGAACGACTCTCATTACATTCATTCATAACATTTGTGGAAAAAGAACAATATGATATCTTAATATTATCCATTTTCAGTATCTTTTTTATTTTTTTTAAACTACCATTTTGTATCTCGTAAGAAATATTATTTGATTTTTTTTTCATTTTCTTAAAGCCTATTCAATATAAAGAACTAAAATTTTAATAATAATAGATTCTTTTTTTTATTACATCTAACTGTTGTTATCATTTACTCTAAGGATCTATTTGTAAATTATGTAATAAAATAAAGATAAAATCATTTTTTTATAATGATATGTTTTGCTGTATATACACTTCAATTTTTTTTAGGCTATAACATATTATTGTAAATTATAATAAATAAATGGTAATAACTGTAAACATTCGAGAATATCAACATAAATAAAAATTAAAAATAAGTAAACCTCCAAAGGTACCGCTTATACGTGCCAACTGTCGACTAACATGGGATGATGGGAGATGAAGACGACAATGACCTCGATGATTTTCGTTACGGTCGGTGCCGCTGGAATCCCATGTATTTTAGGAGGATGTTTGGTTTGAAAAAAATCAGATCGGTTTATTTTGTTTTATTTTTAGTTTAAGGATAAGATTTAAAAAGTTTATCTAAATCAATGAGAATTACTTTTTCCATTTCATTCATTCAAAATTTTATTATTTTTATTGGCTTTAAATTTGTAGAGTAATGGAAGAAAAAGAGAATAAATAAATATTTTTCCCTAATTAGACCAAAATACCGTTACACTAATATGTATTGTGGAATAGAATTTTCTATTTAATAAAAGAGCAAGTGTTATTTGTTTTATTTTCATAACATTTAGTTACCTAAATTTAAATAAAATTAAAATAGTATTTATTACAATTTATTTAAATTAAATCGGTATCATTTTAATAATATTTTAAAACATTTATCTTTTTAATTTTTTTTTTATTTTATTAGTCTAAGTGCTCGTTTGGTATGGGGGTAATAAGGGTGGAAAAATTACCCCCATATTTTATATATCTTGTATAATTTATTTAAAATTAAATATTTGTATTCTAATAAATACCCATTTTAGATCTAAATTTGATCTAAAATGGATATTTCATTAAAAATATATTTATTATTATTAAATACTCAATATAAAAGGTATAAAATAAAGGAAAAATTTTTCCACCCCTATTATCCCCATACCAAACAAGCCCCAAGTCGAATTATTTGCCGAGGTTATCATATCCTTTCACCCAACCTAAATGAAACGTACATGACAGCTCATGATACACGTGTTTTTCTTACATCATAAACATAACTTTTGCACTTTATCGGCACACTTTTTTTTTGTTGGTCATTGTAGTTGATTGTCTATAAATATATATGTACCGACACAAAAATTGATAGTTAAAAAGTTCGAAAGATTTTTATTTTTTCCCTAACCCAGCTGTAATAATACGGAACACCCTCAAAATGAAATAATAAAAGGAAAAAAGATACCCTTGCTTTACATAGTCTTTTTTCATATTTTTTTAAAATTACTTTAGATATTTATCCGAACTCAAATGAATATTTTTATATATAATTTTTTTTAAATACATTATTTAAGAAATCTAATATTGAAAAGTATATTTTTCATCTATATTTCTGCGGCTACCAAACATGCACTAGAGAGGGTACAGACCACCAGACGAATATGCTTCGAACACCGACACTCGTAGGCCACTGGAAACCATATACATAGTGGTTCGTGTTATGATGATGTTTCCATTATTTAGCCCTTGATTGCCACCAAAGTTCTCCACTAGCGGACCGCGGTATAATTAACAAATCCCTATGGACCCTAGGGATTATTCAGTCTAATTGTCCGAACAAAAAGTTAAATGACCAGCTATAAATAAATAATACCGCTTAGTTCGTAAAAACTACGATGATTCAGGGAATGCCGGTCGCCGGGCCTACCTGTCTCTATCCTTTTGCAATTATTCTGCATTTCGGATTCTAGAGAAATCACGCAGGTTTGATTAGTGTATTTGAATGAGCCGCGGATGTGATCATTTGTTAAGCTGTCATGCATGAACGTTGAAACCGAGCCAGCTTTTTTTCACTAATTAATTAGACTAATCCAGGATTCTGTTTGATGGGACAGCGGTAAGACAATGCCACTAAACTAAAAGCCAAATTCGCGTGGAGTTTTGTGGCTTGAAGAGCTAGGAGAGGTTATAATGAACCTTCTCGTCATCAAGTCCCCAATCCTTTGCCTGCTGCAGCAAAAAATAAAACTCGCGCGCCGTTTGTTGCTCTTTGGCACACCATGAAGAAACCCCACTTGTTAGAGCTGCGCTATTCATTTGAGGTCATAAGACTCATGAACGGCGTTGATCCAAATTACATGTTGTTACTGCTTGTCAGTTGTTACGGAGCATGAATGCATGATGACCAAATATTTTACTTTGTCTTCTTTTACCCCAGCTATTTGTTTTCTTCTCAAATAAGTGTAATACCTGGAAAAAAAAATGGAAAAGTGAGTTTTAAATCCAAGAATCCGTTGATTGGTACGGCCAAAAAATCTGAAACATCTACGTTCGGCATACTTCACCATCGCAATGCTCCACTCATCTCCACTTTTGTTGAAAGGTGATATTAAAAGACCAACGACTTCCACCTTTCATTTAGTGGCATGACTATTACCCTACACGACGTGATTTACGCTATAGATCTTAATTGTCATTGCTATGAGTGTATTAGCGAGCATTTTCCTAATGATGATAATGTGGTAGAGCTTTTGGCTAAGATGTGGGATGAACCCAAAGTGTTGGTTAAGTCAGCTTTTGTGAAGGGAAGCACGGTCGCATTGGAAGATATTTTTCATAAACTTAAGGTTGACTATATTGAGGATGATAAGTCTTATGCCAAACTATATATGTGTACCTACTATTGTGCACACTTTTTGTAGACAATTTCAGCAATCGTGCTCCATTATCAATGTTCAAATTAGTAGCTGATTTAAGTAACTTAGGAGATCGAGCCCTTGGAGCTAGGACTTTAGCGTATTTATATAGGCAACTTGGAATAGCATCTAGGACCGGATGCAAGCAAATAGGTGGCTGCATGACACTATTACAAGTAATTATTTATTGCTACTTAGTGGTTTGACAAAATTTGTTTAGTTATTAGTTTAATTGTATTATACATTTGTTATAATTATGCACAACCTGGATTGATGATTATTTCTCATGCTTTAGGCGGAGTTACTCTCGTACGTATAATTCAATCGACTAGAGGAAGAGTGACCTCTACTAAGAGATGTACATTCCAATCGACCAAGGGATCAGAGACCTCTACCACATCCTCGACCTGATCGACCTCGCCCTGTAAGTGATTCTGAATAAGCACACTTTGTGTGCTCCCACTCTGATATTTTCCTCTATGTGCTATTACTAGGGTGTCATTTATGTTTTTGAATATTCGGTTCTACCATACTTGTCTGTACGAGTTCGAGAATCTTATCGATAAGATCAGAATGGCGATTAGTCAAGTATCATTTGCACCTTAGACATACTGTTAGAATCAAATGGATGTACAGATAAATCAACAATTGAATCATCAAAAGCAAACTTTTCTTCTTGTGGTCTAACAAAAGTGAAAGTCTTCCAAAATTTATATACTGCCAATACGGAAATAGGTTGATGATCTCGTCTATAATGAAATATCTCATGTGCACATGATAGATCATGTATCAACCTCAAGTAACACCTAAATCCCAAGGATTCTTGACCAACCATATTGGACCTCTTACTCTTCTCTACGACCAAGTCCAATGCTCTACGATATACAACAAACGTGAGCTCTTTAAATAATATTTTATTTATAGAGTAATGTGGAATAAAAACCAATGATTGCTCTAGATATTTTTTTCACGTTATTAATTTGGAGTCTTATCAGTGTGTCGATCTTTGGGTATAATATGTCAAAACTCATATGTGATGATGATATATATTTCTTCAACGTGTCATGTTCACTTTCTACCCTACAATTAGAATTTTAAAATATAAGTAATTGTTAATTGTTACTTAGTATTAAGTTAAATGGCATTGAATATTTATAACAAAACTATACCTATTGGTTGTATAAGTGCCAAAGTGAATAATTTTGTCAACCCACACTAAAATAAACCTCTCCTTATATAGATTCAATCAGGTCTTGTACACATATTGTAAAAGATGTGGAAATCTGTCCTATTGGTCCCCCATAAGTAGAAGCTCAATCTTATATGTCTCAATTGTAGTTGCTTGAACATTCTTCCTCTAACCTCCTAAGAAATGTTCTCCCACTACCATACTTTCCAGTGTTTTTATAGCATAAGAGAGAACATTCTTACTAATATATCATCTACACAATAAGGGTGTTGCATTAAAATAGACTTCTGACACTGTTTGTGTCAGTCTCAATTTTCTATCTGTGATCACCACATTTGGTTCACGGGGCTCCATCAATCTCTGTACCTTATCAAGAACCCAATCATTGGTATCTTCCTTTTTCCTTTGTCATAAATGCCAAGGCAATGGTAAAATTCTTACCACCAAACACACAACCAACGACATCTAAGAAAGGAAGGTTGTACTTATTAGTTTTGTATGTGTAATCCAAACAAATAATATATGGAAACACATGCAACAAAACAATGGAATCTAAATGCGCAAATATAATATCACTAACCATATCAGAGTCAGAAAATCGATGATGCCATGAACCTTATTCGTTGGTTTCCATAAAGTGTAATAACCGTTGCATGATTATACATCCCATCAAGTTTTGTACCTTGAACTTATGCCTAATATTTTAGATCATTCTAAGTGTTGAAGTATTATTCTCATCACCCCATTTCAACTTGTCAATAATCTCCCTTTGTTTAACGTTTATTTGTGCTAACTTGTACACCAACCTACATTCTTCTGGATATAATTAACAGGAAAACAAATGCCCTGACAAATACTTACATAATCTATAATTATAAATTCCACATTCTACTACTAGTCTCCAGTCATTGCAAACATCTTCCCTTCCATAAATCCTGAATTCACAACTACACTTTTTTGTCCCCATAGATCAAACACTTTCTTGATTCAATGAAGGTTGTATTCTATAAGTACCTCATTTTTTATAACATATCTTATAACATATCCAAACCCTACATTTTTTTCGACCTCTCCGTAGCTACAACCATATTATGTGCCTTTTCAATTTCTTTAACCCGCCCAATTAATGACTCACTGTCATTAAAAATCTCATATGAAACAAATAATCCTCTCTAATTAGTATTAATTGAATATGAATTATGTAATTAATATTCAAAATATAAAATTATAATGAATATATAAATAATAAAAATAAATAATAAAAATTTATAAAAAGATAATTTTTAGGGAATTCCCTTGTTAATATTAGGATTTGATGCATGAGTTGTCCATCAAAGTTAACATCTGATAGATGACTTGCCTATCACAGTCATCTTTTGATGGGTGACTTGCCCATCAAAGTTGTTTTTGGACGGATAAATTGTCCGTTAGATATAAATTATGATGTAGGTAATTTATCCGTCGGATTTAAAAATTCTAAAAAAAATTACATTATCATTATTTCGTTGAGTTCACCTTTATTTAAAAAAAATACTAAATTCATAATCTTCCTCTATACTTATTGTATTTAATGTTAAAAGAATTAGATCTTTTGTAATTAATTGAAGAGAAGAGAAAAAAAATAGAGAAACAAAAGAGGGCTGGTAAGAGTTATGTATAAATAAAAGGACTCAATTGGTCAAAAATAAATAAATTTTAAAGAGTGTGAACTCATAATTTTAAATGCGTATGTACCATCACTTTTAATAAAATTATACCTCTCCCTCCCCCCGCCCGGCTAAAAAAAAAGGGTCAATGCTATATTTTCATTTTCGGGACAAACGATCGGACGGCAATAGTAGCGACATTCTGAACTTGCCAATCATACGTATGAGCTGAATTTTGGTCATTCTAATTGATCAGATTAGATATTCCAGTTTGTTTATAATACCAGCACGTCTATGTGTGTCGATCAGGTAGACATTCCTGACCGAATCTCCGTAGAAAAATAAAATCATAACTAGACTACATAAAATGAAAACCATATTATTTCCACCATACATTACCTAATCAGATAGCATGCACATACATGGTTGATGTCATGGAACATGTAATCGGTATTACTTTTGCATAAATAAGTAAACAGCTGTTAAATTTAATGTAAAAATTATAGTCTGTCGGTGGATATTGTGAAGGGACATTTAAAAATTGTTTACTTTTTTTTTTGGCTCAAAATTTGTTATCGGTATCATATTTGCAGTTGGTTTCAAACTATCAATCATTTGTTTTACTTGTTCGCAGATGCACGTTTAGCATTGGCCTGCACGGTTTTTTTTATTATTATAAATTAATGTCTGCGTTTGACCACTTAGGTAATAGTCAACAAGTTTTTTGTCGGTTTCATTATCACTGTAGTAGCGCGCCTGGCGTACGCATCGCGGGCAAGGTGCGGGTATCTTTAACTAATATACTAGCGGACTAGTAGGTGTAATGGAAGAGAACGTGTTACCTCGTCATGATTAATTAATGCATGCACTAAAAAGTAGCTTGTCCGTCGAAGATAACGCATTCGGCGACATTAACAACGATGATGGTGTATTTTTAACTTTTCCATGTAAAATCGGGTTGAAATATTTTATTATTATTATTTGTAAGAGTTCAAGATAGTTGCAATCACTTCTCCTATTTTTAGCAACTTTCATAATTAAGAAAAACAATCGTAAATTAGATGCTCTCAAAGATGATACTCCACTTGATCCGTTATCTTTGAAATATTTTAAAAAAAATAGCCCTAAAGGCTATAGTTATAAAACTAAATATAGAAATATTTATTTGTTAATAATATTCATTAACTTATGTATTTGTCATATATTTCTAAAATTAATACTATTTCAAGAATGAAATTAAGTACTCATCGATAACCCTACGAGTTGTCATTAGCAAAACCCTTAAAAACAATAATAAACATATATTGGGAAGTTTAAACATATATTGGGAAGTTTTGTGCAGTTACTTCATATCTAATATAATTCTTATTATGCATTTGTTTGATAACTTTTAATATACATTATGTGCATACTTATTTTATATTCATCAAGTATTTAATATATGTCCACTACATATATACTACATCTTAAAAATTATAACCCTATTTATTACTTCAAAATAGTATCATGTATCAAGTATGACGCTTTACTAGGAAGCATGTATAATTTTGGTTACATGGTTCTCCAATTAATTAAACATTGGGAAAGTTATATGGTAGATATTATATTACCAAAGGAAGGCACATAAATAGCAACATTAGTTGAAAATAAATAAAACTAATAGGCGATTATGCAAATAACTCTCGAAGAGATTGATTAAGAATCACCTTTGTAATTTTATAGCTCTTTACCACAAAGGTGCTCAACACTTATTTTTGTACATGTGTAATACATTTTTTGAATATGTGTTAAAATATTGTTTAAAAATATGAGCGGAGGTTCATGATATATAACATATAGGTCCATTACATATAACAATTAGGTTCATCGTATATAACAATTGGTTTCATTACATATAACAATTAAGTTTATCATATATAACAATTCGGTTCACAACATAGAACATCTAAGTTTATAACATATAACATTTGAGATTATTATGTATAACGATTATGTTCATCATATAAAACGATTAACTTAATTACATATGGCGATCATGTTCATGTTCGTAACATAGTACGCCTAGGTTCATAACATAGAACGCATGAGTTCAATATATACTATGATTAAGTTCATAACAAATGATGTACATGTTCATAATAATACTTTACCCTCCTAAATTTATGAGATATCAACAATGACATAAAGAAACCTTATTGATCCAATCAATCAAACATGTGAAAAATCGTCATATCTTTTTCTACTTTGCCATATCTCTTTAGTTAGAATTAGAAATTTTAAATCTTGCCTCAAAATATGTGGTTTAGTATGTGACTAGATCTAATACTTATCATGAGCATTAATCACTAGCATGTTAAAAGAAGTACTCGCTAATGATCAGATTAGCCTTGCTTGTGTCATGTTGTTGCAGTGAGTTTGTAAATAATGTATCATACATAAAGATATTCTCACCTCCGGTGAAAGCACAATCATATACCATGCAATCGGTTGCATAGTGCATCACTATACTATCTATTCACATGTTAGAGCACAACATTTGTTTTCTCACCAGTTTTCTCACTCCTTACTTCCATCCAATGGTTTCTTTATTATTATTATTTTGCTTCAATTTTACAACTATACACGACAAATTCTTGAGATTTTGACTTAATCAACAATTATCAAGTTCAAATTTCTCATTGGAAAACTCATTACAACTTATTTGAATTCAACGTATAATAATCTTTATTCTAGATAAAGAATTAGCTCAACATTTTGGTGAAATCACTATTTTAGCCATTTGTTTGAAATTTCATAGTTGTTTCTTATTTCACTAAAATATCATAATGAATTACCCTAGTTTTATTGTTTCTTTTCAAAGGAGAAAATGAATCACACTTGTCATATAAGCGATTCAAAATTCAATTGATATTTTATGAGTGTCATACTGATCTTTCATCAATGTTAAATTCATTTTTCACCAATGTTGAGCCGGTATTTCACGAGATAATATAGTAAATATTCCATCATTATTAAAATTGACATTTTAATAGAATGTAATTAATATTTTACCATAATATAACTGCTCTTTTACCAACATTGAAATACCTTTCACCGTGAAATATCTTTCACCGTGAAATATAGTAAAATTCTTACATTTCATAAAATTGAACTTCCAAGAGAATATAGCTAATGCTTTACCATACTCAAACTAATTTTTTTACCATAATTTAACCCCTCTCTTACCAACGTTGAACCAATTTTTCACCATGAAATCAATACAAATCGAAATTTTTTTCTTTTTCGTAATTTTGATCTTTCTCACCGATCATAATAGTTATTCGAATTTTAATTTATTCTTCAAGAACATTAAATTTATAACTCACCGTTATTATTCTTGTCTTTCTTCATTATGATTTAATAATATATCGCTACCTTTATATCAACTTTTACCATACTTAAATTGATATTTCACCAACGTTAAACAAATATTTCACTAATAATTAATTGATCTTTCATAGTAGGTGTGTGTATTTCACCACTACTTTAAATATATTTTACCACATTTGTGCTAAAAGAAGTAAGCACATGTCAAATAATTTTTTAATCATTCTTATACTAAAATTGATATTTTGAAAATTATTTCACATATCTTTATGCATTTTTACTACTTTAAATTCAATCATTCTTTTAAGAATCTAACCTTTCACCATAGCCCTTCATATTTTCATCATTATCTACCCGAAATTACACCAAAGTTCTACACCTGTTATCTCCCTAGAATTTTTCAACATTAATATAATTAAATTTTACCTATTTTTTTGCATATCTTTCACCACAAACACACATAGATTTTACAAAAATTTAACTCATATTTCACATTATTTCCTTGAACTTTGTTAACATTGATTTAATTAAAATTTACTAGTTCCTTTTATATTTTTCACCACAAATAGATGTATATTTCAACAAATTTTAACACACCTTTAACCATTTTTTCCTATAAAATTTCAACATTGATCTCTAACTAAATTTCACCGGTTTCATTTATATCTTTCACCAAAGACAGATATTTCACCAAAGGTTTACATACGTCACCAAACACTAACAAAACAAATTACATCAATATAAAATCATGGAATCGGTAGAACCCACCAAAAAAGATAAAAAAAAAACACTAAGAAGGATTGAGTAATTAAAAAAAAAAGAGGAAAATATGCAAGGAGGAGGAGCAAACATGTGCGTGAGGAGAAGGAGAGAACATATGCACGAGGACGGGAGAGATATTCCTCCGTTCGTTTTCGTTCCAGTATTATTTTTCTAAATTCTTATTAATGTGGTGCCTATCCCACAGTGCAACAATTTGCACGATATAATTTACACGGTGAAAGCTATTGGAGAAAAATAATAGTAAAACAATCAGACTAAAATAAAATATCATTAATGGCCACAATTTATATCATTGCCACATGCTTACGAAATAAATAAAACTCACGTAGAGGTTTTCGTTGGTAGTTGGTACATATGGAGTGGTCCATCACATGTACAACTGATGAATGTGTTGCAATGCAATTGCAACAAAATTTCATTAAAAAAACAAAGATGACAGAGAAATTATGCAAAAAATTTAAATCCAAATGTATTTGAAAAATTGAGTCCAATAAGGAGGAGGAAGGAAGAAGAATAGTGGGATACCTTAGAGCGACTGAGGAGAACAAGAATATAAAATTTTGAATAACTCCTGCTTTTGTTCCTTTTTTTTTATAATTACAAAAACAAGTGCTAGAAGTATGGTTGTTAAAGAACTGAGTTGGCTTGGCTAATTTGTTTAGGTAAATGAATTATACTCAAATTTTATTTTAAGGCTCATTTATTAAACAAACAACGTATAAGCCATGGTAGGCATGACTCATTTTCTCATGAGTTAATTCAAATTCGTCTTAATCTCAGCTCATTAATTAGCTCATTTATAGTCTTAGCTCATCTTTATAGAGTTTATTTAATAAAGGAGCCACATATTTAAATAAGTCGTTAATCAAGCCAAATACTTGAATGAGTTAATTTAGTTTAACTTTTAAAGGAGTCAAATAATTAAATGATATTAATAGTTTAATGAACCAAATCATAATAAATGAATCGATCAATTTGGCCCATTTATATTAAACAAGCATAGCTTACTAGCTTGCAAATCTTTTCCAATGGAGCTTGAGTCAGGCTCGTTTTGAATTCGAGCTGAGGTTGAGCCTTAAGAAAAACTAAACATAGCCATGATGCATTGGAATTCTAAAATAACAATAAAACTTGGATCTTAAAACAATATTTAGGACAAACTTCAATAAGTCGTACCTTTACTTTATATATATATGGAAATATATTCAAAGAAAGTGTCCTAAGGCTGTTAGAGTAATTTAGAACGAGTGCTTATAGTTCAATTATCCAAACATGGCAAAGAAATTAGACAAAAAGGGAAGGAAAGGAAGTAAGATTGTGTCCTACACAATACACATTCTCTCTGTTTCTTTAAAAAAAATCATTTTTATAATTTACATACTTTTTAAAAAAATCTTAATTATATAATTTATTAAAAAAATAAATAATTAATACAAACATAATGAAATACACTACGACAAAATGTCGCCGCTGAAAGTGATAAAGTCGTGGTTGTATATGTATAGCCGCGACATGTCGTCGCTGTAAAATCGTCGCTGAAAACTTGTGGCTGAAAGACCTTTTAGCCATGACTCTATATTTTCGTTGTAGATCAGTCTACAGCGACGACATTGTCCTGGCTAAAAACTTCTACAGCCATGACACGTTTGAATATTCTTTTGTTTTTTTGAAATTGTAGAAATACAGCCACGAAAATTTTGAATTTTGTTTTGTTTTTTGGAAAATAATAGAAATACAGGCACGACTTATCGTGGTTGTAGGTTTATACAATGGCAAATTTTCACATATCTCAGTCGTTTATATCTATCTATAATTGCTACAATTTTTAGAGTTATAAATTTTTCTTGTACGATCATGACTTAAAATAACATACAATATTATTTTACTAATAAGCGAATCTATTATACTAATAAATATAAATATACGATAGTTATAAAAGTTTAATAATACAAACAATTATAAGAGTTTAATAAAAGACAGATAACAATATTATCCGAAATTAAAGACATGTAAATCAGACATCAGCCCTCGAGTTTGAGCCATATTCATAAGGCTCCTTCTGGTTATTTAAATACATAAACTCTTCCATTCGTTTAATGGTAGCTTCATGCTGGGAAATAACTTCATTTTGTCTTTGGACCCTAGACATCAACTCTTCAATTCAAGGATCAGATGGTGGCGGTGGTGGTGGCTGCAATGGAAAGCTTATAACAGAAGAGCTAGTTGCCGACCCTTTTAGTTTTCGGTCAATGCCAATCCTATGGCCTCAACGAGTACCAAGTACTTCCTCGTGTACCTTCATCTCATCCAAATCTACAGGGGTCATTTCAGCATTTGATGGGTCCGAAGAGCTACAACCAGTGCTCCCTATCTGACTCTGAGAGAGATACTCTTCACGAAGTTTTAACATCTCATTCTGCATATAAGGGAAAATTTAAGTTAGATAAATTGTAATAAATATTGATAAGGTATGAAAATGTATTAATTAACATCATTATACTAACATATTTTTCCTCTGCTAAAGGAGTAACCCATTTTCCATCTTTTTGGTGCATGTCCTTATAAGTCTCCACTTCACTTAAGGCTTTTCTAGTCTAAGGTTCAGCCTGTAATATTTAATAAAAATACATTAGTATATTCATAATACTATTACTAAACTTTATAATTATAATTTTCATATACCTTCTTATGACGATACAACGTTATTGAAGTAGAACCATGAAGGCTGGGATTTAGTTGCTTAGCCCTATTAGCTTTATTCACTTCAGCCTTAGCCTACATAAATATCACTTTATTTAATATACAATATTTATATAATCCAAATATTTAATTTATAAATACATATTATCTTAACTTGAGGATCATTCCAGTACTCTATTAATCTTTTCCAATTGGTCTCATTGATTGTAGGGGGCCTTTTGGTTGGATTTTTGTTGTGAAACTGCTTCAACTTACACTTCCTATTCCTGTATGTATCGGCTAACAACCTTTCTAAAACAACACTGACATAAGCCCAAATCGTCTTGCTTCCACTCGTTAAAATCAAACCAACACTATACAAATTAATGAACATAAAAAATTAATTAAAGATAATTTGTGGTATTTAAAATTAAAAGCTTATAATCATTACCTCAGTCGAAGGGAGTATTTTATCCTTATCTTGTTTTGGAGTAGCAAGCCATGATGGATGATCAACAGGAACTAACTTTTCAATTTCATTCCCAATAAATCTTGTGAACGTAACCGCTGAATCACCAACAGGCTGATATGTGCCATCAGTTTGAGCAAAATCAAGCTTAAATTTTCTCCTACCATTTTTCTCAAATTCTCGCCGCATATTTAGACTTGCAGACTTCTAACGCTTAACTCAAGGCCTTGAATCTGGTACTATACAAATTTTATAAGGTATTATTATTAGTATGACAAAAAATAATCCATTCATTTATTTAATATACAATATCTAGGATGTTTTTACCTGACTCACAAGATGCTAGCAATCTGCCAGGCTGGTGAGAAGGATCAGATCCTCCTCCATCTCCGCCACGATATCTCGTTATTGTGTCAGCCATGACTAAAGATAATGGTAATTGATAGTATTTTATACGTCAATATTTATTAATTTAATTATATTAAAAATTAGATTTTTTTAGGGAACAATTCTTTAATTCAATCACCTTGTTTCATGATAAATTTTAGAATTTTTAAGGCATATATAGCTTTAGGTTGTACACCTTGGCTTTCTTACCATTAAGTATTTTTAGTTTAACATTATATGAGGTTGTAGTACCCCATTTCTCATAAGAATGACTTGTATTTCTACTCCCTCTATATTTTAAGAAAAAAATGATTTTTGAAAAATGGAGGTGTTATATCTACATTCATAAAATCATATTCACCCACTCTAGGGTGTTTTCAAGGATGATATTATGTGATTGGAAGTAATAGCATGTCTAGGATATATTGTATGAGATATTCACCATGATTTCACCATCTTCGTTGTGATATGGAATTGATGAGTATAGTATAAGGTTCAAATCTTTAATTTCATATGAGATAATAACACTCGTATCACATAGTGTGCTTTTCTCACTTATTTGAGCATGAGTTTATGTGAACATGATTAAGTATTAAATTATTCATGTTGAGGAATTGAGGCATGAATTATGATTTTCTTTTGTATTCATGCATGAATTGTAATGCATGAATTGAGGCATAAGTTATGTTTTTATTATATTCTTCAATATACCATGTGATTCTATTTATAGAGTGTGTCTCCTTAAGTGTTTTATGACATAGAAGCATGCTAGGATTCATTAAGAAAATTTTAGTATACTTCTACAATAGTGGATTGTAGGTCTAGGTGTTGTTGGCCAAGACCAATTCATTGGTTTGTTGGATTGATCAATGATTTGTGTGTACATTCACTTAGTTTGGTATTTGTGATTGACTAGTTGCAAGAGGTTTGAAATGGTTGGATGAAGAAGTCAACTTTTTCCAATGAGCAGTAAATTGGTTTATCAACAGTAGATCAATCGGACAAACCAACTAACTAGTTTTACTGTGTGTTATTTCCTTAGTTTTTGTGTGACCATATTATTAACTAGTCCTTAGAGTTGATATACTAGTATGTCTGACTTTACCATAATTGCTTGACACTTGTGACGCTCTTTGTTTAGAACTTCCATATTCATTTTTCTATGCAATTATAATATTTTTATCATGATTTTAAAAATTCTTAACCTTAATTTAACATGAATCAAGATAATAAAACTATGGTGCCATAAATTTTTAAGTTTGATGTCATATGTAAACAAACAAGTTGTGGTTTGCATGCCTTATGTTTTCTTTTGTGTTATCCCTTGGCAAAACCTATTTGTTTGTTAATCTCAAATGAAATAGACCATGATGTTACCGCCAATTAATTAATATTATCATATTTTATCGCTACATGTAACCTAATAACTCAACGCTAAAACAATTTTTTGTTTTTTTACTTCTTTCTCTTGTAACCTTCCCTTAAACCTCTCGGTCTTTCCGACCCTCATTTCCAATTTCATAATAATACTAAAAGTGAAGGTTTTGTACTTCCGGAGGGCCGACTTGCATAGGGATTGAACTTCTTCTTATATAAAGTTTATTGCAAGACAAGGATTTGTGTAGATCTTGGAAGCCAGAGATAGCAATGTAGATCTTGGAAGCTAGAGATAGAAAACGATCAGTGCAAATCAGATTAGAACAACGAGACTGTTTGTTCGGGCTTGTGCTACGACGTGAGGAGTGTTTGCTTCGTTATGAGGTTTATATGGAAGAAGAAACTAACTAGTTAGACGATAGGCACAAGGAATTTTTTCTATTCCTTTATCAAGCGGCATTCGGAAGGAACAAGAAAAATATCACTTTATACTTAAAATTAGCAAAATAATATTCCATCCATAGTCAAAAGAAAGAAATTTTGTCAATTAATATTTTATAATATAAATATAATGATTATATTCTTATATTATAATATATTATATTTAAAAAATTAATGGTCAAAAAATATGTACTCGGATAAACAAATTTAATAAATTAAAGAAGAAGAGAGGGAGAGAGACGGAGAGAGGCTAAGGGGTGGAGAAATACTCTCAGTATTTCGCTTGAGAAGCCGAGAACCCCGATTCGGTACCCTTTGACTTCTCACAAATATGTTCCACTCCATCAGTAAAACTAATTTTAAGAAGTCAGAGAAACGATGATGCACGTAGCATCCGGAGCAGTTTATCAGTAGGCGGTACAAGGGTCATACACTGGAATTTTTAGAAAGATAAACTCAGACCCTCATTTCCAATTTCATAATAATACTAAAAATAAGGTGGCTAGTCCTATTAATGGGCAAAGATAAACTCCAGAAGTATCTCCTTATGCGTTATAGATAACTTGGGGGTGGGGATATTCACCTCAGATTATCATAATAATCTCTACTCCATAAGACAAGTTACGACCACACACACAAACACATATTCAAATTAATTGTCAATTAAAACAAATGTTTGACATTCATTTAGACTGAGAAAAAAAAGAGCTTAGCATTCACAGTATGTTGTCCTGCTTACTCGGTGAAAGGGCCTTGCAGAGTCAGTTCGGTCAGCACGGCACCGAACCATGGTAGTGCAGAGACGACGAGTCAAAGAGCGGCGGTGCACAGGCAGTGGACCACTGGTTTTCTGTGAAACCAGAGGCGGTGCAGAGGCGGCGATTTTGCTGCTTTTCTGCAAAATTTGTGACAAAAAATTGAAGCAAAACAAAATTATAATACTATTATAGATTTAATTGCACAAAACAACAACAAAATCAAAGAAATTGAAGAAGAAAATGCATACTCAGTGGAGAACGACGATGCAGGCGAAAGGTCGAACGCGCGGCTGGCTAGGGCTAGGAAGAGAAGCTATTATAAAGAGAAGAAAATTAGCGGCGATACAAGTGGTCACTGTAGAGGCAAAATGTCGCTGCTGTAGACATAAAAACGATGTCATTCCATTCCATGCTATTTCGATGGAAAATTTTTAATAATGGACCTACAGCTACGACATGTCACGGCTGTAGAGGCAAAATGTCGCCGCTGTAGCTTCCAAAAAAATGACATCATTCTGTGTCAAGCCATTTTGGTAGGAAAATTTTAATCATAGACCTACAGCTACAACATGTCGCGGCCGTAGATATATTAATTTTTTTTAAAGGGAAATATTTTCGACGGAGATTTCCCTCTCGATGAAATATTTTTAGCTACAATGTATACAACAACGACAAGTCGCTGCTGTAACTTCCAAAATTTTATTATTAATTTTTTGGCAAAAAATTTAGAGGAAAATATTCGCGCTCACATAAATATTTTCAGCTTCGACAACTACAGCCGCAACGTGTCATCGGTGTATGTTTTTCATTATTTTATTTCTTGTGATAAATTAGTATTTTTTGGAGGGAAATTTTCGCGCTATGTTTATAGTGACGACATATGTCGTCGCTGTATATCTACTACGACGATAATTTTTATCCTAAAAATTTCGTCGCGAAATTATATTTAGCTTTGACATGTCGTCGTTGTATACTGTATTCTTATCTACAGTCACGACAATTGTCGCCCCTGTTAATATCGCCGTTGTAGATCCTTATTGTCGTAGTGGGAGGATAAAAGAATAAAAGTGAAAGGTACAAAAAAATTTCAAAATAACTTTAATTTTAGAATAAACAATTAATCCTAAAATAACTCTTTTTTAAAGGAAGGAAATACTCTATTACTATTTTGTGATGGATGGAGTACATTTTATCGAAAAATTAGCCCAAAGAATTATTATTATTATCGCGTGCGTGCAGACTGCTGGATTGAAGTTCGTGCCTTCTTTGTAGGTCTAAAAAACTCAGACAGTTCATGTCTTCGAGGAGAGTACGTAGGTCTGAAGCTTAATCGAGGTGCTAAACGATGATAATATCAAAACGGGAAGATTTGGTGGCGGACGCCGCGCACCGAAAACATTGAAAAGAAAGGCTGTGCCTGTGCGCGTTGGATGTATATTCTAGTGGTATATTACTATTGGCATTCGGTGGTGGTATTCTATACATTCAATAGTCAGAAGAAAGAAAGCATCCCAAATGACGATATTATTATCTGTTAGCGTATTTGACTCTTTTGAATATTTTTAACCATTTTCTTTCGTAACTGGGTTTATAAGATACTACAGCACTCCATGCTGACGAATTGAGGCGGTGACGGTCGAGATAGTTGGCATGCTCTATATGTATGCTGTATACACGGGTTAATAAAAATATACTTTTTTTCCCGGGTGTATATATTTCTATAAACATAGCACGGAAATAATAAAGAAGAGGCATTTTTTTTCTGTTGTGTGAAGACATCATTGAGTATTAAAAAAAAAAGAAGTTACGGTCACCATGTATGTAGGTGTGATCAGACGCAGTATAAAATTACTAAATTTCAGTATAATTACCAAAATTATTGACACTCTATCATAACACCTTAATTTAAATCGTCAATATAGATATATAAATTTATAAGACGTATCTAATAGTTTGTCCTCAAAACCTGAGAGAAATATAGTCTTCGGTCTATTTGATTTGAGATAAATTAAATTATTATTTCTATTTATCTCATTGTGAGTAGTTTTTTAAAGTTTCATCCGAGATAACTAATTCATCTCATTATCGTTCATTTATCTTATTTTTATTACCCTTATTTTTAAGAATTATGAAGGAGAAGAAAAAAGTTTAAGTATTAGACCAAAAAATCATTCTATTTTCCTTAACCTTTACTTTGTAAGAGAAGATAAGAGTTATTTGATTTAATTTTTTAAAATTTATTTACCTAAATTTAAATAATATTTATCTCAATAAATTTAATTTAGATTAATATCATCCATAAAACATTTTAAAATATGCATAATAATTTACTTCTATTTTTTTTCTAAATTAATTTTTAATATTTTTTTTTCTTGATTCATCGTTGTACAGTCGAAGGATTAGTCTAGCTCTAAAGAGGAACTAGTCGGAATTAGCCTAACAGAGGAGGTGTCAGGTATGTCTAATTGTCTCCTGCTTTGACCGTCCTTCTTTGCCAGGTGTCATACACAACGTACATCACGACAGCATTATCTTTTTATCACGTGCCAGACATGACCTGCCGTCATTTAAATCTCAACTACCCTTACTTACACGGTGAAGGATGAAATATGTCTTATAACATCTATAATGAAAAAAAAAAGAAGCCTATTAATCTTAAATTTAAAAGAAAGAATTTTAACTATAAAAAAAATTTAAATTCGAGGTGCAGAAAGTATAAAAACCTATGAATATTCAATATATTTTTCAGATTGATTTTTATTATTAAAATTTATATGAGATAGTCATTATTAATTATATTATTTGTAAAGTTATATTTAAAAAAATTGGTTATATCAAATTATTAAATAATATTTATAAATTAATATAAAAAAATTAAATATTATAAAGTAAAAATAATTAATAAAAGTAATTGGTGCCATAAATTTAAACTAGTAAAATATAAAATATATAATTAAATTTAAAATAAATTAATAAAATTATAAGAGATAGAAAAAATAATAATTAAATTGGAACGTGTATGCTCTTTTCCTTTTACCCCAATCTAAGGAAATCAATCATTTATGGTGCGCGTCGTGCCAACACTGTGGCAGCATTGGGGGGCAATAATTCAGCTGATGGGTTTACTGCTTTACTTACTGGGGGTATCATCTGTGACAATAAAATGGAAACGGAATTAAACGCATAAATTTTAATCTTTACAAAATTATATATATGTCTGTGTGTAGTTAATTAACATGTTTAAACTTTTTTTATTTTTAAATATACTAACATATATTAATATATTAGAATATTCTCATAAATCGGTGATCATTAAATTATAAAAAGAACTTTAAATTTAAATTGAAACCTTCTTGACATTTTTAGATCTCCAAACTATTTTTGAAGTGTGGGACAACACCATAATGTCTTTTCCATGCTTCTTGAATTATCATTACAACTAAATTATTTATCAACTTTTTTTTATAACTGTGTGGAATTTATATCTGTGTACGGGACACAAATATTAGTACTATAAAGTTAAACAAACTAGATTCAGAATTAGTAAACTTGAAGAAATACTCATAAACAGGTGTTTATCATTTCACAACTCATTACAAATATCATGAGTTCAATTTTTATAAGATACACAGGTGATCTTTCAACACCTATCATTCATTTTTCTTGTTGTATGTTGTGAGAGAAAAATGAAAATCCAATAGCATTTCTCGTGTAATATCTGTTTTCTTTAACTAATTTTCTAAACTTATCAAACATAGTACATCATATTAGTACAATTTTTTATCATAACAATGTAAATATAAATTAATGATAATTATTATTATAAAAATATTAATTATGACATTCACAATGGTAATTTAGCAATAATAACTCATTTAAAGTTTCAATTCAACGGCAAAAATATGGTGCAAAGAACATACGTTTATAATGGCCAATAATAGGCTGAAATTAACTATAATAAATGATGAAAATATTACAAATATAGGGAGAAAAAAATTAATATAATGTCTATGATATTTAAAACCGAACTTTAACCATTAAAGTATAGTTTTAATTGATGGATTGCATAACAATTTTACTACGAAAAAAAGTTTTTACAAAAGCATAATATTAAGATAATTGAGTATTATCACTATATTTGACATGAGTATGATCTATTGTACCATTCTCATATGGATTGCAAGGTAAAGCATTTATAACTTTAAATAAGATAAACAAGAGAATGAGAAAAAATGTTCACATCTTAGATAACATCTTAGAAAAAATAGTATAGATAAGTACAATTCATAGGGTAGAAAGCTCCTAACCATCATTTTCAGCTGGTTCAATAGACATGTACAAATTGATCCTAAATCACATGACATTTCACTTTAAGTATTATTATCCTATTTGATTGTTGGGTATCTAGTTAATGTCATATAAATCTAGAACAATGTACAAGGTGAATAAAATACAACCAAAAGTAATTTAGGTCATTTTTCAAGATGAATGATCATAACGCCCCTATGAAACTCTAATTTCACCAGACGAGCATAGCCCCCTCAAGACTTGGTAAATCACCAAATATAGCAAAACATTCTAAATTATCATTATTCATAGCGTATCTAAAAATCAAATCCTGACTCTAACATCTCACACATATGATAACGATCATACCCCTAGGATTACTATTCCTTAATTCGTTTTCATTTTTTTCCCAAGCTCATGCTACTCCTAATTAACTTAAGTATTTCACATAGCATACTTAGTATATTTTAATATAATATCACTTTAGAAATGCCAAAATTTTATATTTAACCAAACTTTTCAAAATACCCTTATTTTACTAAATTGTCTCAAATCAACTTCTCACATTTTATACTATATCCACCCTACACTCTATCGCTTTATACATGAAATTAATTATAAAATCCTCCATGATTACCATGCCATATATGTTTGGGTTGAAATCAGGCATGATCAACACTTGAATGAAGTGAGGTGATGTTGATGGTGTGAATTTTTGGGTATACTTGGAGGATTTGGTTTGATTAACCAAGACAAAACAAATATTGGTCGGGTAAAGAGGATGTACATGTGGGGAAGAAGAACCATGGAGAAGAAGAAAAGAGAAAGAAAAGAGGAAAAATAAAAAAGGAAAAATATAATTGTAGGATTAAAGTTAGGATTGAAGGATTATAAAAGGTTAAGATAGTAATCATTAGGAATTAGGGTTAGGCTAAATTTAAGTATTAGACTGAATATATACTTTAGATTTAGCTTTGAATGAAATATGTCATTCTAGCTTCATATAGATAAATTAAGAAAGAAAAATGATTAATATATCTTTAAAAATTGTTAAATATTTAATAATAAGTGTTTGAGAATATAACAATTTAGATAAAAATATTTAAGAATGAAAGGTGATAAATTGAAAAATATAATTACTTTCTTCGTATAAAAACGAAAATTATCCTGTCACTAATTTTTTGTATAAAAAATATCATTTTAGAAAAGTCAAAATATATTTTTTATTATCTATACATTCAATACTTTATTATTTTTCAATAAAGAGTACATGTATAATATTAAGACTACTTTTATATATTTATTTTTATTATTTTAAATTAATAGAATAAATTTCTTTTTTATACAAATAAAGTAATATTTTATATTTAAATTGTAGAACGACATTTATTTTGAATTAAGAAGTTACTAAAGTAATATCTATTATATATATATCAGAAGTAGTATATGGAATCATAGTTGCTTATTCCAATAAATCTGACACAGTTGCTTACTAAATTAGGAACAAATCAAATTCTATAATTTTACCATCACTCTTTGCCTACAATAATTATCATGAAATACCAGGAAATATGCAGTTGTCTCGGTTTGCAAAGGGGGGCGATATGATAAGTTTGTCCATCGCACGTGACGTGATCAATAATTAGGTCATAGCACGTCAGGATGCACAGAGTGGGTGAGAGGCGTTGATTCGCATACCACAAGAGCATAACAAGACAGAGTATCACATTACATTTATACTCGTATGTATTTGTCCGTGTTTGCTCTTACAAGACAGACCGCGACACGCCAAATCAGGGATGTTGCATCAGTACATGGACGCTTGGGTTGATCGATGGAAAAGGACAGTTTCTATGGGTCCGATCAATTAAAAGGCTTTATTCTTGAGGACAGGACAGTGTAAATCAATACTACCAACTAACAATTTGCATGATTATTGAGTCCAGCCACTAGTTCGGTGTCGTTCCGGCCTAGTTCAAAAGGGCACTAAAAACAAATTTCTTCTGTCCAATTTTAGTAGAAATGTAATTTGACTTTAGACATTTCCATTTTTATTATAATGGATCCTCAGTCACTTAGTTTGAAGCTTTACAGCCTGAGATCAAAAAGCAGTTCCCCCCCCCCCCTCTTCTAATACATAACTAGTATTAATACTGCAAAAGCACACGGGTCAAGACATTCCAAACGAAGCTGAATCCAAACCTCTAGAATCACCTCATGTACCGCGTGTCTACTTTATATATACAGGGAGAGAGGATCTTTACCTTTTTGATCTCTATAGTAAGTGTTTATTTACTAGTGTTGTATATGTATAGATAGGAACCGAAAAATTACAAGAAAAAACAAGATTATTTTTTAAAGAAATAAAGTACACTTGTATTTATTTTGTATAAATGGGAGCGTAAAATGATTTTTTTTTTCCTGAAATAGAAACACCGAGTCGAATAAAACTTTAGAGCATCAATCCTCGTAATATTATTATTATGGGTGAGACTGATAAAATCAAAGAATTGTAATATCTGATAATCTTAAGTTCGAAATTCCATAGCATGACTCTCTTTGTAGAACATAAAATAATCGCACTAGTTAGTTGATATGTAAACGTATTATTTTGATATCATGATTAAAACGAACATGTATGTATATTAGTCTCCTCAAATCCTATTAAAGATGGGATTAATATGTTAAATATTATTTTTATCTTTATTATCTAAAACAATTTTAGATTAAAAAAATTACAAAGTATGACATGTACGTGAGTTTATCAGTTGGTGGTCTACCTTTTACACGGCAGGTTGTTAAGTAAGTTTTGTAACTTAATTTATTTTTAATCTAGGTTATTAAAAAAACTATAGTATTGAATTTTTTAGAATTTTCTCTACAAATAAGGGATAATATTGATATACTTCTAACTTTAAAAATTATTATGTAAAATATTGTTATATGTTTGACTATAGTTTTGGTTTAACTCAATGATGTTACCTTCATCTTTTAATATAGCTACCTCCAAGTTTCACAATTGTTGCCTTCATATTTTTTCCTAGTTGCCTCAAAGTTTTACTATTGGTGTCTTCATACTTTACCATATTTGTCTTTATATTTCACCACCACTTCCACCATCATTAATTTATATTTTGTCATAGCTAACTCAATGTTTCACCACAGTCTTTGTCATATTTTACCAATACTAGTTGTGATCTCTCTTAAAATGTTGGGTTATATTTTATTACTGTTAAGTTTATGCTTCACAGTGATTATCTTCATGTATTGCTATTGTTGTTTTTATATTTTTACCATAGTTGCTTCTATTTTTTATTATAGTTGATTCCTTATCTCACCATAATTGTTGTTATATATAACCAATGTTAGTTGTATTTTTTTTATAGAAAATTTACTTGTCATATTTCACTATAATTGGTATAATATTTCATCATTATGGTCTCATGTGTCACTCTAATTATCTATAAGTTTTATTACCATTTATCTTCATGTTTCATTAAAGCTGTATTCTTATTTCATTATAATTATAATTATTTTTCATCATATTAGTTGAGATTTTTATGAAAAAACAAACTTGTTATATTACACCAAAATTGCCTTTATATTTTACTGTTATTATATTATGATTTGTTACTATCTTGCACCATAATTTTTTTTTATTAAAAGTATATCAATATATATCTATTTTTTTAGAAAGAATATCTAAGAAGTATTATGATATATATTTTTCTTTTATACTTTTACTAATAGATATTTTAATTGTTTAAAAACAAAAGTAATGACAGCATGATGATATCAGCATGACACACACACACAAAACATTTATGGTGTATAATGTTATGCCGTATTAATTGGACGAGTTTATAAAACCTTTTCAGATCATTTATACACTATCGCCACTTTTTATCTCATTTCGTTTTTAAACAAACAATGTCACTGTGAAAATTTGGATAACTCTTCCCAAGTTAGGTAAAATGCTCCATGACGAAACTTACAGCTTTTTTCCAAGTTCATATTAAAATAAAAGATTTAAACGAAGAGATTTGAGAGATAAACATACACATGCAGATGGCATCCCTTATCCGCCACCACTAAAGTGATTTACCTGAATTACCCCTAGCAGAAATTGTGTCGGTACCAAAACAGGGAGGAGAAAGATTTGACTATTCCTACCAATTTTATTCAACATGACTGAAACCCTATTCATGTGTTCAGGGCTACGTTCAGCTTTAGTTGTACCACACTGTTACTCTGTCGTACATATGTTTTTATTTACTTTTTATTTTATTTTATTTATCTTAAATTATGATCATTAGAAAAGTAATATATCTTAAATAGAGAGATTTATTGATATATTTTTTTTGTTTGAAAAAAATATTATATGAAGCATTGTGATATGTTTTAATATAATTATAGTTATAATTTACCACTTTTGTTGTAATATTTTATAACAGATTTTACTATTATTATACTATTTTTATATAAAAAAATTTATGCTATCACTAAATTTTTGTGTGAAATAAAATTACTTTAGAAAATTTAAAACATATTTTTTATTTTTACTTTTATTTTATTATTATAAAATCTATATTAAATATTTTGATATTTTTCAATAAAGAGGATAAATATAATTTTAAAACTACTTTTATTAATTGCTTAAAAGGTCTGAATATTGATAGAATAGTTTTTTTTATACAAAGAGAGTGATATATTATTAGTATTATTATTATCGTGTCCATGTTTTATAATTTTATGTTTATGTTTTACTATTATTGTTTTTATTTTTTACCATAATTATTATCATATCTCAACGATGTTAGTTATTATTCTTCTATAAAAAATTATTATTTTCACCCTAATTATCATTATATTTCACCATTATTGTGTTATGTTTTACTACTATTATGATCTTGACTAGTAATTATTGCTTTTATATATCATCATAATTGTTTTAATACTAGTTATATTTTTCTGAAAAAAATTAATTTATTATGTTTCACTATAAATTTGTTTATGTTTGGCCAATCTTTGTTGTATTTTTCATTATTATATTTATGGTTAACCGCTATTATATACATATTTCATTGTGTTTATTGTTTTATTTTATCACTAATAGTTGTAATTTTCTCAAGAATACTAACTTATCATACCTCACCATTTTTTTCTTCATATGTTTACCATTGTTGATCTTATATTTTATTGTATTTGTCTTTATATCTCATTATAAATATCTATGCCATTGTTTAATAATGTTTACACTAATATTTCACTATCGGTGTACTTATGTTTCACCATAAATTTTTTTTTACAATAAAATTATATCAGTATGGATATTTATTTATATATAAAAATATCAGTAGTATTTTTAATAATTATTTAATTTTTATATATAATATTAGAGATAATCTACTTCTAAAATTTTAAACAAAATAATTTTTTTAACTTATTTACAAATATATCATCATATTGATTTTTCACAATATATAATGATTATGTCATAAGAATTAGTGTTGTTCATGTTATCTTTTGGTTGAATATGTGAACCGATTTTTAATCAAATTAAATAATCGATCCAGTCAATAAAAAATTAAATCGGTCAGATACTTGATTCGATAAATTATATATATATATATATATATATATATATATACTCTAAAAATGTTTATTTTTCATAACAATTTATTATATATGATCATTCATATGTGTGTGTGTACAATTTAAAAAAAAAAGTGTTTATTATAAGTAAATTTTATACTTTTAAGTTATTTTTTATTAAATTTTTAAATACTATCTGAAATTTAAAATTATTAATCTAATATAATATAATGTAAGACTTCGATCAAATAATTAGATTATATCGATTCAAATTGGATTGGTTTATTATATTTAAATTAAATAATCTTTTTTAAATATTTAAAACTTTTTTTGGATATTAATTTTTTTTATCAAACCGATTCTTGCACCTTGCAAATTTAACAGATCGGTGCCCAAACCCATCAATACATGGAAACATGATATTTATAATGGTCATATTTTTTATTTTTATAGAGAGCTTGTAAATATTAGTATAAAATATTATTATATATATATATATATATATATATATATATATATATATATATATATAATTACTATCATAAATACATTTCATTACTAATAGATTTAAAATATATATATATTTAAATTTGAAATATTTGCTATCAAAAAAATAGTTTTTAACTATCATACCCAGCCTTATTGGTACAGCCACATTTATCTTGTAAGTAGGATAAAGAAGATTAAAAGTATTGAAGAATAACGTTAAATGTATCGCGATTGGCTGAAGATTGAGCTACCGTATTTAATTGTGTATCTAACTATTATGGCTAATCAATCAACTTCCGAATGGCTATATGATGTTCTGGCATTGATCTATCTATGGTGATATGCTAAGATCATCAATGAACCATATTTATTCCCATCGTGATAATTTAATTACTTTAAAAACTATCAAAGCCTTCAATTTTAAACCATGCTAATTTTGAGCCCGTAAAACACAAAAGTTATATCGAGTGCATGATATGTGTCCTTTTGTTTTCCAATATAAACAACTTTTTAATTTTATAACCGTTATAATTTTATAAATATGCTCATATTTTTTTATATTTTTTAAAAATATAACAATTTTAATTTGGACTAATAAAAGTTATATCAAGATTCTTTTTAGATTATTCTCTATAAATAGAGAATTACATTACTATGTTTCAAATGTTCAAAAATATTATTTAATAAATATGTGATATTTTTTTCAACAACTTTTTAAATGAAAATTTTGTACAAAATTTTCAATAAGTATGTGGGAATTTTTCAACAAAAATATGATAATTTAGAACAATTATATGAATTTTTTTTTAGCTAGTATGGTGAATATTAACGCCATTGTTATATTGATTTTTCAATAGTAATATGACTATTTCGACAACTGTGGTAATGACTTTTTTTTTTTATAATTGTGGAATTGATAAATTTATTTATTTATGTTCCAGCAATCATTGTCTTAAATATTCATCAACATTGTACTAATTTTTCAATAGATATGTTACAAATTTTCAACAAGCGTGTGATGGTTTATCGATAAATATGTGATAATTTTTAAATAAGTATCTATAACACCCTTAAATTTACTATTAAAAATTTTATTTTAAGCATAATTGTATAATCAAAATATTTGGATGTTACCGCTATAATTGACATAAGTCTGGCTTACTCCACCATCCTTACGTCAATCACAAGGCAAAACGATTAGAAAATTTAAAACATGATTAGAAAGAGATGATATAACTTTTTATACATCAAATAAGTGTTTAGAGATTAACTCCGATTATAGTATCAGAATACAACAAAAAAGGAATTTTATGGAACTAAGAGCTTAAAAAGTTATCTAGGTAAAACTATTATCCAGATAACATGACTCTACGATTAAACCCTGATATGAATGGATCAATCCCAACATATATAGCATCAAAAGCTGTGAAATCATCAACTTAGTCCTCAACTCCTCATCGACCTGCACATAAACATATGCGTCGTCTACTATTTGGATTGAGCAACACCCATGAAACGGATGATCAATATGCTACGTACTGAGTAGGGTAACGGTACAGTCAAGTGGAGTTACACATAATACAATAATTTATACATGCACAAATAGAAGAAAGTGAGATAACTACTGATTTCAAGTCTTGCATTAGATATGCCATATTCCAATATTTTATTTACATTGAGTTTAGTGACCCCACTATTCTTAAACCTGTAGAACGGTTTGAAGGACCTCTCGGGGACAACACATCTGAGCCACTATTATTATCCAGTGGATTGGAGCCAAACCCTCTTAGAGAAAAATACTTCTGAGCTACTATTTATTAAACCGATGGAATGATCTGAAGCATCTTTCGGAGACAACACACCCGAGCCACTATTATTATTCGGTGAAACGGACTCAACACCTCGGTCCTAACTCATGTAGTCTTCCACTTTAAATGATTAGTATATTTCCATTTATACTTAACCCTTAATTATATTTTCATTCACATTAAGTATGGGGTCCCACTATTCTTAATCCGGTGGAACAGACTAGAGTACCTCTCTAGGACAACACACCCGAAGCACTATTATTATCTAGTGGAATGAAGCCATATAAACACTTTGGCCCGACTCAAGTGATCTTTCACTTTACATGATTAATATCTTATTCAGAGTTGATTGTATATTATTATGCCAAACTCAAGACATACAATTAAACACATAAGTATGACCACGTAATTATCCTCAAATGACCATAATACCCTCAGGGTAATCAAGATAATCGTATTCTCCCAAAGCCTTATAAAACCCAGAGCATATACATTTCCAATCATTATCTGAAGTTCATATCCTTAGTTTCCCATCGGTATCTTATATCCCATATTATACCTAAACATGTACTTACATAATTACATTATTCTCAATATTATCATTCCATAGCATTTCCATAATTAAATTATTCAATATAACATATTCAACACAAAGCATATACAAACAAAATACATAGAGCACATAAAACCCTAGCTATGACATGTATCCTTACCGACAAAGGACACCGGGCTCTATGCACGTAAATCCTATACTTCCTCCGAGATCACCGGAAAATAACCTATGAAAACAAGAAAAATATGATTAGGATTGAAGGTTAAAAATTAAGAGGTAGATTATGGCAGAGAAGGGTAAAAATGGAATTTACCGAAGTCGAACAGAAACTTAAATTGTATGGAAGTGCAGAAATATGTGTGGTGGAGCTATTATTAAATTTTGGTGGTGTTTGGATAATATTTGGGGTGAAAATAAGGTTGCACGGCTAAAATGGAAAAGTGCACGACCAGGCGGTGCAAGAGTTGCATGGCCATGCAGTAATAGTGCACAACAGGATGAAGGAAGAAAAGACGCATGGCTAAGCGGTGTAGGAATTGCACGGCTGTGTAGCACTAGCCGAGAGAAAAAAAGATGCACGACCAAATGATGCAAGTGTTGCATGGCTGTGTAGCAGGGTATTTGAAAGTTTGCATGGTCGTGCATAGGCCGTGCACTCTAAAACTCTACGATGAACAAAGGGAAAGAGAAGGAAAAATAGACGGTGGTCGTCGGCGATGGCGAAGGGGAAGGTCGAGGTGACCTTGTTGGTCAGTCCACCTGCCAAAGGGCAGATGGTGGTGGCTTGGGTGGTACTCGGTGGTGGATTGGGTGGTGCAGATGCTAAAAACAGGGAAGAAGGAGGAAGAAGAAGGGGAAAGATGAATGAAGAAGATGAGAAGGTTAGGGAGCCGATGGATGATAATAAAATGGAGGGTTGGAGGGGTATTCATACTAGTAGGTGGCGTGCTAAGGAGGAGAAAAAGGTAGAGAAGTGACAACGACGATGATGATGAAAATTCTTCCAAGAAGAAGAAGAAAGAAGAAAGAAAATGATAGGGGGGATGGTGATGGTTGAGATGGATGGGGGTCAGACAGAGGCACGAGGGGGTGATGATGGAGAAGAAAATGTGCACAGGAGGAAAAGGTAGGGAGAAGAAGGAAGAAGAAGAAAGAAGAGGGTGGTAGGCTGGCGGGGCTACAAAAAATAGGGCAGCAGTAGGGACAAGAGAAGAAGAAGAGGAAGAAGAAGGAGGATAGCAAGAGAGAGTGGTAGGGCTGGCAAGTGGAGGGTGTATGTGCAGAAGAAGCAAAACTTCTCACGCCAAAAAAAATTCGGTGCAGGGAAGAAGAGAAAAGAAAAGAAAAATAAAAAGAAAGATAATAGAGGAAAAGAAAAGGAAAAGGAGAGAAATATCAGGGAAATAAGATTAGATTAGAAATTTTAGGATTAGCCAAACAATTTAGATTAGTGAAAATTTTAGCCTGTTTCGGTTTACGAATATTCAGTTTATGCGAATCAAGGTTTTGGTTTTTAGTTAAAGTTTCGGGATTAAGAAATTTGGTTAAGGCTAACAATAAGATTTCTTGAGATTAGAGTCAAATTAAGGCTAATGATGCAGGATTAGGTTAAGCAAAATTTATGGGTATTACAGTATCTTAATGAAATTTCAATGTTGGTTTTACCAAAATTTCAACAATTATCTAATAATTTTTTTCAATAGCTTTGTGATAATTTTTTTAATAACTATGTAATATTTTTTTGTATAACAATATTGAAAGTTTATAGCAATACCATTTGTATTAGAACTTTAATTCAACAAGATAACATTTTACATAATAATTTTCTTACATAAAAAATATATCAATATAGATAACTATTCATAGGGGAAAAATCTCAAAATTATTTTGATATCATTATTTTTTAATTTACTTGAATTAGATGTAATTTTGATTTTAAAAAATAAATAAAGAAGTGCCCCGATTGCACAATGAACACCATGCAACCAGGTGAATAATATAAGCATTGCAAGGAGCTTGTCTTGCTTAGCATTAAGTGAAGAGTATACAACAATACTTATCCATTGTTAAATTCTCTTATAGATAAATACACACAAATTGACACTATAATTAATAAAAATATATTTAAAGAATCACAAAAATAGCTAGTATCAATAGAAATATAAGTCATACACAACATGTATTATATCAACACATATTAATAATTGTGGTAGTATTATGTCATATTTAACCCTTGTTAATTAAAAAAAATGTATTAGATAATTTTATTTTAAATTTGCAATGAATCAAATTTGGTGTATATATATAGAGAGAGAATATATAGTAAGAATAGTTAATTTCACTAAATAATTATAGTTGTTTCATTAAACAATTAAGTTTGTTTCATAAAAATATTATTGTAGTCTCATCAAACAAGTAGAGCATTTTTGTGAAACAAATATAGTAGCTTTATAATAATAAAAAAATGAGAGTAGTTTCATGAAACAATTAGTGTAGTTTCATGATATAGTTATACTTTCACGAAACAACTCTAAACCATAAGCCCAACCCCTAAACCCATAACCATAAAATCCCAACCCATAAACTCTAACCCTAAACCATAAACTTTATACCCCAAACACTAAACTCAAAACTCGAAGCCTAAAACCGTATGCTCTAACCTTAACCTATAAACCTGAAATCATAAACCATAAACTTTAACCCTTAAACCCCTAAACCCAAACCTTAAACCTCAAACCCTAAACACTAAGCCCTTAGCCCCTAACTAAAACCATAAAATTAAGCTCGAAACCCTAACCCTAACTATATTTAAATCTAAAATGAGAAAAATACGAATTAAGAGATAAATGTTTGGGGTTTATTTCAATATAGGAACAAATATTTTTAAATTTTCAAATAAGGAATAAACATTTTAAAGTTTTCTCCATTTAAGGAACTTCTGGAATTTGAGTTGCCAGAGTTAACTGGATTTCAATAAAAAAATATTCATATACCATACTCTACAACACAACATGTATAATACATTTACATAATATATATGTACTAACTTATCATTAGTTTAAAATTTAAAACATTTAATCTAACATCGATAAAACAAAATTAAAAGACAATATCAACCAAACCTAGAATTGAAGAAGGCCAAATTAAAATTAAAAGGACCAAAACATATATTAAAACAAAATTAAATTAACACTAAACATTTAAATAAACAAATATGGTTCAAAAGGAAAAAAGTAAAAAGGGTTGCTTGAGTTCATCTTCTTGACCTTCTTCTTCTACTTATTCTTCTCCTCTTTATCCTCTTCTTATCTTTGTTAGGTCCACCACAGATATCACATCAAAAATAGAAAAATAAAAGAATGAGAGATAAGGATTCTAGATCTAAGACAACAACCCCAAACTAGATATGAGCTTCAGGGCAAAGAATGACCCAAACTCCACCACCATATTTAGAACATCGAGGGTCACCACAAATCTAGATGAGTGAGCAAAGCTTCTAGTTCTTGGTAGTATCGACGATGGCATTCCTACTCGAATTAATCTATGGATTTCCATGGTGCAGTCTTGATTTGTGAATTTTATAAGGAGAAAGAAGTGGAAAAAGATGAGCCACATCAAAACAAAAAATTTCACCCAACACAATCGACTTCCACCATAAGTCGAGTGTCAAAAATCAACTTCCACCACCAATCTATTAGATATTTGTATACCGAAATAATTTCTAGGTCACACATATTTGGGTACATACAATAATCTCCAAGGCGATACTTCACTTTCAATATTTGAGCCAAGTAACTCAAGTAAGATAAGTGGAATATTAAGGCAATGATTAATTATAGTAGACATACAAATAGGAAGAAGGAGGACAAACAAATAATAGGAAAGAAATTGATGGACTATCACTGAAATACCCCAAAATCCCTAATTTAGAAAATCATGGCCAAATAGGAGATTATTAGGGAATTTATTAAAATAAACTACTTTTAGTGAGATAAAAAGGAATTAATAGGATAAATCAAGAAGGAAATTATAAGAGTGTAAATAGGGGAGATTATGGTATTTAAGTTAATTAAGGTTTTCACTTTTGAAATTTATTAAGTACCTTAAATTATATAAAATGGGGAGGATAAAATAGTTTCAAATTAATATAAAATTTATGAATAATTTAATTAGAGGAAAATTTAGGGGTTTTGTTAATTAAAATAAATTTAGGAAGATTTTTCCTTAAATCCCAAAATTTACCTAAAAATAGAAATTAATTACTGTTTTGATAATTATATTAAATACCCTAAATTACCCAAATGATATTAATTAAACCAACCCCAAATTTTCCCTCTTTTTCCTTTTTCCTTTTTCCTTTTTCCTCCCTCCTTTTTCCTTTTTCTTCCTTCCCCTTCTCTCCCTTATTTTCCCCCGACCTGGGCCGGCCTGCTGGCCCAAACCCCTCCCCTTTTCCTTCTTCTCGCCGCGGCCCAGCGAGCCCGGCCGTCCGTGAGCCAAAACGCGGCGTTTCGACACTGAAGTCGCTGAAACGCCGCGTCGCGATACAAAGGAAATTTCGACCGTTGCCTGACGACGCGAGCGCTGCGTTTTCGCCAAATCCCGGCCAAAACGCAGCGTTTCATTTAAAGGGAAAAGAAACCGCACGGTCCGGCCGGTTTCCTCCCTCTCCTTTCTTCCCCTGGACCGCCGGTCCAACCCCTCCCCTTCTTCTTCTTCCTCGCGACGCCGTTTCTCCCCGCCTGCAACTCGACCTCGCCGGAAAACGCAGCGGCGAGCGTCCCGTCCCTTCTCCGTCCTTCTCTCCTGTCTTTTCGTCCCTGATTTGACCTTACCTTGAGATGTGACCAATCGGGCAGCGTTTTCCCCGCACGCAAGCCCTGTCGTCCTCTCCGGCGGGTCACGATCTGCAAATTGCAGACCTACTCCGGTCAGCCTCGCCGGACACGCCTCCACCTACCCTCTGACTCTCCCTCGCCTCCTTGTCGTTTTCCCGTTCCAAATCCTCTATAAATAGCCCCGGAAATGGCCTGAATCGGGTTCGATTTTTTGGAACCCAGAAATCCAAACCGTCGCGCCGCCCCACTTTCAGCCGCTGTTTCCTCCGCCCTCGGCCACCGTTGCCGCCTGCCCTTACCACCAAAATCCTCCCTGCACCGCCCTCTACGCAACCAACCTCCTTAGCCTCCCTGCCTTGCCCCGCACGCGCCGCCTTGGCCGTGCGAAAATCCCTCCCCGAAATCGACCCCTCCAGCCTGGCGCCACCTTCGCGCCGCCACCGCCAGCCGCGCCGCCGCTTGCAGCGCCACCACCACCCTCCAAAATGACCAGCAGCTCCTGCCCTACCACCCCGCACCTCCCTTTCCCTTTGGTTTTCCCTTCCCTAGCCTCCACCACCATCTTTCCCTCTTCCTTTCCTCCACCGCCGCCGCCGCCGCCACCACCACCCCAGTCAGGTTGTCAACCCCCCCTGAACCCTAAGTCCTAGAAAATAAAATAAATAAATAAATAAGATAAGTAAATAATAATAAGGGTTAAATAAATAAATAAAAGGTGATTAGTGGGATTAATATTATTAACTAATATTATGAGTATTATTATTATTAATATTAACACTATCATTATTATTACTAATACCATTATTACTACTAATACTACCACCCATTCAATTATCATTATTATTATATTATTGTTATTATTATTATCGTTATTATTATTATTATCGTTATCATTATTATATTAATGCTATCATTATTATTACTATTATTGATATTATTATTATCACTATTATTATTATCATATTATTATTATTATTATTTTTATCCTTATTATTATTACTATTATTATTGCTATTATTATTATTGATATTATTATTGTTACTATCTTTATTATTATTATTATTATTGTTGTTATTATTGTTATTATTATTATTATTATCCTTATTATTATTATTATCAAGTGTTATTATTACTAACGTTACCATTAGGGTTAGTATTATTATCGTTATTAATATTAATATTATGATGGTTATTACTATTAATAGTATTACTAGTATGATTATTATTATTACTAATATAATTGTTATTATTAATATTATTATTGTTATTTTTACTATTGTTATTGTTAGTACTATTATTTTTATTAGTGTTATTATTGATATTATTATTATTATTGCTATTATACTTAGGGTTGTGTTATTGTTATTAATATTACAATTATTATTATCATGGTCATTATTTTACTATTAGTATAAGTATTATTATTAATATTGTTATTGTTATTTTACTATTGTTATTGTTATTATTAGTATTATTGTTATTATTATCATTATTGCTATTACCATTACTATTATTATTAGTAGAAGTATTGTGGTTAATATCATTATTATTATTATTGTCTTTACTATTCTATTTTCAACGTTATTATGGCCATTGTTATTAGTATTATTATTACTATTATTATTATTATTATTATTATTATTATCATTACCATTATTACCCATATTACTATTATTATTGTAATATTATTATTATTTTCATTATTATCATTAGTATGGTTATTATTATTATCATTATTATTATTCTTATCATTGCTTTATCGTTATTGTGTTTATCGCATCTATTATTTTATCGATTATTACTCTTATTCTTATTATCCTTATTAATATTATTTTTATAATCGTTGATGTTATTACTAATATTTTCATTGTATTTATTATTATTATTATTTGTATTATTATTGTCTTCATTCCTATCATTATTATTATTATCACTATTATTATTATTAACATTATCATTGATTTTGTCACCTAAGCGACTATGGTTGTACAAATACTCTATTATTATTATTATTATTATTATCGATAATGCACTATTACTGATGCTAATATGATTTCAATTATTACCATTATTATCATTATTACCATTATAGCTATTATTATTTTTATTAGGAGCACTATTATTATAAATAGTATTCTTATTATGGTAGGTATTATTGGTAATTATTATTAATGTTGTGAAAACCCTCACCTTAGTATTTGATTTCTAAAATCTACTTAATTAGTGGTAATCCGTTTAAGTTATCGTAAGAGTAGTAATAACCTACCATTTAATTATAAACCCCATTATTAATAGTAGCCTTGGTATTAGGCCATGATAGGGGTAAGATAGGAATTTCGATAATTCTGGAAGAGGGAGATTAACCCTAAATAATTCCCTCTTATAGGTAACCGGGTCAAACCCCAGGAGGTGTAGGAGCGTGCTCCAAGCCCGGCGCCGATTTAGGTAAGGACGTAACTAAGGCCACTTGTGTGCTCTGCATGTTTTAGGTGCCTTATATGCTTTGTATGGTTGTATGCTATAACCTGTATTCTATGTGTCTATTGTGAAGCGCAGCCTGGATCCGAGGTACGTCCCTGTAATACCCCATATTTTTAAAATCCAGATTTATTAAGCTTAATGATTTTATTAGCGTAATTTGATGTAAATAATTAATTATTCTAATTTCGTTTCGTTTTACAGATTTGTCGATGATTTTGAATTCATAATTGAATGTAATTAATCATTGTCGTTGCGAACCATTCTAGACAAATTCGTTCACGACAGTGATTTTATTATATTCTTATGATTTCGATCTTCGGTTAAAAATATATATTCCCGTTCTTTCTCGTATTTTGGGTTTTAATATTTTTAATTCGTCTGCGATTATATCTTCGTCAGGTGATTACGACCTTGTTTTGGAGTTATATTTCGTTAACGAAATATATTAATTAAATTATAGAATTTCTATTTAAATAGTTAAATTTATTTTAATGATTTTATCCGTAGAAAATATTTCCAACTTTAAATTTATTCGTTTTCGAAAATTGTTAATATCTTCGAGAAGTTTTAAATTAAAAGATTTCGGAGTTTATTGATGAATTTCTTTCCGGAATTAATTTTCTTCCATTTTACGATTTTTGGTTTACGGAAAACCGATTTCGGAAATTATTTGAATTAGTCTCGGTTTATTAGAATTTAATTTAAATATTTACTTTTATGATTTTAAATATTATTTTGAGGTCTTATAATGTATTTCCGTAAATAATATAAATTTTTACGTACGTTGGTAAGTTTTTCCGAAAATATTTCCGAAATTCTTTATGTAGCTTTTATATCGATTTTAAGCCTTCGGAACCTTACGAAATAATTTTCATTTAATGAATTTTAGATAAAATTCCCCAATAATAGTTTTTAAATTTTTAGTAGTTTATTTTATATGTGTATTTGAAAAAAAAAAAAAAACCCGGCAGCCCTACCCGATCGGGACCCCGACCCCCATCCCTTCTTTTTTTCTTTCTCTCTTCTCTTTCCCTGCACCTGCCCCCCGACTCCCCTGCCCTTCTGCTCTCGCAACCCAGCCCAAGACCCCAGCCTCCCTCACCACCTCTTCTCCTCAGCTCCCCCAGCTCCTCCTCGCCAACCACCGTCGGCCACAACGGGCGACCGACCAACGCAGCACAACAGCTGCGCAGGAGCAGCAGCGACTGAAGCCGAGCCACCACAGCAGCTGCGCGCAGGAGAAGCAACCGCAGGCAGCACTGCCACCGTCCGGTCACCGTCGACGCCTGCTGACCACCGGCGAGCCACCCCTGACCCCGGAGGAAGCTTCCCCAGCCTTCCTTTGCCCGATTTATCGGTTTTTGTTCGGTATAAATTCCCGAAAAACCCTAACCCTTGTTTTGGTTAATTGGGTGTGAATTAGCTTATGAAAAGCTAAATTGATTGTTGTATTATGTATATATGTGCTATAAGATTGATTTGGGTATATTAATTGTGTGGTTGTGTTGGAATTTTGGAAAAATCGCATTTTTAGCCGGGTTATGCCCAAATTTTTCGGATCCGCCCGTTTTTGCGATTTCGGACAAATTGATTATATAATATGTTTTTAAATGTATCTAATTTCATGTCGGAACCGTCAATTTGAGAAATTTATGCAGAATTTATCGGAATTTGAATTCTAGGTCAAATTTTGGGTGTAATGAAATTGGGTCGTATAATTGAGCCGTTTCGCTCAATTGATTTTACAATATTGTTTAAAATGTATTTAATTTTATATTGGAAGTGTTGATTTGGGAAAATTGTACGTAATTGATCGGAATTGGATTTTTAGGTCAAAACTCCCGCGGGTTTAAATTGAATTATGTAATCAGGTTATTTTATTCAATTGACTATATAAATTACATTATGATATGTTTAATTACATTTTCGAACCGTCAATTGATATGTTTTGGCAAGAATTGATCGGATTTGCGTTCCGGGCTCAAAAACCCTAATTGTGCTAAATTGAATATTTCTATTATCGGTTTTGATCAATTGATTATTTGATATGTTATAAAATGTGTTTAATTGCATTTCTAAACATTCAATTTGATCAAACTTATAGAATTTTACCGAATCGTATTTTCGGGTCCAAAACCCTAGATTTTAAGTGAGATTATGAAATTGGTTATTTGTATAGTTGTTTCGCTAAAATTAAATTTATAAAAGTAGTGGAAATGTCCCAAGTGCTATTGTATTAATCCGTTTTGATTTAGTTTTAACCTTAAATCTTAATAAAGCTATGCTTTTAAGTTTTAAGTTTTGGACACGTTTTCTAAGAAAGATCATTTGTGTCGTTTGTGTTTATTTAACTAGAATATATGGATTATTGATTGATAGGATAGTTCCTAATTTAGTTTTGATTTCTATCGGATCTAGGAAAGCTTTCTCGTGGACCCACGAACTAGGGATTCCTCTCCCTCTTATTTCGCTTAGCTAGCTTCGGATCCAGGTAAGTCTCTACTTACCTCTACTTGTGGTTGTTTAGTAAGGACGTAACTAAGGCCACTTGTGTGCTCTGCATGTTTTAAGTGCCTTATATGCTTTGTATGGTTGTATGCTATAACCTGTATATTATGTGTATATTTGTGAAGCGCAACATGGATCCGAGGTACGTCCCCGTACCCTTGTCTTCGTGTACTAATATGTTGGGGTACAAGTGTGATGTGGTGTGATGTGACGTGACCCCTACGACATGTAGGTTGGGTGATGTGAGGGAGTGTGGGGAAGTGAGGGGACTTGAAAAAGAAAAATAAGAGGTTAGAATGACCAAAGGGGAGTATGTTGGCTAAACAAGGTAAGGACGACCTAAGGAATTCACCAATTGTGAGATAATGAGGAGAAGGTGGAATTAAGTAAACAAAAAGGTGGGTATAAATTAAGGTTGCATGGGGAAGTCTGTTGCTTGGAGATATGATGGGTAGTATTGGAGTTTATGTAATGGTTTTAATGAGTATTTGGTGGTATTAGTGACCTATGGTGGTATTAGGGTTTGTAAGGTGGCATTAGGGTTTATATAGTTGTTTTAATAATTACTGGGTGGTATTAATGACTTATGGTGGTATTAGGGTTTGTAAGATGGTATTGTGGTTTATATAGTGGTTTTAATGATTTCTTGATGGTATTAATGATTTATTGTGGTATTAGGGCTTGCAAAATGGTATTGTGGTTTATATAGTGGTTTTAATGATTTCTTGGTGGTATTAATGACTTATTGTGGTATTAGGGTTTGGAAGATGGTATTGTGGTTTATATAGTGGTTTTAATGATTTCTTGGTGGTATTAATGACTTATTGTGGTATTAGGGTTTGGAAGATGGTATTGTGGTTTACATAGTGGTTTTAATGATTCCTTGGTGGTATTAATGACTTATGATGGTATTAGGGTTTGCAAGATGGTATTGTGGTTTATATAGTAGTATTTATGATGTCTTGGTGGTATTAATGACTGATGGTGTCATTAGGGTTTCCGTGATGGTATTATGGTGGTTACGGTTAAAGAAGGTTAAGAGTGGTTAACCAGGGCTTGGTGTGGACAATCATGGTTCGTAAGGCTGTTTAGAGTTGTTTGGTGTTACTATGTGTACTATTGAGTAAAGTATAGTTATGAATGTGGACTTTTACCGTATGTGATGTGTAATGAATGTAGTGAATGATTTATGCATGTCAAGGACATGATGTGATTCAATAAGATACGAATAAGACATTAATTACGTAAAGTGAAAGACTGATGAGCCCGACCCAGTCCGTTCCACCGGTTAGAATAGTGGCCAGAGGCGTTCTGCCCTGGGTGTGTATTTCCGGTCCACCGGCTATAATAGTGGCCAGAGGCGTTTTGCCCTGGGTGTGTATTTCCGGTCCACCGGCTATAATAGTGGGGGATTCGGGCTCGACAGACCCAAACGAATAAGTTAATCCACAAGGAAAATACTAAATACTTACAGTGGAACACCATGTGAGTCGGGGCCAGTCCGGTCCACCGGTTAGAATAGTGGCCAGAGGCGTTCTGCCCTGGGTGTTTATTTCCGGTCCACCGGCTATAATAGTGGTCAGAGGCGTTCTGCCCTGTGTGTTTATTTCTGGTCCACCGGCTATAATAGTGGGGCTCCCGCGCTCACATGGTCTAATAAAGAATGTGTTGAATGAATCTGAATGAAGTAATCCACGGGAAAATATTAAGTACTTACAACGAAACACCATGTAAGTTCGGGGCCAGTCCGGTCTACCGGTTAGAATAGTGGCCAGAGGCGTTCTGCCCTGGGTGTTGATTCCGGTCCACCGGCTATAATAGTGGTCAGAGGCGTTCTGCCCTGAGTGTTGATTTCCGGTCCACCGGCTATAATAGTGGGGTCCCCGCGCTTACATGGATCATTATAGAATATGTGTGGAATGAATATACTATTAATGAGAATAAAGACTAAGTCTAATTGGACCATAGCCAACTTTTATTATATGTATTACCACATGCTGTTTACGTGCATATTGAGTCACTTGTTATTTCGGTTATACTATGCTTATATGTTAAATGGGATGTTGCATATGTGTTATATGTTACTATGAGTGTATGACAAGAGTCATGCTGTGGGTTGTGAGTATGACCGATATTGTATTATAATTTAATATGTACTTGATGTTACAGTTTACGTCTCTCCCATAAGATAGGGTAGTGAGACTTACTCAGTACTGGACCCGTACTGATACTACACTGGTTGAATGGGTCCTGTGATGATCCACCGATGGTGGGGAGCAGACCTCTTGTGCAGGTTAAGATCGGATACTGGTTTGGGGTGGAAGGCTTGACCTGAGTGAGTAGGCGATCCGGATATTTATCCTTCGAGATTTATTTTGTTTAATTGTATTCACCTTTGGAAGTTGCAAGTATTGTTCTCAGATTTCTAAGGGTTTTGTAATTGACTTTAAATTTCTCGTATTCTGATAAGTGTTTACAATTCAGATTTAATTGTTTGACAGGTTTTAGCCTTGCATCTAACATGAGATAGATGGTTGACATTATCTTGTGTTAGATGTGGCGGTAACATTTCCCAAATTCGTTCCTAACTTCCGCTTTAATCTTTCAAAAAAAAATTTTTTTTCAGGAGTGAAATTTGGGGGTGTTACAGTCCCCGTATCCTAGTCTTCGTGTACTAATATGCTGTGATGTAGTGTGATGTGTTGTGATGTAGTGTGATGTGATGTGACCTCTACGTCATGTAGGGTGGGTTATGTGAGTGAGTGTGGTGAAGTGGGAGATTTGAAAAATAAAAATAAGAGGTTAGAATGACCAAAGGGGAGTATGTTGGCTAAACAAGGTATGGACGACCTAAGTAGTTCACCATTTGGGAAACAATGAGGGGAAGTGGAATTAAGTAAACAAAAAGGTGGGTACAAATTAAGGTTGCGTGAGGAAGTCTGTTGCTTGGCGATATGATGGGTAGTATTGGAGTTTATATATAGTGGTTTTAATGTTTTCTTGGTGGTATTAACGACTTATTGTGGTAGTAGGGTTGTAAGATGGTATTGTGGTTTAGATAATGGTTTTAATGATTTCTTGATGGTATTAGTGACTTATTGTGGTATTAGGGTTTGCAAAATGGTATTGTGGCTTATATAGTGGTTTAATGAATTCTTGGTGGTATTAATGACTCATTGTGGCATTAGGGTTTGGAAGATGGTATTGTGGTTTATATAGTTGTTTTGATAATTACTTGGTGGTATTAAACACTTATGGTGGTATTAGGGTTTGAAAGGAGGTGTTAGGGTTTATATAGTTGTATTAATGATTACTTGGTGGTATTCATGGCTTATGGTGGTATTAGGGTTGCAAGGTGGTATTGGGGTTTATAGAGTGGTATTTATGACTTCCTAGTGGTATTAATGATTATGGTGGTATTAGGGTCCTCATGATGGAATTAGGGTTGTTACGATTAAGGAAGGTTAAGAGTGGTTAACCACGGCTCGGTGAGGACAATCATGGTTCGGGTGACTGTTTAGAGTTGTTTGGTGTATTATGTGTACTATTGAGAAAAGTATAGTTGTGCATGTGGAATTTTACCGTGTGTTATTATGTGTAAGAATGTAATGAATGATTTATGCATGTCAAGGACCTGATATGATTCAATAAGATACGAATAAGACATTAATTACGTAAAGTGAAAGACTGATGAGCCCGACCCAGTCCGTTCCACCGGTTAGAATAGTGGCCAGAGGCGTTTTGCCCTGGGTGTTGATTTCCGGTCCACCGGCTATAATAGTGGCCAGAGGCGTTCTGCCCTGGGTGTGTATTTCCGGTCCACCGGCTATAATAGTGGGGGATTCGGGCTCGACAGACTCAAACGAATAAGTTAACCCACGGGAAAGATACTAATCACTTACAGTGGAACACCATGTAAGTGCGGGGCCAGTCCGTTCCACCGGTTAGAATAGTGGCCAGAGGCGTTTGCCCTGGGTGTTGTTTTCCGGTCCACCGGCTATAATAGTGGCCAGAGGCTTTGAGCCCTGGGTGTTGATTTTCGGTCCACCGGCTATAATAGTGGGGTCCCCGTGCTTACAAGGTTAAATGAAGAATGTGTGAAAAGAGATTATTCTCATAATAAGAAATAACGGACATTGTATGAGCATGATTCAGCTTTCCGCTTACTTATCCTGATGTATGGCTGACGTATTGAGCATGTATCTTGTGTATTATTGCATGTTGCTGTTATGATCGTGTGTGATTGTATGCTTGGCCTTAGCGCCTACGCCTTACTCAGTACTGGACCCGTACTGATACTGCCTTGATTGACCGGGTCCTGTGATGATCCACCGATGGTGGGGAGCAGACCTTTGATGCAGGTCTTGATTAGTTACTAAGTTGGGGTGGAAGGCTGGATGTGAGTGAGTAAGTGGTCCGGATAATTACCTTCGAAAATCGCGTGATTTAATCGTATTTGTCTTTAGAGGATACAAATGTCGTATTTAACTTTTCAAGGGTTCTATCGTATCTTGCTATTCCGCTATTTTAAGTATTCTGAGATATGGACCTTTTAAATTGTATTTCGGAATGCAACTTCTTACCTTCGCACTCTGATTTGTAGAATTCGTGTTTTATGAATGATTCGTTTCTAGTTTTATTCTTTATAGCCTTAGCACTTAGTATCGGTCGGTAGTCATGGATCGATCTGGTACTAAGTGTGGCGGTAATGCCCCCGAATTTACGGTTTTAATTTTCTTGCTTCCGCTAAAACTTTGATTTAAACGAAATTTTTCAGTAGTAAATTTGGGGGTGTTACAATCACAATGAAGATGAAGGAAAATATTTTTTTTTATTAAATGTATAATTATAGTTGGATTGAAAATAATCAACATAATAAAAAGGGAATGACTAATTTGTTTCTTCATTTTTTTATGAAAAAAATGTGTGGTTAGTTTAGCTTTAATAAATAATAGTTGTATACCTTATATATTAACTAATATAAAATGCAAGGCATGATTAAAGTACATAAATTGTACACACATGTTACAGTACACATGATTTAAAATACATAAATAATATTATTTTATTCAATTTTAGTGAGTCACCCGCCAGGAAATCCTTGAGTGGAAACAACTTTAAAATGTTTATCCCTTATTTGAAAAATAAAAAGTGTTTGTTCCTAAATTGAAACAAACGTCAAATTTTTCTTCTTAAATTCAGATGTTTCTCAACCCTAAAACATAAATCTATATATCAAAACCTTAAACCCTCAATCCTAAAATAAAAACTCTCAAAAACTTAAAATAAATAGAATAATCAATAAACCTTGACCCTAAACCTAAAATAGGGAAAAAACTAAAATAACATAAAAATATATTTGAATAAGTAAAATAAATGGGTTAAATACTAAACCTTAAACCCTGTACAGATCTAAAATTCTAAATGACATATATTAAAAAAAATAAAAACTAAAATTTAAACCTTAAACAAATCTAGAATACTTAAACTAGATGTCAGAAAACTTAAATAAATTTAATAAGAAAAAGAAAAAATATAATAAAAGAGATTTAAAAAATAAAAATTTAATAAACCTTAAACAAACAAAATAAGGAAACAATCTAGAAGACTAAAGTAAAATGTAATAAAATAACCACACAAATGAAAAAAAAAAAAACAAGATAGATGAGAAGCTTGAAACCACGTCTATCTACATATGGCAATGGGTTGGGTTTAGATAGACTCAAAACTAAAACTATTTATATTACCTAGATCCAAACCTCACCAAGGATCCTTGGGTCTCAAATATCAAATGTTTAGATTCAGACCCATCGAGTCTAGTGGATAAATGGGTCATAAACGAGTTCTAAATGGGTTTGTTATTTTTTTTTGTATTAATAATCTAGGTAAATATAGATATATTTACATTTTATATAGCTTAATATGTATTTTTTGTTTAAAAAAATTTTCTGAGTTAAAAAATATATATTTTGAAAAAGTTACTTTAACTTTTTAAATAGTATTTTAATGCTTTTAGAAGAAAAAAATTATGCATATTGTTTATAAATAAATACACAAAAATAAAATTAAAATATGAGTAAGGAACTCCAACAAGATTACAACAAAGATGACAGATACAATATTATTGTGTATTTATACATTCGTATATATACTCATACATACATAAATACTAAATAAGCTTAGCAGGTATGGTATCTATCAGGTCTATATCCAAAACTATTGGATCTAAATCCATATCTATTTAGAGATATATAGACCTAAGTCCAATCCATATCTACCTTATTTAAAAATTATGAATCCAGACAACCTAAAAATAAAACTAGTCTAGCAGATTTGTAATGGGTTCAGTATAGTGACAATAGTGGTGAAATATGAAAAAATTATGGACACAATTATAGTGAAATATAAGACAATAGAAGAGAAATATGACAATAATTAAGGTGAAATATGACAAAATAGTTTTTAAAGAGAAATATAACAATAATTATGATTAACACATTAAGACAATGACAGTAAAATATGGATATGATTATTGTGAAACATAAGAAAATAATGGAGAAATATGATGATAATTATGGTGAAAAATGACAAGTTAGTTTTCTAAAAAAATCGCAAGTAATATTAGTAAAATTTAACAGTAATTATGGTGAAACATAGAAACAATAATAAATAAGGAGGCAACGATGGATGGTGAAATATGAAGGCAGCAATGAGGGAATATGGATGCAACTATAGCGAAGCAAGAAGGCAAAAATGGTAAAAACATAAATATAGCAATAGTAAAATAAAACATGATAACAATGAGCTATGAAAACAATTAAGATGAAGCACGATAACTTAGTGTTTTCATAAAAATCACAAATAACATTAATGAAATATGATAATAATTATGGTTACAACTATGGTGAAATACAAGTAAAAAAGTGGTGAATATAAATATAATAATGATGAAATCATCGCCATAGAAAAACACATAAGTGGCGCTTTGAAAAGCAGTATATGTGACGGTTTGTAACTGCCACCTAATCTATCATCGTATATAATATGCACGGTGATTATAAAAACCTCTGTATAATTTTTTTAATTTATCTCTAAAATTATTGGTACCATGATATATACAACAATTTAGATGCAAACAGTGTCTTATAATATAAATATATATGGCAGTTATCTGCTAAAAATCGTCGTGTCCTATAACAAACTCCCATAATTCTGAGAGGGGGAATATATGACCGTTTTGGCTAATAATTGCCATGTATTATACATATAAACGACTATTATTAGCTGTCACTATTGTTTATTCCCTCTTTCAGAGTGCTTGGAGTCTTTTATGGGGTATACACATTGATTTTTGGCTAACAACCATCGTGTATTCTAGTAACAGACTGCTAGAATATCGAGAGAGGGAGTACATAGCGGTTTAGGCTAATAACCACCACGTATATGCACAATATACAATGGTTATTAGCCAAACTAGTCGTATATCCCCCCTCTCAGAGTGTTGGGAGTCTGTTACATACATACATGGTGGTTTTTGGCTAATAACCACAATGTATTTGTTTTTATAGAGCACACATGATCCTTAACATATCACATTTCAACCTAAAAAAACTACAAATGTTTCCAATACGCTTTCACCAGCATCAGCACTTGCCACATCCAAAAACAAGCAACCATAATTCATACGGTTCACATTAAAATATAAGATTTTATACTTTCATTGCATAACTTGCATATAAAATTTTATACAACATTTTCTTTTCATTCACATTTACACTCTAGGTATAATAAATTAAAGGATCATGTATGATCCTACAAATAATCATCATAAAAACTTGTAATAAGATCTAACCACCCTTTCCTAACTTCATTAATATTTTTATTACCATGTTTACAAAACTCAAAAGGTTGAAAGACATATAAAAGATGGAAATTACTATGTTATCATTAATGAATATATCTAATCATAATTAATATGAGCTAAACAAAGAAAATACGTACTTCTCCTTGTATTGTCCCATGTTTGCAAATGATTTTCTTCATGAATATCATGATTTAGTATCCAAAACCTGCATAATTTAGTTATTGTAGACACTAAAAAATAAAATATAAATTATATTATCTTATTAGTTTCTCATAATAAATACTTAAAATTAAATGATAATGATTCTTAGATGACATAAAACTATAAACCATAATTATTTTCCAAAACATACGAGGTGATGGTGTCCTTCCCTTATTTTTTAGCCCAAAACAAGTCTTGAATGACCTAATTGAAATAGGTAGTCATGTATTAAAATTGTATGTGTGTGCGCGTGTGTGTATAATTCTAGTTAATATAATTATATAAATAAATATTTACCATTCAACATGCAATTTTGGATAAAAATGAGGATTTTCATCAATTAGATACATACAATATGTAGTCCCTAAAGATGGCTTCAATATCACTAGTATCTAATGCATGCCAAAAGAAAATGGAGCAAACATGAGGAACTGTGGAGCCATCTTTATCGCATTAACTACATATGGAATATGTTCAATATTATCATTTTTATTAGATATCATGTATGAGCGTATAAATTTATATATATTAGACCCATCAAAGACATCAAATAATAAATTCTATTTCAATAACCTATGACCATGAAAGAATAAATTACATATTCAATAACAAAATATTACTTTCTATTAATAGTTAAAATAAATTCAAATGTGAAATGATTTAAATTACCTTGTATATGCTATTATATGTTGGCATTGTAACATATCACTTTTAACAAATATAGGATATCCTCTGCCCTAATCTATATATTCGCATCTTCTGATTTAATGTAAAAATCCATTGGAAGAAGAATTCTAATATAATTGTCATCTAAAGATAGTGTTATGCCCAAATGAAACATAAATTTAGGAGATAAGTCACAACACTTGATTATTGTTTCAATTTCTAAGGCCTTTTCGGCTTTTACATACTCCATATCCCTTTTTTCCTCTTGTTAATACTTTTTTATACAATATAACCGCCCTAAGTTAGTAAGAAAGAGTGAAAAATATAATTATTAAATTATATATTATTATTCAAGTAACAAGAATGTAATCAAAATTTTAAAAAAGTTTGAATTACCTCGTCATTAATAATTACAAGGTTATTTGATCATTCAACGAATTGATTTGCTAGTAAGCAAAGTATGGGCATATAATATTCTTCAATATTATATGCCACACCAATAATGCTAACTCCATTAAGTATTCCTTAAAGACATTTTGAATTGAGACCTGAATTTTACCAGCCCTATATGGTCGAGTATAAAGGGTTGAATTAGACTCAACGAATGTAGTGACATTTGCTACAATAAGCAAATCCTCTTGAGCTTACAAGTCACAATGATACTAATTGTGTAGTTAGTACTAAAATGATTCAAATTATGGCAACAAAAAAAAAATATATTCAATTACATAGAGTATGGTGTAGCAGATCACCTCGTTAATTTATAGAAAGCATAAAAGGGATACTAGATGTGGAGGGTTGGACTAGATATTGTGAACATGATAGCATACTATCCAACCTCCTAAGGATTGTCTCTTGTAATTCCGTTAAAACTGCCACTTCTTTTTCTATTTGTTCAAAAATTTTCTTCTAAGGGAGGGAACTAGGGTGGAATCCAAAGACCTTAGATAGGTTAAACCCGTTATCATATATACTACATTAGCCACCATACTCTTGAGTGCCCAATGCGTGTGTCAATAAGTCATTTAAACCTTCTTTGTTAAAAGCACCTACCAGATAATCCTTTCTCAAACTCTCATGTTTAAAGTAAAAAAAAATTAGGGATAAGTACCCATATTAAACTAAGTAAATATATTATACGCCTTACAATTTTCTCAACCATCTATTAAATTGGTTCATTGGCAGAATTTTTCTTCTTTATTCTTACTTATATCCAAACATCAGCTTCCTCTAGGAGTATATGGGACTGAGTTAGCTCTGCTTCCCCCCTCAATTGTTTCTTATACTGAATCAAGTAAAAATACTTTGTAACATCAGTATTATTAGATCATAAAAGTTTGGTATAAAGGAGTATATGTGTGTGTGTTCATACCAAGGCTTCTCTAGCTACCTTTTTCCCTCTACACCTTATCTTGTGAGTATAAATATTTTTCGTTGCATTGACTTTGTTCTTTTTTCTCTCAGTCTGTCACATTAAATAGATAGATTATGTTAGTTTGAATTGTAAGTTAAGTACACTCTAGTTATGTTAGAAATTTAGTAATAATATGCTCCTATGTACTTCATATTCCTCAAAAATCCTTCATAAATATAGTTTCCTCCATAGGTCAAGGGTTATCACATCCTTAGAGATATATAATGGCGTGGACATGATACTACCATCAGCTATATACATATGGTTTTTAGCTATCCAAGAGTTTCAAACCACTTAAGACTTTACAACTCAACGCATAAAAACCTTGTTATGTTGTTGTCCAGCATTAAATCCTTGCTACAATATCAAAAAAATCAAATAGTTAATATGCATATAATTAAATTATAATATGGTAATAACAAAAAAAATCATATATATTTATAATATTCAATCATGCTATAGTGTCATCCCACACCCTATCATTCAATTCTTTTGGGGGCATCAATCTAAGTCCAATAAGAGATGGGGATGTGAGCACGAGTCCTAGAGTTACAATAATCAAAAAATAAATAATTATTCTCTCCCAATGGGTTCCCCAATTCATCAAAATCAACATAAACACAATTCCCCTTTCTATATTTCTAGCAATTTGTGTCAATTTGATTATCCCCCTTCTTTGTGTTTTTCTAACCTCTTAAGCATGTACATCATCTTCATGTGGATTCATATATGAAAAAGTGGACAAAAAATATGGATTAGGAAGGAATTAAAGCATTATGTGATGTGAAATAATAAAAATATAAAAAACAAAACTTTATGAAAAAAAACAACACATAGGAGGTAATTAAAGTATTATGCGAAGCAATATAATCAAAATAAACATTTATGCACAAAATAGAACAAAACAACACATAGGAATTAATTGAACATTTCATCTATAATTTTTTAATCTGTGGCGTATGCCCTCTTTATGCACAATTTTTGATTCAAGTATATAGAACCATTTTTTGTGATCATCTCTTTCATAGAGGTCATCGGTAACGTCATAATGGTTGGATGAGAAAGGTAAGTCAGTAGTCAAAACATTATCTCCTTGTATGCTAGCTTTCCATTTTTTTCATTCAATATAATAAATCGTCGTTTATCGTTCGGATCAGTAACATAAAATACCTATTTTACTTGTGAGGATAATATAAATGCGTCTTGATTATGACCAAGCCTTGAAACATCTACCCTTGTAAATCCTGCTTTCTTAGTACAAACCCCATTTTTACCGTCAACCCATTGACACTAGAATAAAGAAATTCTCAAAGCGATATAAATCAACAACCATATGCTCTCTATCACCCTATAGTATGGCATTGATGCATAAATACGGTTTTTACCTCTGACACTGGATATATGCAAAACTTATGTTATTACATTCACGCCACTATTTTGCATATGATTGTTTCCATCCATCCCTTTTATGTAGAAAATATAACCATTAATCGTATATGAGCGACATCACTTTTCCACAAAGAGGGTGTGGCAACCAATACAAATCAATATCAATCTAAAATGATTGAGATGATAGCCACTCCAAAAAGGGGTTGTTGTGTCTATCTAATATCCATTTCGTGCTCCTAGATGAATTTGAAGCCTCAAATTATCTATGTGTTAATCCACATAAGGTTGGACATCATCTCTGTTTTAAAGGACATATAGGCAATCTTGAGAAAATATTTGATCATCATCAATGATGACCATGCAAAATCGTTTGCATCCTTTCCCTTGTTCCTCTATACCTGAATGTCATGGTTCGGGAAGACATGTCATATTAACATTCGGTAAGAACTTAAAAAAAAAGTTATGTCACTTCCTCTACTAGATAACTCTCGATAATGCAATATTTAGGCTTGTTTGGATTTCTCACGTATCATTTTAAGAGTTTCATTTACCTTTCAAATTAATACATCCAATACAAATGAACCTGCCCCACATAATATAATCTCCCTAACAAAGTGAACCGTTAAATAAATAATGATTATAATGAATGATGGAGGAAAATACAACTCAAAATGGCATAATATAATCACAATCTTACTCTTTAATTTGTTTAATCTTGTAGGATCAATAACATTACTGCATAGTTTCTTTAAAAAAAATAAAAAAATCTAGTGACGACACTTCAAACCCAAATTGGTAAGATAGAGTGTATAACAATTAGCAACAAGTCTTGAATGAGAATATGATGATCATGAGATTTCATATCCACTAACTTCAAATCTTTTATCAAAATAAGTTTCATGACATCTGATGAATATCCTTTGAGAACCTTCGCTTATTGCAAACACTTGTAAAAAGAGATCTTATCTTTTTTTTTTGAAAGATCATAACATACGTGAGGTAAAAAATTTATATTTCCCACCATCTAATGATGTAATTATGTTCTTATACTCATGATGACTAAGTCTAAGAGATCATTGATGTCATCATTTTTCTTTTTTGGCACATTCAAAAGCATGTCAATTAGAGTTTTAGATACATCATTTTCAATATGTATCACATCAATATAATGTCATACGTGTAAGTTATTCTAGTATGGAAGATTAACAAATATTGATCTCTTCTTTTAACCACTTGAAGGGAACGCTTTCACATTGTTTTTTTTTCAAAAGGCACATTTAAGTCTTTTAGTTTGTCAAATATTTCCCATAAGAGGATTCAAAGATCTTACTTCTTCAACTTTTCCATTGAAAACTTTTTTTTTGTAGGTAAGAATCTACGATGTTTAAGATAAATAGTTTTCTCACTATCCGATAGCCGAAGAAAGTTCATGTTATCTTTACAAATAGGACATGCATAGTATCCGTACACACTATAGCTAGAAGTATTACTATAAACAACAAAATAACACGACTCTTAAGTTAAAAGCCTCTGGGCTCCATATATCAACTACTTCAACTTTGTGATCCCACACGTACTTTATATTCTCAATAAGCGGAGCTAAATAAACATCAATATCATTACCCGACTGATTTGGACCACGTATAAGTAAGGATAACATCATTCATTCCCTCTTCGTTCATAATGACGGGGGAAGATTGTTGATTAACAGAATAACAGACCATAAACTATAGTTGTTGTTTTCATTAAAAGGGTTTTGCTTGAACATAATGCAACCCGTAGGTTTCTAGATTCATTACCAAAATTAGAGCACACATAATTAATCATCTTATACCAAAGAGAATCGACCAGATATTTAAGCTTCTCATTAGAAATCTCTCATTTCATATGCCATATAAGGTTATCTATAATTTCTCATTACGAAACATGCATAGGAGTCGTGGTATAATTAGAAAAATACCACAATACCTTATTAGGAGCCTCAACCCTCTTGTATCATGACATTCAATGCCGATGATAACTATCTAATAATACATATTCATTGTAATACAAAATTAAATCATTAGGATAATCATGAATCTTTTCATAATTCAAACCAATAAAGCACATCATCTTCTTAGCTTCACAAGTATGGGGATGAAACACATTGTCTTTTGGAAGCATATTTTTCAAGAGCTCAAGAAGAGAGAAGTATAGTTTTTATCTAGGGATGTAAACGGGGCGGGTTTTACCCGAAACCCGACGGATTTTATCCGACGGATACTTAAACGGGTACGGATAAACGGGTATGGATACAGATATGGATGATGGATTAAAATATCTGTCAGGTTCGGGTACGGATACGGGTATGAGATATCCATACTCGTACCCGTAACTATACCCGTATCCATATCCGTATCCGTTTACCCGATATATAATTACTCTTTTACCCTTAATTTTAAAATAAATATAGTATAAATTAAGGTTAAAATTTTCATTTGACTTAACTATAAATGAGTTTATCCATCGGATAATGGATTTATCCGTTGGATAATATCCATTAACGGGTAAACGGATAATCCGTCGAGTAATGGATATCCAATGGATACGGATATGGATGTGCTAGCGGATACCCATTCGGGTTCGGGTACGGATTCGGGTACGAATTTTCTTATCGGGTACGGATACGGGTATAGTATACCCGACCCGAACCCGCCCCGTTTACATCCCTATTTTTATCGCTCTATTCATTACCCCATTCAAGTTGTACAGTCATAACATAAAGGATAATTTTTATAAATTTGGTACAATTATTGTACAAAGGTATCTACAAATCATTGACCAACTTTTTAAATATTTCCGGATGGTCACTAAAATATTCTTCAACATTGGTCCCCCATATAAGTAAATTCATTTGTAGCTTCAACATCATCATGGTCAACCATATTAGGTTCATTAAGAAGTGACTCTCAATGCCATGTCCACTTAGTATAGTTCTTATCAATTTCATGGATAATAAGATGATATCGTATCTCATTTATCCATCTTCTTATTATTTTCCACAATCCGCACATGGGCAAGATATCCACAAAGGATTTTTCGAATGTTCAGTGGCTATCTTAATAAAGTTTTAAACACTATTTGTATATTCTCTAGAAAACCTACTTGCATGTATCCACATACAATCCATAATAAGGAATAAGTAAAATCTCGCCCCTAAATTTTTTTAAAATGGGGAATCTAATAATATTAACCAGGTTAAGCAAAAATAACCAACATTTGTGGAATACATATACACCACAACAACACATTTACACTAGTAACAATATCACGAATCCTACAATACTATTCATTTTGTTTATATATTCTATTTTTAGAAATAGTTTAATTAAATATACAGTTAGTGATTTTCCATCTTCACAAAACATATCAACTCAAAAATTAACAACACATAGTGTATAGATATACAACACACCATCATATACTATATAAGTACATGTGAAGGAGTTCAAATATGCAAAACACAAGTAAAATTTAGAAAATAGAGAAATTTATATAAAAAGCTTAAAATGCAAAGAAAAGAAGAACAAAAAGAATAATTAACATATTGTGAGAAGATAGAGAGAAGCCCAACAAGAGAGGAAAACTGAGCAAAAACTATGATGAAGAGAAGAGAGAAGTACAATGGTTGGCAACATGGGTTATTTGCTTTGAATGGCCACTGCCTGGTTTCTTACTAGGAAGGAAAGTAAAATAAAAAGTTGAAAGACATTTTAGGTTAAAGAATGACGAAGTAAAAATAATAATAAGGGAAAATGGTATACACGACGATTCTTCGATAAAATTGTCATGTATACTATTGTCCATATTAAAAAAAGAAGAAGAAAAGGCTAGAGAGTACATGTCGTGTTATAAAACAAAACCGTCTAGTATATTCTTATGAAAGTACTATCTTAGTAAAAGTATACATGCCAACTTTTCCCTACAACCAGCGTCTATACCTTCTTGTCCCCCTTCTTTTAATATGAAAAATAGTATACATGTTATGTTATATAACAAAACCACTCAGTATAGCTGTCATAACATGCAGCATCATAATAAGAGTATACACAACGATTGTTCTCTATAACTGTCGTATATACTCTCATTTTTTTTTGAAAAATAGTATATATAACTATTAAATTAAAAACACCGTGTATACCCTTTTCTACTAGTGACCTTTCTCGTTAAAGGTATACATGGCGGTTATAGAACAAAATTGTCGTGTATACTTCTAGTTTAAAATGATAAAATGCACCCTTCATGTTTTTTTCTTACTAAGCAATAGAATATACAACTTCTTAGCTTTAAACTACCTTATACTAGTGAATATATGTATAAGAATGATGATATCAAGTTGATTATTAACTATTATAACAAAAGTGGTGAAACATACAACACTATTTTGCACAATATTTTTTTAATTCTAAAATATATTAATATTAGTACCTGTTTATAGAGAAAGTTATCATAAATATATAGTGGTGTGTTAAACAATCTTAATAAAGTTATGATATTAAAGAAAACAAAAATAATAATTTGGAAATAGTTTATATTATGGGACAAAGTTGGATTGAAATTTAACCTCCTATTATGGGATGAATGAGTATTAAATTATGATAATAGTAATCATAATAATATCAATAATAGAAAAAAAATCAATGGACATATACTCCATTCATTCTAAACAGGCAATTGTTTAAGTAATTTGCTTATTTTTTTTAATAAACTGATAAAATTAACTTTAACATTTTACCTAGACAGTTATTGAACTATAATAAAGTAATTAATTTATATATAATAGAAATAAAAGTTAGAATAAGAGCTAAAAATATTTTTTTCATTTTTTGAAATATTTTTATTTTGGAATAAAAGTTTAGTTCTAAAAACACTTTTTAAACTTTTTGATTTTCTTAATATTTATATATCTTTATGCTAAATTATTCTCATCTGTAGTAATCATAAAAAATGTTACCGTATTTTTTTACTTAAATAATTAAAAATCAAAAGAAAAAAAACTTTCTAAATATTAAATTGAATTTTCGGTACCTCTTTGTTTGTTTTGTCCCCTAACGCCACGGGCCGTAAAATTCGATGTTGAAATCACCGCGAACGTCAACAAGATAGATCGGGGTGGGGTCTCGAGGAGAGAGTTTTAAAATCCCCAGGTGGGGTATGGAGGACAGTAGTATTGGCCGAGCTTGAAAACTCAAAGGCTCCGTTTGGATTGGGGTGAATCGAGGTAGGGGTAAACATTAAAAATTAACCTAGGTGAAGGGAATGGAGGTGAATCGGGGTGAATATTTTAAAATTCTGTTTGGATGATATTAACTTAACCTGGGTGAATCAGGGTGAATGTTTTAAGATTTTCGTTTAAATTGAGGTGAATAAAGATTATAATAATAAAATAAATGATATTTATACCCTTATATTAAATAAATTAGTCATATTGAGGGGTATTTTGGTCCTATCAAGTCAAAAATTTACTTATTCTTTCACCTTCACCTCCGTTACCCCCGAAATCGGAGGTTAATAAAAACGAGGTTAATCGAGGTGAATGGAGGTGAAACATTAACCTCAATTCACCCAGGTAAAATTATTAACCTGATACCCAAACGGGGTGAATCAATTCATTCACCTCCATTAACCTCCTTCCACCCCAAAACAAACAGACCAAAAGAGTAGAAATTTGAGGGGGGTGGGGGGAGCTGCGAGATGTTTCCTCTCTCATTCCGTTAAAATATGCCGCCGGTGCCTATTATATCATTGTTAATTTTTAATTACTAATATGTTGTTATTAAACTTATTATTATTTTGATTGTTTGAGAAAGGAGGTGAGGGAGGGGAATGAACGAGGTTTTGAGGCTCCTGTTGGTAACATTTGATTAGATCGTTTCTCTTTCATTTCCGGTTCTCTTTCCGGTTTCCACCTTCAATTGTTGTTGTATGTCACTGTCAATGTATATATTTTTCTCGAGAATAATAATAATAATAATAATAAGCTTTGATTAGGGAGCTAATCATGGGAGGAGTTCCAGTTATCTCTTTCCACTTACTCATCGTTTTTTCTTTTTAAAATTTAAATATGTAGGTTGAAAAACCAGAGCATGTAGTACGTATATACATTATACACTCCTGAGAATCGAAATCAAAGACGTGTTGAGCTGTTACCGTCGCTTTCATTCTCCTCAGTTCCATCCTTCACCCCCTCTCTCACGCTTTCCATTATAGCCTTCTCTTTCTTCTACTACCTTTCTCTTCATATCTTCCTCCCATTATAGTCCCTGAGATTTTAATTCTTAGCATTTGCAAGCTTTATTTTGGATGGTAGCTTCCTTGTCCTCCCCATCTTCCACACCTTTTAAGCTGCTTCCCTCCCTCCCTCCGTTGGTATTCCTTTCCCTTGCCCTCTCTCCTCTCTGCTACGCTTTCAAAACCCTGCCGCTGCTCTTTAATTTTTGCAATTACATTTATTCATACCTTCCGAGTCTCCCGCATCTTCTTTCGATTTCTTCAATTTCATTTCCGAGCTACCCAATTTATTCTCTCTTTCCCTCGTTCTAACAACAATGGCGTTTGCGCATTAGCCCTGATTCTTCTAACATCATCCTCGGCGCGGTTAATCCACCGCTTCGTCCCCATTGTAGCCTTTATTAAATAAGGAAGCTACCGAGAAAACCCTGCTGTGGGCGAAAATGTCGCCGTTCGTATTGTGGGGGGGAGGTAATAACAATGCCCACGCAAACAAAGACAACAAGCACCATAGAGGTACTCCTGTCGTAATCAAGATGGAAAACCCTAATAACTGGTCGATTGCTGAGATTTCGTCTCCTTCCGAAGACGAATTCCTCGATGATTCTTCTTCTACACCCACCCACAACACTTCTAGCCCAATCCATCGCAATAAAACCAAAATGCGAGGCAAAAACGCTAAGCAACTCACTTGGGTTCTTCTTCTCAAAGCTCATAGAGCTGCTGGTTGTTTGTCTTCATTCGCTTCTGCTGCTTTTGGTCTCGCTGCTACCATCAATCGACGTGTCAAGGCCGGACGGACTGATACCGACGACCTGATTGTTAGCGACAACAAAAGGTACAAATACTCACAGAAGAGAAGACACAAGGGAGATGTGTCGGTGGTGGAGAGTCGGAATCTTAGAGCTCGTTTCTATTCTTTCATCAAAGCGTTTTTGGTGCTTTCGCTTGTCTTGTTGTGTTTTGAGATTGCGGCTTACTGGAAAGGCTGGCATTTCGGTGGCGGTGCCGCTAATTTACGGTTCCAGTATATTTTGAGTAGTGCTTCTTCGTTTGGGTTTAGGGATTTGTTTGATTGGGTTTACGCTACGTGGGTTTTGATCCGGGTTGGTTATCTCGCACCTCCTCTTCAGTTTTTGGCGAACGCTTGCATCGTTTTGTTCCTTATTCAGAGTTTGGATAGGCTTGTTCTTTGTCTTGGTTGTTTCTGGATCCGTTTCAAGAAGATCAAGCCTCTTCCCAAATCTACATCTCTTCCCCTGGATCTTGAATCTGGCGATGGCTCTGAGTATTTCCCTATGGTTCTTGTGCAGATCCCTATGTGCAATGAAAAAGAGGTAAACTTTCTTCTTCTTCTTCTTTGAGTAATACATTTCTGAAAAATTCAATTCTATATTTTGTTGACTTTCTGTTCTTCTAGTAGTGCTTCTGGTATTGTAACCACTGTAGTACTCGGCTTTAAAATACAGGTTTATCAGCAGTCTATAGCTGCAGTTTGCAGTTTACATTGGCCGAAGGACAGACTTTTGATTCAAATTTTGGATGATTCTGATGACCCAACTACTCAAATGTTGATTAAAGAGGAAGTTCATAAGTGGCAAGCGCAAGGTGCAAATATTGTGTATCGTCATCGAGTAATTAGAGATGGGTATAAAGCTGGAAATCTTAAGTCAGCTATGAATTGTAGCTATGTTAAGGATTATGAATTTGTTGCCATCTTTGATGCTGATTTTCAACCTACCCCTGAGTTCCTTAGAAAGACAGTTATTCACTTCAAGGTAAATTTAATTCCGTATTTCTCTTAATCATTATTGTTAGTGCTACTGTACTTTTCTTATTATTCTAGTAACTCTTAATGATTATGTTGTTCCTGCCAATCCTTTATCTTCATGAGCTGTGATGCTGTTTTGCGCCAGATTTAATTAGATAATGATTTTGATTGACAAGGTTTAGTTACATATAATATGATGTAATCATATAGTTCACTTGTGATATTAGCCTACCACTACTCTATGGTGGTTGGTTTGACTTAATTTCTTTGAGATATTTGGGGAAAAAGTGGGGTTAGGTTGTTTTAAATGATATGAAGGTGATTATGGCGCTGCTATGATACAGGACAATGATGAAGTGGGGCTTGTTCAAGCTAGGTGGTCCTTTGTCAATCAAGATGAGAACTTGTTAACAAGATTGCAAAACATAAACTTAGCATTTCACTTTGAAGTTGAGCAACAAGTCAACGGTATTTTCATCAATTTCTTTGGGTTTAATGGGACTGCTGGTGTTTGGAGAATTAAGGCACTGGAAGAGTCTGGTGGGTGGTTGGAGAGGACCACTGTTGAGGACATGGACATTGCCGTTCGTGCCCATCTTCAAGGATGGAAATTTGTTTTCCTTAATGATGTTGAGGTATGCATTTGATCACAGTTTATCACTAGGATTACTTTCTTCTTCTTCTTATTATTACCATTGATCATTTAGTTGCTGCACTAGTTGTAGCAACCTCCCTTCTTTATTTACTTGTTGATAGGATTAGTTGTTGGTTGTAGGGGTAGGTGCATTTGGTTAATATTCAATCCATTATTGGTATCTGCATTAGCGAGGAATGACCGTTTTTGTTGGCTCTCTTTTTCTTTTGCCTTAGTGCCAATGTGAGCTGCCCGAGTCCTATGAAGCTTATAGAAAACAACAGCACAGGTGGCATTCCGGGCCAATGCAATTATTTCGCCTCTGTTTGCCAGCTATTATCAAATCCAAGGTGCATTTGTATTCCTGGTGAATGTTGCATTATAATTCATGTCGAGGATTATTTGTCAGAATCTAATAATCTATTGTGTGTTTTTCTGTTTTAATATGATTTTTGCAGGTTGGGTTTTGGAAGAAGTCGAACCTCATCTTCCTTTTCTTCCTTCTAAGAAAACTGATCCTACCCTTCTATTCATTCACCCTCTTCTGTATAATTCTCCCCATGACAATGTTCATTCCAGAAGCAGAGCTACCTGCTTGGGTGGTATGTTACATCCCTGCCACAATGTCGTTCCTCAACATCATGCCTGCACCCAAATCCTTCCCTTTTATCGTGCCTTACCTTCTCTTTGAAAACACGATGTCGGTCACCAAGTTCAATGCCATGATATCAGGCCTATTCCAGCTAGGCAGTGCTTACGAATGGGTTGTTACCAAGAAATCTGGTCGATCTTCGGAGGGGGATCTTCTGGCCCTTGTTGATCAGAAAGAGGCGCAGAAGCCTCAAAGGGGTTCCTCTGTTCCCAGTTTTGGGGAGATGGAGGAAATGAAGGAGGATCTCTTAAAAGAACAGGGACAAAAGGGTTTGGGAGGCAAGAAGAAGAAACATAATAGGATTTACATGAAGGAATTATCTTTAGCCTTCCTTTTACTTACAGCTTCAGCTCGGAGTCTCCTCTCAGCTCAGGGCATCCATTTCTACTTCCTGCTCTTCCAAGGGATCTCTTTCTTGCTGGTTGGGCTTGACCTGATCGGTGAGCAGGTTGATTGATGACGCGAAGAGAACTTTGTAGACTTTGTTGTAGGAATACATGGACAGTACAAAAAAGAATACAGTATAAAAAACAAAAATGGGGCCGTGGATTATTATGCTCAGTTCAGTTCAGGGAGACGCATGATGGTAGATTTGTGGAGATCCAAAGGGGCAGAGAGTTTGGGTTTTTCTTGTTTGCTTCCTCCTCCCACCAGGAACTCCTCCCCATTTGTGAGATCCGCACACCTCTGGCGTGAGATGGCGAAGATGATAAGAGTGATAAAGGTTCTTCAAGGTTAAAATTCAGTTTGGAAGATGAATTTATGGGGACGTCGTATGGAAAGAAAAATTGAAGCCTTTTATTTACAGTATCCCCTTGAACGTTTTAGAGTTTTTTTTTCCTCTCATTCTTTTCTATTTGTTTTTTTATTCTTTTTTTTTCAAGAAGAAATTTGGTTTTAGAGACAGACATTGGTGCAAACCATTAATTAGTTTACACTCCCATGATATGAACCAGTTGAGCAGATCTCCTGCATCTGGTCTTTTTATTATTTATCCTCTCTTATTTGCTTACGGGAAAATGTCAGCACGCTCTTCCGCTTCAATTGAACGGAAACAGAGACGGACTGCTTCACAGTTGCTGGATTAGACATGAACAGCTTTGTTGATTCATACAAAATTAATGATACCATGGATGAGGCACGAACATACGTCTTTCGCATTAGTCACTTTATAGTACTTCAGGTGAACACTGATAGTCAGAGTAGAACAAAACGCAATAAAGTCTGAACGATATTCTGCTTGCATTGCATCTTCTTCTAGAGTCAATCGATATGAAAATTGCCTTTAAAATAAAGAAGAATACAAGCAAGTTACCTTGGTTCTTACCTTGTTGAATTTGTCAGAAGAATCATATAAATACAAACATGTCTATCATGCTTGTTGGATTTGTCAGAAGAATCATCTGAACACCAGCATGTCCATCAATCATCAATTCATCATGCTGCATAGCGGACAAAAATTCTGATTTCTATCATGATGCCATCATTTTCGACAAAATTGTCTATTTGCCGAGTGCGATTTCTAATTTTTCTGGCTTATGAAAATGGAAGCAGTAAATAAAATTAAGAATAAATTTTATTGAGATACCTCCATATTGGACATAATATTTTATCCTATTTTAAATAATATCACTTAGGTATTTTTAAATTGTTATCACTTAAATGATTTTTATGTTAACAAATTTAGATTAGATTAAATTTAGTACAATTAAGGTAACTTTTAATAATAAATACGTATACAGAATATAAATCATTGAAAAAATTGGAAAATTATTTAAAAATATATTTTATTATTTTTAAAAAAAATTGAAGAAAATTATTTTCTTATTTCTTTTAGAAAAAAAAAAAAATCAGATTTTCAAATTTTATTTGTAAAAAATTCATATTTAAACCAAAATAAATTCAAAATTTAAAAATCCAATTTTTTGAAATTAAAATTTATACTTTTAAAAAAATTAGTTTTTTAAGTTTTTTTTTTAAAATTTATAGGATTTTTGCAATTTTTTTTATTTGAAAAATGTCACTTTGATTACATTAACTTGACATAATCTCACCTTACTAGTAAAGATGGTACCTAAGTAATAATAATGTAAAATGTGAAGGTATTTAAGTGTGATTATTTAAAATACTTTAGTACCTTAGATAAAATGTCAGAGTAATTAAATGACATTTATCCTAAAATTAATGCGAAAGGTACAACAAATCTTTTTTATACAGACATCCTTTGACATACATATTTTTTTGTATATATTACTCGAAACCGTTGGCATATTTTTTTCTGACACAAAACCAACATACCTTTTATTTAAATAGTAGTGCGTACAGACATAGCACGAGGACGAAGATGGCCTATTACATTGTCATTTAGAACCTTACACATGGACATGTCACACAGAGAAGGAAAACAAAGGGGTCACTCAAAAGGAGGCCGCTAAACTTAGCAAAGCGGTCAGCGAGGCAGTCGCACTCCCGGAAGGTGTGCAGTGCATCATGTGGGCTTCACGGATCATGTCTACGACCGCCCTGCCATCCAGAAGCAATGCGCAGATAGGATTCCACCTCGTGAAATAATTAAGGAGTCTATACGGCTGGAAGTATTCTGCGTTGGAGGAGCCAAAAAATGTGGTGTTTGTGAGCTTGTGTTTAGGTGCCAGCTGATCCATATCTAGCCATGAGTTTGTATGCTCAGCAGACAGGTGAGGAGGTTAGCAAAAGGTAAAGCGGTTTTGAAGACACCATGTGACGTACACTTCCATGAAGCAGCTATATCATTATCCCCTCCCCCCGACGGTGTCTAGGGTAACGGGAAAAAGAGGCTCATGATATCTGCATGAGGGGAGAGCCGCTGGAAGTATATCAATTGAAGCTCTAATTTTGGTCAGAATTGAGATTGGCCAAGCGAAGCTTGCCTTTACTTAAAGAAAGTGGCCTTTTTGGTATAAGTGAGAGGAGAGGTGCCGACCAAGACCAATGATCGTGCCATAGGTTTATCGACCGGCAACTAACGTTAGTCCACCGAATACTTGGTCGTAGTAGCAGTAGAGCATGGCACATGCCTTCTAGACCCACAAACGGCTTCATGCATGGTGCCCCGGTTGGTTGGGCCACAAATTTGTTCATTAATGCTTGTACTGTATCAGAAGACTTGACACGCATTACCAATTCTGAAGCTCCAAGTGAGGCCTAACTAGTGGGCCGAGTACTCCAAGTGTGGGGCATTTCTCGAACAATGATATAAATATTGTTGCTTGCTCGTAGCCGCTCTAGGAATGCTATCCGCTGGGGATTAATATCTTTTTTCAGGAGTGTTGTGACGGGTTACACGGATTCTAGTAACAATTTTACAGAAAGTGTTGCATGTTGGGACATTTGAGCTCTTTATATATGGTAAAACTTATTTTATAATCAAATTTATTTTTATTAATGATTTAAATTTTAAAAATCTAAATATCAGTTGAAAAATTGACGTGGAAATGTAAGCAAATATGAGAAATATTAAAATTTAAATCCCGTAAGTGAGAAAAAGAAAAAAATATAAATAAATTCTGCCATTATTTTCTTCCCAACAAGTTTGATTAATTCAAAGATCTGAGGTGTTTATCATTGGATTATGCTAATTTTTGACATGAACTTCCCATGATACTTATCTTGATTCTGAACGATGTAGATTTGATTTCGAGCTCTTCAAGTCAGGTTTTCATTGGTATTTCAATGAGCATTTTTGTTTAGGTCAATTTCAGATTATTTTTGATTTATATTTCGATTGAGTAGTCTATTGAGCTTGATTTTGGTTGAAAATTAGTAAGGTTGCTGGTAACAATTTTTTTTGTTGATTATTGTAAATGGGGTCGCTATTTTATGGTATGTAGATCAATCTTTGGATGTATTTACAATATTTGTGTATTACAATTTGCAAACTCTTCTCTGTGAGCGTTGTAATTATTGTCAAGTTGTGCTATCTTAGGTTGATGAGTGTAGTATTCAATTAGTACTTGAATAATAGACATTTTTTTTTATCTCAGACTTTTCATAGTGAACTCTTTCTAAATAGACTAAAGTGTCGCATGATTATTTCCCCTTCATATTAAAATGGTTCTTCCACGTAAATCGAATTTCATTGATTTGTTGATGTTTGTAGTTGACTCATTCTTCTTTTGCTCCATCATTACATTGGCTAATAAGATGGAGTTGGGTTACATATTCATGTTGAGGAGCCTTAAGGATGAGAGTCGTGTAGATTTTAATTAATATGATGGCAAAATAATAGTTTTTCTAGCTTACACTGATAAATTGGTGGGTCAAATCACCCACCATAGGCTAAAGTGATTGGACAAAACAATGATGAATGCCATTTGGTTCTTGAGCCTTATTTGGCCCCATTTAGAATAACACTTGCTTGATGCCCTCAATTGAAGGAGATTCAGCGATTAGCTGAGTCTCAATATTTTGATATTTATCAACTGGTGGTAAAGTGTAGAGTTTAATTTCCTTTACATAACATCTTCATTAGTGATAAATACGCATTATACCACAATGTTGGGGGTCCCTCCTATTTGGTGGGGCCATAACAACAAAAGAAAAAAATTATTAGAAAATATAAAAAGAATGAGAAATTAGTAGTGTTTAATGCACCATTAGGCTTCTTGACTTGGTAAATAGAAGTTACACATTATTTCATTGCCCATGGAGTTATTTCCATAGGGAAGTAGTAATACTTGACCATTCAATTACTTCTCCAAGAGTTTTACATATTAATTAGAGTTAAAACTTTTAATGGAGAAGGCTAGAGTTACGTAACGGTGGTTCATATATTCACCTATAAATACCTTTACCTGGAGAAGGCAAGAGGATTCGTAAGTTGTGAAATACACCCACAACACAAGTGAGAGATATCCACTTTTAAAATGTGAGAAAGAGAGCCACATAAAAAGTGAGGTAGATTATTATATCTTGTAATCCATCCCTTGTGGGTGATGTCATTTAGGATAGATCTTCTATTTTTACTAGAGATGTTATTATTGTAATCTTACTATATTATAGTGGAAGTTTTACTAGACCAAAGGTCCCGTGGTTATTACCTTCGCCTTGAAGGGTTTTTCATGTAAAAATCTTGGTGTCCTCATCTACTTTATTTTTCTCAATTTATTTTAGCCCATTTTAAACTTCATAACGAGGAAAAAGTTATTACACAAATTATTTATTTTTCCCAATATTAGTATCAAAGCTTAGGTTTTTTTTGGGCTATCATATTCTTATGTGATTTAAGATGGAGTCGAGCATCACTCATGATGGTGACATGTTCAAACTTACAACAAAAAATTATTCCTATTAGAATCCTATAATACTTTCAAAATTTACTAATGAAAAATTTCGTTTATTAAAAGATTCAACGAAAGTAAATAAAAAAAAACTTATGAATTTTGTGGATATTACCATTGTGATCAGTACAAGTCCAGCCTCCGGGCAGTCTCATACTAACCATAAGGCTAAAGAAAAATTACCATCCATCATTAGTCAAACATAAATCAAGACTTAAATGCATTAAAACATTCATAATACAGAAATCAGGTACGCATAAAAGAGTTTACAATCCAAGAGTATATAATTAAACTTTCCCAAAAGGGATAAAAGCCACAGTACAATAAAACAAGTTTGAGAAAACCGATACAAGATAAATGAACATTAAAAAGGAAATTTGGCCACGTCACTCTTGGTCCCCATGTAATCCTCCAAAATTTTAGAAAACCTATAATTTAATAAATAACTTTTATTTGAAATAAATTAGCTTTTAAAATTATTTAGTTTAATTATTTTATGGATTTTTGAGTATAAAAGTTTGGATAGGAGTATTTAATAAATTAAAAATAAATATTTTGTTATTTTACCATATTATTTTTATTTAAATAAAATTTTAAACTAGTATTTTACTATAATTACCCTTTTTAAGCCCATATATTTAATTATATTAAATTAAATTATTAAATAAATTTATTATCAAAAATATTACATCCTATCAGTTTATAAATTCAATTATTTTAAAATTTTCCATTTTCCCATTTTCCTTTCCTTCTCCTTTTCCTCCTTCCTTTTTTTTTCTTTTCCTGGCTCGGACTGCCAGGCTTGCCTCCCCTCCTTGCGCCTAGGCCGATGGCCCATTCTTCCCCCCCACACACAACCGACCTAGCCCTCCTCCTCTCCTCCTTCCTTTCTCCCCTAGACCAGCCGGCCCAATCTCTTTTTTTTTTCCCTTCCCCGATCGGCCTACTCCCTTATTTCTTTCTTCTTCTTTCTTATGCCTCGACCCAGCAACGCCCCATCCAATGCCTTCCCCAACCTGTCTTTGTCGGCCAGTGCTGCCACCTCGGGTACGCCGGCCACCGTCTTCTGCAATCACTGCCACCACCTGCCTTCTTCTTCTTCTTCTTCTTCTTCTTCTTCTTCTTCTTCTTCTTCTCTCTCTCTCTCTCTCTCTCTCTCTCTCCCCTGCCCTTTTTTTTCATTATTTGATAAATTGGGCAGCCATTCACCCCATCCCGCATGGCTCCCCTTTCCTCCCCTTCGTCATCTTGTCCCTGCCACCCTACGACACCCTGCCACCCTTAACACTGCCACCGACCGCCACCTATCCCCTACCCTTCCTCTTCTTTTTCTTCTCCCCTTCAGCCATTTTCTGCCCACCCTTTTGAGCCCCTTACCCCTTGACCTCCTCTCCTCTCTCATTTTCTTCCTCTCCCATTTCCATCCCTGTTTTTGCATCGCCACAGCCCTCTGCCGCTCCAGCCGCCTCACCAACCCCCTGCACCGCTCCCTGCCACCCTTCACCTCAGCCTTGCACCACCCTAATATCCCTCTCAATCCATTCCACAACCCTTCTTCCTCCCTACCTACTTTCTCTCCATTTCCCCCCTTCTCGATAGTCCTCCTATAACACCCCCGATCGCCGCCTATGCTGCCACCCAACCCACTATTCGACTCCCTCCAACCTCCTCTATGATCCCCATACATTTTTTGGAAGAAACAAGTCCTCGAACCCCTTCATTTTTCCCTCCTCTTTTCCTTCCTTCTCAGCACCTCCACCTCGACCTACTTCGGCAGCCACCTTCGTGGCCTCGCTGCCGCTGCCGCCGCCGCCCTTGGCCACCATTAAACCATCCTCGACAACCACCCACAACCCCTCTTCACTCTTGCACTATTCCCTTTCATTAAATCCTCCCCCACTTGCCCTCTTTTCTAGCCTAAAGACCTCAACCCGAAAACACCCCTTCCACCCTCTTTTTCATGCAACCTTCAACCCTTCCACCCATATTTTTACATGCAGCTCATGCTACATATGCAACATGAGTTTCTACATTTATTGGCCATTTTTATTAAAAATTTTAAGGTAAAATAATATTTAAGTTAATTATTTTGTTAAGTAAATTTTATAAGGTTCTGTGCTTTGATTTTATCCTTTCTAATATAATAATTATTGATATTATTTTTAGGTGTTGATTTTGCTAATTAAAGCTTGAATCTTTAACCGAGATACCGGTAAGATTCAATTTTTACGGAAAATAAGGTAATCGTTAAACCCCACTTAAACGCATGGATAAACGTATGTTTGCACATTAGGATTTTTAACATGATATTATGTTTTATATATGGTTGTTAGTATAATTTATATGTTGGCTTGTATTGTTTAATAAAAAGGAAAGTATGCACTTTTATGTGCTATGTGTGTAAATGTTGTCTAAGGGAAGAACTTGATTATTAATGAAAGTGTTAGAATACTTATCCATGTCATAATATGTTATTGTGAATATTTATGCATAAATAATATTATTGTGAGCCCTAGGGGCATTTTAGTAATATTCCTTGTGCTAGATTATGGCCTAATATGTGTGGGTGCTAATATATATTATATTAAAATAGAATAGTTGGTGGAGTTGGATATTGTTAATGGAGTGTTAATATTATTATTCCATGTGGAAATATTAATTTAATGAAAGTGGGGTAATAAAGGGGGTAAAGTGGCAATTTTGAAGGAAAAGGGTAATATGGTAATTTTACAAGTGAAAAGGGGGTATTGTGGTAATTATGGAGGTTAGGGGTATTATGGTAATTTTATAAGCAAAAGGGTAATATGGTAATTTTATAAGTGAATGGCAAAATGGTAATTTTATAAGTAAGGGGTATTATGGTAATTTGGGAGTAAAGGGTAGAGTGGTAATTTTGGGAGTCAAAAGGACAATATGGTAATTTTATAAGCAAGTGGAAAAATGTTAATTTTATAAGTAAAGGGTTATTATGGTAATTTTGGGAGTAAAGGGTAATATGGTAATTTTGGAAAAGAAGGGCAAAATGGTAATTGTGTAAGGAAAGATAAAAATGGTAATTTTGGATGTAAAAGGGTAAAATAGTAATTTGTAAAGTAAAAGGGGTATTATGGTAATTTTGTAAGTAAAAGGGTATTATGGTAATTTTATAAATAAAAGGATATTATGGTAATTTGGAAGTAAGGGGTAGAAGGGTAATTTTATAAATTAAAATGATATTTATGGCAAAATTGGGAGTAAGGGGTAACTTGGTAATAATGATAGCGACGAAGGATAAATTGGTAATTAAATTATGATTATAAAAGGGTAATTGGATACTTATGATAATAGAGAAGGGTAATTTGATAAATTAACCAATAAAAGGGCATTATGGTAATTTTAATAATGAAGAAGGGTAATATAGTAATTATAAATATGGAGAAGGGTAAATTAATAATTATATATACGGAGAAGGGTAAATTAATAATTATAAATATAGAGAAGGGTAAATTGGTAATTATAATTATAATGAAGGGTAAATTAATAATTGTAATTGTGAAGAAGGATAATTTGGGATTTATAATAATTGAAAAGGGTAAAATGGCAATTATAATAATTGAGAGGGGTAAAATGGTAATTATGATAATGAAGAAGGGCAATTTGGTAATTTAACCAACTAAAGGGTAAATTGATAATTATTTAACCAACTAAAGGGGTAAAATGGTAATCATGATAATGAAGGAGAGTAATTTGGTAATTTATCCAACTTAAGGGCAATTTAGTAATTATAACAAAGGAGAAGGGTAATGCGGTAATCTAACCAACCAAAGGGGAAATATGATAAGTGTAACAATTATGAGGGGCGAATGGTGATCTAAAAAGCGTAGAAGATAACTTGGTAACCTAAACCGAGTAAGGGGTAATTTGGTAAATATGCAACCTAAAGGGTAATATGGTAATTTGTCAAGTAAGGAAGGGATGACTTAGCAATTATATAAGTAAGGGGTAAATGAGTAATTTGTACCTATCATGTCGTTGTGATTGTGGAATTTCATAATATGACCCAAATAATGCTGATTAGCAAGGTAAGAATATTTGATAATTTGTAAGTATCCCGAGAACGAATCTTAATCCAGAATTAGATGAGATTATGATGGCCTTAATGATTTCTCTGTGTATTCTTGGATAACCGTATGAATAAGAAATGACTAATGATATCAGAATGATTGAAGGTGAATAAGTATCTAATTATTTTGCTTTTCATGATCACTTTAATTAAGATACTAATACTTAAAGTGAAAGACCTCGAGATTGGGAATGGTGGTTTTTTAGGGGTCGCTACCCTAAAGACGTGGTTTAGCCCACGATTATTCTGGTATTTGCTGGTGTGCCTTTGTGCCCCAGCTAGGCCCTATATCTTACTCTATCTAGCTCTACGGACCTAGTTAGGGGGTATGCATACTTATGGATTAGGTGTCCTTGTCGGTAGGGTACTGAGTAGCTTTATGCACCAGTACAACCAGGGTACCTTTGCGTCCTTGGGTTCATGGTTGAAGGGTACTGAGTAGCTTGTATGCACCGGTACGACTGGTGTACCTTTGTGTCCCGGGTTCTTGATCTCCCATCCGAGGTAAATAAATGGGATTTGTTGTGCTGATTAAAGAAAGGGAAAATACTAATAATGAAAGTGAAAGATTAATGAGCTGAACCCAGTTGACTTATGATATTGAGTACTGATCCACCTGTTACAATAGTGGCCCAAGAGCGTGTTGCCCTAGCAAGTGATTATGAGTACCGATCCACCAGATATAATAGTGGCCCGGGAGCGTGTTGCCCTGACAAGTGATTATGAGTACCGATCCACCGGATATAATAGTGGCCCAGGAACGTGTTGCCCTGGCAAGTGATTAGGAGTACCGATCCACCAGACATAATAGTGGCCCGGGAGCATTTTGCCTTGGATGATGTTGATATATATATTCTGATCTACCGACAATAATAGTGGGGGTCCCGAGCTCAATAAAATCAGTCATGGATGTGAATAAAGTTATGAAAAAATACTAATCACTTATAGTGGAACACCATGTGAGTCAGGGCCAGACCGGTCCACCGACGAATAATAGTGGCTAGGAGTATTTTGCCCTGGAGACCGATCCACCGACATATAATAGTGGTTAGGTGCGTTCTGCCCTATAAGTGACCAATCCACCGGCTATAATAGTGGGGTTCCCACACTCACATGGATATAAAATATGAGAGTTGATTGAATAATGATGGACTAATGGCCTAAGGCCCAAATCTATTGATTTTGCACTATGACATGGCTTAAGGCCCATAAGTATCGATTGTTCATAACGACCTATTGATATCTGATGTGATTGTTAATTATGTGAATGTTATATGTACACATCTTGTTATATATGTATATAGCTTTGTATCATGAGTGACATTGCGAGCCTACTTTTAAGTGTGCGTTTAAAGAGTTACTCAGTACCATAGTACTGAAGGGTTCCCTTTGTGGGGCCCCTGCCTATTCAATGGGAAATGTCTCTTGTAGGTCTTTTCAAGTTCTATTCAAGTGGGCAACGGGAAAGAGCGTAAGGATTATCAGGCTTTAGGAATTCATTCTTCCTCTTCTAATGTATGGTTTAAATGTAATTTTATTCTTGTAACCACCATTGGTGTAATCTATTCTTATAAAATATTTACTTGCGCTACTCTGATTTAATAATGGTTTGAATTTCTAGCAATTGATATTTTGTTCTTTAGCCTTAGCACTTGGTACTGGAACGGTATGAGTGAACCGGTCTGGTACTAAGTGTGGCGGTAATATCCTCGAAATTCACCGTTTAGTATTTTGCTTTCGCAATTTATTTTAATAAAACGAAATTTTTCAGTAGTGAATTTTGGGGGTGTTACACCCTAAGCCAAGTCCAAGCTTAGCTCTCAACCCCGTCCAATGTCTTGTAAGCATCAAAGGCATTAAAAATAGCATCACCTACCTACACAAACTCAGAGGGGCCTTCTGTTCATGGGAATGAGCAACACCCATGAAACGGGTGGTCAGTATGCTACGTATTGAGTAAGGTAACCATGCATCTAAGACCAAGCATACAAAGACATATAACACAAGTATTATCATATAAATAACATACAACCAATATAGATAAATAAAGGCTAAACTATAGTCTGAATAATCATATTATTTAATCTCTGATCAATACTCATTTTACACCATACTTATTATCAATCCATGTAAGTGTGGAAAACCCACTATTATAGCTGGTGAATTGGAAACGTATAGGGTAGAACGTACCTTACCACTATAATATACAGGTGGATCGGTCTCCAAGGCAAGATGCTCCTGGACACTATTATGCCCGTAGATCGGTCTTATCCCGACTCTCATTGTGTTCTTCTGTAAGTACTTAGTGTCTTTTACATGTCTTATCATAACTTAGGGTTTGGTTTATTGAGCTCGGAATCCCCTAATATTATAAATGATGGATCAAAAACGTACAGGACATAACACACCTGACCACTATTATATACAGGTGGATCGGTCTTTAAGGCACCCCAGCACCTGGCCACTATTATGGTGGTGGATCAGTTTGGGCCTAGCTCAATAATCTTACACTTTAAATGATTAGTATCTTACTGTAACTTATTCAAAAAGTTTTACCCTAGACATTCATGTCACAATCCCTCTACTCTTATCCTCCCAAGAGGGCTCATCCCATATCTTAAGACTTCTAAATCTCCTAACACACCCCAACATCCTTTCCCTCGTGAAGGTTGGGCACAATTTGAAATCGTGTTGACTGATCAACACTATAACCACCCCGTTTTCTCACTTGCTTTGACCTCCTGGTAACCCCCAAAACTCGAGCCTATCCTCTAACATTATAAATACCCCTCGTATGGCCTGATTTTGAGATTTTTCCCTGAAACCCTAAGTGTAAGTCTGTGCGCCACCGCAGCTTTAGACGCACCATTCTCCACCATTAGCCAACCTCGCCGCCGCCTCTTCCTCCCAAACTCTTCCCTGCAATGCACTCTAATTAACTAAACCATTCACAAACTTCGATTCTTCTCGTACGGGCCACCATAACCGAGCAAAGTTTCCTATTCCTCTCGCTAGAATTTTCCCCCCGAAACCTTAAACCACCGTCCACCACCACATCTGCCACTTCTACTGCCCTCTGAACCACCCGAAAAGTCCTGCTAATTCTCCTCCACCAACCCATAACCTCCCTTTCTTTTTTCTTTTTCCCCTTCCCTCTTTTTCTTCATTTTATTCCCTTTTAGATCACTTTTCCGGCCACCGCCGGTGCCACCCATCCCCATCAACTCAAGGTGAAACCCTAGACCTTCTTAACCTTTCCCTTTGATTTATTGAGAATTATTCTGCTTTTATCCTAATTTTTAATGTTAATTCAAATTTAATTTATATTATTATTATTATTATTATTATTATTATTATTATTATCAGTTGTAACTTAATTGATAAATTTTGTTGGCAGGTTTGGGAGTATTCTTGAGTTAGATAAATTATTATTCTCAAATTTTAGTTATTTAATGGAATTAATAATAATAATAATAATAGTATTATTATTATTATTATTAGTATTAGTATAATTATTTATTTAATATTATAATTATTTAATGAGGGTAGAGACCTTAAATTTTAATTAGGTCTCACACCCTTGCATTTTATTACTATTATTAGCATTATTTTCTATTATTAATATTATTATGGTTATTATCTTTACTAATTAAATATTCTTATAAGTATAAATATTATTAACACTATTATTATTATCATTAAACAGTAAATTTATTATTTGGGGAGGCTTGAAAGCCCATTTATAATTTTAAGATTTAAATTATTATTATTATTATCATTATTTTACTAATATTGGTATTATTAACAATATTTTACTTTAATATAATAATAATAATAATAATATTATTATTATTATTATTATTATTATTATTTTTACCAATATCATTTTGGTTGAAGGGTAGAAACCCTTATATCACCATTCATTTAAATTACAATAGTATCTTATTAGTATGTTAGTAGCATTTTGTATAATTAATTATAGTGAAATATTATTTTAATTAAAAACCAAGTATTAGGATAAGTTAGTGAATAATAATATTTTTTAGGAGGAAACATAATTCTAGTATTTTTTCATAATAGGTGAACCCAGTCAAATCCCTCAAGTGGAATAGGAACGTGCACCAAGACCGGTGAAATTTTAGGTAAGGGATGTTAAGACCATATGTGTATTATGTGATTTTATGCTATGCATGCCATGTGATATGAAGTATAGTGTATTTCATGTGAATATTGTATAATTTTTATTAATACAGCATGATTATGGAGTTGAAGTATGTTAGTGTGAATAAATTGTGGCAAGAGAATTATGTATATAATTGTGTTACTATTATTGTATGTTGTGACCTTAAGACATGCATGTTAGGGTTTTAAAATAATGATGGGGAGTGTAACAATGCGGTGTTAGGGTTTTGCATGAAATGGCACGGTGTTAGGGTTTTGCATGAAATGGCACGATGTTAGGGTTTTACATGAAATGGTACAGTGTTAGGGTTTTGCATGAAATTGTATGGTGTTAGGGTTTGCATGGAATTGCATGGCGTTAGGCTTTTGCATGGTGGTATTAATGTGGCATGGTATTAGGGTTGCATGAGAGTTAGGGTTTGCATGGGAGCTAGGGTTTGCATGGAGGAAGTGTGGTTTACGTGGAGTTAGGGTTTGTATGGGGGTTAGGGTTTGCATGGGAAGTGTGGTTTACGTGGAGTTAGGGGTTGCATGTGAGCTAGGGTCACATGGAGTTAGTCATGCATGTTTGGGCAAATGTTTGTGAATAAAATATTTAAGACACTAATCATTTAAAGCGAAAGATTATTGAGCCGAGTCCAACTGATCTACCGGTTAGGAATAGTGGTTAGGGTTTTTCCCTATAAGTGTCCGACCCGCTGACAATAATAGTGGGGTGAATCGAGCTCAATACACACAAAGTTAAGACTCTTAAAAGATATTAATTACTAAAAGTGGAATACCATGTGAGCAGGAACCAGCCGATCCACCGGTAAGGAATAGTGGTGTGGACTATTGTCCCGCAAGTGACCGATCCACCGACGAATAATAGTGGTGTAGACTTTGTCCCGCAAGTGACCAGCCCACCGGCTAAAATAGTGGGGGTGTTCCTGTACTTATATGGATTTGATAAAAGACATGGTGTGTATCGAATTTAGTTAAAAGAAAAATTAAATAATTAATTTAGACATTTTTGGGCCTTAAGGGTGGACTTGTTGATTATAAGCTATGGATTTCACTATATGCTTCTATATATCATATGTGTGGGTTTGTAATTGTATGTTGATCATTATCCTGCATGATTTGATTTGTTATAGGCTGACCTTAGTACTTGGTTACCTTACTCAGTACGTAGCGTATTGATCACCCATTTCATAGGTGCTACTCATTCCCACGAGCAGAAGGCCTGTCTGATCTGTTGCAGGTAGGAGGTACCTACTTTGATGCTATCGATGTCTATGGGACATCGGGAGGGGCTGAGTGATGTTTGGGCTGGATCAGTTTCGGGAGAGGTGTGGTTGTCTTCCTTTGTTTAAAATTATGACTCATGTTACTTTTATTATGTTTGAATTGCAGAAACAATTCTACTAATATTGTTTAGTTATTAACTGGAAAAACAATAGTTAGTATTTTGAATTATATAAGGTTTATGCATACTCTGATTCTCCCATGAAAATCCCATGCAAATCCTTAGATTCTTCCATGCAAAGTTCATCCACTTGATTTTGCTTTAAGTCCCCTTTTATTCTTCCCACATTCCTTAATCAACTTACTTCTCCATTTTCCCTTTTCATCCTTTCACCCTGTATCATCACATTACATATCCTAGCATGCATGTCCTAATAGGCCACAACACATCACATCATAATCACAACATATACATATTATACACATGCCATAAGAATACACATGAGCATACCTCAACTCCAAGATACCCTACACATAAAACAGTTAAACTAATAGTACAAGATACATACCATATCATTAAACATGGCATCCAAGGCATATAAAATAAATAGCACACATAAGGCCTTAGCTACACCCTTACCTAGCACGTCACGGGTCTTGGACCATGTTCCTACGCCTCCTTATGGTTTTGACTGGTTTCACCTATAAGAGGGAAAAACTAAGGATTAGTTTTCCTCCTACCAAAAATACTATTATTTCCTATTTTATTCTAAGATTAGGGTTACTATTAGTAAAGGAAACTTTATAAGTGAAAATAGGGTTTTTAATAATATTTATAACCATATTTATATTATTAAATCTAATAGCCTTATTTCCTCTACTAACAGTACTAACAATAGTTATAGAAAAAATAGCCATATTAATAATAATAGTAATACTAATACTCCTAGTAATATAAACCATAGTATTTTTAAGGCTAAGGCTAATAATAGGGTTAGGGATAAAATAATAATAGTAACACTAACAAAATACTAATATCGCTAAGGATAATAATAATAATAGTAATATTTGAAATAATGATAATATAAGGGTTTGAATATTTTTACCATAATAATAATAGTGATACTACTACTACTACTACTACTAATAATAATAATAATAATAATAATAATAATAATAATAATAATAATCAAAATAATGGTAAAATAGGGTTTTGACCCTTTATAGTAATAATAATAATACTACTACTAATAATAATACATAATAATAACAATATAATACAATTAAAATGAATAATTCTTGCATAATTAGGGTTTAAGGGTTGAGAGGGTTTAGGGTATCGGCTATGGTTGGTGGTGACTGGCAACACCGGCGGTGGGGAAAGAGGGGAAAGAGAAGGATAGTTGAGTGTTGTGAATAGGAGAGGGGGATGATGGTGGAAGTTGGGGTGATTGAAGTTGCCCAAGTTGAGAGGGTTGGAATGAGGGTGGCGGTATAGCCAAAGGTGGCGGCGTACGACGGTGGGTGTGGTGGCTGAAGGTGGTGGAGGCAGGAGAAAGGAGGAGGAGAGGGAGGCAAGGAAAGAGGGTGGTATGTGAAGGTAGAGGAAGGTCTGTAGGTGCTTTTGGGAGGTGTAAAGGGTTGTGGTTGCGGCAAGAGTGGTGGTGGATGGTGGTGCGAGGGGAGAAGGAGTGGCTGATCGAGAAGGGTGCTTTACACGTTCGGGGTGGCTCGTGTAGGGAAAATTGAGGAAGGAGAGAGGTACAATTAGGTAGAGGGTGATGCAGGGAGTGGTACGGTGGGTGGTTCGAGCGATAGTGCTGGGAGATGGCAACAATAAGGGTGTTTGATAGGGTGGTAGCACATGGGAGTGATTTTTTGGGTTGGAATCAAAAGCTCGATCAATGCTGCCTATGGGGTATTTATAGGACCAATGGAGGGGGATAAGGTTAGAGGGAAACGGGAGAATAAGGGGCAGGTAGGATAGGGCTGTAATCCCCCGAATTTTTAAAACCCTATATTTTAATAAATAAATTTTATTTTGAATAAATTAGCTTTTAAATATTTTTAATTTAATTGTTTTATGGATTTTTGAGTGTATGAAATTTGGTATAAATATTTTAATAAATTAAAATAAATATTTTTATATTTTATCATACTCTTATTATTTAAATGATCTTCCAAATTATTATTTTACTAAAATTATCCCTTTTAAATCCTTATATTTTAATTAAATTGTTAAATAAATTTATTACCCAAAAATATTTTACCTTATTAATTATAAATTAAATTATTTTAATTAAAACAAATTTTCCTTTTCCTTTTTCCCTTTTTCCTTCTTCTCCCTTTTCTTTCCTTTTTTTTTCTCCTTCCTTGGGCCGGCGCCGCCAGCCTGCCGTCTCCCTCCTCGGCGCTTGGGCCTGGCCCATTTTCTTTTTTTTTTCTTCTCCCGTGCGTAGCCCGGCTGCCCCTCCTCATTTCTTTTATTTCTTCTTCGACCAGGCCGACTCTTTCTTTTCTTCGGCCGGTCTGCCCGTCACACACAGCCCCCGGCCCCCCGACACTCCCTTCTTCTTCCTTCATCTTCCTCCCTCATCACCGGCGAGATTTTTGCTGCCCGATCTGCAGCTCCCTCTCCCCCGTTGACTCGCCCGTCTCTCTCTCTCTCCCTCCCTCCCTTGCGTCGTTTTCTCTGCCCACTCATGTCTCCCTCTCCCTCTCCCTGCCATTGCCATAACCCTTCTCCCCCTCCCTGCAACCTCCATTTCCCTACCACCTATAGCCGCCCCTCGAGCCCCTATCCATTCCCTTCTCTTCCTCTTCTATTTATTCCTCCTTCCCTGCCTTTTCTGAATTTTTTCGAGCCTCCCCCATGCCCCCGAGCCTCTCCTTTTCTCCCATTATTCTCCTCCCTTCTCTCCCCCTGTTTTGTTTCACCGCCGCCGCTCCGCCACTTCTGCCGCCTCAACCACCACCTGCACCACCTACTTCCACCCTCTACCTCGCCCTCGGGCCACCATAGTCCCCATTGAGCCACCTCGCAGCCCATTCTTCCTCCTCTCTTCTTTTTCTCTCCCCTTTCACCCCTTCTCGGCAAGCACCCTGTGCTGCCCCAATCCGCCACCATTCCGCCGCCTGTGCCTCCACCTGAACCACCAAAATAATCCCTGAAACCCCCTCTACCACCCCCAATGCTCCTTTGGCCGATAACACCACCTTCAAGCCCTCGTTTCCCCCCTCTCTTTTCCTTCCTCGCCAGCCTGCACCTCGACACCCCACTTCGACCGCCACCTTTGCAGCCTTGCTACCGCCGCCTCCGCCACCATTAGCCACCATCAACACGTCTCCGACCACCTCTTACATCCCCTCTCCACTTCTGCACTATTTCCTTGCCCCAAATCCTCCCCCAACCACCTTCTTTTCTAGCCCCAAACAACCAACCCGAAAATACCCATTTTCCCTACTTCCACCACCTTTGAGCCCCTCCTTTTTATTCTTCTCTGCATGCAGCTCATGCTGCCCATGCAGCATGAGCTGCTGCCCCTTTGGTTTACTTGTTTAATATTTTTAAGGTATAAAAATATTTTAGTTTACTTATTTGAGTAATTAAGTGTTATAAGGCTTATGATTTGGTTTTTATCTTTTCTAATCTAATGAGTCTTGAATTATTTTAGGTATTGGTTTTGATAAATCAAATCTTGAACCTTAAATCGGGTACCGATATGGTTTGTTTTGGTGGAAATCGAGGTAACCGTTAAATCCCGCTTAAATGCATGGATTAACGTATGCTAGCACATTAGGCATTTTTAATGTGTATTATGTTTAATATATGTTGTCTAGTATATTATATATGTTTTCTTGAGTTGGTTGATGAAAAGGAAGCATTATAGGTTATGTGCCATGTTTGGAGAAATTGTTTAAGGTAGAAGTTGGTTATTAATGAAAATATTAAGTATTATCCATGTTTTATTATGGTATTGTAATATTTATTGCATGATTATTATTTTGTGAGCCTTAGTGAATTTTATTGATGTATCTTGTACACGATTATGGCCTAGAATATATATATGGGTGTTAATAATGTTACATTAATTATAAGAATTAAAGATGAGGGATTAAAGTTAATATTTTATGTAGTAATAATAATAATTTAATACAAGTGGAGTGATAAGGGGTAAGATGGTAAATTTGTAAGTGAAAGGATAAATTGGTAATTTTGTAATAAAAGGGGCAAAATAGTAATTTTGTAAATAAAGGGGCAAAATAGTAATTTTATAAATAAAGGGTAAAATAGTAATTTATGATTAAATGGTAAAATGGTAATTTTATAATAAAAGGTTAAAGTTGAAATTTTGTAATAAATGGGCGGAATGGAAATTTTATCATAAAAGGGCAATTTGGTAAATTTGTAATGAAAGGGTAATTTGGTAAATTGTAATAAAAAGGATAATTTGGTAATTTTGTAATAAAAGGGTAAAATTGTAATTTTATAATTAGAGGGTAAAATAGTAATTTTGTGATAACGGGCATAATAGTAATTTGAAAATTAAAAGAGGTAAGATAGTAATTTCATAATTAAGGATAAATGGATATTTTATAAGTAAAAAGGGCGATATGGTAATTTTTGGGAGTTAAGCAGGTAAAATGGTAATTTGTAAAATCAAAGGGGTAAAAGTGGAAATTGGAAAGGAGTAAATTGGTAATTATAATAATTGAGAAGGGTAAAAATAATAATTTAAATAACTAAAGGGTAATTTGATGATTTAATAATGGAGAAGGGTAAAATCGTAAATATGATAAATGTGAGGGGTAATTTGGTAATTTGACCAACTAATGGGTGACTTGTTGATTATAATAAAGGAAATGGGTAAATTGATAATCTAACCAACTAAATGGGAAATATATTTAAGTGCAACGATTATAAAGGGCGTTTAGTGGCCTAATTTATGTGAAAGATAGCTCGGTAACCTAAACTGAGTAAGGGTGTAGCTAAAGTCGAATGTGTGCTATATGTCCTACATGCCTTGTATAATTTTTATGTCGAGATCTATATGTTGCTATTTTAATTGTCTCACGTGTGGTATGACTTGGAACCAAGGTGTGTTCATGTGCCCTTTTTGGTATGTGCTGATATGGATATGCTATTCGTTATGATGCGATGTGATGTGGCCCTTCGGGACATGCATGCTAGGATAATTAATGTGGTAATCGGGTATGGAGGCATGAAAAAGAGTAATGAGAGAGAAAGATGACCAAAGGGAAGTAAGTTGGCTAATGTAGGTATGGGAGAAACTAGGGTTTGCATGAGTTGGTTAGAGTCCGCATGGGGGCAGACTTTACGTATGGAAAGTTACCTTGGGATTTGAGGAAGGTAACAGAACTGTCGTTTGGGTGTCTGGGAGCTTCGGGCAAAAAATAGTACGTGGGACGGTATAAGGGTGCGTAGGAGACCAAACTAGGGTTTAAGAAGAAACCCTAATGTGAGAAGGTGGAAAAAGAAAAAGAAAATAATAAAAGTAAAAGAGAATGAGTGGGGTAGAAAGTGAGGGTTGGATCTAAGGGTCGTGACATGTGGGGTGTTGAAATAGTCGGGATGTGTACGATAGAGAAGGATGGGCTACATAGGCCTGAGTTAGGGTTTTGGAGAAAACCGAGTTAGGAGGTGCAGAAGTCTCAAGATATGGGACGGGTCCTCCTAGGAGGATAAGTGTGGATATAGTTAGCCATGCATGTCAAGGGTGGAATACTTTCGAATAAGATACGTTTAAAACACTAATCACTTAAAGAGGAAGATGCTGAGCCGGGCCCAAACTGGTCCATCGGCGAATGATAGTGGCCAGGAGCCGGGGTGCCCTAGAGACCAAACCACCGGCGAATAATAGTGGCCAAGAGCGTTTTGTCCTGTATATATTTCCGGTCCACCGACTATAATAGTGGGGGATTTCGTGCTCACCAAACCAAACGTAAAATCGATAAGATATGGGAAAGATACTAATCACTTATAGTGGAATACCTTGTGAGTCGGGGCCAGATCGGTTCACCGGCAAATAATAGTGGCCAGGAGCGTTTTGCCCTGTATATATTTCCGGTCCACCGGCTATAATAGTGGGGTTCCCGCACTCACATGGACATTTAAAATCTGAGATGATTAATTAATGATGGACTAATGGCCTTAAGGCCCTAAAGTATCGATTATTCATTATGACCTATTAATATTCGGTTAACTTGTTAAGTATGCAAATGGACAAAGATGAATGTGACGTATACACCATTAATATCTGATTGACATGTTGAATACGTGAATGTATGGATCTTATTGTTATATTTACATATGTCGTTATGTACGGTTATCCTAGTATACCATGTGTGATATTGCGTGATTGTCTTTAAGCGCGTTTTTAAAGGGTTACTAGTACCGTAGTACTGAATGGTTCCCTTCGTGGGGCCCCTGTCTATTCAATGGGCAGTGCCCCTTGCAGGTCATGTTCGATGCTTTCAAGTGGGCCTCGGGAATGAGCGTAAGGAACTATCCAGACTTGTTAAGATTTTAATTTGCCTCTTTAAAATTCATAAATTCAATATATTGTTGTTTTGTAACCACCACTGGTGGATTTTACTCTGATAAATTATTTACCGCGCTACTTTGATTAATTTATGCTTAAGTTTCCTGAAAAATTGTATTTCACTCCTTTAGCCTTAACACTTGGTATTGGAACGGTATGAGTGAACCAGTCTGGTACTAAGTGTGGCGGTAATACTCCCAAAGTTCACGGTTTATTAATTTGCTTCCACTAATTTTCTTTTAATTAAACGAAATTTTTCAGTAGTGAATTTTGGGGGTGTTACAAGGGCACATTGGCAAGCGATGGCAGGCCGACGTAGGTCTACCATGGCAGGTTGTGATTGGCCAATAAAAAGGGATGTCGCATGAGAAGAGAGGAGGATTGGTTAGGTTGAAACAACAGATAGATTAGCAGGGAAGAGAGGGGAGAGATGGCCGGTTAGCAGGCGTGGTCGATGGAGAGAATCACGGAGTAGGTTGGGGGGAAGAGTTGTAGGTTGTGATGGGGACAAGGGAAGAAGCAAAAGATAGGGGTGTGGACGGGGTGGTCCGAGAAAAGAAAAGAAAGAAAAGAAAACGAGGGAAAAACTGGCTAGCTGGGGGGAAAGAAAGGAAAATGCGGTGCACAGGCCTAGGCTGCGCCGAAGGAGAAGAAAAGAGGAGGGGATTGGGCCACGGGGGAGTTGGCCTAATTCAGGGAAAAAGAGAAAAGAAAAGGAGAAAAGAGAGAAAGAAAGAAGGAGAAAAAAGAAGAGAAAAGAAAAAGGAAAAAAGGAAAAATAGGTTGGTTGGGGTATTTAGGATATTTTGGTATTCTTGAATATTTAAAATTAGTAATATTTAAAATAATAATAATAATTAAATTCCTTTTTAGATTAATTTGGCTATTTTGAATAAATTTTTCTTAACTTCCATTTTAAATAGCAAAACACCCTAATTTTTCCTAATTAAAATATTTATTATTTTGTTCTTGATTTGCCTTAATTAATTTCCTTTTATTTTAATAAAATAAATTATTTAATTAATTTTTCTAATAAATATTTAATTATCTTAAATTCTTAAAATTAGATTTTTAGGGTATTTCAGGGGTTTTCAAGGTTCCATTTCGGTATAAGGAATTTTAGAAAAAAATTAAGTTTAAAAAATGTACTGAGCTTGACAAACAAGTTAATCAATTTGACCTACCAGTTAACTTCTCTACATACTAGTCAATCGGTTCCCTAACCAGTTGATCAATTTAGTCGAGTAAAACTATTTGACTAGAAGGACGAACCAGTCGATTAGTTCATAAAACCAGTCGATTGTTCTACCTGAAACTCAAGTTATAAAATATCCATAGCTTATTCAAACCCAACTTTTCTCAAAACTCAATTATAGTTTAAATCAAAATCAAACATCAACAAATGACATAATTTTTCAATCAACTACTTCACAAAAATTTGGGGTATTACACAATCACACCTCCTCTTATGCCCCCTTCTACACTATGCTTGTGCCACCCTGCATGAACCAACAATAAGCTACACCACCCTGCTTTTCCTAGGCATGTATTCACTCTCTTTTTTTCCTTGCACAACTAACCCCATATTCCCTCACGTATGCTTCTCCCTTTCCCCTTTTGCATGCAACATGCCACCACCAACTCCCCTGCTATTACCATCTTCTACAAACCAACCACACCTCACCTCACCGAGCAAACCATTTTTTCCCCCACCCTCTCCTCTCCAACCATTATATATATACATGCATACACATCTACTTCCTCCCCCTATTTGTGTGACCCTAAACCCTTCTCTTTCCCCTATATTCCCCTTATCCTCCTTCATTTCCTCCTCTATTCCTTGCAATTTTTTTTACCCTGCACATCTTCAACCTCTCATCCTGTCAATCCAGCAACCATACCACTAACCTCCCATCGACCTTGCCTTCACCCCTCCCCACCTCAGCTTTCTTTTCTGTCACCACTACCATTCACAATTGACCCTTCCAAGACTGAATGCCTCACCCTCTGTCCACTATTGCCCTAAAACCCATGCATTTACCCCTTCTTTTTCCTTGTGGCCCATACACCACCTTTTCATCGCCACCCCACTTCTCCTCACTGCAAACACCACCACCACCACCACTGCCACCCTCGACACCCACCAACTCCTCCTACAACCAACCAAATCCCTTGATCCCATACCTTCTTTCTTCCTTCTCCTTCTCCATTACCTTGCCTCAAGCACCCCTATGTGTGTCCCTTCCCCTTCCCCTTCCAATTGCACCAACACCACACCACCACCAAAATCCAACCACCTCTCCATCCCTTGATCTTACCTTTGCTCCTCACCATTGCTCCTCAATTGAGCCAAAAAACCAACAACCACCACCTTACCATCCTGTATCTCCCTTACCATGCCTCCTTATCATCGCCCAATACCACCAACTTCACGTTTCTTCTTACAACACCACCCCTTCCACCTCTTTCCCAATCAAACTCGCTACTTTAACACAAGCCTCTTTCTCTACCTTGCACCATCCAGCTGCCTCATCACTACCAGCCACCGTCATTGTCACCCACCACCGGCCATCACCTCCTCCTAGCTAAATAATGCCCCAACCCCCTCACAGCGTCCAAACTCACGATGCTCATGCAATGTGAGAAACTTTCAAAAATTTACACATTTTTTCACCTTAGGAAAATTTAGTAATTTTCTTATTTAAGAAATATTTTAATAAAAAATATTATTTTTCTAATTAAATATTGTGAGCTTGTGACTCGTATTTGGTGTGTAGAATAGCTTGGATTGGTGTGTGAAGTGTTTCGGAGAAATTTGAAGTAGAACTGTGAGCTGTTCTGGAAATATGTGAATATTTTACATTGAAGAAATTATAATTTGGAAATGTTATGAACAGAAAAGTTGTAGATCTTTCTGTTAGCTTTCCAACACATCAAGAATCAGCTCGATCGGAGGTCAGATGAAGAAGTTATGGCTGAAATACGGAAGATTGTCAAAGCTGGAAATAAACACGGGGGCCCGTGTTTTGTAAACACGATCCGTGTTTTTCCATCAGGAAAATGTGTTCCGTTTCCGTGAGAGGCCGAGAGATAGAAAATAAACATGGGGGTACCGTGTTTATTAATACAGTCCGTGTTTTTTGGGTTTTTTGCTCCGCCTCGGTTTTTACTAATGACAGTTTCGTATAGTATAAATACCATGCGATTAGAACCCTAATCGAAGAGCGAACGCCGTCTTCTTCTCCTATTGAGTTCTATTGTAATTCCTTGATGAATTGAGTGATTCAGGTGAGAATTTCTTTGATTCTTTGTAATCACAATTACTTCACATCAATAAGATCATCTGTTTCCCCAATCTGTGTTCTTGAGTGTTATTCTCTTCTCAATTCTTGTGTGTTCTAATTGATTCAAATTAGATCTTATTTTTCCGAATTAGTATCGATCCAAAACAAATTGGTATCAGAGCGTTGGGTTCGTATTCGGGATGTCTACAAGATTTGATATAGAGAAGTTTGATCGGTCTGTGAACTTCGGCTTATGGAAGTTGAAGATGAAGGCGATCCTAATTCAGAATGGATTGGAGAAGGCGTTACTCGGGATATCAAAGAAGCCCGATTCGATGACAGATGAGAAATTCGAGGAGATAGATCAAAAGGCCCTTTCCACCATACAATTGTGTTTGTCTAATGAGGTCTTGCGTGAGGTGGCTAAAGAAACAACGGCGGCATCCTTATGGCTCAAGCTGGAGTCTCTATACATGACGAAGTCGGTGACGAATCGTCTGTTATTGAAGAGCAAGTTGCATGAGTTAAAATTAGGTAAGGGACAATCCCTTAAATCTCATCTTGATGAATTTGACTCTATAATTATGGATCTAAGGAATATAGATGTTAAATTGGAGGATGAAGATCTTGCTATTACATTGTTGTGTTCTTTGCTTGCTGATTACAAACATTTTCGTGAGACCATACTGTATGGGAAGGATGATGAGTTGGTTCTTGATGATGTCAAGACTGCCCTGCTACAACGGGAACTGATTGAGAATCAGTTGACTGGAGGTGGTTCTGGTGACTCACATAGTGAGGGACTTGTAGCTAGGGGCAGAACTCAGGAACGGGGTTCTGGTGATAAGAAGAAGAAGTATAGGTCAAAGTCGAGGAATAATAGATCCAAGAATGTCATGTGCTATGGATGTCACAAGAAGGGTCATATCAAGAAGTTTTTTCCTAATAGGATATCTGGAGATAAACCTGGTGAATCATCTGGCACAAAGGATGATGTTGTTATAGCTCAATATGATAGTGATGGTAGTCTGTTGACTGTCACTGATAGTCAGACCAAGATTATGGACAGGTGGATCTTGGACTCTGGATGCTCTTACCATATTTGTCCCAACAGGAACTGGTTCCAGACTTACGAGACGACTCGAGGTGGAGTAGTTCTGATGGGTAATGATGCTGCATGAAAAGTTGCTGGGATTGGGACAGTGAAGGTGAAGATGCATGATGGTGTGGTCAGAACACTATCTAATGTTCGACATGTCCCTGAGATGACCAAGAACTTGATTTCATTGAGTTCTTTGGATTGTAATGGATATCGTTGTGTGATCGAGGATGGCACGATGAGGATTACTAGAGGGGCTCTTGTTGCATTGAAAGGTAAGAGGATCGGGACACTGTATGAGCTTGTTGGTTCCACTGTTGAGGGAGCAGCTGTGGTAACATCATCGAGTATGTCTGACTCGGATGTTACTAGACTTTGGCATATGCGACTTGGACACATGAGTGTCAAAGGCTTGACTGAACTCTCCAAGAGAGGGTTGTTGGATGGAAAGAGTACAGGTACTATGGATTTCTGTGAGCACTGTGTGTTTGGCAAGCAGAAACGGGTTAGTTTTTCAAAGGCTACACATAGTACAAAGGGGCCTCTGGATTATGTTCACTCTGACTTGTGGGGTCCTGCAAGGGTGGTTTCCAAGGGTGGTTCGCGATACCTACTGACATTTATTGATGACTTCTCTAGGAAGGTATGGACTTATTTTATTAAAAATAAGAATGATGTCTTTGAAGTTTTCAAGCATTGGAAGACTTTATTAGAGAAGCAGATCGGGAGACAAGTGAAGTGTCTCAGGACAGATAATGGCCTTGAGTTTGTGGAACGTAGTTTCACTGAGTATTGTGAGGACCATGGTATTGCTAGGCATCGTACTTGTGTTGGCAGACCACAACAAAATGGGGTTGCTGAGAGGATGAATAGAACCCTATTAGAGAAGGCTTGATGTATGTTGTCACAAGCTGGATTAGGCAAGGAGTTTTGGGCTGAGGCAATTCACATGGCGACATTCCTGGTGAATAGGTCACCCAATCGTTCCATTGATTTGAAGACACCTGAGGAGGTATGGTCTGGCAAACCAGCTGATTATTCTGATTTGCATATTTTTGGATGTCCTGCCTATGCTTATGTGAATGATGGGAAGCTCGAGCCTAGAGCTAAGAAGTGCATCTTTCTTGGCTATACATCCGGTGTGAAGGGGTACAGGTTATGGGATCCAGCTGCATCCAAGTTTTTGACAAGCAGGGATGTTACCTTCAATGAGTCCGTATTCCTCCAAAAATCTGAGTCTTCTTCTAATAGATTATCTGAAGAGGTGGAGCAGAAGAATCTGCATGGTGTTACAGATAAGGTGGAGGTAGAGGTTGATTTGGATCAGTCAGACTCTTCTAGTATGAGACCCACTATTCCTGAAGTAGGTGGATCCAGGCAGCAGGTGGAGCAAAGGGGTGTTGCTCCTGGTAGACCACGGAGGGTTGTGAAGCCTCCTGTGAGGTATGGCTTTGAGGAGTTAGCAGGTTATGCTTTGGCTAGTGCTGAGACTATCGTTGATGTACTGGAGCCAGTGTCATACTCAGATGCCATTGTTAGTGCTGATTCTGCTCAGTGGTGTGCTGCTATGGAGGAGGAGATGCAGTCTCTGTGGAAGAATCAGACATGGGAACTTGTGAAGGCACCCAGGAAGAAGAAAATAGTTGATTGCAAGTGGGTGTACAAGTTCAAACAGGGAATTCCAGGTGTTGAGGGACCGAGGTACAAGGCTCGTTTAGTTGCACGTGGGTTTAGTCAGATACCTGGTGTAGACTATAATGAGGTATTTTCCCCTGTTGTCAAGCATACTTCTATTCGTACTTTGCTTGCGCTTGTGGCTATGCATGATATGGAGTTAGAGCAATTGGATGTTAAAACAACTTTTCTGCATGGTGAGCTCGAGGAGGAGATCTATATGCCCCAACCAGATGGCTTTGTTGTTGAAGGCAAGAAGGATCATGTGTGCTTATTGAAGAAGTCACTATATGGTCTGAAGCAGTCGCCTAGACAATGGTATAAGAGGTTTGATCAGTTTATGATTGAGCATGGGTTCTCCAGGAGTGAGTACGATGGATGTGTATACTTGAAGCAGGTTGGTGATGGTTCTCTGGTGTATCTTTTGTTGTATGTCGATGACATGCTTGTTGCGGCAAAAGATCTGTCTGAAGTTAACAAGGTGAAAACAATGCTGAAGACTGAGTTTGAGATGAAGGATATGGGAGCTGCGAAGAAGATTCTTGGCATGGAGATCATTCGAGACCGCAGATAGAAGCGTCTTTACTTGTCACAAGAGTAATATGTGAACAAGGTGTTGGAGAGGTTTCATATGATTGATGCCAAGCCGGTTAGTACTCCCTTGGCTACTCACTTCAGATTGTCTGCTTTAGATTGCCCCAAATCTAAAGATGAGGAGGATTTTATGGCCACAGTTCCCTACTCTAATGCTGTGGGATGCATGATGTACGCTATGGTTTGTACCAGGCCGGATATTGCTCAAGCTGTGAGTGTTGTGAGCAGATATATGGCGAATCCTGGGAAGGCTCACTGGCAAGCAGTGAAGTAGATTCTGAGATACTTGAAGGGTACTGCATCATCTTGTTTGGAGTATGGGAGGTCAACTGATGTGTTGACTGGGTTCGTTGACTCTGATTATGGTGGAGATCTTGATAATAGGAGATCCACTGGAGGTTATGTGTTTTGTCTTGGTGGTTCGGCAATTAGCTGGAGGTCATCTTTACAAGATGTGACTGCGTTGTCCACTACTGAGGCTGAGTATATGGCTATGAAGGAAGCTTTTCAAGAAGCTTCGTGGCTTGGTGGTTTCGTTCGTGAGCTTGGATTTGGTCATGGTGCTCCCGTTGTTCGTAGCGATAGCCAGAGTGCTATTTGTTTGGCAAAGAATCAGAATTCTTTCCATCGTCGGACGAAGCACATTGATATCAGGTACCACTTCATCCGAGGTACTATTGCTGCAGGCAAGGTTGTGTTGGAGAAGGTAGCTACTGCTGAGAATCCAGCAGATATGCTAACGAAGCCATTGACAGTGAGCAAGTTCGAGCATTGCTCGGACTTGGTTGGTGTTTGTGTACCATGAGGGCCTTTTGGGGCCCAGGGGTTTTTACAGATGGTCTTTTGTGTTCCTAGTGCTAGCTACTTTAAATACGACGTCAAGGTGGAGAATTGTGAGCTTGTGACTCGTATTTGGTGTGTATAAATACCACAGCAAAATGTGTTCCGTTTCCGTGAGAGGCCGAGAGATAGAAAATAAACACGGGGGTACCATGTTTATTAATACGGTCCGTGTTTTTTGGGTTTTTTGCTCCGCCTCGATTTTCGCTAATGACAGTTTCGTATAGTATAAATACCATGCGATTAGAACCCTAATCGAAGAGCGAACGCCGTCTTCTTCTCCTATTGAGTTCTATTGTAATTCCTTGATGAATTGAGTGATTCAGGTGAGAATTTCTTTGATTCTTTGTAATCACAATTACTTCACATCAATGAGATCATCTGTTTCCCCAATCTGTGTTCTTGAGTGTTATTCTCTTCTCAATTCTTGTGTGTTCTAATTGATTCAAATTAGATCTTATTTTTCCGAATTAGTATCGATCCACAACAAATATTAATTTATTTAATGTGGTATTATTATTAGGTATACAATTTTAATTAGTGGAACATAATAATTTTAGTAAGTTACCGATAAATTAGCGTTTTTGCTAGAAATAAGGTAATCCTTATACTTTACTAAAATGTTTAGATATCTTATAATAGCACATTAGGGTTTTGAAGTGTAAACCATGTGAAGCATAGTTTTTACATTTTAATTATTATACTCTACTAAAATGTGAGCTATCGCATAGTAGTATAATAGGGTTTTGATGTATACATTTTATTAAGTATGTTTGTTATGTTGTAATTGTTTGCCTAAATGTTATTATTGTGTTCCCTAGGGGTAATTTGGTTATTTTAAGAATATCATGATATTTACTCCATAAGTATGCCTTAATTATTGTTAAGTATGAAACTATGTGTTTCAAAGTTTTAGAAATACATGTTAAGGTTTTACATGCTAAACCATGAGTAAGGATGCATGTAATGGTTATGAATATATATAAAATTATGGATATATATTTTTATGATGATAGAATGTATAGGATTTTAAAAAATCATTCAAATTGGGACTCATAAGATTTTGGTGCAAAATGAGTACCATAGTTATCTCAGGAATATTTTAGTCAATATAGGTTAAAAATAGAATATTGGGTATTTTAATGTGATAAGTAGTGTGAAATAGGTTAAGTATATTATGTAGAAATTTTGGAGTAAATATGAATAGTCTAAGTCCAATATATGAGAAAGGTGGTTTTAAGTGGAAATAATAACCTTAGGTGCAAAATTATTACCACAGGTGGGAATTGTTTAATTTTGAAATTGATTTATAAATATATTAGTTTAATTGGTATTTTAGGGATGCATATTAAATTTGGGAGTCTCATGGGAAAGGTTATGATTGAATTATGAAATTAGGATTTTATAGGGAATGTGCATAGTAACCCTAAAGATATGTCATTATAGCATGTGTAAGATGAGTTAGACCTCAGTTTTCATGTATGATGTCAATAATAATATTTTTGGAATGTATATTGAGTTGGTGGATATATGAGTTTTATGGAAAAAGTTACGATTGATTTGTGAAATTAGGGTTTTGTGAAAAATATAAATAGTAAACCTAAAGATGGCCTATTATTACATATGTAAGACATTAGAGTTAAACCTTGATCTACATGTATATAGTCAGTAATAATATTTTAAAGATGGGTATAGAATTACGAGAAGTTATGGTTAACTTATGGAATTAGGGTTTTCTAGGAGGGGTGTAATGGTAATTCATGTTGGTTGTGTTGTATGTGTTTCAAATGATTACATTTTGTTTGTCTACATTTGTGTATGTACAAGGAACTTGAGAAACACCACTTTAAATAAGATACTAATCACTTAAAAACAAATATTACATGTGAAGCAAAGGTATTGGGTCCATTCTGCTAGATGATAATAGTGGCTTAGATTTGTTTCTTCTAAGAGGTGCTTCAAATCATTTCACAAGTTTAAGAATAGTAGTCGTGTGCATTTTTCTCTGAGATGTATTGGGTCTGTTCTATCAAAAGATAATAATAGCTCATGTGTGTTGTGTTTGAGAGGTTCTTCAGACTGTTCCACTAATTTAATAATAGTGGGGTTCTCGGGCTCAATGTAAACCAAAATATGATCTTGAGATAAGCAATAATAAATAATATATTAATCACTTAAAGTGAAAGACCACGCGAGTCAAGACTTAAGTGATATGTCTATTCCACCAAAAGATAATAGTTCCTCAGGTATGTTTTTCTCTGAGAGGTGCTTTAGAGCGTTCCACCAGTTTATGAATAGTAGTCAGGAGTGTATTGCCTTGAGAGGTATTGTGTTTGTTCCACCGAACGATGATAGTATCTTAGTTTTTTTCTTGAGAGATGCTCTAGTCTATTCTACTAGATTAAGAATAGTGGGGTCCCTAAACTTGACGTAAATAACAATAAAAATTATCATAATCACTAATTGATATTGTTACGATTAAGACTAATGATGTGGATGTTGAGTATGGGTTGTATTATGAAGTTATGGTTATTATAGTAAGATTGGTTCTAATCATTATTTTAGAGAGTATCTCATGTATGCTCAGTTAGTACATTTTATTATGTTCTAAATAAATGAGTATGGACCGTGTGTGGCCATGCTAATATTTGTTTATCTAATATGAATATCATATTTTGAATCATCACATGTATATTTAAATGTTTTATACCATATATCGTTGTGATGCCATTTATGTGTTCCATGTGAGATTTTCATATTTGTTTTGTATAATGGGTTATTTAGTACTGTTGTACTAAAATGTTCCTTTTAATGGGCATCTGATTATTCTATGGGCAGTGGTCTTTGCAGGTTAGTATTATAAGATTAATTAAATGTTAGTACTTAGGTTAAGAGTTAGGGACATTTGGTGTTTTGTGCCTTTTCTTTTAGTTCGGATGATTATATACTCTTATGTTTCCTTTATATTTCTTTTCACTAAATTTTTTAACCACTAATAGTTGGTCTATTTGGAATGATGGTAGTTTCCTTTAACCCTCTCTCTACTCTCATCTTTATGATTGTGTTATAAATTTAAATGGAGTAACATTTTTTGCCTTAGCCCTTGATATATGAATGATAGAAGAAACTAGACCTGTACTAAGTACAATGGTAACACTCAAAGTTTTATTCATTTAGCTTCTAAAATTAATTATTTTTACAAAATATTTTGGTTTATAATTTTTGGGGGTGTTACAATGTGGCCCTTATTTAAAGGCTCTAACTCTAATCTAAACATGTTTTTGTATTCTTCGACTTTTGTATGTTAGTAGGCTTTCTTACGACATCGTTATCCCTAGGCGTGTTTCACTTTAACAATATTGTTGTTGTTGTTTGCTTTGAGTTCATCAATAGTTCAATATGATGCAACTTTGAATCACATTCTTATTTTCTTAAAAAATAAAAAGAAAAAAGAAAAAAGAAGATAAATGAGATAATGAGAAATGAAAAAATAGAGGGAGAGAAAGATAGTGAAAATTAGGGGAGTAGGATGAGGAAGAGGGATGGAAAGATCTTAGTCTCTTTTTATTTATTTATTTATTTTTTGATATAGTTGATTTTCATCCTCATCCTTGTATTTTAGGAATATATAAATTGTCTTATATTTTGTTCTAAGGAGGTATACCCTATTGTATCACAAAAATTTGTTAATGAAGGACATATAATATATTTTACCTCCTATATTAGCTATGATTTTAGAATTTGCTAGGCCTAAGAGAATAAGATCAAGCAATTGAATGCTTCCATTTGAGAACAATTTAAAGGGAGGTTTATATATATGTGTGTGTGTGTGTGGTATTCACATAGATTGAGCACTTAAAAAAATTTCATCATATGTGATGCTAATAAGGTTTATGTTTCTTAGTCTCTTTATTGAGACCATGATTATGTGACCTAGACTATTATGCTATAAGTCAATGTATTCAACAGCATAAGTAAAAATACTAGAAACACTTGCATTTATTGACGCAGAAAATGAGTTGATTACAAACATGCAATTATCCAAGTAATCTCTTCCCACAAACACCCCATTCCTAGTGATCATAGCCTTATTAGTTTAATCACAATTTTCATGCCATTTTGTTAAGTAAACCATTTGACACAAGATTAGTACACATGGAAGGTACATAGAGCACACCGATTAATGCAAAAGTTTTTCTAAAGGTAAGTTTAAGGAGGACCTTTCCTTTTTGAAGTATATCCAGTTGTTTTAGAGTTGCCCATGGACACACATTCACCTTTTCCTGCATCTTTAAAGTTGTGGAAGAGTTCCTTGTTAGAACAAAAATATCTAGAAGCTCTAGTGTCTAGGACCTAATTTATCTTGTTGTCCACCAGGTTGACTTTGACAACGATAACAAAAGTCACCTATTCATCTTTAGAAATGTTGACATAAGGAGTGGTTGCAGACTTTTGACTTGGTTTCCCTTTGCGCGGGAAGCATTCTTGGGATGTTACCGCCACACTTATTACCAAACCGGTTCTCTCCAATCATTTCAGTACCAAGTGCTAAGGCTAAGAAAAGATTGTCATTAAACTCAAACCAAGAGTTCAAAAAATATCTAGAAAGATCATAACCTAAAAAATTAGAGTACACGTACAGAATTGTAATTCATGCCCAAAATAAAATAAACTTACAACCGATAAAATGTTCATTTAAAATGCTCAATACAAGTAATGTATCAAAAAGGGTAAATCCGATACCAAAGAAATAACCAAAGGAGATAAAATCCTATATCTCCATATCTTTTCAATATGTGTATGGATAGATTCTCACACTTGATTAGGTATAATGTAGGTCTCAATTCTTAGAAACCTTTCTTTGTGTCATGTGGAGACACATAACTCTCCTATGTATTTTTTTTATGATCAATTATTGTTAGTTGAAGCCTCTATGGATTATATATATGTTATTGTGGAGGTTCTTGACTCTTTTTGTGATGCCTCTCATCGACAATGATCTTTATTAAGTCTATAATCACTTTTTGGCAAACATTTAGAATCAACTAGCCATAACTATTTCTATTAAAGTAGTTATCCCCCATAATATATCTCTTGGTTGGTACCTTACTATTGAGCTTTATAATGGGTGCATCACAAATGTTCTTTTTTTTTTCTTTTAAGTTATTTAAAAGGGTCCAAATGAGTTTATTCTCTTTGAAGCCTTAAAGCTTCTCTCTAGATGATTGTTCCACACTTAATCTATGTTACCTTATATGCCCAATAACACAGTACAAACTTATTTCAATTTATTGTGATTAGTACCCTTAGAAAGATCAAAATCAACTTTTTATTAGGTAGTGTTAGTAATAGACACAGGCTTTACTTGATTTGTTGGGATTTGGTGTGCATGCCAAGAGATAAGGGTGGATTAGGCATTAAAGAGGAAACAAAAATGAATCAAGCAACTCTAATGAAGCTTCATTAGGAGATATTACATGGGTTGACCAGCTTATATGAGATTTTTTTTTGGATAAATATTAATGACAATTGGCATCCATTCTTTATGCACATCAATCGTCATCTTACTCACCTATTTGGAGGTAGATATGTAATGGTCTAACGAATCACTTTTGGACTAATTGGTGGGTGGGTGGTAAGCCATTGATCTATTACCTAACACCATATACTCCACATCTTTTAAATGACAATGACTTTATGCTCCTAGATAGTGTTTAGAATTGGAACTATATTCAACACGTTATACTAATGTGAATTTTAGCCAAAATTGTTATTGTACTTGCTTCCACAAGGGTCAAAGACCATGTCATACTGGTTTGGGGGCATTATAGTGACAAATTTTTTTTTTGTAGCATTAGCCTATCACCTGCAACATGATGCCAAGAGTAGAGAGAGTTTGGAATGGAAGAGCTTATGGTGGGTGAAGGTAAGGCAAAGGGTGCCTACCTTTACATGGTTAGATCACCACAATACACTTTTTACTATTATCAAAAGGTAACAACGACACTTGACAAAGGAGGTGAGTTGTGACTGGTGTGGGAATAATGATAACTTGAGTCATGTGCTAAGAGATTTCCCCCTTAGTCGTGAATTTTGGTCAAGATCATCACTCATGGTCATATGGGTTTCTCTTCTGGTTGTTTATATTGCAATCTTGTTGATAACTTTGCAAATTCCAAAGTGCTCCATCCAAGCCACCCTCCTCGGGCTATCCTACTTGTCCTTGGCATTTGGAAACCCTTGTCAGAGCAAAACAAGCAAGTTTTCTACAACATACAATTTCCATTGTAGAAGTTGGCCGAAGTTGTGAAGCAGATGGCGAAAGAAGAGTATGAATCTTGGCACTAGCTCCATTATCTCATGACCCCAACACATAGTAAAGGATATATTGGAGTTGGTTGGACAGTTCCTCAAGCCAACTTTGTGAAAATTAATGTGGATGTTAGCTCTATTAGCAACCTAGAATTGAAAGATTTAGGGCTTGTTTGGTATGGGCGTATTAGAGTTAGAAAATATTCCTCTTATTTTGTGCATTTTATATAAAGTATTTAAGAATAATAAATATATTTTTAGTAAAATATCCATTTTAGATTAAATTAACATCTAAAATGAGCAATTGTCATAAAAAAATATTTAATTTCAAATATATTATACAATATATACAAAATAGATGGGTAATTTTTTGGCTCTATTACCCCTATACCAAGAGAACATTGAGGAAGGGTAGCTTGATATCACATGGTAAGTGGATTTTTGGATTTCCAACTAATATTGGTTATTTTAGCATCCTAGTTGCAAAGATTTGGGATATCTATTAGCGAGGATTAACATGTGTACGTGTCTCTAGCGCCTCTTTCATCACAGGCAAATGGAGGAGACTTGAGATAGCATCCACAACTTCACCTTCTGCACAAGCATGTAGAAGCTTAATGATAGAGTTCTCTGCATGCATTGTCACCCATGACTTCAGGGAGAGCAATTCCATTGCATATGGGCTCGTGCACCTGGGTCATTATCACCCCTTGGTCTACATATTTATGATACCCTGCACCGTGAGGTTCAGGATGAGTTGTTTTTCGACAGAGTTGGTATTACTGTGCGGAGGTTTTGTACTGAACCTCTTTGACTTGATGTAATTGGATCTCAATCCTACCTTTTGATCTAAAAAAAATTATAAATATTTTGAGAAGTGAAGATTAAAAAAAAAATATTTAGTTAGGACTCAAAATATTTTTGGACTTGTGTAAAGGTTGAATCGCGACTAAACACTATGTCAATCTAAAATAGATAAATTTTTTTATAAAAAAATCTGCCTATGCGTTATATCTTATTTAAAACTAATCCGCAATTTATTATTTTAAATGAAACGATCTATTCTCCTAAGGACACGTATAGAAAAAAAGAAAGAAAGGTTAATTATGAAATATTGATTGCAAATATGAGTTGCACCAATCCATTGTAAGATAGCTTGACCTTTTTTTTTAATAGTTAGATAGAGCTATTGTTTGCTGCTGCCCAAAAACAAGCAAAAAATAATAATAATCACAAACTAATTGTCTTAAGTTTTCTCATACTAAAAATTCAGTACGTACCTAACTAGCTAGGCATCCTCATATGACTTTTCATGACATTTGTAGACGTCCTCTTACATGACAAATCAACACTAATTAACACATCCCTCCAAGAACCCGCCTTCTTCTTCTTCTTCTTGTCGTTCTTCCTGGTCCTGCCAGCAGCCCCATCACGCCCATCCAACAACTTAGTGGAGTAGCCCTTTTTGGTGCACTCCTCGAACGCAACCCGGAAAGGATCCTCGACGAATCGATCTTGCTTCCTAGAAGCACAACGTTTAGCCGTGGAACGGCCGGTAGCTTTGTGATCATAGACGCATGGAGGAAGTTGCAGCAGCAATCCATCATCATCATCATCATCTTCCTTGGGCTTCTCCAGCGCTCCCGATCCGCACGCTCCTGGTGGTGGAGGTAGATTAAGGAGCAACGATTTCTCTAGATGAAGATGCCACTCGCAAACATTATCTGTATCCTGCAGATCTTTAGATGGCTTTACCATGTTTTTGGCGATCCCTGGTTGTTTTTCCCATTTGAAAGGCACGCTTAGCTCTGTTTGAATTTTGTGATTATTATAACCCATATAGGCTAAGTTTATATGATCTGGGGGTGGATGATGAATACGTATATAGACCAGTGGTGTACTACTTGTATTTGGTGGATGATTAAGTATTATATTGAGGATGGTGGATGCAGAGCAGATAAATGGATTAGTATATATATATATATATATATATATATATATATATATATATTAAGTTAGTTACTAATATCCTACTACCTATCTAGTTATGCTTGATCGAAACAAACTGAATGAAAAAATATGCATGGGAGGGCGAATTTATGTCACAAGAGACGTGAGGCAGCCTTGGTGTTGCCCTGGTGCTAGTTTTTACTGATTTCTATGAGAGTAGTTGGAGATACTTTTAATGCAATGTGGCAGAAAGAAAGAAGGGAGAAAGACAGACGTAGATGACGGTTCCAAACTTCCAAACCCTTTTTCGTGCGTGGCAAACGGACAGGCAATGCAAGTGACTACATTATTATTATTATTATTATTTGCGTAACCTTTCTCACAATTTTTTACTATGTTCTCTGTCTTTAATTCTCTGAAATAATATCATATGATGTACTTTTATTTTATCTGATCTGATCTGCTTTAATATTATAATAAATAAATAAATAGGAGTCATTTGGTGGAGTAAGTAGAAGATGAAAGTAATTCCTACAAGTGATTAAAACGGTTTGGTTTGGTTGAAAACAAGCCCTAGTCAAAAATAAGTGTGAACTTAATTTTCTCTGATAAGAAAGTAATTTATCTAACTAGGTCTAAGTAATTCATATCCTTTTAGTTATTATTTACACCGTGGACCTTATTATTTCTTTTAAAGTGAGAATATAACTCAAAAAAAAACTTTATTCACTATTAACGGGTACTTTGATAATTTAGAAACTACTCATTCAGATACTATAATAATGAACCAAAAATATTACACTATTATTTTTAGAAAAGAAGAGATGCATACTATAATAATTGATTTTTTTTTTGGATTTACAACTTACTAAAAGAGTTATTTTATTTGTATCAGACAAGTCCTTAATGAGGACAAGGATTGGACCCTCAATGAATGATTGAACACAGATATCAGACATGTGAAGTTGAGTTCAATCAGTGGCCTTGTGTAATTTTAAGGGCCATAAAGGCTTGAAACATTTGAGACAAATCTAGAGTACATTTATTTGGAAACAATCTAATTGGGGGGGGGGGTTGGAATTAAAACCGGACACGCCTAAAGTAAATTAATTATAATATATAATATAAGGTCAAGAAAGTAGCTGAAAAATACAATGTTCAAAACTAGGGGTGTTCGTCTAGAATTTACTGTGTAATTTTCATCTTAATAAAACCACATTTGGTATGATGTACAATTTTACTAGCCAAGTGACATTATCATCTTAATCCCCTTTTTTTTTCCATATAAAGAAAGATTTTACCCTATTAATATATATTCGACCCGACGATCAACCACATAAAATTCTTTACTTGATACCATTGGAGCATCACGCTTCGGATGATTCATCTTAAATCATCTATTTTGTAGTGATTCAACTTTCAAGCTTAACCATGAGCATCATTTGCACCGTATTTGACTATGGGATCATGACATCATAAAGACTGCTCTTTGATATGTTCCAAGTTTTCAACGGAAAGACCAAGGGTGTTGCTGGGAGATAAGCATTCGACGATTCTGATTTTTCCCGTTTGGATTCATCGATACATCCGAGTCCGAGTAGGAGAAAAAACGTGGGTGTAATAGCCTTTGTCATTTCCGCTCCATAATTTTGAAGTCATTTATTTTTATTAGAAGGGCTGCTTTTGAATATTGTTAGTTTGTTAATGGCTGCTTTTGAATGCTATTTGAAATGAAGTGAAATGAAATATGATGGGTCATAGTTACCAGCAAAGCACAAAAATGGCCGACAAGTGTTGTTTTCCATCTCGAAAATATTTTTTGTTCTGAAAATGTTTTAGTATCAGAATCAGTATCGAAATTACTTAAAAAAAAATTATTTATGGCTTAAATTAATTAATATAAGTAGTAATTTTAGATTTTTTTTAAAAAAATTCCTCTTAATTTTAATATATTTGATCTAATTTTTAAAAATTAAATTTTTTTACCATTTTTTTCCATCATCATTTTCTAAATTAAAAAAAAAAGAGGCATTTTTTCATTTCTCTATCCCCCTTCCAATCCCTGTGCAACCGTTGTAGTTACTAGTTAGGGAGTAAATGCTTTTGGGCTCACGATAAGCATGAGAAAATTTCGAGTCAGACCTGAACATTGAGGGCGTTAGCTCACGCAAGTGGCCGGCCTCAGTGAAGTCCTGTTTCTCGATTCAAAATCATGTATGCCTCATGCAATATTAATATAACTGCCTCGCCGTCTGGCAAAATGGCAATCTAGCTGCCCTTTGGATTGGAGTTTGCCTTACCATGTATCAGCAATTTGACATGGAATGAAAATTATAACTGTTATGATACAATATTTATTTTAATATTAATTATTAATAAAATGATATATTTTATTTTTTGTATTCTAACACAGCATAACAATGTATATATAAAAAGAGGGAAAATGGTGTAAATAGAGAAATTAACTTTCAACTTTTTCAAAAAAAAAAAATGCACCCAATTTCTCTATTTACACCATTTTCCCTCTTTTTATATATTCATTGCTATGCTGTTTTTGAATACAATTGAATTTTCTTTTAAAAATAGAGGGAGTAAAATATTATATTTAATAGTAGTATATCTACCTAGATAAATGATGAGGAAGGTTTGAAACTATGATGTATTATATTAAATCACAACTTATTCGCCTTATCAAATAAATTTATCGAGTTGAGTTGTCTTATTTATTAAAAAAGATTAACATTGACATTCAAAGTTTACTTATTTATTAAATAATCTGAGTCAATTCAAATAACTAAAACAAGTAGAGCTGTCTTCATTTGTTTATTTTGTTTGATTAATGAATTGATTCTTTAAACAAAAAATAAAAAATAAAAATCCACCAACTATATGATTATAATAGGAAGATTTATCTTATTAGCTCAAATATGTTGTTTAGTTGAAATTGTAATATACCATTTCACTAACCCAAATTATCATGGGTAGATAGCCTCTTAAGTAATTCAATCAACTCTTTGGAAATAAGGTTTATATGGTAAGTGTTGTTATTTAAATTCAATGCATGTTAGCATTGGTAGTGTAAATACGATAATATGCTTTACGTGCTGAGCATGATATCACAATATTCTTATGATTTTATATTAAGAATGCCTTGTTTGGTTTATTGAAAAAGTATGTCATTTTGTGTTTTTTAGGGTTTAGATCATATTATTATCATATGATCGTGTTGTGTTTGTTTCTATTAACCATATTATTTTGTGTATAATCATCTAGTTAAGTTTAATTTTGATTATCATGAAGTTTCATTGAGACTTGACATTTTTGGCCTTAGGGTAGCTCTCAACCTTTGGGAGAAATTCCGTGATTTTGGTTGTTTAAATTTTAATTAATCATGTCGTTATATGTATTTTAGTATGTACAAGTTTATATGTGATTTTGGAAGTGTTTTGGATTTTGGTTCTTTTAGTGGTTCCTATCTTCAAAGGTATTATGGTCTTTTCAGTTAGTTATTTCTTTTTCTTTTTTATTTATTTATAAAAGTTAGGTTTACCTATGTACTCATTAGGTATTTTACTTAAAATTTGTAGGATTTGGGTTTGTTTCTGTGAATTGTGATTTTTGGATGTTTTGGGGTGCTTGGGATATTTAAAGACATTTTTATCCTTTTACACTAATTCTAAAATTTTGGGTATAAAATTTGTAAGTTGTTAAGAAAATTAATTAAGTGTGAAGAATGTGACCTTTTGGGTTTAATTTTACAAGTGGACATTAGGGTCTTACTTGTTTTAATCTCAATATAGATGGTGAAAAACACCCTAGAAAGGGTGATCGGGCATTTTGGATCTACAATCGACAAATAAAATTCGCACATGGAATTTATAATGGTTTAAGCTAAACTCAAGTAGGTTACTCTATATTCACTATCAAAATGGTCTTCCTTTTTTAGATTTTGAACCTCTCATAGGTTTGTATTGATTATCTTTCTTTAGGTTTATGAGCTTACTAACTCAATTTTGTCTCTAGAGAAGATTTATAATATTTACCTAATTATCTTCTCTAGATTATTTTCCCAAGAATATTTACAAGAATGTTGGACAACACGTAACCTCCAATTAAGTTTGAGTGAGTTTTATAGTTGATTACAATAATTTCCTCACAATTTATGAGATTGAAATTAAAGAATGATTATGAGGAAGTAATCTACCTAGTGTTTGCAAATGTGAAATTGAATAACAACTAACTTTGATGGTTGCAAGTGAGCACTAAAGATTTCTCAAGAAAATTCATTTTAAAATCTCCTTTATAGGCGCTTGATGAGTTCATATTTTGACACATTTTATACCCTTATAATCTTAGTTTTTGGTAGTTTATTTATCTAATATAGGGGAATAATTATTGTTTTATGCTTAAGTGGTAAAAATTGCATAAATATTATTATTTGAGCTAAAATGATATAAATTAAGTAAATTTAGAGCAAAATATTATTTATTGAATTTTATGTTGTAGGTTTTGTTTCGTAAATAAAATAAAAAATAAAAAAAGTTTTTCGACCTTTGGACCAACGGCCAAGGCCGAAGGCCCAAAGGCCTGGAACAAAAAAAACAACGAAGCCAAACGAGAGCGCAGATGGTCAGCCGAAGAAAAGTCAAAGAAGAAAACAAAAGAGGCCGGGAGAGGGCTGACGTGGCAAAGGCACAAAAAAGTTAATAAATAGAGGTGTGCGGCGCAGAAAGAAAGGGGACGTCGAAAAAAGGAGACGTATGGCGCGTCTGGGGAACTGTAGAAGGCAGAGCCTTTCGAGGCTCTATGAGACGACACACAGAGAGAGAGAGAGATGGGAGAGAGCCTTTATAGGCTCGGGAGAGACGAACAGGACGAGAGACAGGGAACAGGCGCAGAGGCACAGAAATCGAGGCGAACGATACCAGACAGAGCGTCAGCTCTTAGCGCCGTCAGTCGAAGAAAAAAAGAAAAAGAAAAAGAATTTGGCACGAAAATTCAAGGCAAAGAAGGAAGAAAAATTAGAGAAAGATTTTAAAACCGGTAGAATTTATTTTAGATAGAATTATTTTTTATCTGAATAAATTCTTGATCTTTAATCCAAAATTAATTCCAGTTATTTCTTTCTCTTATTTTTAATTTATATTTTAGATATATATTTCTGTGTAATTAATTATTTAATTATGGCTTGCTGATTGTTTATTGTTAGGGAATAAATTGAAACACTGGATTAGAATTTGAATTATAATTTTATTTTCTTTGTTTCGTGAGATTGTTTCTTGACTCTATATTAATTGATATCGTTTATATGTATAATTCTGTCAAGTATAGTTTATTTGGTGCGTGCCTTGTTCTGGTTCCTCATGAGTGATAGTATGTAGGATTATTTGCCTGCTAGGTGGCCATCTAAATATACTAGAATTTATATGTATAAATTGCAGCTAGGTTAGATAACAATTCACCTAATCGTTTTGTGATTCTAACCGAAGCGGTAAAAGGTTTCAATACGTGTGGGTCAAGGATAGGAAATACAGTTAGACATGCATTTTGTACTAGTCTAGGTACTTAGATTGATAACCTTCCACTTACACTTAATGCATTAAATCTAGTTAAATATAGGAGCTGCTTGTTGCTGCTATACTACTAGTATTTAATAGGGTTAATATAGGCACATGGTCGTATTAATTAATTAAGGGAAGTAATATAGGGTGTATGGACCTGTGTTTGGTGTGCAACTTGGTCGATCTCTTTCTCACGATTAAAATATGACTTAGAAATAAATATTATATTACGACCTAATCTAGTGGTGGATTTTTATTTCCCTAACATATTTCTCATATCTGCGGTTTCCCATTATTTTTATTATTTTTATTCTTATTAGTTTGTTTTATTTTATTCCTTTTATTATTTTATTACTTTATTATTATTTTTACAACCCCCATTAGTATTTTTCTTATTTATTTATTCTGTGTTATTTAGGATTTTTATTTTTAGTTTTAGTTTTATTTTCAAACTAGTTAAATAGAGGTGAGCCCTCTCAATCCCCGGCTAGAACGATACCCTTATTTACCAGTGCTACAATTGACAACAAGAGGGTTTAAATTGTGTGCCGGCTACGGTCACACCAATTTTTGGCACTGTTGCCGGGGATTGGTAACTTCACTTTTATTTTTCTAGTATTTTTAGTGTGTTTTCATTTTTAGTGTTTTTGTATTTTTTTCTCTTAGTTTTGTTTTAGATTTTATTAGGATTTTTGGTGTGTTTTGTTATTATCCTTTTCCTTTGAAGTGTTAGTGTTTTCAGGTAGCTATGAGAGGATCCTTTGATTATGGACAACTTTGCATGAATCCTAATGCTAGAGTAAATGAGGTAGGTTTAAGCAATTTTGATGATAGACTTCACCAATTCTCCACTCTTGTTTTGTAGGTAGCTGAAGCTACTAGAGTTATTAATACAAGTGGAGTGTGTCATACGCAAGGAAATCCATATGCTTACCATGAACAAGCTATGAGAGGAGGAGGATGGACACAATCTGGTGCTTAATCTTTCAATGGTTTCCAATGACAAAATCCCTATACAAGCACATACTATTCGGGAATGAGGCATCAACCCAACTTTGGATGGGAGATGAATGATTAGTATCAAGTACCATATCAAAACCCTTACACACGTGAATATGAAGCTTCAAAATATTATCAATATCCTCAACAAGAATTTTCTCTAGTTTCGAAACCCTCAAGTTCAGAAAAAATGGATAAGCTTCTTGAAGAACTGATAAATGGTCAAAACCAGTTGGCAGAAAGCCTAAATCAACTGATGCAAAGTCAGATTAGACAAAATGAAAGGGTGTCAGTGCTAGAGGAGAAAATGGGTTATATGGTCAACCTGATGAATCAATTACAAGCACAAGAAGAGCTCTCTAGTACTTCAATTCCAAATTCAAGTGAGAGTTATGAGAGTGATGATGCCATATCCGAATGTAAGGATGAGCTATTTGAGGAGGTTCCCATGGAGAACATTGAAAAGCAAGATCAGGTGGAAGAAGAGCTTGTAAAATTAGAAGAAGAATCTCATCAAAATGAGGATCAAGTGAACAAAGAGAAGTATATGAATGACAAGGCTATCACTTTCACCTACCATATACCATCTTTGAACATTTATTCCCCACTTTTGCTTGGAGATGACCATGAGACACAAGGTAAGCCTTTGAACCATGTTGATTTTATTTATGCTGACCACACTCCTTGTTTTCCCTCTTTTAGCAGGTTGTATGTATCAAATAGTGAAGAGAGTAATCAAATAATTTTGGATACATTTAATAAGAAGCGTGATGCTCTAAAGGAGAGGTTATGTTGGAAGGATGTGTTTAAAGATTTTAAGATGGGAAAATATGTTCCTTCGATAGAGAGATCACGATACATGGACATTGGGCAAAACATTATCTCTTTACCCACAAGCTTAAATTCCATGCTAGGTAAGTTACGTTCTTGTTGGATCAAATCTTTCATTAAATCTAACATTTTATCTTTTTCTTCCTTACAGGATAAAGATGATCATCGCGAGGAAGGATTTGGTGAAGCAGCTCTGAAGTGGACGTATCCACCTTGAATAATAAAAACCGAGATCACGTCAGGCTAAAGACATAAAAACAAGCGCTACTTGGGAGGAAACCCAATGTCATGAGGGAGTTTTCTATCCTCTAGTTATTTATTTAGTTTTTATCTCCATACTTTAAATTACATGTTTATTTAGTTGTTTACACATTGAGGACAATGTGTGATTTAAGTGTGGGGGTGCATTTGTTTTATGTACGTGTCAAAAAAAATTTTGTTTCGATTTTTTTAGAGTGTTTAGTTTTTTTTAGATTTTTTTTAGAATGTTTAGTGTTTTTAGAGTCGTAGGAACCCTTAATTAGTCAATGAGGAATATATCTTTGAAATCTAACGAATAGAGGATCATGAAATCGAGATAAGGCAAGTGGAGATTTTTTTTGTGTTGATTTCGATATAGGGAACACATTTCTACGTGCCTAAGTTTGAATGGAGAAAGAATATGTATGATTGTCTAATCACCGACATGGAATGTTGAGATTCATCACATTTCTTAGTGAGCTTTTGAACCATATGTACCTTCTTCTTTTTTTCTTCTGAGCGAATTTACACAAAATCATCTATTTTTATTGGCTTCAAATTTTCTTTGTAAACCTCATATATGTTTAATTTCTTTGATCAAATTATTTGTCATAGATCTTGTAATGGATTATAGAGATTACTAGAACTTACTCTTGTGCTAGTCGAAGCTTATAGTCAAAACATGCTCTGATTGAGGAAATGATAAAAGCAACTTAGGATTTTTCTATCACATGACCAAAAAGCTTAACCAAATTTGTGTATCCATGATACACATCCTACAGAAACCCTTTGAGCCATACATGGAACATATACTTTTTTTCATTACCCACATTGAATAACCTTCGGGCCTTAATGTCCTTGCTTTTGCCAAAAGCTAATGGAAGGAAATCAAATCGTTATGGATATAAAGAGTGGTTGTGTATGTGTGTTTGTAAAAGAAATATATGTATTTATGCTAAGAAAGGGGATTGGTTATGTTTGGTGGAGAAAAAAAAATTGAAAAAAAAATAATAATATATGAAAAAAAAATATTTTGAAAAAAAAAAGAAGAAATGAAAAAAAAGAAAAAAAAATGTTAGGATATAAGGAAGAGAGAGAGTTATGGAGACGATGTTGAGGGAGTTCTATTCATGTTCTATTTTGGTGTGAAGTTGGAGATATGTATGTGGAGTTATGCTTATATTTCATCTAATTATTAGATTCCACTAGCTCTTTATCTTTTTAGCACCACACTTCTAAAATACTTCATACCCTTCTTTACCTTAAACCCCGTTAACCAATAAGTAAGTCCTATTTGATTCTTAAGATGAGCAGCCTTTGATCTGATGGAGATTAGTCACAAGAGTTAAGCATATGGTTCGGTCCATTTGGCAAGTATTTGATATCTTTCATGAGGTTTTATCCACAAGAACATGAGCCTTCTTTATTTATATATGTGAGGTGTTTGTTATCTTCATCATCTTATCTCACATACATGAGTGTTTGTATACATTTGTAGCCATGAATCTAAGAGAGAAAAAAATAGAGGGTATCCATAGTGAGGATGAATCTTGATGTGACTAAGGCGTGGTATATTTTCATCCATAATATTGATCTATTTATACCTATCATGTTTATGTGTGAACCGTATGTTGAAATTGATCCTTTAAATCTCCCAATGCTGAATCTTGATTGATTGCTAATCTTGACGTTTGAAAGTAAAAGATTCTAAGACAAAAATAGTTAAGGGTGCTAGGTTTTGTTTTATTTTATTTGTGTTTGATTTTGTGGGTATATTATCTACGAAACCCTCACGAGAGCTTACTTGTCCTCGATGGGTGACCTAGGGGTTTAAATGGCTTGTTGCACATGCTAAGTGTAATCGTGAGACCTACGAAAGTGGCTAGTTAATTGAATTTTATCTCTTTAGAGTAATAACTTGCTTGAGGACAAGCAAGAAGCTAAGTGTGGGGGAGTGATGAGTTCATATTTTGACACATTTTATACCCTTATAATCTTAGTTTTTGGTAGTTTATTTATCTAATATAGGGGAATAATTATTTTTTTATGCTTAAGTGGTAAAAATTGCATAAATATTATTATTTGAGCTAAAATGATATAAATTAAGTAAATTTAGAGAAAAATATTATTTATTGATATTTATTGAATTTTATGCTGTAGGTTTTGTTTCGTAAATAAAAAAAAAGTATTTCGACCTTTGTACCAATGGCCAAGGCCGAAGGCCCAAAGGCCTAGAACAATAACGAGAGCGCAGATGGTCAGCCAAAGAAAAGTCAAAGAAGAAAAAAAAAAGAGGCCGGGCGAGGGCTGACGTGGAAAAGGCACAAAAAAGTTAATAAATAGAGGTGTGCGGTGCAGAAAGAAAGGGGACGTCGAAAAAAGGAGACGCAGGGCGCGCCTGGGGGACGGTAGAAGGCAGAGCCTTCCGAGGCTCTATGAGATGACACACAGAGAGAGAGAGAGAGACGGGAGAGAGCCTTTATAGGCTCGGGAGAGACGAACAGGACGAGAGATAGGGAATAGACATAGAGGCACGGAAATCAAGGCGAACGGTACCAGGCAGAGCGTCAGCTCTCAGCGCCGTCAACCGAAGAAAAAAAGAAAAAGAAAAAGAATTTGGCACGGAAATTCAAGGCAAAGAAGGAAGAAAAATTAGAGGAATATTTTAAAATCGGTAGAATTTATTTTAGATAGAATTATTTTTTATCTGAATAAATTCTTGATCTTTAATCCAAAATTAATTCCGGTTATTTCTTTCTCTTATTTTTAATTTATATTTTAGATATATATTTCTGTGTAATTAATTATTTAATTATGGTTGGCTTATTGTTTATTGTGAGGGAATAAATTGAAACACTGGATTAGAATTTGAATTATAATTTTATTTTCTTTGTTTTGTGAGATTGTTTCTTGACTCTATATTAATTGATATCGTTTATATGTATAATTTTGTCAAGTATAGTTTATTTGGTGCGTGCTTGTTCTGGTTCCTCATGAGTGACAGTATGTAGGATTATTTGTCTGCTAGGTGGCCATCTAAATATAATAGAATTTATATGTATAAATTGCAGCTAGGTTAGATAACAATTCACCTAATCGTTTTGTGATTCTAACCAAAGTGGTAAAACGTTTCGATACGTGTGGGTCAAGGATAGGAAATACAGCTAGACTTGTGTTTTGTACTAGTCTGGGTACTTAGATTGACAGCCTTCCACTTACACTTAATGCATTAAATCTAGTTAAATATAAGAGCCGCTTGTTGCTGCTATACTGCTAGTATTTAATAGGGTTAGTATAGGCATGTGGTCGTATTAATTAATTAAGGGAAGTAATATAGGGTGTATGAACCTGCGTTTGGTGTGCAACTTTGTCGATCTCTTTCTCACGATTAAAAGATGACTTAGAAATAAATATTATATTACGACCTAATCTAGTGGTGGATTTTTATTTCCCTAACATATTTCTCATATCTGCGGTTTCCCATTATTTTCATTATTTTTATTCTTATTAGTTTGTTTTATTTTATTCCTTTTATTATTTTATTATTATTTTTACAACCCCCATTAGTATTTTTCTTATTTATTTATTCTGTGTTATTTAGGATTTTTATTTTTAGTTTTAGTTTTATTTTCAAACTAGTTAAGTAGAGGTGAGCCCTCTCAATCCCCGGCTAGAACAATACTCTTATTTACCAGTGCTACAATTGACAACAAGAGGGTTTAAATTGTGTGCTGACTATGGTCACACCAGCGCTCTACAAATAGTGTCCATTGGTGCATATTTAATGCACAAAATGACAGTTCAATGGACATAATTTTAACTTTTCAGTACAACTAGTTAACTTATTCCTCAAAACCAATTAACTATTACCCAAATAGTCTAAAAATATATATTCATTATATGGGACTGGTTGACTGGTATGAAAGACTAATTAATTGGTTGAAAGTAGTTAAATGGTTAAGTAAAAGTAGAGAGCAACCCAACAACTAGTAAAATGGTAGTTAAAAATCAATTGATTGGTCTTGACTAGTATACTAATTTTAAGAACTAGTTTAATGGTTAAGAAGAAGTAAAGAGAAACTAATGGACAAGAAAAATTAGCCTAGTTAAATGTTAGCCAAAAACTAGTAGATTTATTTTGACTAGTGGATTAGTTTTAGCAATTGGTTGAATAGTTAGGCAAAACTAGAGAACAAATAGTGAGCAATAAAATTTAGGACTAAAAACCAGTCGATTGTTGTCCAAAGAGAAATTGACTTGTTTTGACTAGTGGATTGGTTTTAGAAACTGGTTAAGTTGTTGGGTTATTGGTTTGGGCATTAACTTCCATGTTATTCAAACCAATTGACTAATTTAAAGTTTTCAACTCAAAGTCAAATTCAACCTTAGAGATAAGCATATAACCAGTTGGCTGGTTTTAACTAGCTAACTAAATTTTCATTACTCTTTCCCTAGTAACCCTAGGTTTCCCCCAAGAACCAGTCAGCTAGTTTATTCTAAAACTAGTCAAGTGGTATTAACAAATAACCAATACCGAGTCCTAAACCAAGCAAATTAATTTCCAAATTAAATCACCTTTAAAATTATGTTTGATATGAAATTTTGGAAGGTTTTAAAGATAACTTTTATGAGAAATCCTAATTGCTCAAAGATTAAATATGCTGAGAAGGGTATGATAAAGTAGTAGGAGTAGCTGGGTGGTTAGGAATGCAAGTGTTGTCTACTAGTGGATTAGAATCCAACCAAGGGCTCATCCTGTGAAATCTTAATCCAAATCTACCATTTACAATGATAGTGCTCTCTGAATTATCTGATTCACCCTTAGCATCAATATCAACATTTGCAGTAGTAGTCATGCCTAAACCAAAAATAATCTCAACTTAGGTAATTGAGAGAGAAAACTCCTCACTCTCATAGTATCTTCCATCTATATATCACCCTCTCTCATAGTATCAGTAGTGACATGAGTAAACTCAATCAACGGAGGAGGATCGAGATGATTCTTTTGAGCTACAATATCTAGAGTAGGGTAAGGATGTGTAGATAGTATCCACTTAATACTTGTGATCCTCATCCTATGCTTAGTGAGATGTATGGAAATGTTGAGAATAAGTGTCTCTATGGTGGCAAATAAGGTAGAAATGGATGTGTTTGCAAATAAAAGGTAGATCAAGTCAAGATAGTAGTCATCTCTCAGCTTAAGTGAATGGACATAATTGTAAAACATGTTCTTTCAAGGTTAGGGTTAGGTTAAAAAATATAATGAACTAGAAATTAGAATTTATATTAGGTTAAAATATTAATTAATTGATATTAAAATTGGATAAATTTTGGAGTATTATAGACATAAAGTCTAGCTAAAGCCAATGAACCACAATGGACATCAAGTTATGGTTGAAGTAAAGATATGACACCTACGTGACTATACCCTTTAGTATCAATACCCCTTAGTACATTATTAGCGTGTAGAGTGGGTAAGGTATTAAGATTTATTGATATCCCACTCAAATGCAAGCTCAAAGGCACCGATAAACACCCGAAAGCAAAGTAACCCCTAGTAGCTAACCAATGATTGAGTAATCTAGATCCATGTACTATTCAATCATCTTTCTTTTTAAGTAATTAATGTTTTATTTTCCAAGATTACATTATCACATAAGGCCTACATAACAACATCTCTACATAACAATTCCAATTTTACCATTGTTGCCATCCAAATATATAATGGGAATTCCAAGTTTAAACCATCCACTAGGTTAATCCATTTATGCTAAGAGTTTGGAATATGTCATTTAATAGTAGCATCATAGCATACTTATTCCCAATTTACTCATAAAAATCCTCCAAGGCCCTTTTAAGGAATACCACGAATGTAATCCCATTAATCTACTTAGTAGTTTAACTGGATCATACCAAAATAGATATTCTCATCATCAAATAATCATGTTGTAACATAATATCAATTATTATATCAAAATTAGGTTAAAAGGAAAAAATAATGTAATACCCCAAAATTTACTATTGAAAAATTTCGTTTTACAATAGAAGTATAAAATCAAATAGCCAGGTGTTATCGCTGTAATTGACATAAATCTAGGTTACCAGCCCATCCTTAAGTCAATCACAAGGTAAAACAATTTAAAATGCTAAATTGGACAAAAAGAAAATGAGAGAAGTTTTATAAACTTAAATATGAGTTTGGAGATTAACTTCGAGTACAATAATCCAAAATACAAACAAAAGATATACTATGGGTCTAAGAGTCCCAAAAGGGTATCCGGGTAAAACCATCATCAGGATAAATATGACTCTACGCCCAAAAGCCCTAATACATAAATTCACTCCACCTCATACAAGGTATCATAAGCTGCAAAATCATATGCTTGGTCCTTATCGACCTGTACATAAGCATCCGAGTCATAAGCTTATAAGAATGAGGAGCACCCATGAAAATGATGATCAACATGCTACATACTGAGTAAGGTAAAAATACATCTACAATAAGGAAACCATATAATTACATGCATCCTTAGAGGAAAGTAATAGACATGCAAGATACAATAATTAATATAGGGTAAAGATTGATTTCGGATCTGTACCATTAGAATATAACATGATCCATTCTTCATTTAAGTTGAGTTTATGGACCCCACTACTCTCAACGGGTGGAATGGTTATCCAAAGTTTTACAACCGCATGACAAAATGCTCTTGGCCACGATTCTCTACCGGTAGAACGGTTACCAATATATAAAACTCTGCGGTAGAATGCTTCTAGCCACTATTCTTATCCGATGGAATGGATAGGAAAAATTGGTCCTAACTCATATAGTCTTTCAATTTAGTTGATTAGTATCTTATCCATGATTATGATTGTTATCATTATTCATTTTAGATTGAGTTTAGGGACCTCTACTATTTTCAACTAGTGGAACGATTATCAAAAGATGGAATGGTTATCTACTGATGGAATGGTTATCAATATATAAAATCCCGAAGTAGAATACTCCCAACCACTATTTTCATCCGGTGGAATAGATATGTACAACTGGTTCTGACTTAGGTGATCTTTAAATTTAAATGATTACTATCTTATTCATAATTGGTTTGATGAGTAAAAAACATAAATAAGGTACGCAAGACATCGGTATACATATATTAAGATCATATTTAAAAGTTACTATTCATAAGCTCCCCCAAATCCTAATTTCACAAGTAAGTTATAACTCATCCTATAAGACTCATATAATTACCCAAATTTAATATGCATCCTTTAAAATACCAATATTAACAACATATCTAGAATTCGAGGCCTAACTCTGATGTTTACACATGTAATAATAACATTACATTTTTAAAGTCATTATTCCCTAATTAGGCCATTATCTCATTTTGAGAAATCCAAGATATTCAATAATCACTCCAAACACTACTCATGACATTATTATCACATTTTAATGTACCTAACAAGTTAAAAATACCAAATTTTTTATATTAACCGATATTAACCAAAATTCCCTCAAGATAACTGATATACCTTATTTCATGAAAATATTACATCTCCAATAATCATTATTTTCCAATCCCCCATTTATCAATATACCTCTTAGATATAATTATTTTCGAATTATCATAATTTATTTGGCCCACAAAATAGTACTAATTAGCGTATCAATCTCATATCAGCACATCTTTCAACATTCTTACTCTTTTTCTATCATAAAATCCGTATTATCATAACACAACATTAACAACATACATGTAACAATATAATAACAATTACATGCTAAAAACACATAACCATTCAAGCATTTAACACAAAACCATAAACATCAACTAATATCCTTATCAACAAGAACACTGTGTTCTAAGCACATAAATCCTAAACCGCCTCCTTTGAGATAACCGGAATATCACCTATGAAAATAAGATAACCCATGATTAGGCTCGAAGATTAAAATTGAGGAAAAAGTTAAGGTAAAGGAGGGTGAAAATAGAAATAACTGAAGCCAAAGGGTAAGTTGTGTGGAAGTGTGGTAGAAGGTATGATGATGCTATGGTGAAATTTTAGTGGTGTTTAGGCGAGGTTTGTGTGTGTAAATAGGGGTGAATGATAGAGTTGCATAGGGGTACGACAGGCTGTGCATACCCAAGCCGTGAGCTGAGAACCTACACAAGTAGGCTATGCAAAGGAGGCATGGTCGTACTCATGTAACACATGCACAAGTAATAACAAACAGAGACACATGGGTGTGCCGAGGTGGTGCATGAGTCATGCGAGTATACACGGGTAAATAGTGCTAACATGAACAAGTGTGCGACAAGGAAAAAAGAGTGGTGTATGGTCATGCACAAGCCATGAACTTCAAAAAACACAAGATCAAGTGAGGAAAGAAAAAGGGAAAACATCGGTAGTGGGTGGCTATGACAAGATCAAGTGATGGGGTGGTCGTTGTGGTTGATCCACCAAGCATGAGGCAGAACTTGGTGGTTGTGGTGGTATGTGGATAGTGTTGGTGGTAGATCAAATGCATGAAAAAGAGAATAAGAAGATGAATAAAGGTGGCTCGAGGAGGTTGATGCTCGATAGAAAAATGGGCAACAAATGAGGCAATGCATGAGGAAAGGAGAGAGGATAAAGTAATATATACATACATACATATATATATATATATATATATATATGATGGAGGTGTACAATAGAGATAGGGATGTAAATGGGGCAGATTTTACCGAAACCCGATGGAAACTTAAATGCATATGGATAAACGGATACGGATATGGATTTGAAGGATGAAGAAAAATACTCGTCGGGTTTGGGTACGGATACAGGTATGGGATATCCATACTTGTACCCGTAACCATACCCGTATCCATATCCATACCCATTTATCTAATATATAATTACCCTTTTACCCTTAATTTAAAAATAAATATAGTATAAATTAAGGTTAAAATTGTTATTTAGCTTAACTCTAAATGGGGTTATCCGTTAGGTAATGGATTTATCTGCTGGAGAATATCCATTAACGGGTAAACGGATGATCTATTGGGTAACAGATATTCAATGGATATAGATATGGATGTGTTAGTCGATATGAATTTGGGTGCAGATTTTCTTATCGGGTACAAATACGGGTAAGGGTATACCCGCCCCGAACCTACTCCGTTTACATCTCTAGACCTAGAGTGGAAGGGATGACGATGATCATGATCATGTTAGGGGTAGGATGGAAGGGAAACAGAGGTATGAGGGTGATTGCGGGAGGTGATGGTTGAGATGAGAGTTGTGTATTGTAGGATTTAAGAGAAACACATGTAAGACAGGAGGAGAAATCAAGAAATTAGTATAAGAAGAGAGGCAAGAAAAATGACAAAAGAGAAAGAAAAGGAAAAAAGGAAAAGGCTTAAGTTAGAATTTAGATTAAATTTTGATTGGCTAAAATAGGTAAGATTAATGATACCAATCTACCGGGATTAAGGTCGGGTTAAGAAATATGAATTACCCGGTTCAAAGATTAGGATTAGGTTAAGATTTTGGGATTAAAGATTTAGGGTAAGGTTAGAATAAAATTTTATCAAGATTAGAATTGAAATAAGGTATTAATTATTCATGATTAAGTTTAGTAGAATTTTGGGGTATTACAAATAATCCTCTTTAACCAAACCAATCAATTGGTTTGAGAAAACCAGTAGATCAATTTGTCTTAACCAAACTCTTGAGTTTCCTCTCAAAAGCACTAGATTGGTTTGGCAGACCAATCGATTGTTCTTATGACTAGTTGATCAGTTCTGACAAATTAATAGATGGATTTAACCAGATACCACCAAGAATTCCAACAAAGAACCATTTGATTGATTGAGCTAACCAATCAAGTATCCTAACAACCAATCGATTGGTTAAGCATAAATAGTATATGGGTTCAAAAAAAGAGAAAACAAGAACACCATAGACAATCCAGTTGATTGGATTAGGCCAAATAATTGACTATTCTAAGAACCAATCGATCAATTTGGTTTACCCAGTCAATCGGTTTGCTCACAAATAACATATTTTAGACATTTAAATATGCAAAATCCAACCATATCACCGTCATAAAAAATAAAGGTTACAAATGCTCCTATACTAAGTCATGCACCATTTACACAGAATAAACCATATTTCTCATGAAATTATTCTTTTTCTCATATTCCTTAAATATTCTAACATACATCACCACAACCCCAACATTTTCATATAAGCTTGCAAAGATTAGAATTTTATAACTATACTAGCTCACATATTTATCCATACCACATTTCAAAGGCAATAATAACTTACTTGAAAGTTTAGGAAAATCCACACCTCAAGGCAAAGCCTTTCGTTGGAAGATTCTAACTTTCAAAAACCTTAAAACAAGAATTTAAAACTCAAAAACCTTTGTATAATTCTTACAAATCAAGAACTATGAATTAAGGAAGAAAGCATGATTACCACCTCCAAGAAAATCCAAGGAAAGAATCAACTGAAAGAAAAACTCAAATTTTCCCACTTATAACGCTTTCTTGCTTATGGATAAAACAACAAAGGGCTATAGGAAGGATCAAAATAGGTACATAATTTAGAGTGAATTTTCTAATTGAAGAAGAATGGAGCACAAGTATTGAGAGAAACTCAAATGATTTTGGTGCCTAAAGATAGGTAAGGGAGAGAAATGATTAGTACAATTTAAAATAAACTAATCAAATGAGAAATGAATAAGAGAGGTGTAATGAACCAAAAGCCTAATTTACCATTCGAATTTGGATCATAAAAGGCTAATTTATTGATGATAGAACTGACTTCCTCCTAGAGCTCCAGTGGTGATTCCTAGAGAATTCAAGTTGATATTTTCTAGAAAAAGGTCAAACACAAGAAATGAAATGTGTAGATCATCACGGGAAGCAAATTTCATCAATTCTGTAAGGAAAATCTAGAACAAATCATACATCTTGGAGCTATATAGAGGATAGAGGAAGAATAAGACAATGGGTGAGGTCACCTCCCCTTTTTCTGTCAAACTCAAACCTCAAATCCACTCACAGTAAGGAAAAATTGTGGTAAATGCTAAAATGGTTACAAATTAATTAGGAATAAATTTAGACTTAGATTAAAAAATTCCAAAATATTAGAATAATTTTTCCAAAAAAATGAAGGCTAAAAAAGTTACTCGATTAGACAAAACAGTTAATTGGTTTGGTCGAGTAGTCAATTGTTCTACAAACCAGTTAATTAGTTTAGTTGAATCAAAACACAAGCTAAAAATGATAAAGTAGTTGATCATTTCATTGAACCAATTAACTAGTACGTTGAACAAACTCATTTTACTCAAATTTTCAAGCCTTTTTTCTAAATCTTTTTCAAATCAAACCCAATATATAATCCTAAATCAAGATCAAACACTATTTAAAATCCATTAAACACACAAAAAAATCCATTTTTATAAATCTCAAATTGTGGTATTACGTAATTGGTCTACAAATTCTACACTCACATATCCTTTTTAAATATAGTCTCTAATAAAGTAATGTCTTATTTGATTAGTTTGAACTTAGAGTGTAGGATGGGATTCTTAGTGAGGCAAATTGCATTTGTGTTATCATACGAACTGTAACACTCCAAAATTCACTATATATATATATATATATTAAAATAGAAGTACTTAAATTAAAACCTGTGAATTCTGAGGATGTTACCGCTGTACTTAGTATCAAATCGGTTCACTCCGACCGTTCCAGTATCAAGTGCTAAGGCTAAACGGATTTTAATAATCAATATACATCAAAACTAAACAAAGCTTCAATTAAGCATTAAATGATTATAAAATAGAATTCAAAGTGCGAAATTAGAGACATAATTCAACGTACACGGTCAAAGTTTCTCAAGAGAAAATAAGTTTATAGACGATAAAAGTTATGTCTTAGGAAACTAAAATAAAGATAGAAAATCATAAATGGAAAGTCCAGCTACGCTACTCCCGATCTTTGAGCCAAGCACATAATCAACACTCAACCCTTCTTGATGCCTCATGAACATCGAAGGCATCAAAATAAGTGTCGCCCACCTGCACAAAGTCATAAGGGCCTCCTGCTTGTGGGAATGAGCAGCACCCGTAAAAAGGGTGGTCAGTACGCTATGTACTGAGTAAGGCAACCGTGCACTAAGACCAACACATAAAGGCACAAAAATCATGCAAGATAATAAAACAATATACGATTACTTCAGATACATAATAAATAAAGGCCATTAATAGTCCAAATTAATTATTTAATTAATCTATTATAGATACTCAATTCATACCATGCTCTTTATCAAATCCATGGGAGTACGGGGACCCCACTATTATAGCCAGTGGATTGGTCACTTATAAGGTAACATACCCTAGCCACTATTATAGCTAGTTGATTGGTCACATATAGGGCGGAACTCTCTAACCACTATTTCTTACCGGTGGATTGGTTTAGCCCCGGCTCGCACGGTATTCCACTATAAGTACTTAGTGTCTTTTATGTGTCTTAGCAAACTTAGGGTTTACTTTATTGAGCTCGGGATCCGCCACTATTGTAGCCAGTGGATCGGTCACTTATAGGGTATCACACCCTAACTACTATTATAGCCAGTGGATCGATTACATATAGGGCGGAGTGCCCTAACCACTATTTCTTACCGGTGGATCAGTTGGCCTCGGGTCAATAATCTTCCACTTTACATGATTAATTTTTTGCAATGTATTATTCAAAAGTTTCATCCTAGACATGCATGATTAACTCTCTCTACGCTTATCCTCCAAAAAGGACCCATCCCATATCATAAGACTCTTGCACCTACTGACTTGCCCCAATAATCTTTCCTCCATACCCTAACTTACACCAGAAGTCCAACTCCTATGTATGTGGGTCAAGACCCACCACCTTATACTTCCCATTCCACTCAATACCTCATTCTAGGGTTTTATCCCGAAACCATACTTTAGGCCTATGTGGCCCATCCTACTCCACCTCACACAACCCAACTATTTTAGCACCCCACACACCTTAACCTTTAGATCCGACCATCATCATTTCACTTTATTCACCAAGTGCATATGTGACCACCAAACCCTAGGTAGCCACACCAAACCCTAGCTGGCCACATGGTCCACATCTAACCTTAACATCCTTATTTCCACATGTCACCCTTCCATTTATCACCTTCCACTCTTACCTTTCCATGATAATCATACTCATCCCTCATATGATAATTTCCATCCTCATCTCATACTCTCCTCACCCTAATTTATTTTTCCTTTTTACCACCTTCTTAGATTAGGGTTTTCTCCCAAACCTTAGCTCGGTCTCCTATGTACCATTATACTGTCCCACATACTATTTTTCACCTAAAACCTCTAAACACCCAAACAACTCTTCTATTACCTTCCTCACACCTCAAATTAATTTTTCATACATAAATTTTACTCCCATGCCGACTCTAACCTTCCCATGCAAACCTTCAAACTTTCTCATGCAAAACCCTAAACTCCCATGTAAACCTTAGATTCTTCCATGAAAAACCCTAGATTCTTCCACCTTTTATTTTATTTAAAATCCATTTTTTATCCATCTACTCATGGACCATTAAAATATTTAGGTCAACTCACATCCCTTGGTCAAATTATTTCCCTTTAGTCAACTTACTTCCCTAGTTTTCTTTTTCATCATTTCCACCCCACCAAACCATATTAAACATCCTCACATGCATGTCTTAAAGGGTCATAACACATTACATCACATTCCACAACATATACATAGTAACACATGCCATATAAAAGCAGATAAGTATACCTCAACTCCAAGCTTCACTACACATGAAATAGATATAATAATAAGCATAAGATACATAACATATCATGATACATGGCATACAAAGCATATATGGCACATAAACACACATAAGGCCTTAGCTACACCCTTACCTAATACGACACCAGTCTTGGAGTGTAACACCCCCAAAATTTACACTTTTTTTTAACACAAGACTTATAAATAAAAATGGTAAATTCTGAGGATGCTACTGCCACACTTAGTACCAGATCGGTTCACTCCTACGGTTCCAGTACCAAGTACTAAGGCTAAGAAAACACTACATATAGCATCATTAATAATCCAAGTTCATAAATACGGAAATTAGAGTAAGCATAAGTCTTTATACAATCCAAAATATGAGAGTTATTTTTTCAAGGAAAAGAGATAACAACAATAATAAAATTGTTTCTGAAGCGTTAAACATAATTAAAGAAAATAGAAATAATAATTTCAAATGGAAAGCCGGCCACGTTACTCCGGGAACCGATAAAGCCCAATCATCACTTGGCCCCACATGATGTCCCATAGACATCGATAACATCAAAATAAACATCTCCTACCTGCAGCGGGTCAGATGGGCCTTCTACTCGTGGGAATGAGCAGCACCCATAAAAGGGGTGATCAGTATGCTACGTGTCGAGTAAGGTAACCGAGCACTAAGGCCAACACATAATCACATAAAATCATGTAAGATAATATTCAACTTACACTTTCAAGCCCGCATTTATAATGCATAAGGTCATACAGATAAGTATACAGCTTATAAATGATCAAGCCCACACATAAAGGCCGAAACAGTCCAAATTAATTATTTAATTAATCTTTTTATTGGAAGTTGATACACACCATGCCTTTTATCAAATCCATGTAAGTATAGGAACACCCCACTATTTTAGCCAGTGGGCCGGTCACTTGCAGAATAATAGTCCACACCACTATTTCTAACCGGTGGATCGGTCTGGTTCCTGCTCACATGGTGTTCCACTATAAGTAATTAGTATCTTTTAAGTGCCTTAGCAATTTTGATTTGTGTTTATTGAGCTCGATTCACCCCACTATTATTGTCGGTGGGCCGGTCACTTGTGGGACAAATTCCACACCATTATTATTCGCCGGTGGATCAATCATTTATAGGGTAAAAAACCCTAACCACTATTTCTAACTAGTGGATCGGTCTGGATCTGGCTCAATAGTCTTTCACTTTAAATGATTAGTGTCTTAAATATTTTTGAAATACCCCAAAAACCCTAACTTAGGAATTATGGTAAAATAGGGATTTAGTAGGAAAAAGTTAAGAAAAATAAATTACTTCACTAAATAAAGAGGAAATTAATCAAGGGAAATAAGGAGAAAATAATAAATAAATTATTTAGAAAATTTTGGAACATTTTACTAATTAAAATGAAAGTGGAGGAAAATTACCCAAAATAGCCAAAATTAATCTAAAAAGAGAATTAAATTATTATTTAAATAAATTTTTTAAAATATTCAAGAAAATAAATATATATATTTAAATGTATATAACCCAAAAACATTCTAAATAATTTATGCAAAATCCAAAACCCTAAATAAACCTTTTTCTTTTTCTTTTCCTTCCTTTTCCTTTCTTTCTTTTCCTTTTTTTTTTCTCTTTTTCTCGTCGGTTGGGCCTTTCTTCCCGCGGCCCAACCTTTCTTCTTTCCTTTCTCCCTTTCCGCGGCCCAGCGTCGTCTGTTGGCCGCCGTGCGCCCAATACGCTGCGTTTTGCCCTCAGAGCCACTGAAACGCCGCGTCACGCTAAACGACCTTATGACCATTGCCAGCCTTCGACGTGACACTGCGTTTTCCTCCCACAACCCCCAATACGTCGTGTTTAACTTACAGATTTTATATCCGTTGCCAAACTGGTCGGTTTCCCCTATTTTCTTTTCTTCCTGGACCGGCGTTGTCTTCTTCCTCCCCTCCCGCGCAGGTCTGCGCCTGTCGCCTGCCACCTGCCGCCTGCCATCCGGCGTCCTCCCCCTGCCATTTCCTTCCCTTTCTTCCCCAATTCGACCCAACACTCCCTCACGCGTCCTGCTGCCCCTTCCTTTTTCCAGAAAATGGCCAAACGTACCCTGCAAATCGCAGGGCACGTGACGCTGCCACCGCCGGCCGGCCACCTACCGCGCCTGCCCCGCGTGCCACATCCCTTCCTTTCGTCATTTTCCTTCCCCCCATGGCCTATAAATACCCTCTCCCGAACGGCCACAGCAAGTCCCTCCCCCTGGACCTTGCTGAAACCCTACCTCGCTGCGCCAGAACAAACGTCGTTTCCTCCGCCTCCAGCCACTGTCGAGACCACCGCTACCCACCAGACTTCTCCTTGCGCCACCCCCACACAATCAAACAACCGTCGCTGCCCTTCTTGCCCTGCACGAGCCACCACAATCGTGCGAAGGTGCCACCCCGAAAAATGCCACCGCCACCTTGCGCCACCCTCTGCCGCCACCTCCGCCGTAATTAACCCCTGTTCCACCTCCTTAAGTGACCAGTAGGTCCTCCCCTACCTGCCCATACCATCCTTACTCCCTGCCTCCCTCTCCTTCTACCTCCCCCTTTTTCCACCTCTCTCCACCACCCTCGGCCGCAGCGCCAACCACCGCGTGCCGCCGTCCCTTACCACGCCACCGCCCTCATTCCACTCCCCTTCACCTGCTGATTCTTCCCCCACCTCAAACTTCTCCTTTCCTCCTCCCATCTAACCTCCACCTTAATCTTTTCCTCTCTTCTCCTCCTCCACCGCCGTCGTCGTTGCCGCCACGCGCCGCCGCCGGACCACCACCGACCCTAGGTGGTCTTCCACCCATCCCAAACCTTAACCTTTCTTTTTATATAGCTACTACTAAGTTTAACTAATATTAATGTTATTATACTTATTATCATCATTATTATTATTCCTTTTATTATTATTATTATTAGTATTGCTTTTATTATTATTAATATTACTAATATTATTATCTCTGTTATTAAAGTTATCATTTTTACCAACACCATCATCCCTTCAAACCTTAGCTTCTATTATACTTAACTTTAGTGTTATTATTATAATTATTAGTATTAACATTATTATTATTATTACTATTATTATTATTATTATCACTATTATCATTATTATGGTTATTATTATTATTGCTTAATCTTACTCGGTTGCATCATTGTTATCATTATTATTATTATTACTATTACTATTATTATTATTATTATTATTATTATTACTATTATTATTATTATTATTATTATACTTAACACATTATCACCATTGTTAATAATAATACTACTTTTGTCCTTATCCATGTTACTTAACTCAAGATATATAGTAAATATCATGTGGTTGTTAACTAAGAAGAGTACTTGAACCTTATCACCATACCGTTTAACATTAACCCTAACCTCATTACTAGGACACTATTATTAGCTATTGCTATTATTGCTGCTATCACTACCTTATTATTGTAACCAAAAGCATTTGAACCCTTGTATTATTCAAGAATATACAACTATTATCATTATCGCCCTTAGGAATAGTTACTTGTAATATTGTGACCTTATAATATTATTATTTCAAATATAACCCCATTAATTGACTTGGCCTTAAAATGCTAGGGTTTCTACCACTAGACATTAGTGTCACTATTTTATTAATACTAACACTATTTTTCTATAGCTAGCATAAACCCTATTACTACAAGATTAGAACTAATGGGTTTAATAAAATAAGTGTAACAATAAGTATCAAAATAAATATATTTTGACTACTAATATTTAGTATACTAATTGTAAGGTAAAAACCCTAGTTTTTGTATAATACCCTTTTAGTAATAAAAACCCTAATCCTAAACTAGAATAAGGATTGATGGCACTTGCAAGGGAAACTAATACTTAGCATTTTCCCCTTTTATAGGTAACCCCGACCAAAGTCCTAAGGAGTTATAGGAGCGTGCTCCAAGCCCGGCGTCGCCTTAGGTAAGGACATAACTAAGGCCTTTTGTGTATCTATATGTATTATGTGTCTCGCATGCTACATACCCTACGTTTATCATTATCAATTATGTTGTGTGTGCATGACATGGAGATGAAGTATGTATGGTATGTTTACATGGCATGTGTATTATGTATATGTGATGATGTGTGTCGTAATCCTGTAAGACATGCATGTGAGGGAGTTGATGTGTTTTGTGGGGGAGAAAGGATTAAAAAGGAGGATGGGGAAGGAGATTGACCAAGGGAGGTGAGTGGATCTAATTATCTTAATGAATCATGAGTGGAAGAATAAAATGAGAATTCTAGGGTTCGTGTGGGAGAATTTGATTTATGATTGTTATGATTTTGCGTGGGAGAGTTTAATTAATGTTTGTATGGTGGTATTAATGATTGCATGGTGGTATTAATGGATTATGGTGGTATTAGGGTTTGCATGGTGGTATTATGGTTGGTATGGTAGTAATAGGGTTTGCATGGTGGTATTATGGTTTGCATGGTGGTATTAGGGTTTGCATGGTGGTATTATGGTTTGCATGGTGGTATTAGGGTTTGTATGGTGGTATTAATGATTGCATGGTGGTATTAATGACTTATGGTGGTATTATGGCTTGTGTGGTGGTATTAATGTTTGTATGGTGGATATTAGGGTTTGCATGGTGGAGTTAGGGTTTTGCATGGGAGATAATGAATGTATGGGATTTAGGGTTTCGTGTGAAAAGTTCGAGAGGTTGCATGGGAGCAAAATTTACGTATGAAAGGTTGAATTGGGATGTAAGGAAGGTAATACGAATATTATTTGGGAGTTTAACTGTTTTGGACGGAGAATAGTACGTGGAGTAGTATAAGGGTATGAAGGAGACAGAATTAGAGTTTTGGAGTGATTAACTCTGGGTCGTTGTGATTAAGTAGGGTTGGAGTAGCTAATTGTCATTTGTTGAGGATGATTAAGATTTGGGATGGCTAAGTATGGTTGTTATAGTAAAATAGGGTTAAGAGCGGTAAACCACAGGTTGGTGTGGACAATTAGGAGTGGTTATGGCTGCTTAGAGTTGTTTGGTGTTATCATGTGTATTATTGATTACTGTGTAGTTATGGATGTGGAACTTTATTGTGTGCGATGTGTAAAGTATAAAGAGAACGAATTATGCATGGTGAATATCTTTTGAATAAGATATGTTAAGACACTAACCACTTATAGAGAAAGATGTTGAGCCGGACCTAGACCGATCTATCGGCAAATAATAGTGGCAGTGTATGTTACCCTCGTGACCGTTCCACCGGCTATAATAGTGGGGGATTCCGTGCTCAACAAACTAATTAGAACAATGATAAGACATGAGAAAGATACAAACATTTATAGTGGAACACCTTGTGAGTCGGGGCCAGACCGGTCCACGGGCAAATAATAGTGGTAGGGTATGTTACCCTCGCGACCGGTCCACCGGCTATAATAGTGGCAGAGCATGGCCCTCGTGACGGTTCCACCAGCTATAATAGTGGGGTTCCCGCACTCACATGGACTGATAAAGACGATGATATGAATCGATTATAATTATTAGAGACCTGATGAAAAATGTTATCTGATTTGTAACCTGTATTGTTTATATGTGTTATTGCATGCCATCTACGTATCTATGCTATGTCTGCTATGTCATGTATCTTTGTGTGTGGGCCTTAGTGCGTCTGTTACCTTACTCAATACGTAGCGTACTGATCACCCATTTCATGGGTGCTGCTCATTCCCACGAGCAGAATACCCCTCTGATCTTGTGCAGGTAGGAGACCATGTCTTTGATGCCTATGATACCTACGAGGCATCGGGTGGGGCAGAGCGTTGAACCTAACCTGACTTGGGGACCGAGAGTGAGTTGGTCGGACTCCATTGTTATCTCTAGATTTCGTATTTTCCTCACTTAACTGTATTTCGGACTACTCTTTATGTTTTGAGAATCGCACTTTTAAGTTGTAATCCTAAACCGTATTCTAACTACCGTTTGACTTGAGTTTCGTTAATGATTTATGTTAAGTGCCGACCCATGTTTTAATGTTTCACATCTGATGTTGTTTGGTTTTAGCCTTAGCACTTAGTACTGGATCGGTAGAGGTGTACCGGTCCGATACTAAGTGTGGCGGTAATGCCCCCGAGTTTACGGTTTTATCTTTTCGCTTCCGCCAAACCTTTTGATTTAAACGAAATTTTTCAGTAGTAAATTTGGGGGTGCTAAAATTTTATTCAGAAACTTTCGCCCATACATGCATGACTAACACCTACTATTCTCATCCTCCAACCCTAGTTAGCCACACCAACCCATGGTAACCATAACACCCATGCAACCCTAACTCCATGCAAACCCTAGCTCCATGCAAACCCTAATACCATGCATTTCCATGCAAAACCCTAACACCATGCAACTCCATGTACAACCCTAACACCATGCAACTTCATGCAAAACCCTAACACCATGCAACTCTAGTTAAAACCCTAACACCATGCAATCATTAACTCCATGCAAAGCCCAAATTCATGCAAACTCTAATACCATGCATTCCACCACTCCATGCAAAACCCTAACACCATATTGTTACACTCCCCGTCATTATTTTACAACCCTATCATGCATGTCTTAGGGCCATATTATACCATAATAATAACACACTCATACACATAATTCTCATGCCACAATGATTTACACAAACATACTTCACACAAATGGCCTTAGCACCCCTTACCTAAAAATGTCACTGGTCTTCGACCACGCTCCTATACCACTTAAGGGCTTTGACTGGGCTCACCTATTATGGAGAAAATACTAGAATTAGATTCCCTCCTAAAAATATTATTTTTTACTAATTTATCCTAAGACTTGGTTTTTAATTAAAATAATACTATACTAAAATTACCATACAAAATACTACTAAAAATACTAATAATAATACTAATGTAAATTAAAATGAATGATGATATAAGAGTTTCTACCCCTCACCAAAATAATGTTAGTTAAGATAATAATAATAATAATAATAAAATATTAGTAATAATAGAAATATTAATATTAATAATATAATCCTAAAATTACAAGGTGGGGTTTTTGACCCTACCCCAAATAATGAAAGTACTATTTAATAATAGTAATAATAATATTAATAACATATATTACTTATAATATTAAAAATAATAAAGATAATGATAACAATAACAATAATAATAATAGTAATAAAAATACAAGGGTGCAAAACCTAATTAATACTTAAGGTCTCGACCCTCCCTAAATAATTACAAAAATAATAAAATAATTATACTAATAATATTATTAATAATGATAATAAACTTATAATAATTCAAATAAATTCCTAAAATTCAAAACTAACAATCTAATTAACTCAAGAATAATCTCAACCCTGCCAATAAAATTTATCAATAATATTACATCTAATAACAGGATTAATAATAATAATAATAATCGAATAACCATTAAAAATTTAGATAAAAACAGAATAAATTTAAATAAATAGAAAGGAAGGGCTGAGAGGGTCTAGGGTTTCACCTTGAGTCGGTGGAAATGGGTGGCACCGGCGGTGGTCCACGGCGGTGGCCGGAAAAGAAGGCTAAAAGGGAAAAAGATGAAGAAAAAGAGGGGAGGAGAAGGGGAAAATAGAAAATAAGGTTATGGTTCGGTAGAGGAGAATTAGTAGAAGTTTTTGGGTGGTGCGAAAAGCATTAGAAGTGGCAGATATGGTGGCGGGCGGTGGCTCAAAGGCTACGGGGGTAAAAATTCTAGTTTGATGGGTCAGGGACTTCGCACGGATATGGTGGCTCGTGCGAGAATAATCGAGGGAGATGGTTGGCTCAGTTATCTAGAGGGCGGTGCGGGGAAGATTTGATAGGCAGAGGTGGCGGCAAAGTTGGCTAACGGCGGCGGACGGCTCGTCTGAAGTCACGGTGGTGCACGGTTAGCTATTAGGGTTTTAGGAAGAAGAAATCTCAAAATCACACAAACGAAAGCTATTTATAGAGTTAAGAGGGAATGGTAGGGTTTTGGGGGTTGGCAGGAGGGTATTTTATGTAGGGTTTAGGGTAGCCGGCGACGATAATTGGCCGGTGAAAGTTTTGGCTGGGTTGAACTTTCGCAAGAGAATAGGGAGGGATCGAGCGAGAGTTAAGGAAAAAATAATATACCAAGTTGATCTGTGAGTGAAGGGGAAGATAAAGAGGGGAGAAATGGTTGGCCAAATCACTCATGGTCGGCGGTGCCATTTTCGGACCTTTGAAAGTGTAGGTCGACAGCGGAGATGAAGGAGGAAGAAGGAAGGGGGTGAACTGGAAGGCGGGAGAAAGAAAAGAAAAAGAGAAGAACCGAGCCAGTCGGCGCTGGTTATTATTTTCTTAAACGAAACGCTGTGTCCTGAAAATAAAAGGCATAAAACGCAGCGTTTGGCTGCAGTAGGAAGAAGGAAAGGAACGGCGATGGGCCGCAGGAGGAAAGAAGAAAGGAAAAAGGAGTTGGGCCGTGTCGCAGGCCCAACCGGCGAGAGAAGAAAAAGAAAAAGAAGAAAAGAAAGAAAAAGGAGGGAAGAAAAAGAAAAGGAAAAGGGGGAAATTTAAGTGGCTTGGGGTTAAATAAATTAATTAGAGTATTTGGGTATTAAGAATAAAATATATAAATAAAATAATATTAAATTTTCTTTTTAGGCTAATTTAGGGTTTTTAAAAGACTTTTCCTAAATCCCCTTTTTATTAGCAAAAATATCAAATTTTCCCTTATAAAAATATTCATAAATTCTTTAATAATTTACCCTAAATAAACCCTTCTTATTCCAAATAAAATAAATAAATTAATTAATTCCCTGATAAATCCTTATTTAATTATTTTTTTAAAATAAATATTTTTGGGGCATTTTATGGAGTACACTCCTACACGTCATTAGGGCTTTAATTGGTCTCACCTATAAGAGGGAAAAACTAAAGATTAGGTTTCCTTCTACTAAAAATACTATTATTTCCTAATTTATTATAAGATTAGGGTTTTGGATAAAATAATACTATAATAGTAATAACACTAACTAATTACTAATTTTACTAAAGATAAAAGTAATAATAATATTGTAAAAGATAATAATATAAGGTTTGAAGATTTTACCCTAATAATAATATGATGAGTTCATATTTTGACACATTTTATACCCTTATAATCTTAGTTTTTGGTAGTTTATTTAACTAATATAGAGGAATAATTATTGTTGTATGCTTAAGTGGTAAAAATTGCATAAATTTTATTATTTGAGCTAAAATGATATAAATTAAGTAAATTTAGAGTATAATATTATTTATTAATATTTAGTTAATTTTATTTTGCAGGTTTTATTTTAAAAAGAAATAAAAAAAAAGAAACTTGACCTTTGGACCAACGACCCAAAAGCCGAAGGCCCAAAGGCCTGGAGCAAACAAAACGCAGACCAAACGAAGCCTAACGGCTCAGCTGACTTGGAAATAAAATGGAAGAGGTCGGGCGAAAAAGGCAGAGCCTTCCGAGGCTCTGTGGAACGAGAGGGTGCACGGAATCAAAGAAAAGTCAGCAGGGCTGACGTGGTGTGGGGCGACGAGAAATCAGCGCATGATCGAAGCAAAACAAAGGGCTTACGTGGAAAGGGGAAGGCAGCGCACAGTACAAAAGAAGCGGTAGAGCCGCAGAGAAAAAAAAAGAAGTGGGCGGCAGAGCCTTTATAGGCTCGGGAAAAAGCCAGAGAGGAGCGTGAGAAGGCAGAGCCTTCCGAGGCTCTGTGGAACGAGAGGGCGCAGGGACACGAACGCAGGAGGTAGCAAGATTACGCACGGACTTCGAGGAAGCCGCACGGAGCGAGACACACAAGTCGAAGCCATCAGCTGCCAGCGAAGGAAAAGAAAAAGAAAAATAAATTTTTGCACAAAAGTTTAAGGCAAAAAAGGAAGAAAATTAGAGAAAAATTTATACCAGTAGAATTTATTTCAGATAAAATTAATTTTTATCTGAATAAGTTCTTGATCTTTTATCCAAAATTAATTCCGATTATTTCTTTCTCTTATTTTTAATTTATATTTTAGATATATAGTTCTGTGTAATTAATTCTTTAATTATGAGTGGCTGATTATTTATTGTTAGGGAATGAATTGAAACCCTAGATTATGATTTGAATTATAATTTTATTTTCTTTGTTTCGTGAGATTGTTTCTTAACTCTATATTAATTGCTATCGTTTATATGTATAATTCTGTCCAGTATAGTTTATTTGGTGCATGCCTTGTTCTGGTTTCCTCATAAGTGACAGTATGTAGGATTATTTGCCTACTAGGTGGCCATCTAAATATACTAGAATTTATATGTATAAATTGCAGCTAGGTTAGATAGCAATTCACCTAATCGTTTTGTGATTCTAACCAAAGTGGTAAAACGTTTCGATACGTGTGGGTCAAGGAAAGGAAATACAACTAGACATGCTTTTTGTACTAGTATGGGTACTTAGATTGACAGCCTTCCACTTACACTTAATGCATTAAATCTAGTTAAATATACGAGCCGCTTGTTGCTGCTATACTGCTAGTATTTAATAGGGTTAATATTGGCGCTTTGTCGTATTAATTAATTAAGGGAAGTAATATAAGGTGTATAGATCTGCTTTTGGTGTGCAACTTGGTCGATCTCTTTCTCACGATTAAAGGATGACTTAGAAGTAAATATTATATTACGACCTAATCTAGTGGTGGATTTTTATTTCCCTAACATATTTCTCATATCTGCGGTTTCCCATTATTTTCCATTATTTTCATTATTAGTTTATTTTATTTTATTATCCTTTTATTATATTATTATTATTTTTACAACCCCCATTAGTATTTTTCTTATTCATTTATTCTGTGTTATTTAGGATTTTTAGTTTTATTTTCAAGCTAGTTCAATAGAGGTGAGCCCTCTCAATTCCTGGCCTAGAACGATACCCTATTTACCGGTGCTACAATTGACAACAAGAGGGTTTAAATTGCGTGCTGGCTACAGTCACACCATAATAGTGATACTAAAAATAATAATGATGATGATGATGATGATGATGATGATGATGATGATGATGATGATAATAATAATAATAATAATAATAATAATAATAATAATAATAATAATAATAATAATAATAATAATAATAATAATAATAATATGGTTCAAAATAAATGGTGAAATAAAGACTTCAACCCTTCACCAAAATAATAATAATAATAATAATACTAACATTAATAATAATAATAATAATAGTAATACAAAATAATAATAACAATAATGATAATAATGCTAATAGTATAAATCAAAGATAATGTAAAGTAGGGTTTCGACCTTACTTTAAAATAATGATATTACTACTACTAATAATAATAATAATAATACACATATTAATAATAATAATAATAACAATAATAATAGCAAAAATAATAATAATAATGATAACAACAACAACAACAACAACAATAATATAACCAAAATAAAAAATAGCATAGGGCTTCGACCCTCAATAGCAATAATAATAAAAGCATTAGTAGTAGTAGTAGTAGTAGTAATAATAATAATAATAATAATAATAATAATAATAATAATACTTGAAATAATGAAAATATAATAAAATAAAATAAATAAATCTTATATAAATAGTGTTTACGGGTTGAGAGGATTTAGGGTACCATCTTGGGTTAGTGGTGATAGGCGCCACCGGCAGTGGTGTACGGCGGCGGCGGTGGCCGGAAAAAGAGAAGAAAAGAGAGAAAGTTGAGTGCTGGGAAAAGGAGAGGGAGAAAGAGGGTGGGAGTTGGGGTGTTTATGGTTGCCTACATGGAGAGGAGTAGAATGAGGGTGGTGGCGCACGGCAGCGGTTGTGGTGGCCGAAAGTGGAGGAAGGAGAGAAAGAGAGGAGGATGGGGAGAAAGAGGAAAAGAAGAGTAGGGGAGGTAGAGGGAAGTCTGCAGAGTAGTTTAAGAGGTGTAGGAGGTGGAGGTTATGGTGGGAGTGGTGGCTAATGGTGGTGCGAAGGGTGGCGGAGGTGAAAGGAATAGCTGATCGAGAAGGCTACTTGTACGACCGGGGTGGCTCATGCAGGACAAATCGAGGGAGAATGGTGGTGTAGTTAGTTAGAGGACGGTGCAAGGGGTGCTTAGGTGGAAGGCTTGGGTGGCGGTATTGGTCGATGCAACATGACTGGCGTCTGAAAGGACAATGGCGTATGAGGAGTGATGTCTAGGTTTTAGGGAAAAAGGCTTGAGTCCAAGCTAGTTAGGGGTATTTATAGAGCTAAAGGGAGGGGATAAGGTTAGAGGGTGACGGGAGAATAGGGCAGGTGGGTTAGGGTTCATCGGCGGCGATGATAGGCAGGTGTACGACTGTGTCGTGGCCTGTGATTAACCATGGAAAAAGAGGAGTTTGTGCGAGAAGAGGGTAGGTGTGGTTGGGTCAAATTGGCTGGCGAGTCAGGGGGAAGGAGAGAGGAGAGAAATGGCCAGTCAATGGGGTGTGGCCGGTGACAAAAAACCAGGGATGTTGTGGGGAGTTGCAGGTCAACGGAGGAAAGAAGAAGGAAGGAGGAAGATGGAGGCTGGATCAGGTGGTCCAGGAGGAAAAGAGAAAAGAAAAGGGAGGGAAAGGAACTAGGTGAAGGGAGGTTAAAAATAGGGCCAAAACACGGTGTTTTGAGGTGGGCCGTGCTGAAGGAAAAAAAGGTAGGGAAATTGGGCCATAGGATAGGCCCAGTTCAGGGGAAGGAAACAAAAAAAAAAGAGAAGAAGAAGAAGAAAGAAAAGGAAAAAAAAGAAACATAGGTGAGTTGGGTTATTTGGATTATTTTGGTAATTTAGGATATTTAGAAATAATAATATTTGAATAAAATAATAGTTAATTCCCTTTTTAGGTTAAATATAAATTTTTGAAAGATTTTTTCTAAATTCCATTTTAATTAGCAATTCACCCAAATTTTTCCTAATTAAAATATTTATTATTTTATTCTTGATTTTCCCTAATTAATTATGTTTTTTATTTAAATAAAAATAATTTATTTAATTAATTTTTCTAATAAATCCTTATTTAACTAAAATTCTTAAAATTAAAGTTTTAGGGCATTTCACGAACCTAATTGGGATATTTTCAATGCAAAGGTTGTAATCACTAAGTTGTTGCTTATCCAAATTAATTGAGTACAACTAGCTCTATTGCCTATATATTCAGCCTTAATAGTAGAAAGTGCAACACTATATTACTCTTCCTACCAACCTTGTATTTTGCAAAATTAACATCGTGATACCCAACAAGGTCTAAGAATGAGTATCCATGTTAAAACAATCCTAGGTTAAGTGTGCCAATTAAATATGTAACGATTCTCTTAACTATAGTTTAATGAGATTCAATGGGATTATATTGAAAATGTGTACATAGAAGTGCACTAAACATCTTATCAGGTCTTGAAGCGGTAAGATAAAGAAGTATATGGTCATACTTTGATAGCATTTTTGATCAATTGACTTAACTCCTTGATCCATGTCTTGCTTTGTTGGTGTTGCCATGGGGGTATTCTAAGGTTTTATCTCATTCATCCCAAACTTCATGAACAATTCCTTGGTGTAGTTATCTTAGTTAACAAGCATTCCCTCCTTTGATTATTTGATTTGAAGACTAATGAAATGGGTCAACTTTTCCATCATTCTCATTTTGAACTCGCTACACATTTACTTAGAAAAGTTTTTGCACATAAACTCACTAAATAGATATCAAATTAATTTTACCTGTTTCAAAACCTTTTTTTAAAAATAAATATATTCAATATTTCATATGAAGGGCTTGTTTTAAACCATAAAGAGCCTTATTAAGTTAGTAAACATGATTAGGTTTTGAAACCTCCTAAAAAATAAGGTGGTTGTTCAACATAAATGTCTTCTTCAATAAAATCATTATAGAAAAATCACTTTTTACATTATTTTGATATATGGTGAAACATTGTAACATCCCAAAATTTACTATTTTTTTTAACAAAATCAATTAAATTAAAACCTTTTAATTTTAGGAATGTTACCTCCGTAATTAGTATAAGCCCGACCCACGACCGTTTTTGTACCAACCACAAGGCTAAAAGAAATTTATTAATCATCATAAATCAATCCCAAGCAAGGCTTCAAATAAACATTAAACAATTAAAATATAGAAATTAGAGTGCGTAGTTAAAGTTCCTAAAAAGAAAATAAAGTTTACAACCAGTAAAATTAAGGCTAGGATACTCAATACAAGAAAAAAAGAAAATCATAAAAGGGAAATCCGGCCACACCACTCTCGATCTTCATACTAAGTCCATACTTAGCACTCAACCCCACCTGATGCCTCGTGAACATCGAATGCATCGAAATAGGAATCACCAACCTGCACAAAGTCAGAGGGGTCTTCTGCTCGTACTGAGTAAGGAACCATGCACTAAGGCCAATACACCAAAGCACTTAATCCAAGCAGGATAACATAACAACATACGATCACTTTAGATAAATCAAATCCATGTAGTCCAGATAACCAATTATTTAATCTCTGATCAATGCTCATTTCACACAACACTTATTATCATTCATGTGAGTATAGGAACCCCACTATTATAGTCAGTAGACCGATAATGTATAGGGCATAAAGCTCTTGACCACTATTATTGCCGGTGGATTGGTCTCTAGGGCAAGATGCTCTTGGCCAATATTATTCGTCGGTGGACCGGTGTAGCCCAGACTCTCATGGTGTTTCACTATAAGTACTTAATATCTTTCCATGTCTTATCACAATTATGTTCGGTCTTTTTAGCATGGAATCCCCCACTATTATAGCTAGTGGATCGAAAACATACAAGCATAATGCGCTTGACCACTATTATTCTTCGGTGGACCAGTCTCCAGGGCACCCCGGCTCCTGGTTACTATTATTTTCCCGTGGACCGGTTTAGGCCGGCTCAAAATTCTTCCACTTTACATGATTAATGTTTTACTGTGTCTTATTCAATAAGTTTTCACCCTAGACATGCATGACTAACTCCCTCTATTCTTATCCTCCAAAAGGACATGTCCCATATCCTGAGACTCATGCACCTCCTAACATGTCCCAACATCCTTCCCTCCTTACCCTAACTCACACTAGAGGCCCAACTCCTAAGTGTATGGGCCAAGGCCAACTACCATACACCTCCAAGTCCACTCACTACCTCACTTTAGGGTTTTCTCTAGAAACCCTAATTCGGGCCTATGTGACCCATCCCTTCTCCACCTCACACAACCCAAACTATTTTAACACCCCACAC